>CM052804.1:19017665-19105730 GCA_028533885.1 Nasua narica | reverse complement strand
GAGCTAAAAGCCTGAGCTCTTAGCCTTGAGGTCTCATAGCGGGCTTCCCTGCCCCAGCTCCCACCCTCTCCCCGTGTCACCCTTTCATGGTGTCTTCTAGAAAAGGGACCCGGAGGAACTGGCCACAGAGTTCAATGGCTTGGAGACAGGCCATCCACACCTCTGGACGAATCTTGGCTAAGTCCTCCCCTGACCTAAAGGTAAGAGAGAAATCCTACACAGTGGGAGGGGGGTGCACAGAGTTTTCTTGGGACCAAGTTAACGGGCTTCCCGGGGCTCAAATCATAGCTCCTGCAGCGCTGCCCCCGCCCTGCCAGCTGCACCCACATGGGCACCCACAGGGGCCCCCAGGGCCTGCTCTTCCCAGTGGCTCCAGAGGCCCCTTAAAAGGCTCCAGGCAAATTGGCCATGAGAAAAAGGCCTCAGGGCCTCCGTGGGGTAGGCGAACCACCCACTGACCTTTATTTCTCATCTGCGTTTCAGATGTCCTGCGAGCTATTAAATGCTCACCAAATTCGCTGGAGGGGTGGGAAGTGGCTGAAATGTACAGACAGCGTCCCAGAAACAATTCCCAGGACACTTTACTTCCGCCCAGACAGTTACCCTGCCCTTGGACGTCCTTGCTCCCAAGTGCAGTTTACTCAAGTCCTAAGCCTTGAGATTTGCGCTCAGCAGTCCGTGAGGAACCCCTGCGTCTCAGGCCCCAGGTCTCTCCTGCCTAAGACCGAAGGCAGCGGCAGTGGGGGTGGGGCAGTGACCTGCAAGGGGTCCGAGTCCTGTGACCCCTTGGTGTCTGTGTCCTTCCTCTCTCCCGGGGGCAGACAGCTGAGACAGGCCTAGTGTTCAAGAACTTTCCTCCTCCTCTTCTCTCTCCACCCCCACTGCTCCCAGCCCCTCCAGGGAAGAGGAAGCCAGGGGAAGGAAGGCAAGAAACGCCCCAGAAGGGACGGAGAAGGCCATGCATTCAGAGGGAAGCCGGCGGGTACTGCGAGGCAGGAGAGGAAATTCAAACTCTCTTTCAAAAATGCAAGAACAGGGGCGCCTGGCTATCTCAGTCCGGAGAAGCATGAGATTCTTGATCTCAGGGTCGTGAGTGTGAGTCTCACGTTGGTTGTAGAGATTAAATAAATAAACTTTAAAAAATAATAAGAAAGTAAAACTGTGAGAACAAGAGTGCTGTCCTCCTTTCCCCCACTCTCCTCATTCACTGCCCTGACCATATCCCAAAGGGCACCCAACCCCAATCCTGGGGGGGTCCACAGCAGCACCGGGGCCTTGGTCATGGACCTCAACCGTAGATGAGTGGGGCACCAGGGAGGGCCGGAGCTGTGGTTCTTGGAGGACGGCTGGCGAAATTGCTTTATTGCCTCCTGCCTGTGGACTCCGGCATCATTCCTCCTCTAAGGAAAATGCAACAAGAAATGTATCCATGGGGCAACTGGGCGACTCAGTCTGTTGGGCGTCTGCCTTCGGCTCAGGTCATGATCCCGGGATCGAGCCCTGGCATCTCGGGCTCCCTGCTCAGAGAGGAGTCTGCTTCTCCCTCTCTCTCTGCCCCCTCCCCTGCTTGTGCATTCTCTCTCTCTCTCTCTCTCTCTCGCTCGCTCTTTCGCTCTCTCACTCACTCTTTCTCAAATAAATAAATGAAATCTTTAAAAAAAAAGGAGAAATGTAAGGCTCAAATTCATCTAGTTCCTAGATTACCTTTCCTGGGGGCTCAGTCTAAAAATTCTCAGGGGTACACCTTTCCTGGTTTTAATTGTGTGTTAATCACCATAACTGTCATGTACAAACCACGCCCAGGCTCAGGATGGCATTAATGTCAACTCAACTCAAGCTACCATGCTTCTGACCCCGACCATAGCTCTGGGAGGGCGGTGGTGTGAGGCCCAGGTGACAAATGAGAAAGGGCAGCCCGGAGTAATTAGGTGGCCATGCCCACACAGGGGTCAGTGGTGGGCCTGGGAACGGAACCCAGATTGTTCGACTCTGAAGCTCTTTCCAGGACAGTGGAACGCCCTCCCTCGGCGGGGACGACCCCTACTCACTTGGCATTGGGGTGAACTCCACGGCTGACGTGCTGGTGACCTTGCTGGGGTCCAGCTCCACGCGGTGGTATTCGAAGATGGTCCTTCGTCGAGATTCTGAAACAGAGGCAGAGCCCGTCATCGGGAGCATCTCACGGCCAGGGGCCTTCGAGGTTTGTGCCTGGAGCCTGACAGGCAAGAGACTGAAGTAAGTGTATGGGGGAGTCAGGATGCAGCCCCTGAGGGCAGGAAGTAAACTCATCGACCTGGGACAATGATCTTGAAGTTGCAGGGAGACAGGAGAACGGGAGGTGACCCTGAGAGGAGAGCTTTGTACTTTCAAGAGGTTAAACTAGGCAACACAGAGACCTGGCTGCTCCCGAGGTCAAGACCCAGGAGCTCGCCTGCTTCCGCAAGCTCTGTGCCTTCACAGCTGCTGTTCCCTCGACCTATAATGTTCTTCCACCCCTTCTCCCCTTGTCTAGCTCACCCTTCCAGATCCAGCTCAGGGCCACCTCCTCCAAGCAGCCTTCCTTCGGCAGCTCCCTCCCCTTCTGTACCCAGGTCAGGCACCCTGCTCCCACTGCCCGCCCCATGTCTGTGGTCGTGAGGGGCTGTTTGGGGGGCCGGGCATGAGACCGTGAGCATCTGGTCCTGAACCTGGCCCCCCCAGAGAGCACTCTGCAAATGCCTGCAGACGCACAGGCTGAATTTGGAAAAGCTCTCCCGTCCCAGATGGAAGCCAGAGTGAGGCCCGGGGTCTGGGGCCACCCTGATGTTCTGCCTCAGTCCCTGCAGGGCATCGGTTTCAAGAAACCTGAGTTCTGATTCGAGTTCCACTCCCAGATCTAAGAGCCTCAGTTTCTTATTTGTGATGTGTAAAGGCAGAAACACCTGCTACCACACACTTAGGGAGAGAAAAAGGGCAGTCGTAGAGGAAAAGGCTTCTCCTAAAATGACAATCGGAGACGCTCTGATACTTCTCACCACATCCCCGTACCCACCAAAGAACCATGACTTGGGGTTGGCTTCCTTAGGCTCTGAAAGGCCCTCGGCCAGTCGCCGAGTTTTGTGAATGAATTTCCGTACAAGGGGAAGGAGTCCCATAGTGTACGGCTTGCCCGGCACCCCTTCTTCTTTCTGGAAACAGCACTCCCTTTGAGGGAACTACCTCTAGTCCATTCCTACATGTGATCTGCATGGCGCTACCATCTTCCCCCGTGAGCCTGCTTCCCTGGTTGCACAGTGATTGGTCCAGGGCTGAGCATGTGATGCAAGCCGGACCAATCAGAGACCTTCCCTAGGACTTTTCAACTTTACCCAAAAGGCCCTTTGCTTTCTAGTAATGAAGATGAGAAAATGCAAGCTCCAAGTCTGTGGCCACAGGTCCAATCTCATGCACAGACCTCAGGAAGCAGTGCATAATCGTGGCTCTCCAGCCTCTGGTGTCCCAGGACCTGCCCTGGTCCCTGCCTTCCAGCTCTCAGTTCTTCCTTTGGTTCTTTGGGCTATTTCATATCCCCACTTCCACTTAAGCTAGTTTGCACTGGGCTTTTGTTCCTGGAAGCCAAGAACAGGCAGGAATGTAAGTTTCTCTCTCAGATGAAGGTGGTTTGGAGCAACCTTCCCCAGGGTGGCAGCAGAACGCATCAGGCCCAGCTATGAAAGGAAGGGGGTTCTGTGCTGGGTGCCCCCTCCCTCGCGCTCCTCCTGAATGAAGAATCTGCTTAAAAGAACATCTCATCTTGGTCTCTGTCATTGTTTTATCTCCGATCTTGGAATTGATGCCTCCTACTTAACCCAGGATTGAAGCCCAGTGGGTCTGGTGCTCTCTTCCCACCACACCACACTGCTGTGCTGCAGAGCAATGATGGGGGCGTCGGCTCCGGAAACATTCCCAACCGTGGAATGTGCTGGAAACATCGCCCGATGCAATGAATGGGTCCTGATTGGTGGCTTTTGCTAATTTCTGTGGTGTAAACACTCCCCATATGCTGACTTCAGTCTATCAATTTGGAGTCACTGAACACAGCATCGGGAAGAGACGTGGCCACTCTGCTCTCATGATTCTGCACAAAGGTGTCCAGCACACCACAGCTCCTGGTTTCTCTGCAGTCGTCCTCCAGATCCGCGGCTTCGCTTTCATGGCCTGTGACCCCCCACCCCGTCCGCCACACCGCTCACCTCCCTCCATCCCCTCACAAATGGAGGGTGTGTATAGTACAGTAAGCTATTCTGAGAGAGAGAGAGAGACCACGTTCTCCTAACTTTTATAACATGACATTGCTATCATTGCTCTATGTTACTACTAGTTGTTGTTGTTAATCTCTTGCTGTGCCTAGTTTGTAAATTAAACTTTACCATAGGTATGTAGGTATAGGAAGAAACATATTATCCATAAGGTTCAGTGCTACTGGTGGGTTCAGGAAGCCACCTGGGATCATGGACCGTGATCCACGGGGGGGGGGGGGGGGACGGGACCACTGTGTTTGTGTTTCTAAAAGGGCGGAAGGGAGACATTTACAGTGTTTTGGTAAAAATAAATACTTAAACCAACATCCCAAAGATGGAGGAATCGTGTCCTTATTTTTTTCCTAAGCAACCTTAAGTTTGAAAGGGAAGGGGCCGAGAGGAAAGCCTCATAGATCGCAGGCAGTCACTCCCCGATGTCTACAGGGTCACCAAGATCCTAGAGAGGACAGACTCCTCTGTCAAAACCTGAGGAAGTGAGGTTCACAGAGCTCTGTACACGCACACACGCGCACACACACACACACACACACACACACACACACACACACACTTTTTTTGGTATAAGAAAGGCCCGTTGCCAAGCAGGAGTGGGGTCTGGAAGAGATAGGGGTAAGAAAGGTCACCTTTCTGTAATTTTTCTGCTCAGTTTTTAATCTTGAATCTTTACTAAAGGCCTGTGTGCGCTGCAGGGCCTTCCCCTATGGGAAGGCGGCCTGGGATAGGAGTGAGCCTAGGGGATGTGGGACATCTAGATAGAGGACACCCAGGCAGCCTTCCGCGGCTCCGTCCCACACACCACGCCCAAGGGCCATGTCTCCTTCAGAAAAATCACCCCTTTGAACAGTAAAATGTAAGGGGAAGAAAACAAAGGGAAATTCCAGGTCTTCCAAGGCCTGAGATGCTGGGATCTGCAGCCTTTTTAAACCTTTCTTCCTTTATCTGCTTCCTCCTGCAAGACTCAACTCAAAGGACACGCCCTCCCTGAAGGCATTCCCACCCTCCCTGGGCACCGTCAGTGGCCCCTCCTCTGAGCTTCACGGCTTCCTGCACCAGGTCCAGGGTCCCCCTGTTACACCGCTCCATCACTACTGACTTTGCTCGCCACCTGCCCCACCAGGCTGTGAGCTCCCTCCACCCCCCAGCCCCTAGCATCAGGCCCTGCACATAACAGGGCCTCAAGAAATGACTGTGAATGAATGAGTGGATTATAGATAGTCACCAAAACCTCAGCAACGTATTATGACTTCAGTCCACTGCCCAGAGGAAGAACGTCCTTCCTCCCCAGCCTATCAGACTATGGCCTTTCTCGAAAGGACAGCCCCCATGGACGCTGTAGCCAGACATGCCCCTTCTGACCTTAGCGCTCAAAGGAGGGGAGAGCTAGCTTTCTGGATTTCTCCACCTGCAAGGATGTAGAGGAGAGCTTGGCCCCAGGGTGGGAAGGAAGGCGAAATGGGAGGAACAAGTGAAGTGAGGGTTGGATGTGAATGGAGACATTCACATGCGTCTCCCCACCACCTAGGCCGGGGAACCAGAGTTGGGGGTGTGCTTGAAGGGAAGATGCAACCAGACAGGGTCAAATGTGCTCCAAAGCCCATCATCGCCCTACCGCAGGGCAGGGGAGAGGAGTATCGGAGGAAGGGGGACGAGGGTGGGTGTGCGGAAATAGATCTCTGATTAAAAATATTGGCTTGGGACGCCTGGGTGGCTCAGTTGGTTGAGCAACTGCCTTCGGCTCAGGTCATGATCCCAGCGTCCTGGGATCGAGTCCCGCATCGGGCTCCTTGCTTGGCAGGGAGCCTGCTCCTCTCTGCCTGCTTGTGTTCTCTCTCTGTTAAATGAATAAATAAAATCTTTAAAAAAAAAAATATTTGCTCACTTCAACTGCCAGCTTATACTTGTTTGAGTGTATGGCTTTGGTAATATTTTTATTTCTCTATAAACAGAACTCCTAATATCCCTGCCTGAGTTATTTGCTTTGGGATTATCTCGCCAACATCTGGGGCTCACCCAGGGACGATGACGTCCATCTGCATAGCCAACAGATCCCTCCGGAAGCAAGACAGAGGCCGCCCCAAAGCCACATTTCTGGCAGTTTGAGACGTCCTGTTTTTATCTCTGCCTCCACTCATCAGATTCAGAAATACTAAAATCCAGACACAGAGAGTGCTGCTGCCCAAACAAGAAATGTTAATGGCTCAAAAGAGAGGTTTACGTGTCCCATTTTGTCTCAAAACCAAATACCAGTGGGGAAGGGTTGGATCAGTCAGAAGAAATCAGGCTGAGAAGTCCTGTCACAAACCGCCCTCCAATATGGGTGGTTACAATATACAAAATATAAGATGATAGTTTCAGAACAAGTTTTCATTTCTTCGTTCATGTATTTCTTTTTTTTTTTAAAATGATTTTATTTATTTATTTTGACAGAGAGAGAGAGGAAGCACAAGCAGGGGGAGTGTGAGAGGGAGAAGCAGGCTTCCCGCTGAGCAGGGTGCCCCATGGGGGACTCGATCCCAGAACCCCGGGATCATGGCCTGAGCTGCAGGCAGACGCTTAACCAACTGAGCCACCCAGGCACCCCTCATTCATATATTTCTTTGCTCATTTGACTATTCATTCAATAGTCATAAATCAAGCCCCAGCAGGGGACCCCAGAGGTGAGCACAATGAGGGTCCTGTATCCCAACACACAGCTATAATTTGAAGCCCTGAGAAATGAAATGCTCACTAACAGATTCCACTAATTCAGAACCTCTATCAGTTTTGACATTGGCTACACTAAAGTTGCTTTTACACTGTCCATGAAAGAAAGAGTTGTTGTGGGTTTTGTTTTGTTTTGTTTTGTTTTAAAGATTTTATTTATTCATTTAACAGAGAGAGAACACAAGCAGGCAGAGAGGCAGGCAGAGGCAGAGAGAGAGGAGCAGGCTCTCCGCCGAACAAGGAGCCCGATGCGGGACTCGATTCCAGGACGCCGGGATCATGACCTGAGCCGAAGGCAGCTGCTCAACCAACTGAGCCACCCAGGCGTCCCTGTTTTGTTTTTTTTTTTTTTTTTTTTACGATTTTATTTATTTATTTGAGCGAGAGATAGCAAGAGAGAGCACAAGCAGGGGAGAGGGAGAAGCAGACTCCCCCCTGAGCAGGGTGCCCCATGGGGGACTCGATCCCAGGACACTGGAATCATGACCTGAGCCGAAGGCAGCCACTTAACCAACGGAGCCACCAGGTGCACCAAGAACAAGTTTCTTAAACAAATGAATAGAGGAAATTTTATTGACTCTTGGGGGCCCCTGCAGCCAGATAAAGAGCGTAGGAGCTACCTACCTTGTATGTTTTGCGTGCCTCTGCAAAAAAAAGCTGCCGTTAATTGCCCATAGATCTTGTCTTTACATCAGGTGTTCTCTGCAGACTCTGCTGCAAAGCCCGAGTAATGGTTTATGTAAGGAAATAATGATAAGAAAAACTCTGGCTGTTTGCAGCATCTCCTTCCCTCAATCCCAAGAGTGAGACTGCGCTGAATTTCCCCCCCACCACCACCACCCCCGTCCTCAGGCCAGGGTGGGAGGAAAGCATCTGGAGCCTGGGGAAGGAGACAGTCACACAGACCAGCCTGGGCTCAGTGGCCAGGGGATTCTGGAATAGTGGGGAAACCAACCTCCGCTTCTCATTGCACTCCAGGCATGGAGGGGCTCGGGTACAAAGACCTCCATTCTGGTGGCGGTGTCCCAGGGAGGCTTGGACGATGGGAGCTGCAAACCAGAGAGCTGTCCCTGAATTTGTGTCTCACTGAAGCCACGGTTATTTGGGGTTTACTGTTATTTGCAGCTCAGCCTAATCCAAACTAATTCCCTACTTGTGAGTTGAAGAGCAGACCCAGAGGAATCTGACCTCTCAGCCACATCAAATCCATCACTCCCCAGGGCAGCAGTGGTGGCCCATTTAAAAACCCAATGAAGGCCATGGGTGCTGCTCCAGAAAAAGGCGGCCATCTGAATGTGCCCAACCCACACCCAGATATTCCTCCTAAAGTCTCTGCCCGGAGCCAGGCTACAAACCTCCGACAAAGAGAGATGCAATTAATAATTACCAAAGCGCCCCCTCCACCACATCAGGCCCCTGTTCTCACTTGGGGTCACCAGAGTGCTGAGGACAAGGTCTCTGCTGCACCCATTTCTTTCCGTGGCTCCCGCTCGCGTGATAGTCCTCATTTGTCGAGCGCTTGCCCTGCTGCGGGCACTGAGCTCAGCACTGGGGCCAGGGGGGCCCCCCGGAGGAGCTCATGGCCAACTGGGGAGAAGGGACCTGAGGAAACCAGGAGTTCTGCTGCAGGGAAGAGACAACATCTGAGCTGGACCAATGGAGGAGGAGAATTTTGCCAAGTGGCAAAAGGGCTGAAATGGGCGCCATTTTATACAAGAACTATGTCGTAGAGGGGCGCCTGGGTGGCTCAGATGGTTGGGCATCTGTCTTCGCTCAGGTCATGATCTCCAGGTCCTGGGATCCTGCCTCATATCGGGCTCCCAGCTCAGCTGGGAGTCTGCTTCTCTCCCTGCTTGTGCTCTCTCTCCTCGAATAAATAAAATCTTAAAAAAAAAAAAAAAAAAAAAAAGGAACTGTGTCATAGAGACGTGGGCAGCCCTTGGCACGTTTGGGGAACAGGGCACGCAGACCAGTGATGCCCCGACAAAGAGTGGTGGCTGATGGGTAGGCCGTGCCAGCTGCGCGGGACCTTGAATGCCGCGCTAAGGCTTTGGACTTCATGCTGCCACAAGAGGCCAGAGAATGACATGATCAGATCCAGCGGTGGCAAGAAGGAATGGGGGGCGGAGGGAAGGAGACCGAGGGGCTGGGAGCTGCAGGGCTGTGTCTGGGGGTCAAGTGTCGGCTTTCCGCCGCAGCCCGGTGGGCTAGCGGACCTGACAGCTCAGCTAGCAGCACCTGGAGTTTGCGTCCAGCAGCTCGCGCGCCAGAGAGGCCCCGCCTCCCGGAGCAGGCGCAACTGCCCGCCTGTTTTTGCAGGTGGGTTGTGCTTCCTTCCCTGCCCTCTTCCCTCCTCCCCACATCTCCCTGGCTTGCTCTAAGACGGCCTTTCATTCCAGAATCACAGAGAAACCTCAGATGCAGACACTCCCTGGGGGATCTGATTTCCTTTAATTCACCCTCATACAACAGCTGGATCCAACACATTTCCGGAGACGCCGCCAGCCCACAAGGCCCTGGGAGAGAGGCACCGAAGAGACAGGCGCGGGTTCCATAAGGCACATGGGCGGGGGCGGGGGGGGGGGGGCGGACCAGGACGCTAAGAACCGCCCATCCCGTAAAACAGCCGGGGATGTGTGCACACCGGGCTGTGGGTATTCCGGGAGGTGAGGAGGAAAGGATTCACCCCTCTGGCTGGAATGGGGCTGGGTTAGATTTAGAAAGTCTCAAAGGTCCACCCCAGGGTTTTAAAAAAAAAGAAGATCTGGGTTTCAGTTCTCTCTCGGAGCCGGAGCCGTGTGATCACAAGAGAGTCCCTTCCCAAGTCTCTGAGCCTCTGTGTCCTCATTTAGAAAGTACAGACTTCACTTGCAGCGTTGGGAGGATGACCAAGTAAGATAAAACTCAGAGCTGGGGATGGGATTATAATCAGCGTGGTAAGCAGGCCACCTCCAATGTGGCCCCCAGTGGGCCTGCCTCCTGGTACTGACGCCCTTGGAATCCTGTCCTGAGCACGGGCTGGACCTAGTGACTTGCTTCTAACCAGGAGAATATGGCAAAAGTGATGAGATGGCACTTCTGAGACTAGGTTGCAAGAAGACCTCCCTCTGTCTTGCCCACCGCCTACGGTTGTCTTGCTCGTCGGCTCTGGTGGAAGCCAGCTGCCATGTTACAAGCTGTCCTATGGGGAGGGCCACACGCAGGGACAGAGGGGACCCTCCTTAAGGAAGCGAACCCTGCCCACACCCGTGGGAGAGCTCTTGCAAGCAGACCCCCACCCCAGTCAGCGGTTGAGATCACTATAACCTGGCAAGCATCTTGAGAGCCTCCGGGGCAAGATCCGGAACCAGAGGACCCAGCTAAGCCGTGTCGATCCTCAGAAACTCTGGACGGGTAATATGTTTGCTGTTTTAAGCCGCTCCGTTTCAGGATAATTTGTTAGGCAGCAGTTGCTAACCAATACAATCTGAGAGATACCAGTGAACTAGGCAGCAATCTGCATGGTAGGGGCATTCACCGGCCCTCAGGGGAGGGCAGATGCTGCCTGGAGCTATCTAGCAGGGTCTTGATGAGGTGCTTGCTAGAGCACTGAGTGTTTAGGGAAGTTCAGGGAGGGGCAGGGGGGAGGGGTGGGGATTTATCCTGCGGAAATACAAGGCGTAAAAATAGGCTACTTGCAAGAATATTCACTGCAGCATTATTTATTGTAGCAAAAATGGGAAACAGCTGTAAAGCCTATGTGTGTGTGTGTGGGGGGGGGGTTAAATTAAGGTACATCTGTGTGCCAGGCTGTCAAGTAGCCACTAATAAGAACGGGGTGTGAGCTGATACGGAATGATGGGCAGGATATGCTTCGTTCAAGTGAGAACAGCGGCATTGTATGCCATCATTTGTGTTAAATAGCCAAACTTATGCTTACCTGTAGGCTTATAGCTCTAGAAATAACCCAGTAGTGGGGTTGCCTCCGGAAAGGAAAACTAGGGACCGGGATTAGGTATGGGAGAGAAACCTAACTTGTTTCTTTTTTTTCCCCATTGCCCCCGAAACCTAAATGTTTCTATACAAACTTTTGAGTTTTAGGCCAGGTACATTTATTCGTGCAAAAATATCATTTTATAGATTAGGATAAAGAAGAGCATTCATAGGGACGCCTGGGTGGCTCAGTGGGTGAAGCGTCTGCCTTCGGCTCAGGTCATGATCCCAGGGTTCCGGGATCGAGCCCCGCATCGGGCTCCTTGCTCAGCGGGGAGCCTGCTTCTCCCTCTCCCTCTGCCTCCAGCTCCCACTGGTTGTGCTTCCCCGCCCCCAGCCCCCCACCACCCACAAAGAAATAAATAAAATCTTAAGAAGAAAAAAAGCAGAGCATTCATAATGACAGAACAGTAATTCATGTTCATGGCAAAAACCTCAAAGGTGGTGTGCACATGCGTGGGTGACGTTTGGGAAGCTGCCACTATAGCATGTGATTGTTTTCGCACTAGCTACAAAAGTCACAGGCAAGTACTGTGGGCGTGGCGTCTGACCGCTGACACATCAGTATCAGGACATCACACGCTCCTATTGCTGCTCTGTTTGCTGCCGTACCAGATGTCTTGCTGGGTTATCAAATACTGCGTCGTGTGCGAAGGGCCAGCATAGGAAGATATCCCAATGCGGGAATCACGGACTCGGTGCGCCAGATAGCAGACAGAGCCCTTTGTGTGTGTCATTGCATTCACCTTCATAGTAACTATAGGAGGAGGCACGAACCACTTAGATCTCCGACTACAGGTAAAGAAATAAACTTTAAGAGGATAAGGGACTTGCCTTATCTGATCTGATAAGAGGTCAGATACTTGTGGGGAGTTTGGACTCCATGCCCCCAACTTCAGAGCCAAGCCCCTCACACTGGACTGAACCCTGCACCTGGAAGGTGCTGGATGAAGGTGTGTAACATGAGCCCTGGTCCCTGCCCTCGGATTTCCATTAGGGACAGAGGCTCTGCTCAGATGATGAATCGCTCCATGACTTCCTCTTCATTGTATCTCCAGAGCACCCAGAATAGTGTCGAGTAGAAATTCAGAACATGTGTATTGATTGAATTCAACTGACTGATGTAGGAAAGATGCTTCCCCCGGGATCCCTGGAGCTCCCGAAGGGGGCTGCCTTGCCTCTCTACAGGAAAGCCCTTTGGTGCCTCCCGCCCACGTCCTCTCATCCAGCCTGGCTAGGGTTCAGAATATCCCCCCATCCCATCAGGTATGGGTAGGGATGGAGAAGAACAGACAAGGGTCTGCTCCTGCCTGAGGTCCTGCAGTTTAGACAGAAGGACTTTGTTGTTGTTGTTGCTGCTGCTGTTTAAGATTTTATTTATTTGAGAGCAAGAGAGAGCAACGGGATGGGGGAGGGGCAGAGGGAGAGGGAGAAGCAGACGCCCCACTGAGCCGGGAACCCGACACGGGGCTCGATCCCAGGACCCTGAGATCATGACCTGAGCCGAAGGCAGCTGCTTAACCGACTGAACCCCCCAGGCGCCCCTACACAGAAGGACTTTTGCATACACGGCATAACAGAAGAGGTCAGGTTCAAAAGCATTGGAGCCAGGGGTCTAGAAACAGTGGACGGCGTGCCTGCAGTGCCTCCCCCAGAAATGGGAATCCAGGAGCCTCATGGGGGTGAGCAGGGGGTTAGAAGCAGGAGAGAAAGAGCTGTGATTCCCCCAAAATATCAGAACTGGAGAAGGACCGGGAAGGAAAAAGCACCGTTCCAGCTACAACCTCCCCCCTCAACTTTACAGAAAAAGCAACTGAGGCCAGAGAGATCTGATTGACCAAAGGACAGTTAACGACGTGGCTGAGAGAAGCTTCCTTCCCCTAAAGCCCCCTGTGATGCTCCTGTCACCTGGGATGGGGACGCCATTATGGTCGTGCTCTGGGAGGACTCAAAAACCCCAATTTGGTATCTGTGGAGATTTTCTAAATGGACGGGGTGCTGAGTGGCTCCCCTTCCCCTCCAAAACCAGAGCCGCATCTCCCACGAGAGATTTCATTGGGGAAAAAAAAAAGGTTCATCTGCTTTGATGAAGAAAAGTTGGAACTCATTATGCTCCACCTTCCGTCCTTCCTGCTCGGCTCTCTGTCCTCCATCCGCCCCCTGCACAGCCAATCCCCACCCGCCCATAGCCGGCTGAGTTGGAGCTCAGTCCAAGCCCCTCCAGAGCTCCGCTGAAGTCCTAGACACTCACCTGGGACATCTGGGGCAGGGTTGAGAATCATGAAGGCGTCTGACAGACCCGCTTTGACCGGGTGCTGGGAAGAGCTGATTTCCAGGACGGACATAGGGATCTGCGGCAGGAGAGAAGAGGCTCCATCTACCCCCTCTCCAAACCTGAGCCAGCCTAGAGCTCCCCTCTGAGCCCCAGATGTAGCCACCCGCTCGGCGGCACCTCTCCGAGGACTCAAAGACATCCCAAATCCAATGGGCCCCCGGCCAAATTGCAAGTCTCGCCCACGGCTTCTCCGGCACATTTCCTTTTTTTCTTTGCTCTATCTTGGCACCTCCATGCAGGCCAGAAACCTGGGAGTCACCCCCTTTTCTTCCGTCTCAGCCCTCCTCCACTGCACACATCTCTAAATCCTATTAATTCACCTGTTCACTGGCTCTTAACTCTGTCCAGTTCTCTCCATCTCTCCCCACCCTACTCCAAGCTGACATCTCTCTCTGAAACCATCCCGCAGCCTTCCTTCTGAACCACCAACAATCTGTTCTCCACTCCGAAGCCAGAGTGACCTCTCTCAAAGGCAAAGCTGGGTGTTCCCGGCCCTAGCTTGCCCCCCTACTCTTTCCCCTCCAGCCTTGCTAGCTTCTCCCAAGGCTTTGTACCAGCCATGCTCTGTCCTGCCACAGGACCTTTGAATGTGCTGTTCCCTCTCCTCTTTGCTTCCTTAACTCCTTTGCTTCCTGCAGATTTCAACTCTGTTCTCAGGGAAGCCTCTCCTGACCTCTGCCGAGGTAAAAAGCCTCATGAAGAAAAAAAGAAAGAAAGAAAGAAAAAGGAAAAAAAAAAAAAAAAGCCTCGTGAAAGGTGCTCCTCGCACCAGGCACCACAACTTAGGAACACTTGCCACAGCGGTGATTCTACGTTTGTCCATGCAATGACCGTCTATCTCCCCAACCAGACCTACAGCTCTGCGAGGGCAGGGCCTCCAGCCATCTCATCACCCGCCGTCTCCCCAGCACCAAGGCCTGCACCTGGCACATTCACAGGTTCTCTACGGATATTCACCGAACGAAAGACTCCAAGACCCAGCCGTCCCCGTAGCTAAGCCCGCTCACCTCTTTGTAGCCAAATACAATGCGGCCATCGTGGTGCAGAGCTGCCTGGAAAGTGAAGCTGCCCCTGTCCTCCCGGCCTTGAAGGTAGACGTGGTCCCACTGAACAATAAAGACTGTCCCTGGGGGGAGGGGGAGAGCAGAGAGCCTGCTGGCCAGGGAGGCAGGGCAGGGAGGAGCGCCCCGCAGCAGCATCAGAGGTCAACGCAGGTGGGTGGGGGGGCTGGGTGCTCAAGGGACAATCCGGGGAGAGTAAGAGACAATCAAGGCCTCTAATGGTTGTCACCTCTGCTAAGAGCCAAGCACTTTTCTGTTGCTATCTCATCTGATCCTGCTAGGTCGCAGGCATCCTATTCCCATCTTGGAGATGAGGACACTGAGCGCAGGAAGGTGGGGCGGCTGCCTTGCTGTGTGACCGTGGGCAGGTCCCTTGTCCTCTCTAGACTTGGGACTGCTCTAAAGGGGTGGCCCAAGTGAGCCCCGGAGCCGGGGGGGTGGGGGGGCGTAAACTCTGAGATCTGGTCTCACCATTGTCAAAGTAAGCGACTGTCGAATTCTCCGAGTAGCCGGGATTGAAGTTGGCCATCAGAGGCGCCACGTACTGAGTCGCCGTGAGCATCCGATGGATCGTGTCCCCCATGAAGATGAAGCCTGCAGGGAGGGGGGGCGGATAAAGGCAGAGGAATCACCAGAGAAGGCCTAGATGGGTGGCTTCCTTATGCAGGAAGGGATGGTACAGAGGGAGCTGGAAGCGAATCTTGGACCTCTGTTCCCCACCCCCACCTGCTGGGCTCCGGGTCTGGTGTGTACGGACCAAAAGGGCTCCAGAGCACAGAAGGCTCTCCCTGCCCCTCCAGGTGGGCACAGACTCCCACTCTCCCTGTCCTGGGAAAGTGCCCAGGGATCTAAGACAGGCTCTTCTTATCGGCTAGGAGCCTGATCCCAAGAGCCGGGCTCTCAGTGAAGTCGCCTCCTCTCTCTCATTCACAGACTGAAGCACAGGGACCACGGGGATTGCCCACGCTGGCCTGAGCTGCCCCAGAAGGACAGACACACGCACACACGCACGCACACACGCAAGTCTGCCAACACACACACTCGTCTCCCTCCTGAGACCGGGATCCCAAGAGAGCCCAGTGTGGGACCCTCCACTGTCTATCCGTACACCCCCCTCTCCAGTGAACCTTCCCAGGTAGGTCCCTTGGGTTCTGGCCGAGATCTCCAAACCTCCCCCAGACCCACCAGCACAGCCTTACCTCCAGTTGCTATGGTGATCTGCCGCAGAGGATGTCCGTAGAAAGGAAAATCAAAGGACAAGACCACTCTCTGCAGGGCGCGGGAGAGAATCAGCATGGGCCAAGCTGTGGGCCAGGAGGCTGGCACCCACACTGCCCCATGCTTGTCCTGTGTCCAGGACAGGCCCCCAGGACCTCGAGTGGGCCCCTCAACTCTAGGCAGCCCCCCACCCCAGGGTTCCCTGGAAAGCACCTTCCGGATCACGGACCTCAGGCCACAACCGCGCCCGCTGACCAGGCACAACGCCTTGGCCCCCAGCCGCCCAGGCCAAGGCAGCCCTGCCGGGGCCTGGCACACTCACGGAAGCCTGCCGGTGGGTGTTGGAGAGGATTCTGTGGACCTTCACTTGGCTCTGGTTGGCCTTGGCCACGTCCACCCACAGCTCCCGGCTGCGGGGCTCGCTGGGGCCGTACAGACGGGACACGTAGTAGTTGTGGTTGTCCTCCTGCGTCACAGACAGAGACCGCAGGATGTGGTCAAGGGCCATCCTCTGCCCCTCCCCCACAGACTTCCGATGCCCACCGCCCTCCCTCGTGCGGGCCCTGCGGCCTCGACGGCTGGTTTCGGCCTGGGAGGTAGGTCTTAGGCAAGAAGGACACACAGACACAAAGCCTCAAGCAGAGGGAGGATTCAGGGCCCACAGGACAGTCACCAGAGGGCTGAGAAAGCAGAAAGAAACAGCTGTGTTTCCTTCGAGACATTTCTAACCTCTACCACGAGCCCAGTGCAGGTAAAGAACAAGCCAGAACACAGTCGGCTAGGAGTTAATTCTTTAAGCCTCTCCTGCACAGAAGCATTTGGGGCCAGGATTTGTTTTTATTTTTTTCCTAAGATTTTATTTATTTATATGACAGAGAGAGAGAGAGAGATCACAAGTAGGCAGAGAGGCAGGCAGAGGGAGGGGGGGAAGGAGGCTCCCTGTCGAGCAGAGAGCCCGATGCGGGGCTCGATCCCAGGACCCTGAGATCATGACCTGAGCCGAAGGCAGAGGCTTTAACCCACTGAGCCACCCAGCAATAGGGCCAGGATTTAAAAGAGCGCAGGAAATAGTCAGCAGAAAGAGTGGCAGAGCCCGGGTAGGAGGCAATGTCGTAGCATTTCAGCCCATTTGGGAGGAGCGCCAGCCACGGGGAGAAGGAGGCAGAGCCGGCCGGTGCACGTGGCCGCGGCTGCAGAGATGGGGCTGCTGACCCGTGAGGAGCCCTGGACGCGGCGGGTCATTAATCAGGCTGTCCCGTGGCTGTGGCTGCAGACACAGCAGACCATGTTCTCCCTGCCAACCTGCCAGCGGCCCAGCCGGCCCTTGCCCTGGGCCCAGCATGAGCAGGGACGGGGGGTGCCTGTCCTCTCCACCCGCAGGCAGGCTCTGCTCTTCTGACAAGTGACACGCTCTGGGGACCTGGGGTCAGGGCAGGGTGTAGGGGGGAAGACGAGAAGCAGAAGCACGGTGTGGCGGGGGAGGGGGACCTCTCCTCCAGCCTCCGGACCCCCCACCCCTCCACCGGCCCTCCGTGCGGCTGTCGGACAAATCTGAAGCACGTGCAAGGCCCCATCACTCTGCTCACAAGCCATCTGGGGCTCCCACGGTCCCCTCCTATAAGAGCAGACATTCCCCGCGGGGGAGGGGCGCCTTTATCTAAGGGGGTGAAGCACAGAAGATGTGCTTAGCTGGAGGATTTGCCGGTGAATGAACGGCCACAGAGCGTAGCCGTCAGGGGCCTGCTCATCCCCCTGTGCCACGGCCACCACCACGCATTCTGGTGGCTGGGGTGGGATGGAGTTACCAAGCAAAGCAGGAAAACAGACCCGGGCAGGTGGGCGGGGACGCAACCAAAGGCAGCTCCCACGTAGGAACTGGAACAGACCCGTGTTTAAAAACGGCCCCTTGCAGGCTTGGAGAAGGGTCTGGTTTCTATCACCTGCTTCCGGGGACTCACGCAGGGAGAGCTTTCGCCAAACCTCCAAGCGTCAGAAATGAGCCCCCCACCCCCACTCCGGGGCAGAAGCCACGCTCTGCCATGGGTCGGAAACCCCAAACAGATGCTAACTTGTGTGTCTGCTGCCTCAGCCAAGACCGCAAAGGGTGGGGGGCCGCGTCTCCTCGGCCTGATCTGAAGCCAGGTCAGTCTCGCTCAAAGGCAAAGGCTTTTCCTCTGCCCGTTGTTTCCCGGGTGTTTAAGTAACTGTCCCCACTGGAAGGCCACTTTCAGTCATTGGTTAAAGCCTCTCACGTCAAGGGTGCCTGGGTGGCTCAGTGCGTTAAGGGTCTGCCTTCGGCTCAGGTCAGGATTCCGGGGTCGTGGGATCGAGCCCCGCATTGGGCTCCCCGCTCAGCGAGGAGTCCCTCTCCCTCTGCCTGCCTCTCTCTAAAATAGGGAAATAAAATCTCTAAAAAATAAATAAACTATCTCACATCAGAAGGGCCAGCGCGGGCCCTTTATGGGGCACAGAGCTGAGGGGACTGTCATGTTCATCTTGTCACCCCTAGCACCTCCCTCGAGCAGGGCTTGGCACCTGGCGTACGGCAGGTGTTAGGATCTGCCCGCTGAATTAGCCCAGTCACAAGGATCCCGCAGCTGATGGGGCCCGAGGCTGTGCTGAGAATGTGGGGGGGGCGGTGACAAGGACAACATCTTCCCTCAGCACTGAAGGCAGGTGAAGCACAAGCCCCTTGTGAAGGAACCAGCTGCCTCCTCTGAGAATCCAGGTCTGCGGAAAGCCTTCCCGAGCTGGCATGTCCAGCTCACAGGAGGAAGTCCCCCGACTCCTCAGTCTCTTCCCTGAGGAACCGAAGCTAGTGAGGGAGACGCAAGAGAGACCCTGGCTCCACCAGCAAGTGAAGGACACAGGTGCCTCTGTGTCACTGGAGTGCTGTCCTAAGTGTGACTGCTTTCCACAGAGAGAAGGAAAACCTTACATGCATCACCAGCAACACGCTGGGTGAGTGAAAAAGAGACTAGCATGGACGTGGGCCTGGAAAGAAAGCAGCCTTGGTTTCTGACAGCTCTCCGGGACCCTGAGATCAGGCTGTCATCTCCGGCCCTTGGAGGCCATGGTAGGCCTCTACCTCCTCGACGTAAACCCTTCGCCCGACACGGCTCAAATAGCTCCTCGGAACCAGAAGGGCACTAACCAGAAGAGACTTGCTCAGGGGGTGATCAGATGGCCTTCCAAGGAGTCCCCAGACAGCCCTTCACAATGAGACTCTGAATGGGAAGAGAGAAGTAAGAAACCCACTTTCTGGGAGAATTTTCCCTGACAACACCCAGGCTGCCATGTTTTTCTTCTATAAAGTCAATCACTGCCGTCGTCTCCTCCTCCTCCTCCTTCTTCTTCTTTTTAGATCTTATTTACTTAGTAGAAAGAGAGAGAGAGCGTGCACAAGTGGGGGGAGGGGGAAGGGGAGAAGCAGACTCCTTGTTGAGTCCAATGTGGGACTTGATTCCAGGACCCTGGGATCATGACCTGAGCTGAAGACAGATGTTTAACGGACTGAGCCACCCAGGTGCTCCACTGCTGGCTTCTTGACTGACTATGGAGGGGACGAGGGGATGAGTCATGTGGAAATTCACCAACCTTAGGGGCACTTCCCATTTGTTACTGCAGGCCCCTGCTCATGCTGCCGCCAGCCTGAGCAGTGTTGATAGAGGAAGTCCACTCATGACCGAGATGGATTAGTGCTACCCCATAACCATTCTCTCCTTCTTCCTTTAGTTTCCATTAGGCACATGGCCACCCAGCTAAGACTACGTGTCCCAGTCCTCCTTACAGCTTGGGGGAGGGGTGGGGAGGCTACGTGACCACACCTGGCCAATGGAAGACCAGCAGAACAATCGTCCTCAGCAGGAATGGGCAGCCATCTTGGACCACAGCAGAGAAGGCACGTGTTGCAGGGGGGAGAGCAGCCAGACAGAGGGCAGCTGGGTCCCCAACACCATGGAGACACTACCTCAACCCCCGCCTACTTACACTCACACCATTACATGTGGGAGAAGAATAAACTCGTGCCTAAGTCCCTCATGAGTTGAACATTTGTCACAATAGCTCAATCTGCGTCCTAATTAATACAAGCAAAGTCCCGAGAGGCCTCCTCAGGCCGGTCGATCAGAGGGCTTCTTCGCTGTCATCCATATACGCGCGTTTCCTAAAAGGATTTAGAGGCCGTGCCTGATGGTGAACTTGCCCCAGGAATTTACCCAGTTCAGGCCGGTCAGTGTGTTGGACCTGCTGTTTGTGGGGCAGTCCCGTTCCCCTGGGAGGGCGGCCTGTGGCCTGGAGGCTAGAAGCTATGACAGGGAGGCCTGACAGCACAGAGGGTCAGGGGCACAGCCTGAGCCAGACTACTTGACTGAACTTTCCTTGAAATGCGTGCGAGAAGCTCTGGTCAATAATCCATATTCGTTCCGGAAGGCAGCATGACGTGGATTTCAAACCTTTTTGGACATAAAATCCTTTCTTCCAATTAACCTTCCATGGAAGCTTGGCATATAAATCACATCAAAGTCTGGCCATTCTTGCAGAAGGAAAGAAGGGCCTGGAGCCCAGCCTGCTGGGTTACTTCCTCTTCCACCACCCTCCACCCCACGGCAGCCCGTGCGGGAAGCACCTCTGTGAACCCTTAGGGTTCCACGGAGCGCACTTTGAAAACCACTGCTCTAGGGTCAGGTCCCGGGACTGCAGAGTCAGACAGACCTAAATTCAAAAACTGGCTCGAGTGTTTTACTCTCCTCTCCGCTTGAGTCCCCTGTCAGTAACTTCCCACACGGAGTTCTTGAAAGGATTAGACAAAACCTAGCCACGTTCGCTCTCAGCCCAGTGCCTGGTCCACAGTCGGTGTTCGCTAAGTAGGAGCTATTACGATGATTTTGTTGGGCCTTTCCAAGAACGGTTTTGACTGCGGAGGCTGCCTCCTCCACACCAGCCCCAGCCCCAGCCCCAACGCTGTTACAGTGTCTCTTCTGCCTCAATTATTCATGCCTGGAGCCCGCCAGGCACTTTACTGCTGACAGCGGGGCGGCATTTACCTTGGCTGAGCTCAAGACGTTTCTGGACAGGAGCTCCGACTAAGCTGTCACCATCGGCCCATCAACTGCCAGCCAACTGGCAGGTGAAAATGCCGGGGCAAGCCACCAAGGGCACCCTGCAGGGCCCGCCGGAGAGGTCTGGCCAAGCATGCTTGTCAGGACCGGGCTCCAGGCAGCTGGGTCCAACCCAGGAGGTGCTGATGGGATTGCTGGGGGAGGGGGCACCCCATTCCCTGATGCCACCGTCCCGCGAAGCCTTACAAGACCCATAGGAATATTCTGCAGATCCCTGCGCCTCAAAACGTGCCCCCAGGGACCAGCAGCACCCTCATTACCTGGGAGCTCCTTGGAAATGCAGAATCCTGGGCCCAACCCCAAACCTCACAGATCACAATCCGAATTTGAACAAGCTTTCCAGGGGATTCTTTTGCACAATAAAGTTCAAAAAGCACTAGGCTAGGATCACCTCCTGTCTGGACCAATATGCCAGGTATTTTCATCCACGAGGAAACAGTGTGTTAAACCCTTGGGCTCCTAGGCCTAGCTGTGCAACCTGAAGCAAGAACTTCACCTCTCTGTTCCAAGACAGTATTAGAAATATTCACTCCTGGTATAGGAGGGTAGGCGGGTGAATTCCATATCAAGCCA
Source organism: Nasua narica (assembly GCA_028533885.1). NCBI lineage: Eukaryota > Metazoa > Chordata > Mammalia > Carnivora > Procyonidae > Nasua > Nasua narica. The sequence goes on along the minus strand of CM052804.1, from coordinate 19,084,468 downwards.
TAGAAGGAGGTCTGCAATCAGGAAGGACTCCCATAACATCGCCTTTTATTATTATTTTTCCTTACCTCGTGTAATAATAATAATCTCCCCCTACCCTCTGGAAGTATTCAAGCCTCAGGTTAAAATGAGCCCACACAGAACACTTGTCATCACAGAGTGCAGAAACCGGGTCTATCCTGGAAAGGAGGGGACTCGGGCCAGACAAAGGGGCACTGGTGTCCACACTGAGGGCCCAGGGTAAAGGGGTGTCGGGATGGATGAGGCGGACCTGGAAGTGGAGCGTTGGACCCGTCTCAGAAGGTGGGGACCAGCTTTCTAGACACAGCATTTCTCCATGTCCCCCAACACTTCATGGAAATGGAAGAATCATCCTCTCTCGGCACTGATTCCCCATGAAGAGAAAATATCAGCCAACCACGGATTTTGAAAGCATAAATATACATCCTGCCACCACACGGAATCAGGACAAGGCAACACAAAAACAAAAACAGACCTCCCCCATCCCTCATCTGGTCCCATGCTGGCACATTTCCTTCTAGACTTTTCCACATGTATATAACTTTACATGGTTATAATCCTGTTGTGTGGACCGCTTCTGTCAGGTTTCATGATCTCTAAAGCGGTTTTTGATGTTGAACGTGGTCTTTTAACCATCACTTGTAATGGCTTCCTGGCCATCTACTCCAAAGAAAACCCACAATTTCCTTAACTATTTCCTTAGTGTTGGGGCATTCAGGTAGCTTCTAATTTTTATGCTCTCATAGATACTCCTGTGATGAATTTATTAACATACTTTCCACCTGCAGGATGGTTTCCCCTGCTTTAAAGCTGTAAAACTTTTGATACAAAGCAGTGCTTCTCAAACCTTAATGAGCATCCAAGTCACCCAAGAATCAGATACTGATTCTGCAGGGCCTGAGTTTCTGCATTTCTTTTTCTTTTCTTCTTTTCTTTTTTAAGGATTTTATTCATTTACTTGACACAGAGAGAGAGACCACAAGTAGGCAGAGAGGCAGGCAGAGAAAGAAGGGGAAGCAGGCTCTCTGCTGAGCAGGGAGCCCGATGCGGGGCTCGATCCCAGGACCCTGAGATCATGACCTGAGCAGAAGGCAGAGGCTTTAACTCACTGAGCCACTCAGGTGCCCCTATTTTATTTATTTTTAAGTAATCTCTACACCCAGTGTGGGGCTGAAACTCACAACCCCAAGATCAAGAGCCGCATGCTCCTCCGACGGAGCCAGCCAGACGCCCTTGAGTTTCTGCATTTCTTTTTAATTTTTTTAAAGATTTTATTTATTTATTTGACAGACAGTGAGAGAGGGAACACAAGCAGGGGGAGTGGGAGAGGGAGAAGAACAGGCTTCCCGCTGAGCAGGGAGCCCGATGCAGGGCTCGGTCCCAGGACCCTGGGATCATGACTTGAGCTGAAGGCAGACGCTTAACCGACTGAGCCACCCAGGTGTCCATCACCGGATTTTTTGAACAACGCCATGAGTCATTCTCAGTCCCACCTTATAGATGAGGAATCTGAGGTTGAGAGCACAAATGTGACAAGGATACTTAGTATCTACCGTACCTGGGACCACAGTAGGGTGACTAGCTGTCCTAGTTTGCCTGCTACTGGAATTTCCCAGGACACTTCAAAACCCAGGAGCATTCTGGGAACGCCAAGATGATTGGTCACCTAGACCAGAGCCTAATTCTGAGTCAGCTACTGTTTATCATTCCTGACCCTGTGCCAGGCCCTTAATGTAGATTAAGACATTTAGACAACAGCATCCCCGTTTGACAATAAAGAAAGGTTAAGAAATTTGCCCAAGACAAAAAGACAAACAAACCAATTGAAAAATTGGGCAAAGCGACAAAGGACTTAAGTAGACATTTCTCTGAAGAAGATAATACAAACGTCCAACAAGACATGAAAAGATGCTTAACGTCATTAGTCATTCAGGAAACACAGGTCAAAACCACAAGGAATGTCATCTTACATCCATTAGGATGTTACAATTTAAAAAAAAGAAAGACAATAACAAGTGTTGACAAGGATGTGGAGCATTTGAAACCTTCCTATGTTGCGGGGGCGGGGGGAGTGTAAAATGGTTTGACTACTATGGAAAACATTTTGGAGGTTCCTCAAAAAGTTAAAGGGTTGCCATACGACCCAGCGATTCCGCTCCTAGGTATACTGCCCAAATAGTTGAAAATGGGTCCTCAAACAAATACATGTACAGGTTCACAATATCAATAGACGCAATAGCCAAAAGGCAGAAACAGCCCAAGTGTCTATCAACTAATGAATGAATAAGCAAATTACGATATATTCATACACTGGAATAGTATTCAGCCATAAAAAAGGATAAGACTTGGAAATACTATGCTAGGTGAAAGAAACAAGACACAAAAAGTCATATATCTTATGATTTCATTTATATGCGAGACATCCAGAATAGCTAAATCTATAGAGATAGGACAGAGATTGGTGGTTGCTCAGGGATGAAGGGCAGGGGATGGAGATCAACAATTGTGTACCATAAATGGTACAGCATTTCCTTCTGGGGTGATAAAAATGTTCTGGAACTAGATAGAGGGGAAGGATGCCCAACACTGTGAATGTATTAAATGCCCTTCATTTAAAAATGGTTAATGTTATGTGGGCACCTGGGCGGCTCAGTCGGTTACGTGTCCATCTTGTGATTTTGGCTCAGGTCATGATTTCATGAGTCGTGGGACTAAGCCCCATGTTGGGCCCTACACTCAGCAGGAAATCTGTTTGGGATTCCTTCTCTCCCCCTGCCCCTCTCCCCATGTGCACTCTCTCTCTCTCTCTAAAATAAATAAATCTTTAAAAAAATAAAATGGTTAATTTTATGCTATGTAAATCTCACCTCAACACAAAAAAAAAAGAAAGAAAAAAAACCATCAAACCAACCAACCTGCCCAAGGGACAGGAAAAGGATCAACAAGAGTAACCTTTGTGGGAGACAAACGTCCTGGGGCTGAGCAGCCACAAGAGGTCCTTGGCACCCGCACTGAGCCTGGAGGGGGTGGGTGAGGAGATGACAGGATCAGAAAACTCACATTTTGCTCTTGAATGTCAAACCCTGTGAGATCAGTATTTACCACCCCACTTGGGAAATTCGAAACTAGTGGGGGCTTGCAGGGATTCCTTAATTGAGGGATTAAGCATCCAGCCCAGGGTCAGGCAGCCGGTACCTGCCAGGGCCAAGGTCGGGGCTCAGGACTGCTAGATTGTTTCCACAGTGCTGACGACTGGACCCCTGGGCTCCACATGCCACCTCCCCAAACACCCCTTCCTCCCACAAAACCCCTTATCTTCTCTCTTCTCTCTTCCTGAGTTTCCCCTCCCTTCACCCACCTCACATACTACTCCCAGAATTCTCCCAGGTTCAACCTCCTCACCTCATCCCTTCCCCTAAGCCCACTGGCACAGTGCGGTCCTTCCATGAGCACTGCTTGGTCACCAGGTCTGGGCTATGAGTCTGTCTGTCTGTGCCATCTCCCCCAGGCCCTTCCATCTGGGGAGGAGGCCTTCTAGAGGTCTCCTTTCAGGAACTGTCTCCTTTGGGCAGTTGTAGAAACCAGGCAGGTATTGCACTCATTTGTCCCTCTCGCTGTCCGCCATATTGGAACACATGGTACCTGTCTGGACACAGAGTCCCTCAGCATCTCTGGGGCTCCCTGTGGTGGAGAAAGAGCAGGGAAGTTTTGCTTGGCCAGAGAGGAGAGGAACTTAGGGAAGCGGGGCCCTACAGAAGACTGGGGTGGGAGGAGAGGGTCTTTCTACCATGGAGAGAACTACTCTATTACAGGGGAATCTCCAAATCTGAACATTCTCAAGCTTGGTTCCTCCCAAACTCTGGGCTAGATCCGAAACAGAGAACCAAGAAAACCTTGGATTAGGATTGGAAATCCCCAGGATGGAAGAAGAATTTTGTCCAAGGTTTCCTTCCCCTTTCCAATCTCTCGGAATAAAATGAGCCACAACCCCGATCTCTGCCTTAGCACAGTGTCCCTCCCAACCCCCAACCCCCAACCCACCCCTTCCAGAAAAGTTGCCGGTGTTCCAGGGCCTCAGAACTGGCCTTGGTGGAAAAATCTCTGGAAAGCCTGGTCAGAGAAGAGCCTTATTTCCACTGGGGCATGGTGGTAAAGTAGGTGTGAGAATAAAATCTAAGGAGAGGGCTCTGGCCAGGGGCCTGGGAGCTGCCGGCTCACCCTGGGAAAGCTGGCTGGGTGCTCCAGGCCTCAAAGTGAGAATGTCTCGGTTGGGCAGAGCCCTGTGGGGAGGTGGCCAGCCCGGGGTGCTGGGCAGAAGCAGCTGAGCAGAGGACCCCAGCCGGGGAGGCTGGGCAGAGGGGCCGGGCAGGAGGGATGGGTAGGGAGCCTGGGCAGGGATCTGGGGGGAAGGGGCTGGGAAGAAAGTGTTGGGCCAGAGGGGACAGAACAGAAGACGGTCAGGGAGCCTGAGCCAGAAGGGAAGCCACGGCCCGGAGGGTGTACCGGGGACCAATGAGGGAAGGGGAGAGGCCCCCGGGGTGGGTGTGTGGGGTCGCAGAGGGAACAGAAGCCCACCTGCCAGGCCCTTGGCCCCAGAGTAGAGTTCCTGGTGAGACTCAAGAAAACTTTCTGAAACAGACCAAACCACATCCGCTGAAATGTCCTCTTCCCACCATCCCCTCTGGCCCAGCCCTTTGTGCCAAGTCTTGGTCTAGATTGGGTTTCCTCTGGTCAAACAGCCCCCAGCTCTCAGAGACGCTGAGCAAAGACTCGGAAGAGGCAGCTGTTTCCGGGGCCCTCTGCTGGGCTCCTGAGTGGCCGAGGCTGCCCCCTGTCCGGGGTAGTGTGGGCACACAGCATGGACGGGCGCAGGGTGGGGGCGGGGCTCGAGGCCGGGCTGTGCTGAAGGGGGTGATCCTCAGTGTCCCCCATCGAACACCGCTCAGTGGGTTCCAGGAGGGAATGGAGCTCGGGCCCCACCGAGGCCCCGGGCACGAGGCCACTTGGGTCGCAGGCGTGCTCGCCCATGTTCTGGCGTGGGGAAGCTCTGCCTTCTCTTACGTACGTGGGAACCCAAGAGTAGAGTCGAGTTGGGGTCCTTGGAGGCACTGAGTCCAAGGTCGGACCCCACCACGACCTCTTCTCCTCAACAACCCCATCTTCCAAGGCTCCTGGGGAGGGGGACATCCCTACTTCCTCTGTTCCTTCAAAGGAGGGGCTCCTCCCATGCGCCAGGCACCAGTGGCGGAGTCTGAAGAGTCTCAGGCCTCACGGGGCTTCCGTTCCACGGGGAGGACAGGCAATATAAACAAATAAATAGATAATTCGGTGCAGGAAGCGATAAGTTCTATGGCGCAAAACAGTCTGTTCCCTCTCAGCAGTCACACCCCGCAGCTGTGAGAAAACAGCCATCTCTCCAGAGCCTTCTCTACACCAGGCTAAACACCCCTAAGCTCCTTCAGCCATTCTGGACTCCTCTGGTTTCTAGATGACCACCCAGAAGGGGACACAAGCCCCTCAGCGTCTGGTCAGGCCAAGAAACGCCCCGCACGATCTCTAGAGCCCTAGCCCTGGTTCCCGGGTTTCCGTGGGTTTCCATTGGTTTCCACTAACACAGTCAGCTTTCCCACCTCCGTCCTTGGCAGCCCCTCCACACTCCTGACTCATCTCCAGCCTACAAGCCGTGAGGAGCCCCACATCTCTTCCTCATGAACTACCGCTACGCCCCATCTCTCCCACCTTATTTTAAACTCAAGTGCCAGCATTTATATTTATCCTGGTAGTTTCATCTGGCTTGAGGCCGACTATCACTCAGCCTGCCAAGGCCGTCTTCCAGATCCCAATCTGACATCCGAACTCTCTTCCAGCTGAGGTAGAAGTCTGATCACTCCTGCCGCTCTGGCAGAGCTGGGCTCAGCCTCCCGGGGCACTCAGAGGGGTCTCCAGCCAGGGGGACCTTGCTCCTTCACGTGGCCTCTCAACGTGTGGCTGCCGAGGGGGCCACAACGCTCCCGGGATGGTGTTGTCAAGTTTAGCCATGTGGTACCTGAGAAAGCTTCACGTTCTGCTGGTCATTCTAGTAACTGATTTTAAAACTGGTTTGACATATTACAGATCAGAAGTTCCCACACCTAGCTGACAACTTCTAATTTTTTTTTAAAGATTTTATTTATTTATTTGAGAGAGAGCGAAAGCGAGAGAGATCACAGAGGGAGAAGGAGGAGACTCATTGCTAAGCAGGGAGCCCGATGCGGGGCTCGATCCCAGGACCCTGAGATCATGACCTGAGCAGAAGGCAGAAGCTTAACTGACTGAGTCACCCAGGCGCCCCTCACGTGGGAACTTTTTTTTTTTTAAGATTTTTATTTATTTGACACAGAGAGAGAGAGAGAGAGACAGTGAGAGAGGGAGCACAAGCAGGGGGAGTGGGAGTGGGAGAGGCAGGCTTCCTGCCGAGCAGGCAGCCCAATGCAGGACTTGATCCTAGGACTCCAGGATTATGACCTGGGCCAAAGGCAGACACTTAACTGACTGAGCGACCCATGCACCCCTTTGCTGTTTTTAAGTTCTGGGGTTATTGATTCTATACTGCCTCTCAATGATCCCCACTGCCCTTTCTGAATGCCCACAGACAATTGCTTCCAGAAGTCCACATTTCTGTGCTTTTCTACCAGGTCCTTTCTGCATGGACTGGGACATGGCCCTTTGACCCTGGCATCTGGCCCAGAGAAAATACCAGTTCTTTAACTGATGGCTTAACAAACCTGGGGGGTAGGGAAGGTAGGGAAGGGTGTCCAAGGGCCCCCTTACTCAGGGTACCTCTCCTGCCCTGGTTTTCCACTCTGTTATCCCACCATGGCTCCTTGGTTCTCCAGGATGGAAAAGACAGGGCAGAACAGGAATTGAGTTGGGGCTTCGTTCTCGAGGTTCTAGCAGGTTCCATCTCAGAGAGGGATGAGGTGAGGTAGTGGGGCCCTACCCTCAGGTACAACATTTAAGGTGGCACCAACAAACCCAGCCATCAAGATATCTTCATGCAATATCTTAAAATAGAAATGATTGCCAGAAAATACACAATGAACAAAATATCAAATTGTAAATAGACGGGATCAGTACTAGTGCCAAACCATGTCAGAGCCTGAGGTAAAAGGAAAAATAAGTCATGGAAACGATGCAGAAGTAGGGAGAGTTCAGAGCATTTATGACCCTGCTCCCTCCCTACCAGGCTGCTGGTTGGCTCTGGTCCCTCTTCAGTCCCCACTGCAACGGGCTTGTAGACACAGCCCCTCCTGCTGGTTTGGGTCCCCACCCTCCCTGCCAGCTCCCAGCGTGGAGGTCTTAGCTGTTCCGGCTCTTGCTGTTCCCAAAGCACTTTACCATCCCCTGCTGTTTTCCTTCACCCTGCCCACTCCAGGGTAAACTGTGCCCGCGCTGAACTTCCCCACTGGAAAGAAAGACAGAAAGACAGGAATGAAGGAGGGAAGAAAGGAGAGAAGGAAAGAAGGAAGGAAAGGAGGGAGCGAGGGAGAGAGGAAGGAAGGGCAGAGCAGGAAAAAACATTTTTTTTTTAATTTTTAAAATATCCCAAGACAGAAAAGATATTATATCCAAGACACAAGAACAGAATGCTTTTTTTTTCCCCTGAGAAAAGAAAAAAATCAGTAAACAATAAAGAGCTCTTGGAAATTAAAAATACGATAGTAGGAAGAAGATCAGTACCATTGAGAAAATAAGGTTGAAGGGTGCCTGGGTGGCTCAGTGGGTTAAGTGTCAAGTCTGCTTCTCCCTCTCCCTCTGCCCCTCCCCAACTCATGCTTGCTCTCTCTCTCAAATAAATAAAATCCTTAAATAAAAAAGAAAGAAAATAAAATTGAGAAAATCTTCCAGAAAATGGACCACCACCACCAGGCAACCTATGCAAACAAACAAAGGCAAAAGGCATGGAAAACAGAAGAGAGAAGAAAATTCAAGGATCAATCCCTGAGATGGACATCTAATCAAGGGGAATTGTAGAAAGAAGAGAATAGGCAGAGAGAAGCCTGTCGAAGAAATAAAACAGGAGGACTTTCCAGAACTGGTGAATGTAAGTCCTAGGTTGCAATAGTGCAGCACATATCGGGCACGGCGGGGGAAAAAAGATCCAGAGGCAGGGCGCATGACCGAACTTCCAGAATACTGGGGTTACACCCCCAAACGCTTCCAGAGGTGGGGGGGAAAGCAGTTATAAACAAGGAACAAGAGTAAGGACAGAAAACCTCTCAACAATGACATTGGAAGCCAGGAGATAATGCCTGCAAACTTCTGAAGGAAAATTATTTTTAATCTAGAATTCTATATTCAGCCAGACTATCAATCAACTATGAGGATAGAATAAAGGCCTTCTCAGACATGTGAGCTCTCTAAAGAATTTTTCCTCCTGTGTAACCTTTTTCAGGAAGCTAAACAAACAGGGGGGAGAAGCAGGGAAGACAGGACACCGGGTCCATAGAATAGGGCCCCCAACACAGGAGAGAAACGAGGGGGGTTTCTAGTGTCAGAGGAGAAGAAGGCCCCACTGACCCTGGTTGTGTGGGGCAGCAGCCAGCCCGGGTCGGAGTAGGACAGCAGGAGAGAGGTTTCCCCGGGGGAATAAAAACAGACTGGTTGGACCACGCCAAAATTCTATTTGAGGCCAGGGGGTATATAAGAATATATAATCATGGTACATACAGAAAACTAAGCAAACGGGGTTTGGGACAAGGATCCAGGAAAGCCAAAAATTATACAAGAGAGTGAACAATGATATTACCCTGCTTGGGTTAGTGGCGAACAATATTTATATGATTATTATGATATAAAGCAGAGCATATGGATTCAACAAAAATATTAAGAGTAGAATGACACTCGAGGGAGTATATAAAAGACAAGTCTTCATCTACACAACAGGTAGTCAACAGATAATGTCTAAATGAATTAATCAAGAGGCAGCAGCCCAAGCAAATTACTTAGAAATACGGTGGTAACGTAACCTCCAGGAGAAACGGCCCCCAGAGGCGCCTCTGGAACGAGGGGCGGAGCTAAGGGGCGGGGCAGGGGCGGGCAGAGGGGCGGGGCGGTCTGTTGTGCTTTGTTCTCCGATCTTAGCAGCGTTAGACCTTTTTGACTCTCTGCGTGCTCTTCTTTGATGTAAAAAGATCGTTTGTCAACCTGAAGAAATGTACGCCAAGAAGCACATCCTATTGTTGGTTCTTGTTTCATAGTTTTTCTGCGTCCTACGAATTCAATTTCAGCCATAGACTGCTATACACACGTGTTACGGTCACACACATTCATCACACACGCACAGGCAGCCCAGGGGAGCAGACACAGGCAAGCGTACGTAATACACAAAAACACGTGCAAAGACACGCACACACGGTGATCGATTCACCCACAGACACGGAGTCCCCGCCAGCCTCCTGGAAAGAAAGCCCGCGGGGGAGCGGGGCCAGACACCCCAAGGACAGCGCCTCCTCTGGGCCTTAACCCTCCTGGCCTCCCTTCACCACCACCACCCCTCTCCCGCCAAGCAATTGCCCCCAAGCAGAGGAGTTTCTCACCGTTAAGGAGCTTCACCCAGATCGCCTTCTTTACTCTGTGCCCTGCCCGGAAGCTAAGCAGCCTGAGTCTCTGCAGCCATTAACCCTTTGGGGCTGCACCGTCTGTAAATGGTGCATTAATGGGAAGGGAGAGGGGGCAGAGCTGGCAGCTGGGTGTGACTAATAATGCCACCTTCATTCAACTTTTAGTGGAAGCCTCAGGCAGTGAAAAAAAGTCCAGTGCCAGGAACCCTGTGCACAGGCTTTGCATCCTTGGGCTAGTCACTTCCCCTCTCTGGGTGCATGAGGAGGTGGGCAATCTGTGAAGCTCTGAGAGGCGAAGATTTTATGTCCCAGGCTGGGCCCTGCTTTCATCCCCTCCACTGGGATCCCTCCCTCCATGCTGACATTCAAGACCAATCCCAAAGAATACGTGACCTGTGCGTCTGACAAGTACACATAGGGCGCCTGAGGAACCCCCCACCGCCATTTCCCTCCGCTTCCGCGTCCCTCCAGCACTCACCACCACCCTGGTCCTGTCATCTGGCAGTGTGTCAATGGCCAGGGTGCCCCCGCCCGGGGCTTGGCTCAGCTGGGTTCTATCCGACTCCGACATCTGCCCAGGGCTCTCTCGGGCTCTCCGACTCCAACCCTGTGTGGTCCCCTTGGCAGCCCATCCAGAGCCTCGGCCTGCATCCTGACCTGGAAGGAGACAGAGAGCTGAGTCCCAGCAGTCAGAGCGAAGGCCCAAGGAGAGGACCGGCCCACGTACTCTGCAGAGGGCCCAACCTCACGCCATCCCTGACCGTGGGGACACCCCACATGCACCGAGAGCCTCACGCTCTTCACACAGAACACCTCTAGTCCCTCACCCGGCCCTCCACGGTAGATTCGATGCTCTCCATTTTGCAGACAGGAATCAGGGGCTCACAGAGGTCAAAGAATGTCACACCTCGGGTTAGGGATGGAGATAAGTTCCAAACCTCCAAAGAGGTAATTATTCTCAACCTCCAGTGCACGCTGGAATCATCGGTGGAGCTTTAAAAATTCCTCATGTCTGGGGCGCTGGGTGGCTCAGTGGGTTAAAGCCTCTGCCTTTGGCTCAGGTCATGATCTCAGGGTCCATCGGGCTCTCTGCTCAGCAGGAGGCCTGCTTCCCCCTCCCTCTCTGCCTGCCTCTCTGCCTGCTTGTGATCTCTGTCAAATAAATAAATAAAGTCTTTTAATAAATAAATAAATAAATAAATATTCCTCATGTCTGGGTCCCACCCCTGAGATTCTGATATAATTGTTCTGGGGTGTGGCCTGGGCATTAGGAGTTTTAAATGATCCTCAGGGGAGCTTTGGAGAAGCCCCGAACCGAACTCTGTGCACAAGAGTGAGAACCATTGCTCTGGAACATTCCAAACCAGTTCCTTATTTCTCCATCACAGAATCTCACCTTCCAGGGGACTCCGGGGACTAGAAGCCTGAGAGTAGAGCTCTTTTAGTTCAGGGCTTCTCAACATTAGCACTATGGACATTCTGGGCTGGAGAATCCTTTGTTGTAGGGGGCCATCCTAAGCTGTGTAGCAAGTCCGGCAGCATCCCGGCCTCTGCCCACTAGGTGCCAGTGGCATCTCCTCCCAGATGGCACTGATCGAAGACCCTTCCGTGATGGGGACCACTGTTTAGTCCCGTGACTACCTGCAAACCCCTTGGGCAAGTCCCTTTCTCCTTAAAACATGGACCTCCGCCACCATTAAAGATTGAGATGACTCAAAAGTCATCTCCAATCAATTACCGACAGCCAGGAGCACTCCTATGGAGACAAACTTGGAAGCTCCATCTTGTGTGTAGCAGGAAAGATTGTCATGATCAATTAACAATGTCTGCCGGGGCACAAGATTGGAAAGACGCGGCACACCGGCCATTTAGCTGCCCTTCCTAGACGCATTCTCTTCTGTCTCCTCTGGGTCATTAAATGTACTCCAAATGTCACAGAAACCATGCTTTCCCTTTTTTGGAAAGATCTGTGCCCCCAAAGATGTGTCTTATATTGTCACTGCAATTGTCACACCTACTATGGGCATGTGGGTGGGATACAGATCACCGGAGAGGTGGCTCTGCTATTTCCTGTGATATTCATCAATTCCAGGCCCACCCCTCATGGGACACCTTTCTCCACCCCTGCCTGCCCCACCCTCCCCAGAGCTCCTAGACACACCCCTGTTTCCTAGAGCATCCCATGGTGCAACTACCGGCCTGTCTCCCTGGTAGATGAGTTTCCCCAGGACTCTCCCCATCTTCTGCAAATATGTATCCTCAGTGTCTAGCAAACAGTAGGTGCTCAATCACCGTACAATCGAGGAGCCAGCAAGGACAGAGGTTGAGACAAGGCTTGGCCAGCACCAGGCCTGGGGCTGGGGCCAGGACTCTGCTGTGGGGCCCTGGTTTGTCATTAGACATTTTATCCAATTAAGTCATTCTTGGCTGCTGGTGCCTGCTGGACCCTTGCCGGCCCCCTCTCACTTCTCTGCCCCTAATCGCAACCAGATGCTCCGGAGAAGGTGGGGAGAGGGGCGGTCTCCAGGCTCCTTCCCCAAGTTGCCCACTGGCTGAGATGGGCCTGCGCCCAGAGCTGGCGGGGAAGGCAGTGTTCCCATGGTTCAGACCCCAAGCCAGGGCTGTCTTGCCCCTCTCGGGTGGGGCCCACTGCTGCCCCTGGAGAGGGAACTGTTTGTGCTGGGCTGCTTCGCCCGGCTCCCCGGGTCGTCCCGCAAGCAGCCCTCTGGGCTAGAGCCAGAAAAAGAAAGGAACGTGTGCAGAGCAAGCGGAGGAGCCTAAAGGGTCTGGAAGGGGGTGCTGGAGATCTGCAGGCATCAGCCTCCTGCAACCGAGACAGAGCGGTACCTGCAAAGTGGGAGTCCAAGGCCTGAGAAGAGGGCTGGAAAGGGGGGCCCAATGATCTGCGGGGTTAGGGAAGGGACACCTGCACCCACAAGCTGTGTGACCTTGGACTTGCCCGTTGACCTCTCTGAGCCTCCGTTTCCTCATCACGAACACGGGGATGACAGTCATGCCCACCGCACACGCTGCCATGAGCATCAAATGCAAAACTCCAACGAGAAGCCTTAATAATCAAAGAGCTCAGGGCCCAGGTCAGAGGCAAAGAGTCCACGAAGGTGGGCAGGGAAGGGGATGGAGAGGGAAGCGGCCCAGGAATTCGCCCTACCCTGGCGGAGCCCTGAGTCTGACCCTCTCAACCCCGCCCCCACCTCTGTCTCCCTGCCACCCCGCCCCCTCCCAGTGGGCTGGGACAGGACCTCACCCCCTCAGCCAACACAGCTGGTGGCTCACGTGTGTGCGCGCGCGCTCGGCGGGGCCCACGTGCCTGTGCACACACAGACTTGCCCCAAGGCCCCTGCCTTCCTCCCCTCCCGCGCTCACACAATGTCGCCACCCTCTCCCTGCCTGGGCCACTCTCTGCTCTACCTTCTGTCCCGCCCAGCACCCATTTCACACCGCCGCCCGTGCGTGCAGCTGCCTGGGGGCGCCGGCCAGAAGCGCCCAGACCTCTATCCACCGCTCGTTCACCTGCCGCCCCAAGTCGCCTGCTGTCTAGTGGGCTGTCCCGAGTAAAAAAAACGACAACTAACTTTTCGAGAATGCTTGGTCAGTGCTACCCTCTTCCAAATGCACGAACTCATTTACTCCCCGCAGTCACCCCACGGGATGGGCGCTAGGTCTGACCTATCGCACGGACTGGGAACTAAGGCGTGAAGGTGCCGTGGACTCTCCGCAGCTCACGCAGATAGTCTGTGGCAGGACAGATGCGCGCCGGCGGGCTGACTCCAGGGTCTGCTCGGGCCCCAGCGAGGGCAACAGGAGGGGCCCAGCAGCCCCAGGCCGTTTCCTCAGGTGCAGGGAAACCCTGGGGAAGGCCTGGCATACGGGCTGGCTCACTGGGGACCACCGCACCGGATCTTGGGAGCCGGGTCCTGAGAGACTGTCCCCTGGCACTCAGGGGGGCGCCCAGCAGTGGGCCACGGCCCTGCTCTGGCGCCAGAAGCCGCGGGCTGACTTCAGGATGGGGCACCTGGCCAAGGCACCCGCCACCCCCCTGCTTGCCCTCCCTGCCTCACAGCCGCCAGCAGTCCAGGAGCCACTGTAGCCACCACCCTCAATGCCCTTGAGCTAGTCTCCCGCACACCCAGGACAAACTTGACTCCCTCCCTCCCAGGCCCTTCCACGAGCCGACCCCTGCTCTCTCCTCCAGCCTCCCGGCTCCCTAAAGCCCTCCCCGGGACCCAGCTGGGCTGTCTGTGGCCACAGGGCCTCACACAGATGGCTTTCCCAGCCAGGACCACTCTGCTCCATAAATGAACCCTTCTGATGAGTTGTTGCTCATCCTTCAAGTCCCATGAGATGGGATCTTTCCCCAAAGCATCCCCCGACATCTCCCCCCTATCACCCCAAACACTACTGCACTGTCCCAGCCCTGATCCACACATGTAGTTGCTGCCGGTGCATCTGTAGGCTCCGGGTACTGGACACAGAGCCCATGCTCAGTAAGCATGAGTGGAGGATGGAAGGAAGGAGGAGAGGAGGGAAGGGAGGAAAAGAGGAAAGGAAGGGAGAGAGGGAGGGAATCTTCAAAAGCCCTGAGTACTTGAGACCCACAGGCTGGAACACCCTCTCACCCCCCCCCCCCACCTCCTGGGGCCCGGGCTGGAATGCTCCCTGCCGAACCACGGCAAGGTTTGGAGCACAGGTTTGGAGTCAAACAAGCTCAAGGATGAACCCTGAATCTACTACATACTGCCTGTGACACTGAACAAATCACATAAGCTCTTTAAGCCTCAGTTTCCTTATCTGTAAAACGGGAATGATAAAAAAAAGTAGTCGTTTTTGAGTCTTTAACAAAATAATATGCGCAAAGGACCCAGCAAAGTCCCCTGGCCTTCCCCCGGTTTTACTGGAAGATCGACTTTCCTAAGGGCTTGAGAGAGTCTCCAGACCCTCAGCCGAAATCCCGCGCCCTAGTTACAAAGCCCCCAGTGGCATCCACTTGCTGGGAAACCCACTGAAGTTCCCACCGAGGACCCTCCCTTGGGGAGAGGGAGGGAGGAGCAGGGAATTGGCAGGAAGGGACCACCAAGAGGAGGAGAGGAGAGGAGAGGAGAGCCTGGCTCTCTGTGAGTTTCTCTCAAAGGGAGAGTCCGGGGTCCGCGACCACCTCCTGATTCACTCACTCATTCAGTACACACTCATTGAGGCCCTACTGTGTGCCGGTCACTGTGCTGGGTACTGGGATGACAGTAAACAGGAGGACTCAACCCCTGGGCCCAGGAAGATTCTAGTTGGAAAAGACACATGAATGAATGAATGAATGAATGAATGAATGAAGAATGTGGTGAATAAGATAATGTGACAGGATGATGACTGCAGACGAAAGGGTTGGGCTTTATTGCTCCCCTGGGCAGAGCCATCACGGTGGGCCTCTCTGAGGAGGTGGCCCTTGAACTAACCAACACCTGGATGAAAAGAAGCCAGGGACTTGAAGACCAGCGTCCCACAGCCTGGGTGTGTTGAGGGACGGGGCAGAATCATGGCTATAGGGGCCCTAGAGGCGATCTGGCCCAAACCCCATTTTATAGAAGAGGAAACCCAGGTGCAGAGAAAGGAGGAAGTTGCCGGAGTGGGCGTGATCTCCTGACTCCCAGACCAAAGACCCGCCCTCCAGCTGCCTCTTCTTTCCCGGTCTGTTTTAGGCAGCTCCCGTTCCCCTTGGGCCAGACCCTGCTGCCCTTGCCATGCCCTGGGCATCCAAAGGCCATCTTCCGGTCTATCAGCCTCTCGAGGTCTTTCCTCACCTCCCGACTATATCTTTGGGCCATTCATCCTTTCCTGCTCCTCTTCTAATGATGGATGAAGTTGCAAGGCTCCATCAAACAAATCAACCCATCAAGAGGGAGGGGAGATCTCAGTTCCCTCCTGAGCCCCGCCCCCAGCCCAGAGAGCTTGGGGTCATGGGGCTCAAAGATACTTCTTCACATCCAGCTTCCGGCTGCCCTTTCACCAGGCCAGAGGGCTCCACCACTGATCCGAGCCAGGCTGTCCCTCCGTAGCGGCCCTCCCCTAGAATGTTCTACCCCCCACATCTCTTCTTCCCAGAAGACACCCCTACCCCCGCCCCCACGGCCTGGTGAAAAAAAAAAAACACAACAAAACACTGAACTGAGAGTCAGCAGCTGTCCCCTCTGGCTTCCCAAGCACTTCTTGAAGTCCAACTCACCTCTCCTGCCACAGAGAAAGTCCATTTTTTCCTGGCTGAGTCTCTGACAAAGCCAAGGAGACAGAGAGTCCTCGACTTAGAGATTTGATTCAAGTCTCTGCCTGCCCCTCTCTTTCTGGCCTCCCCAGGTGTCTCCTACCCCAACCCGACTCTAAAGAGTCAGCCCTCAGTCAGGCCCTGGGCTGGCGGCCACTCCCACCCCCACCCCTGCACAGGCTCCTTATCCCCCAGTTCTCCTCCCCAGCCCTCTCTGTGGTTCTCCCAACTCAGTCAGGGTCCAGAGCCCTCCCTCACCATCCCGGTCACATCCTGGGTTCAGAAGATCTCACCAAGTTTGGGGCTGCAGAGGACCTCAAAAACTGACCTGTCCAACCTCTTCCTTTTTATATTTTTTCAATTGCCAGTTACCCACATATATCATAACAAATCTGAAAAGGAAAGACAATTCTTAAGAGGAAAAAAGAAAATCTCTCATAATCCCACCACCAAGAGTCAAAGATTTTGCTCACAGCCTCACTTTAGAAGTGGAGAAATAGGCCCAGAGAAGGAAAGTAACTGACTCAAGGTCACACAGCAAGTGAGATGCTGGGACAAGAAGCCAAGACCCTGGCCCCTTCTCCGTGTGGTCTCTCTGAAAACTGCTGCTTTTGTACCACGAGCTTCTTGCCACACCAACTTCCACTGCTCTCACTGCATTTCGACCAGCAGCACCCTTCCCCACCCTCCTTCTCCACAGGGACCCAGGCCTGGCTCATCTACACACGAGTCCCACTGAAGTGAAGAACGCTGTCACAGACGCTGTGCCTGGGGCTAGCACACCCCAGAGACCCAGCAGCCCAGCTACAGCATCTCCCAGGACAAGCCTGTGGCCCTGCTCCATCCCATTTAAGGGACACCTATGTCCCCCAGGCATAAAGTTCTATCTTCCCAATTCTCTCTGTCAAGAGGCCGGACTGCAAATTACCCACCTCCCAACCCCAGAGAAGGTTTGGGTGCCTGAAGAGAAAGGAAGGGAATGTACAATTGCATGCTGAACGACAGTTCTTTTATAATATGAGAGACTCAAGGTAGACCTCAGAAAGGACTTCAGGTGCGAGAGATGATTGTGGAGAACTGGTGTAGGGAAGAGGAGTGTGCAAATAGGAGCTCCCCCCACCCCCCGCAATATCCAGAGCCAGAGCCACTGACGGCCCCACCAGGACAGCAGAGCGGGAGTGACAGGAGGATCCCGGAGACTGGGGAATGGGGCAGCAGCAAGTTGCTTCTTCCTGAGCCCAGGACTGTACTCCAGACTCCAAACAGGGAGAGGGAGGCTGTAGGACAGGCTGCTACAGACCTTCCTCTGGGAGAGATGCTGGGTCTCCGCCATCCCCCTGGCTGCGCCCACCCAGGCCCCAAATCTGAAACTCAACTCAGACCCAACCTGGGTCAGTTTGGGGTTGAGGTGGGTCGCGGGAGGCGGGGAGGGGGGGGAGGTGGCAAAACCAGGGGGCAGGAGGCACCCCAGACTCCCCGTCTCATCAGAATTCAGCCTCCTTCAGTGTGATCAGGGGTCCCTATGACTCCCCCAACTCCCCCACTGTCCTCTTCGGGGCCAGAGCCCATTGCCTTATGTAGTCCCCTCTCCTGGGGTCCCTCCAGTGTCCTTCCAGGAGTGAAGGAGAGGCAGGGGCATCCGTGTCCGATGCCTCCATCCTCACTCGCACACCCTATGTGGTTAAGAGAGTGGGTCCCTGTCCACCTGCCACAGCCCATGGAGCTCCTGGCCCTCCGCGGACAGTCCCCCCACCCGCCCGACATCTCTGGCCCGTGGGTACTTGGCCGTGCCCACGCCCGCCTGCCTGCCCCCTCCCCGCTCCCGGCCCACCCCCACCAACTCCGGCCAGTCCTACCTGCTCCGGGCGGGGGGCTCAGCGCCCGGGCAGCCTCCCTGAGCACCAGCACCAGGAGCCAGAGCTCTGCCCGCATGGTGGGTGCCAGGACCCGCCCCCGGCCCGCTGCGGCCCGCGGCCTTGGGCGAGGGAGGGGCCGAGCTCCGGCCGCGCGGTCCCCGAAGCTGGCGAGCCGAGGGGTGGGCGGCGAGGAGGCGGCTGAGCGCGGGGCCCGGCGGGGCGGCGGGAGAGGCGCAGGCGGGCAGGCGGGCGGCGAGCAAGCCGAGCTGAGCGGCGGCCTCCCGGAGCGCGGACGGGGAGGGTGCGGGGCGGGGGGGCGCGGCGCCTCCCGAGCGCTCCCCGAGTCTTCCCGGGTCCTCCCAGACCTCCCGGAGCGCTCCCACGGCGGGGGTGGGGGATGGGGGCGGAGTAGGGGACAGGGAGGGGGATCCTGGGCTGGGAAAAGCGGCCTCCCAACTCTGCACCTTAGCTCCTGCCTCGCTTCCCCTCCTCCACACCCCCCCCCCCGGGAAAGCCGCGGAGACAAGACCGTGGGGGAGTGCACACCCTAGGAAGGGACAGGCGCCCCTTTAGTCGGGCCGTGGACTCCTGCCATACGCACCCCCTCCCCAGCTCTACCAGGCTTCCCGACTTTCTGGGCTGTTCCTCAGAGTTCTGTGGGTTTCTGATGCCCATCCCCGCCCCAGGAATCTCCCCTTGCTGCACAGACACTACCCCCCCCCAGCTTCTCTCGCTAACAGAGACCCCAATTCCACTCCCCTTCCCTGGGCTCCTCTCCCTTTTCCCCATCACCCACAGCTCCCAGCACCGTCTTGCCCACCAGCCTGGTGGACGCCGGGGGTGGGGGGTGGCGGGGAGGGGGCCCGGCTTACCCCTACTTTAAAATAGCCCGGACCTCCCCTTACCCCCAGGAGGTAACCGAGGCCACCCTTCTCTCTGGGGACCCCAGGCCTGTCCAGGGTCCCAATCAATCCTCAAAGCCAGTCCCCCTAGAGCAAGAAGACGTCTCACCCCACCTGCCACTACCTTATGAGACTCTGGGGACTCTTTTTTTTTTTTTTTCTTTTCTTTCAGGACAGAATAAAAATACCCGCAATTTAGGAGATTTAATAGACGGCGGGGAATCAGGTCAGGACACGAAGGCGCCGATTCCCTCCCCTGACCTACTTCGTGCGATGGCAAGGAGCTGAAGCAGTCGAGGGTGGGAGAGTGAGGGGTGAGGGGCACCTGGTTTCTCACGGGGCTGGGGCGTAGGGACTGGACAGTCGCGGGCAGGTAGCGGATGGACGTGGACAGCCCTTGAGGGAATTCCCCAGGAAGATGGATACGCGCGGGGATAGAAGAAGGAGTGTGGGCTGGAAGGGGCGGGGTTCCCTGACACTGAGGCCAAAGACAGGAACTGAGAAGGAAAACAAGAACTAAAGCCTCCCTAATCTCTCAGAATCCCAGTTCTTCCTTCCTCTGGACCTAGAGTCCCAGAAACGACCTCCTCCAGCCCTAAACGCTAATCCTTTACAATAGGACAAGGCAAGGCCTGTCTGTAAGTTCTTCTTGCTGTCTAATTCAAATCCGGATTTTGCCGACTCTCAAACAGGAATAGGCCACCGCCTCCAGCGGCGGCTTCTTGCTGCCCTCTAGCGGTCAAGTGGCGAGCTGCGTTCTGTCTTACAAGGTCTCTTTAAGGGCTCAGCCTGAAAACAGCAGCTTGGAAATAATTCCAAGCAAGTGACGTGTAAATTTTTAAAAAGGTAAGCCTCTAGAACTTGCGCGTCCATCAGAATCACCTGGGGGGCTTATGAAAAATACAAATTCCTGGGTGCCACCCCCAGGTTTCTAATTCAATAGTTCTGGGAAGCCGAGAATCCGCATTTCTAACAGGTTCCCAGATGGTGGTGCTAGTCCAGGGAACACATCTTGACAGCCATTGCTTGGGAATTCCCGCTTCTTGCACTCTCTCGCGTCTTGCTTGCACCAATTGTCGTCTGCCCAAAAGAGAGATGGCGAGGGCAATGTCAACATAAAACGGGGAAATGGCAAAAGATGACATATGGAGACGTGGACCTTTGAGGCCCCATGAAAACAACTCGCAAGGGGGCACCCGGATTTGAACCGGGGACCTCTTGATCTGCAGTCAAATGCTCTACCACTGAGCTATACCCCCTCTACTGACGTCTGGGCGCAGTAACCTCTTAGTGCTATGACTGCGCAGGCGCTGTGCCGAGATCCGGCAAAGAAGGGTACAATGTTCACAAAAGTTGGAAATAATATAATCTCAAAAGAGAACTCGCCTGAACGCAGAACTTGTTTCCCGAAGCTCTGAACTAGAGATTTTTACTGAATAGTGTAAGCAAAATGGAGTTTGGAAATGTGGGAGGGGAAGTCCCTCGAGATCCTTCGAGTTCCCTGGTTTCGGGGACATTCCGTGCTCCGAGGTCCCCCTCTCTTGACCTGTCGGAGCCCCTTTATAGCCTCTTGACTCCCTCTCTCCGTTCTGCACGCTCAGGCAGGCTTCTCTGGGTCTTCTTTCCCCAGCCCAAGTCAGGACGTTAGGTACCGGGCCTCCTTCCCCCGGACGAGCCGTCAGGGTCGCTGTCCAGGCCCCCTGGGGGTGCGCCCGCCTCCGCCCTAGCACTTCGCGAGTGCGCAGTCTCGGGTGTCCACCTAGGCTTAACCTGCAGCTTCTCGCCCTCGCACTGCATCCCACCCATAGACGCACCCGGCGCTGAACACACGGATCTGCGCGACCAAGACTCCACCGTCGCCTGCCTGCAAAAGGGGGTGGCAGGCCCCGACATTGCATCCCTTCTCCCCTGTCAGGGCACTTTGAGAGGTGGACCGCACGACGAAGAAAACACAAAAATCTGGCGTGGAGAGGGGGCACCCGGATTTGAACCGGGGACCTCTTGATCTGCAGTCAAATGCTCTACCACTGAGCTATACCCCCGCTACACCGCTCGCTCTTTATTAGAATGGATTTCTGTAGTATAAGGGGAATATTAAATTCTGTTTTGTTCCGAAGGCTGTGTCAAAGTGACTTCGTGAAAAGAACAGGTTGCGAGCTGAATGGGGATAGCTAGAATTGCTGAGTTCTTTTTCCACCGTTACGCCTCAGAAAAACCACAGGATTAAGGACTCCTGGATCTTCTATAAGTGTGTCCAGACTGTCCCCAAGATGTCCAGTGCCTGACTTGGGAAGGAGAGAAACTCATGGATTCCAGAACCATCTCAGGTCTTACGGGGTAAAAGCAGGGCTCCCTGTGTACAGATGGACAGCCTGGGGTTCCCTCCGGTCCCCAGCTCTACCTCCACAGGACTTTTGGTCTTCTTTAATCCCCAAGGGCCCCTCCCCCCCTCCTCCATGAGTCAGCATCAAGCCACTCCCACCTAGACCCAGGTAGAGCCGAAAGCTCCCAGTACCGGCAAGCCAGGAGTCTGTAACCTGGCAGAGGTTGGTAGAGCCAGGACCAAAGAACCAGCCAGTCCCCCAGCCGGATGGACCCTTGAGGCAGTCCCCCCTCCATTTCCCAGGAGGATTTCCCCGGACCTGATAGCCCTGTACAAAAACCAAAAGCCAGTTTGAAGCACAGGGAGCAAAAAAAAAAAAAAAAGAGGTGAGAGGTTTTCAACGGCATTTATTACTCTTTTATAAAAATTCCAAAACAACGAAAAAATCATTACAAAAGCCAGTTGAGATCGGCACGCTGTAGGAATTGGAGACATCTGAGAGGCGTGGGATTCACACTGGAAGGACAGGAGGGCCTAGGACCGGATGGCTCAATGCTCAAAAGCTGTGGTCAGAGCCAGCCTCTCAGAGGGAACGGAAAGGCATAGGAGGAGTGAAACTCCCCACAGTGCAAGGGGCTGTCGCCGCCTGGGATGTCCTGTCCTTCTTCCTCTCCCTTCCCACCAGTTTTTGGTTCTGTCCTCCTTCCCCTGAGCCTGTCCCCTTCACCTCTCTGGAATCTCCCTTGCTCAAAGATGGCTAAGGGACCAGAAAGCTGGGGTGGGATAGGGGGTGGGGTTCTAGGAAATAAAGAGCCATTCCAAGGGTTCCCTCCTCTATCCCCCATTTTTTTTTCTTTCAAAGAGGTTGCAGGCTGAGGGGACAGGGCTCCACTTCCCAATCCCTTGACACATCTAACGACTTGCCTGTGCCTCCAAAGACAACTGCTTAGCTCTTCTGCTGTCCCGCCTGCAGCAGGTCGGGGCGGGCAGTGTAGCCCCTAGGTGGCGGGCTCGGGTCGGGTGGGCTGCGGCAATCTCACTGTCCGTAGCTGACCCAGCTCCCATCAGAGAATCGTAGAAAATAATGGTCACTTGCGTTTTCCACCCACGCAGTCCGAGCAAACCCCCCCCCCCCCCGAGTTTCTGGCTGGCCTCAGGTCAGGACATCAGTTGGCAGTGGCCCGAGACTGCATCCACTGGAGCCCCGCGGGCAGCCTGTGGGGAAGACGGAAGTATAGCCCATGGATCAGTATATCCCATGAGGATGATGGCCTCCAAGCCACCAGCCCCGGCCCAGAGCTGATGGATTGGATGTAACAACCAAAGTTAAGTCCCTCCTCTCCATCGACAGCTATAAACGGGACTGAGTAGCCGGGGTTAGGGGCTGGGGTTACTGATGAAAACACAGACATACCCCCTGGGGCCTGCAGTCTAGCAGAGGAGATGGATGTGGATTGGAGAAGGGAATGGCAAGGACGCTACCAGAAGTGTATGGTTCCTTGGGCCCACCTGCCTCCAGCCTCCGGGCACCTGGGTCCCCAGCCTGCTGCCATCCCACTCAAGAGAGAAGAGGAAAGAGAACTTTCCAAGCCTGATGAGAGGCCCTTTCTATGTGACCGTGACCTAGCTCCGTCACATCCGTCACAACATTTGCCCACATATTGTCAATCTCCCTTTCCCACTGGATCTTTTCCTAGCACTTGCCCCTTTTAGCTTACGGTAGCTTTTTCTGAATTTTATTGTTTATTGTCCGCTCCCTCCCACCAGAAAGTAAGCCCCATGAGGGCAGGGGATTTTGTGTTTTGTTCGCTGCTGTTTCTCTAGGGCCTAGAAAAGTGCCTGGCACAGAGTCGGTGCTCGATAAATGTTGAATGAATGATACCATTTACTCTCTAGAGAAACTCTAAGAGAGAGTCGGTATAATCGCCCTCCTCTTTACAGATGAGAAAACTCAAGGTCAGAAAGAGTCAATGACTTCTGCCTGGAAGGCTTGGCCCCCAGGTCTTCCCGCGGCTGTCTCCTCTCCCTTTGGGTCTCAGCCCAAAGGTCACCCCTCCTAGGAGAGGTTGTCCCTGCCCAGCAGAGCTAACTCAGAGCCAACGCTGCCCTCTCCATCACTGTTAATCCAATCGCACTCTCTGCATGGCACTTCTCAGTGCCTGAGATGTTTGTGCCCCTCTCTCTACTAGAATAACCCCCCGGAGAGCAGGCACTCGGCCTCGGCCTCGCTCACGCTCACCTCACTGCTTGCTCAGCTGTGGGTGAGTGCTCGCCTGTGAGCCAGATTCTGACAGAGGAGAAACAGGAGAAGGTTCTGATGGTCGGCTGGCCGCTCATTGGTTTGGGCCAGACCCTGGTGGTCCAGATGGGGCAGCCACTAACCCTTCCCCGGTGAGGGCACAGCAGCCCTGGATATGCCACGGGTGGTCTTTGATGGAGCTCAGCGTGAGGAACTGAGAGATCTCCACCGTGGTCATGGAGTTCTTCATATCCTGCTTGTTGGCAAAGATCAGGACGGAAGCGTCTCGCAGAGCCTGTGAACAAAGGAGCCCAGCCCCAGTCAGCCTGCCAGGGCCTAGCTTCCCACCCCCTTTCCCCCTAAGTCCTCCCTAGCCCCCTGCTGTCCCTGCAGGAGAGGCCCCTTCCCCGGGTGGGACCGGCGCGGGGGCAACCCTCCACGGACGCCCACAGCCCGCGGGATGCGCCCCCCCCCCCAGCTCTATGATCCTTAGGACAGTCCCATGAGGCAGGAATTTGGCGGTCCTCCCCATTTTGTACTTGGAGAAACCGAGAGAAGTGAAGTGACTTGTCTGGGGGGTCCCACGGTGAGTGAGAAGGGGGGTCACGATCTGGAACAGTCGCTCTGGCTTCTGGGACCCCTTGTGCCGAGAGCATTGTGGCCCTTCGTCTGGGAGAAATTAGCCCGGGCCAGTCGGCTGGGGGAGCGACTCTCAGACACTGGGGACTCAGGAACGAAGCTCAGAGAGGCTAAGTGAGTAGGCTGAGGTCCCATAGCTGGTCCCCCAGGCCCTCTCCCAACCTCGGGGGCCTTACCTCATGGGCCAGCATCTTATACAGCTCCTCCCGAGTGGTCGTCAGCCGGTCCCGGTCCGTGCTGTCAATCACGAGGATGATGAACTGGCCAGCAGAGGGCAGCTGTGAGCGGTGGGCTTTCCCCGGGAGGAAAAGCGACTCCCGCCCACTGTGCTCCCGGCCCGGCCCTCGCCTCCGCACCCGGGCTGGTCTGGTCTCAAGCTCTCACTGCCCTAGTCCCATTTTCATGCCCTTTTCCATCCAGACGGTGGGGGACCGCAGCACGACTCGGATTGGGTGCCAGAGGCGCCGCTATGACCGGGGCGCTCGGGACTGCGTTCGGGTCCCAGCACGGCCCTGTGCCACTGGACCAGGCTTAGCACCATTTACAGCTGAGATGGGCTCAGCCAGAGGGCAGATCTTGCCCTAGGACACACGGCTGCGGGGTAGACGTGCTGAAATTCGCGCTCGGTCTCACTCTGGGAAGCAAACCACCGAATCAATGACTGCCAGAATGAGAAAGGAAGGCCCCTGGAGACCAAGGGCCTACCCCACGCAGGGCATCACACAGAAAGCTGCCAGCGAGCAGACAAAGCTGCCAAGAGGTACTCAAAAATTTTAACAAAACACTGTGCTGCATTAAGGATTTGAAACATATGCATTAGCGATTGTTTTATTATTTAATTTTCCCAACCCTTTGGGGCAGTCGTCATTACAATCTCCACCTCACAGAGTCCACGAACCAAGGCTCAGAGAGGTGGAGTGACTGGCTCAGGTCACACAGCAGCCTTCCAGCCCCCTCCAGCCCTGGCACGCCGCTCACCTCGGTGTTGGAATAGTATGCATTCCAGGTAGAGCGCAGAGCCTCCTGCCCCCCTATGTCCCACACGAGGAAATGAGTCTTCCGCAGAACGATCTCCTCCACGTTGCTACCGATGGTGGGAGATGTGTGGACCACCTCATTCATCAGGCTGGGGAGGGAGGAGACGCCACCGAGAGCTCAGCCCATTCTGCTCCCAGCTCTGGGTCCCCCACACCTCAGCTCCCGAGTCAGGCTGGATCTAACTCAGAGCAACTCGGCCCGGGTTGGCCAAGTTATTGGCCAACACTCCTCTGGGCAAAGGGGAGTGCGGACAGGAGTGGGACAGAGCCTGGTCCTGGTGCGGACCCCAGAGACGGAAGTCATATTAGAGCCATGTCCCCAAACAGCAGTATGCAGCTGGATCACCCGGGAGTCTTGTTACAATCCAGATTCTGATCCAGCGAGTCTAGGCTGGGTCCAGATGATGGCAGTGCTGCTGATGTGTGGACTGCCCTTGGAGTAGCAAGGAGAAGATTGGGAAACCGAGACAGATACAAGCGCAGGCCATCAGAGAGGTGCTTTGTCTAACAGAGGACACACACATTTTGATATCTGGGGGTGCCTCTGGAAGAGCTGGGCATCTGAGGTGATTGGGAAACTTGCTTTTCACTCTGCGTGCTTGAAGTGTTCGATGCTCTCTTTTCTTCTGGTTTCAGATCAACATTTGCATGTATTTCTTTTTCAGGGGAAAATTTTCCTAAGTAAATATTCTGGTGGTTCCAAATGGGGAGAGATGCCATCCAGAGTGGATATTGGGAAGAGCTCCGATGGATAATTACTTAGCACATGTGCCAGACCCTTCTAGATCGGGAGCTACGGAGCTCAGCCAGACTCGAAACCGGCCCTCCTCTTTGGGTTTGAAGAAGGGGAGAAAGTTAAGAGGCAAAGGTGGGGGTGCAGGAGTTAAAAGGTGGGACCCACCGCTAGGGGAAGCGAAGAGCAGGGAGGCAGGAAGTCGGTTTCTGACAGTCTCGGGCCAGCAACCGAGTCTGGCTGGTGGGGGGCGGGGGGGATGGCGGGGACCATTGGGGTCGCCCATACCGGCCAGGATTAGAATGCCAGGCGAGGGGCTACAGAACTGAAGGGTCACCATGCCGGGAAGATCACACAACTTCCCCCCACCATCACTCCTCGTGGCTGCTGGAAAACCCGGGAACCCAGGGAAGGGCGCCGGTGATTGGTCCAAATGTCTGTCAGTCTGGCGGGAAGACCCAACCCCCACCTCTTTCCACCGAGAGTCACTTACAACTGGTAGAGAATGGTGGTCTTTCCTGCATTGTCCAGTCCCACGATGATAACCTTGTGCTCTGGAGGCATCGGGAGGGGAAGGGTAGGGTCAGGGCCAAACTCAATAACCAAGGGTACCGAGTGCCCCACCGGGCTTCCCAAAAAGGAGACGAGTGTGTCTAGCGAGCTGGGAGACCTCTGCCCACTGTACCACTTCTGCCCCCCTGCACCCCTCCCCGACAAAAACCCAACAGGACAGGTTTCCTCCCCGCCCCCCCCCTCCGACCCGGGACACCCGCGCCACTCCCGGACAGTGGAAATGATCGCTGAGCCCCGCCTCCCTCGCTCCACATTTTCAGAAAAGCGGTTGTCGGAAAGGTCCGGGGCGCCCCGGGCTTGCCTAGAGTAGGGGTCTGGAGAAAGAGCCACGATCGCAGGAAACCCGCGGCCCCTTTTAGCCAGGAGGACGGAGGTTTGCGGAGCCCTGAGCCCCGGGGTGAACCGAAGCGCGCCACTCACGAGGACCGGGGGGGGGGGGGCGGGGAGGGGCTATGGAAGGGGGCAGGGGAGACCCCGGAGTCTGCAAGGAGCGCCCACGAAGGTCCCCCCGAGCACCCGCCCCAACCCGGGATCCGGGGAGCCCCAGGTGGGAGCCGGATCAAAGCGGTCTCATGAATGCGCTGTGCGCCCTTTACCCTGGTTCCCGAAGATGCCCATCAACTTGGCGATCAGTTGTCCCATGGCGCGTCCCGGGCCAGAGAGGGGCAAGACTCAGCGACCGTCGGTGGCCCGGGTCGAGCCAGGGTGCTTAGAACCCCGCCCCCGGGGAGGGCCGGGCGAGTTTTGCCTATGAGGTCACGGAAGCCCGTCGAGTCACCTGTTGGACCCGGGAATCCCCTGGGACGCTGGCCCTTCGCGGGTGCTATGAATGTCACGACGACAAGGAACAGGCTACTTGCTAGAGCCCCGGAGGTGCAAGGAAAAATGGCGTCCAGACCCCACATCTTCCCCTTTGCCCTGAGGAAACTCCAGAGGTTCTCTGGGTGAGCTGCTCCCCCTTGCATCAAGGAGGCCCAGCACAGTGACCCTCTACCAGGTCCCAGCTCTCCCTTCTCCAAGTGCCCGTGTCTGGGGCACTGGACTGAAGCAAAACCCTACCTTCTGCACCTGCCGGCTGCGTGGAGCAGAGGGCTCACTGGTCCTCTCTGCGCTGGGAGAATTTTCCAACCTTAGTTGGGTCTCTAGCGGTTTCACTAGAGATTTCACTAGGGCTCTTGCAGACCTACTCAAAGTGAGTTCCCTTAGGGATGGGCAGGATCTCCCTTCCTTTTGGAGGTCCCTCGGTGATAGGCAACTTCTAGGAATAAATCCATACTGCTTCTACGATTCATCGGCAAACTGATTGCTCAGGCACAGCTCCCAGATCCCGGGGATGGACATCTGAGGATAGGGACAGGGCAAAAAGAGTAATCTTGCAGCCGGAGACCCTATAGAGGGGTACCAGATGCCAAGAGCCAGCAGAAGAGAACCCGAGCCAAGAGAGAGCCGGGCTGGAGGAGGGAGAAGGACGAGGGGACTCTTTGTTGTGGATTTCCTTCTTTGCTTAAACTGGGAAAAACCAGAAAACAAAAAAGAGAAGTGGGAAGGCAAACCCACCTCGGGCTGAGGGGACAGTTAGGAGAGGTCAGCAACCACATAGGAGAATCAACTCCCTCCCACCCCCCACTGCCACTGTCCTCCTGCAGTGCTGTAGTGCTCCCCTCCACTAAGGGAACAGCCGTCTGCTCGGCTCTTGCCTCTTCTTCCCCCTGACTCAGCACAGCCCTATTCACCACCGTAAAGCCCAGCTCAGAGTCTGGCACTCCACAGCTCACAAACCTTCAGTGAGTCCCTATTGCCCCCTGGATTTACATCAGCCACCTCCCCTGAAATTCACAAGCCTCCGTGAACAGCCCCCACCTGCTTTTTCCACCTTCCGCGCCCACTGGTCCTTGCCCACACATGCCCAGCTCCTTCCCACTGTGCTTTTGCTTCTGTGTTTCCTCCACCTGAATGTCTTTCACCTTCTCAGAAAGGTGGAATCCTACAAGCCTTCAGCCGCCAGTCCCTGGCCTGGTTCTCCAGACCAATGGGGCTTCTCTCTACCGTGAAACTGGAGACTGGCCTGTTTCCGCCAATCAGCTGTGAGGCCGGGAGGGTGGGGTTCGGTATGCTCCCTCCCCACCCCCCTCCCGGCCTGGTCCGGTGCCTGGCGCACAGTAGGACTGTGTCCCTATTGTAGTGAAGTGCAAGGAGTTATGCTAGAGCTTGAGAGACGGTGTTTCGAGCATTAAAGAAGTGTGAGCACAAGTTGAAGAGGCATGAAGAAGGCTGGGAAGTCTATGGAGGGCAGAGGGAAAACAGTCAGCTAGATACGGAACTCTCATCCCACCGGCCTTGGTGCCTGGAGTTAGAGACAAGGAGAATTGACTACCAGAGCCCATTTCAGCCCCAGGAAAGAAAGAGCGCTGGGTGCGGTGGGGTGGGGGCGCAGAGGGTGCTGGGGGAAGCAGCAATATTTTAAGCACTTTAACCATCTGTTTCCTGGGGGGGGGGGAGAACCCCTTAGTGCATCCTGCCCCCCCCCCCCCAACTACCACCGCCAATTGCAGAATTGAAAGTGATGTTCCGCTAGCTGGAGCACAGTCCGTAAAGGAGAGCTGCCTCTGCCGCCAGGCCTAGAGCCTGGGTCTTAGGGGGCGTTCATTCATTCATTTGACAAATATGAGTCAGGAGTTAGGAAACAGGCCAAGTAGACAAAACAGACCTGGTCTGGGTCTTTTGGAGACTTTACCGTCTAGTCGGAGAGAGAAACAAACATCGAAAAATAAAAACAGGGGCGCCGGGGTGGCTCAGTGGGTTAAATCCTCTGCCTTCGGTTCAGGTCATGATCTCAGGGTCCTGGGATCGAGCCCCACATCAGGCTCTCCGCTCAGCAGGAAGCCTGCTTCCCCCTCCTCTCTCTGCCTGCCTCTCTGCCTACTTGTGATCTCTCTCCTCTCTGTCAAAAAAATAAAATCTTTAAAAAAAAAAAAAAGAAAAGAAAAAGAAAACAAAACCCTGAGAGACAGTAGGTAGGAAGGCACACTTTCCTGAAGATGTGATTATTGGTGCTAAGACAGGATTTTTCTCTAGGGTACCAGCTGGAACACCCATCGCTCCCTGGCCGTGGAGGTCCCAGCTCAGCTTCCTGGATTTTTTGGAAGGTGGAAAAACCTTCAGCCACACACTGGACTGAGGCCTCTCTGACCTCAGCTCAGAAGCTGGACAGAAGCTAATGGTCAGGGGCACTGGGGTAGCTCAGTCGATTACGCAGCTGCCTTCAGCTCAGGTCCTGGGATCTCAGGGTCCTGGGATCGAGCCCGGCATCGGGCTCCCTGCTCAGTGGGGAGTCTGCTTCTCCCTCTCCCTCTTCCCCTGCCCTCCCCCTGCTTGTGCATTCTCCCTCCCTCTCTTCCTCTCTCTCAAATAAACAAATAAAATCTTAAAAAAAAAGAAGAAGCTACTGGTCAAGGGGTCCCCAATAGGAGCGCCTCAGTTCCCAACTCCCTGAGATGGTGGTAGCCCCAGCCTCTCTAGACCCAATCCCAGCTGACTTTATGGTGGTTGAAACCCTCACATGCTGACAACCACCAACGTGCTGAATGTACATCAGTTGAGGGCTTGCGGTTACCAAAAGACGAGAATCTCTTTTTCTTCATCTCTCAACATCTCTAAGCCACCTAGAAATGCCCCCGCCTGCCAGTTCCGGGAAAACACGATTTCAGGCAGAAGGCACACGAAGAGGAGACAAACATACTCAAACACCTGCTTTTTCCTCCCCAACCCTCCTCCCCTCGCAGAAGCCGGAGCAGGGGAATCGGCACAAAACTTGGGGCTCAGAGGCACCACAGAACTTGAACTCCAAAGATCTGAGTTCAAGTCCTTGCTCCATGGCTGTGTAACTGTGGACGTTGCTTAGCCTCGCTGAAATTTATCTGTAAACTGAAGTCAATAATCCCTGCCCTTGATTCCAAAGATCAGGCTCCACCCCCAGATGGAGCTCTCTGCAGTTCCCCAGTTCTCCAGACTAAGCACTCAGCTGTCTTCTGTTCTTCTCCTCCTGGGTGCCCTTCCACAGGCACCATAAGCCCACCTTGTCCAAAGCTGGACATTGTTTCTGCCCCTAACCTGGTTTTTCCACCTGCTTCCTCTATGTCCGGGAGGATCATCACCCCAGTTGCCCCCAAACGCCTCCGTCTCACTGGCCGCCACCAATTGCTCTCCAAGAGCGCTGGATTCGAACTGCTTGATGTCTCTGGCAGCCCCTGCCTCCTTCCCCATCCCACCGCTGTGGCCTAGTGCAGCCCACCTTGTTTCTTACCCGGGGAACTGCAGCTGTGTCCAGGCCGGCCCCTCCAATCTACGCTCCAAACTGCAACCAGGACAACTTTGCCATTGCTGCTTACAATCCTTCAATTTCTGCCCAGCGGCTTCAGGACAAAGCCCAGGCTCCTTCCCATGACCCAGGCCCACTGTGACCCGCTCCAACTGACCCTTCTCTGACCACCACCTCGAGAGCACACTTAGCTGGCGAAGTGCCAGGAACATACCACGTGTGTCACCTGCCTCCTGTCTTGAACACTTCCCCCCACGCCCCGCCAGGTTAACTCTAACTTCTAGACTTCACTCAAGCCTCACCTCCTCTGAGAAGCCTCTCCTGACCTCTCCAGGCTAAAGGAATTTCCCTTCTACCGGGTTCCTGCAGAACCCAGTGCCCCTCCCAGCAGAGAACTCACGGTGCCATCCTGAATGCTCTGTGGCTCCCTTTTAGACTTGTGCCTGGTATACAGTAGGTACTCAATAAATGTTCAATGAGTAAAGACAGGAATAAAGGATTGACTCCGTTGAAAGGCGGTGGGGTAAGAGTGCTAGGTTGGGAGGCAGAGACTGGACTCCAATCTCAGCAGTCCTTGCCATCAACTCCCTGGGACCTTGGGCCAGTCACCTGACCTGCCCAGGGACCTGCCCAGTTCCTTGCCTTGGGTCTGCTAACCCCTCACCTGGAAGGTCTAGATGGCTGCTGCCCTCCACACGTGCCCCCCCTCCACACACTTTGGGCAGAAGCACAGGTGAGGGACTCAAGAGCTCTAGCCTCCAGGTCCACCACCCCAGAAACAAGAAGAGTGAAGAAATGGTTTGAGTGCCATGTGAGGCAGGATACACCGACCAGTGGTGACAACGGTCCAGGGTCCACATCCTGCCAGCTGGTGATGACGGAACTGACATACACACCTGCTGACTTTCTCACTCTTGATGTCCTCGGGCTGGGGCTGGAGGAGCCCCTATCCTCTGCCCCCCCAAGTAGACCTCTTCCATCCCCCAAAGCTGGTTAGCAGGATCATCGGTGGAGGAGGGCACCAGAAGGAGTTCAACCACTCTCTCTCTCTCAGGAGGTGCTGGGCAGCAACCGAGGCCACAGGAGCAGAAAAACTGGATCTCACCCACTGAATAATGCCTGCGACACCCCACTTCTCCGCGTCAGCCTCCCATTTTCTCAGACTCTACTGCCGGGGAAACGGGTAAGACTTGGGGCTGCTGGGACGCTGCGGCTGAAACTGGCCACACAGCTCCCATCAACCTTGACCGTGATGCTTCAGAGAGCTGCAAAACAAAGCACCGTCTCTCCTGTTGAATAACCAGCTCGGGGCCCAGCTTCCTCCCGCGCCCTCCCCTTCACACTCCCCTGCCTGTCGGCAGCTCCCACGCCCAGTGTGGCAGGAACGAAGAAGCAGGCTCGGGAGGCGGCTGCAAAGGACGGGACGGTGGTTTTATATGTGGTCAAATACTTCTAGGGGAGTACAGACGGACAGATGGGGGCACAGGACACCAGACAGGGAGGGAGGAAGGTTGGGCAGTAGTGTCTTCTAACCAGTGAGTGGAAGCTGCACCCCACCCCCGGTGGGGCTGGGGCAACATTGGCACAGGAGGTGGCGAGACAGGCGTGAGGGGCCCATCCCTGAGGCGGGCAGCCGGGCGGGCCCAGTCCTCATTGGCACAGTCGGCTCTCTCTGGCCCAGCTGGGTGCTGGGGAGGGGCAGGGCTGCTGGGCTGGAGGGATGCTAGGCCGAGGAACACTTGGGGGCTAGAGGGGGGACCAAGGTCTCTCCTGGGGGGAGCGGATGTGGATAAAGGACAGGACCACGAGAGGCAAACACAGGAGCAGCAGCAGCCAAGCCCCCCAGGGGAGATCCGAGGTCCCGAGGCGACCCCTGGAGGGGTGATCACCCCTCGGGCACCCACTTGCAGGCCCTCTCCCCTGGGGCCTCCGGGTGAGAGTGAAGGAGCAGTTTTTTGGTTTCAAAATGAGGCGGACTAGAGAGTGTTCCATGGGTGCCATACCCACGTGAAACGGGGTGGGAGGGCTCAGACACAGAGGAGCCCCCTCTTCTGATGGCAGGAGGCAAGGGAGGTTATAGGCAAAGCTCATTCCTAGGGTAGGCGAAGGCTGAGGCATGGACATGG
This sequence comes from Nasua narica, assembly GCA_028533885.1. NCBI lineage: Eukaryota > Metazoa > Chordata > Mammalia > Carnivora > Procyonidae > Nasua > Nasua narica. The sequence goes on along the minus strand of CM052804.1, from coordinate 19,051,834 downwards.
TGGGCTGGGTAACAGGGTCTCCAGGGTCCCGGTCGGGGTCCAGCAGAGGGGCAGTACATTTGATGCCTGCTGCTCTCTACCCAGACCCCTCCCCAAGACGAGCTCCCCATGGGGCTTCCACTCTCTACCTTTCACCCACCAGACAATGCTGCCAGGAAGCTGGGAGAGAGGTGGGCACGGTGAGGGACCCTGGATCTGGGGTTTGGGGAAGAGAGCCCTCATGGGAAGGACTCTGTGGTCTCCCTCTCCAGGAGAAGCCCCCTCACCCTTCCCAAATACTCCAAGTTGGGGAAAAAAAGGGCTATCCCATTTAGGACCCTTATTTAGAGGCCCAAGTAGAAAGAGTTAAGGAAGTGCACCTTTTCTGGGAGTGACGGGAGGAAGCCCCCTGAGGTGGGGGAAAAGGGACACTGCAGAAAGGTGGGCATCCCCCCATCTATCCACAGCAGGTAGGTGAAAACCTACAGCCAGGCTTTAAGGGAATCCCCGGAGCTGGGATGCCACCACCAAAGAAACCCCAAACATCCAGTGAAGGCATCTGAGAGGGAGACAGCGCCCCCTGGAGGAAAGATACATCCCCGGTGGTGAGCCCCTCCCCTGGTCCCTCCCTCCCCTGGGCTCAGAGCCCTTCCCCACCCCCCACCGTGTGGCCCCTGCTTCTCAGTGGATGTAGACACCTCGTCCCCAGCCTTCCAGCTCATTCTTGTTGCGCCCCAAAACGGGACCCCCGCCCTCGGCGCAGTAGCGGGCCTTATTCCGGCCACGGTTCCGGTTGTCCGTCAGCTCCTCTTCATAGTCTTCCTCCTCATCCTCCCAGGATCCCTGCCGGGCCGGTGGGGTGCTGCCCCCTGCAGGGTCTCCGAGCCCTGGCCCCTCCGAGGGGTCAGTTTCCATGTCCACACATGAGTCTCCCAGCTCCGTGTAGGCAGAGTTTCGGTTGCCAGGGGTGTCGGCGTCAAACGTGTCTTGGCGAGACAGTGCCCGCAGCGTGCCCGCCCGGCCTGGTGGGTGGCTGCTGGGGTAAAGGCCCGGGGGCTGGCCCAGCTCCCCGGGGTACTCGTGCACGCTGGCGTGCTCCCCCGTGGACCGCTCCAGCGACTGGTCCCCGGAAGGAAGGTAGGGTCCCTGGTTAGCAGACGGACGGCACACACCATGCAGATCAGGCAGGGGTGAGAGAGACACAACAAAGCAAGGCAGGTTAGTGATGGCACCAAGACACCCAGCCTGGCTAAAGGGGGTGGGTGCTGGCTCTAGGAGATGGGCAGCTGGGCAAAGGGATCTACAGCCCAGCCAGAGGGCAGACCTCAGGGCCTTTGCTTCTCTATTAGGACAGGAGGCACCCCACCTTCCTAAGACATGAGGAGCCATGAACTCTTCCAGTAACCATGGTGGAGAGTCCATGAATAATTAATCATTGCTTCCTCAATGCACGTCATGAATGCTGTCTTGGGCTAAATCATCATTAACAACTCATTAGCATTGCCACTCGTTAGTGGTTGATTGGGTTAGTCACTGCCCGAGTTATCCAAATATACTAAGGGGATTGCAGCTTGAGCTCACTAACCTCAGCTCCTTCAGCCCAAACCAGACCCTAATCACAGGCTTCCAGAGCCCCAGCCTCCCCCATCCACTCCCTAGTCAGAGGACAAAGCCTCCAGGGTTGATAGGATTCCTGCCCTGCCCCCAGCAAAAAACCAAAGCAGCAGCCTGGGGAAAGCTGACGGGTCTCCACCCCTGACCCCCTCCACACACACTCCCCTCCCCCGCCCCCACCCCCAGAGACAATGAGGTGGCCCAACACCCTCAGCTCCAAATGCCACATAAAGGGGATCTGATGGTCACAGCCACCACGGAGGCAGCTGGGTGGGGTGCCAGAAGGCCTGGGTTCTAGTACCATCCCCTGCCACCTCAAGCTGTGTGACCTGGAGCAAATGACTCTCCTCTCTATGGCCCAGTTTCTCTGTGGTGGTATGATGGGGATTATTAGACCAGCAGTTTCCAGGCTGTTCCCTGGAGACCCGAGGTGGCGGGACGGGCACAAAAGTGCTTCAGGGGTCCCTGTGGAGGTGAAATGGAAGCCAGGCCACCAACTCCCTCTGAGCAGAGCAAGGACACTTTATATACTGAGCTTCCTTAGAAGTTGCAATGAACAAATGAGCTCTGTTACCGAAAATAAATTTGAAGAGCAATGGACTTAGAATGATTTCACGGCTTTCTCCTGGCTCGAATCTAGAACCAAATACTTAATGGTGTGAGCTCAGAGATGGGAAGCAGCTCCCAGGGGAGGAGGTCCAGCCTCGGGCAGGGCCCCCACAGGAGGGCCTTTCCCGGAATCTGTTTCACTGGGAGAAGGATGGAAGGTAGGGCCTCAACTCATAGAAGATGCTTCATTCTGGCCCCTCTCTGAGGAAAGTCCTGGGATTAGGGCTCTGAGAGAAGGGACAGTCTCTGGATTTAATGGCCCTGCTCTGTGGGAACTGCCTGGGCTGATGGCCCTTGCTCTTTGGGGCCTAAAATGGGTGTGGGGGATGCGGGCTGGCTCAGTTGGTAGAGCATGCGACTCTTGATCTCAGGGTTGTGAGTTCAAGGCACATTTTGCGTGTAGAGCTTACTTTACGAAAATAAATATAAGAAATAAAAACAAAATGGGTGTGAAGTCCAGTGAATGAAAATATCAGTCTTCCTTACGTTTTCCTCCCAATCACCTGTCTTATAATAAGGCCCCAATCAGGCCTTATATCCCAATGCCCTTAGGGCAGCAGCTGTAGTCCTATGGGACCAGGCCCTGGGAGGCACCACCAGCCAGCCCCCATCCCATCAAAAACCACAGACACCAGAAGCTGCCACTCACCACATTTTTTACAAAATAAACCTCTTCCCTTCCTTCCCCATGTTCCCTGCGCTCCAATGCCAAGCCTTGGGCAGGAGGGGGATGGGTGAGACATCTACATGGCATGCTCCTGCTGCTGGGGCACCGACCTGGCCCGCTGAGAGGCCTCCAGCCCGCCCCAGAAGCTGAGATTTCTCCTGAGCGAGGTGAGCACCTGTACCTGGAGGTTGGAGACAGGGGCAGGGCTGGCGGCCAGAGCAGCAGTAGCCATGGTGCGGTTCAGCAGCGGATTGGGCGGAGTGCTGCTGGGCGGGTGTGTGGCCTTCCAATAGGCTTCCAAGTATTCGGCCAAGTGCTCGCAGGCATCCTCCAATTGGTTCTCGTCCAGGATGATGTCAAACATTTCCTGCGGAGGCGGGGTTAGGGGCGGGGCTGGGATGAGCCGGGCGTGACCGAGGGGGTGAGGGTGTGGCCTGGGTGCAGTGGGTGGAGTCAAAGGGTTGAAGGACAAAGTTAAAAAGAAACCTCTGGATGTCTAGGAAGAGGAGGACTCTCAGATATATACCGGCAGAACTACAAAAGGTCTTGGCACCCAGTCCAACTCTCTCATCCTAGATATAAGGCAACCAAGCTTGGAGGCCGGCTTGACGCCCCACACAAAAGTGGGGCTTCTGGGGCTCAAAAGCCATCTCTGCCTGTGGGGCGCTCTTTCCCGAAAGACCAGTTCGCTCCTATAGACCCCACCCTAGTGCTCCTGGTCACTCCGTCTCTCATGCGGGCCAGAGGAAACAGGAGAACCCAAACATCCCCCCTTTCCCGGGGTCTGGGCACTCACGGGGGGACACTGCGCCAGCTTCTCTGAGGCCGCTATTTGGACATTGAGGTGTTTGGACTGAGACTTCCCTCGGGACTTGATGAGCCTCTGAAGTACCTAGTTTGGGGGGAGAGAAGAAGAGCTAGAGGGATCCCGCAGCGCGCCAAGTCAGAAAAGCAGGTCCTGGGTGGAGCCAGTGTGTCGCGGCTTGGGGGGGGGGGGGCGGCGCGGGGAGATGCTAGAAGGCTCTCAGCCCTGCCCACCTCTTCAGAAATGACCTGGCCAGCCCTGTGTCCATCCTTACACAACGCTCGGGCTCTCTCCCGGGCTCATGCCAGCCTCTCCTGGGAAGTGACTCTCTCCTGGGAAAGGCAGTGATTCGCCTTCCTGATCCCTGTCACCTTCTTTAAGGCCTTCCTTCTCTGGGCGGGCATCCGCACGGGCACAGCGGCAGCCACCCTTGGGACACTCGCTGCGGACAGGTGCTGTTCCCTGCTTTTCACATGATCAGTTCATTGAGTCCTGACAATTATCTCATGGGGGACCCACTATTATTATTCTCATCCCCACAACAATAATGATAATGGTAATAATGGCTAAACAGGGGCACCTGGGTGGCTCAGTTGGTTAAGTGCCTGCCTTTCTCTCAGGGCATTATCTCAGGGTCCTGGGATTGAGCCCCATGGGGTTCAACCCCTGGGCTCTCTGCGTGCTCTCTCTCTCACTCATGCTCTCTCTCATTCAAATAAATAAATAGAGATAAAGCAACTAAATGTAACACGTGATCCTGGGTTGAGGAAGAAACTGCCATAAAGAGCATTATTGGGACAACTGAAAAATGAAGGACTAAAATATTTCTTGAATCTGGCAACTGTACTGTGGTTATGTAGATTCATGTCCTTGCTTCTTAAGAAATACACGTTGAAATGCTTAAGAATAAAGGCATGGTGTCTACAGCCTACTCTCAAATGATTCAGAAGGACAATATATATATACACACATGTACATAACACATCCACAAAGTAAATGTGACAAAATGTTCAAAATTAGTGAATCTGAAGAAAACTAAGTAATATACTTTAAATGGCTGAATTGAATGGTGTGTGAATGATCTCAATAAAGCTGTTTAAAAAAATTACTGAATTTGAGTGAAAGGTCAAAGAATGGCAGTTCCTGGTACTATCCTGGTAACTCCTCTAGATTTGGAATTATTTCAAAACAAAAAGCTTAAAAAAAAAAAAACAACAAACAAAAAATGGGGGGGTTGTCGTCTGGGAGGCTCAGTCAAGTGTCTGCCTTCGGCTCAGGTCATGATCCCAGGGTCCCGGGATCGAGCCCTGCATCAGGCTCCCTGCTCAGAGAGCCTGCTTCTCCCTCTCCCACTCCCCCTGCTTGTGTTCCCTCTCTCGCTGTATCTCTCTCTGTCAAATAAATAAAATATCTTTTTTAAGAGAGAAAAAGAAAAAAGAATAGATATAGTGCTTTGTAGGTCCTGGGCGCTTTGCATGCTTAATCTACTCATGCCATCCCCACAGCCATCACATAAGGATCTCTGTTTTGCAGGTGAGGAAACGGGCACAGAGAAGTTAGGCGACTTTGCCAAAGGAGCACAGGGCTGGGAGCAGCAGCACTGCTTCATTAGCTCCCGGAGCCCTGGCTCGGGAGTCCCCACCCTTCACCTCGGTCAGTGCCCCTGGGAGAAATGGAAGGATCACTCACTTCCCAGCTCACAGAGGGTTTTTGTATCCATTAACTCATTAGATCTTTTCAACCCCCCCAGGAAGGACTTCAATCCTATCTTCCCCTTTCCGCTCATTAGAAATTCAGGACTCAGAAAGGTTAGGGTACCTGGGTGCTCCACTCATAGGGTGTGTTCCTGAAATGGGAACAGTTTTGGTTTTTTTTTAAATTTTATTTAATTAAATAAAGAGATCCCAAGCTCAGTAACAAAACAACAACCAAACAACGAAAGTGAATGAATGAATGAATGAATGAATGAATAAGTCAATTAGGGCAAAGGCTTGAACCCAGTGCTGTTTTCTCACTTCAAATCCTTCACCTGAACTCACCCTCCATGTTTCTCAAACCCCCACTAATTCTAGAAGGGGAAACTCACAGAGCTGCAATACGAACAAGAAGTAAATCAGCCTTCCTACCGATTCATCTCTATCAAGGTCCAAGTGAGGACAGTGCAGCAAAAAGGGACAAAATCAAATGACAGAAAAGACCTCCCAACTGCCAAGTAGTTGGGTGACACTGCGACAAAAAAAGCACAGAATTCTTTCAGTTTTCTGGACCAAGGATGGGAGGTCATCCAGAGCGGAGACAGGGGGCTGGCCTGCATGCCGCCACCGTGATATTTATACTGGCTAATACATGAGGAGCCACATTACACCAGACCCTTTGCTAAGTGCTAAGCATTCACATTAGGTTCGATTTCCACAAGGTCCATTTGATGGAGCTTCACAGAGGAAGAAAATAAGGCTCGGGAAGATTGGGTCACACAGTTAATAAGCAGTTGCTGGGACTGAAATACAGGTCACCCAACTCCAGAGTACTGCCCTCCCCACTAGGGTCAGGCTCTCGCACCCACCTTTGGAGAAGTGATCTTGATGTAAACAATGATGGGGGCCAGTGAGGTCTTGGAGAGCTGGGCTGGGTGGTTGATGGTGTCAGCATCCAAAGCGACCAACTGAAGGGTCCGGGCCAGCTCGAAGATTCGCTCGATCTCGCTCTGAACCTCAGCTGGGGGACACGGAGCCATGGGGGCGGGGGAATGTAGGGGGGCCTCCCCACGAGGCAGTGGGTGATCCACCTCTTCTGGAGATACGCCGCCTCCTCCCTCCCCTCCCACATCTCAGGGTGGGCTCACCCAAGCTGGAGCGCGTGTTGGCACGCTCGATGATGACGTGTTTACTGGGGTTGTTGAGGACCGAGCGCTTAGCCAGTGAGATGTCCGCCGTCACACGAGTGATGGAGATCCTGAGGGATGGGGCAAGGGGAGTGAGGGGGCAAGGGGGGCTCGAATGCCCTGCCCACGCCCCAGGCTCCAGACCTGCCTCCTAGCCCTCAGTCCAAGGAAGCCCAGGGTCATCATTCAAACCCACGCTGCCCATCCCCAGCGGCAGAGGACCACAGTGGGAGTGGGGAGCCAGCTCCCAGCGTCTTACCTGCCATCAAATCGATGCTTCAAGAAGTCAAATAAAGCTTTCTGCATCATGTCTGTAACCTGAGGTTGGGGGTTGGGGTGGGGGAGAAGGCAGGTGTTTAAAGCCACTCAGGAAGGGTGGGCTACTAAGTACACACACCCTCATATTCCATTTTCTTCTTTAATTCCTGAGATCAAGAGGCCCCTCGGGGCAGTGTGGGGTTCCTTCTGGGTCTGAGGAGTCTCCAATAGGGTCTCTGATTCCAAAGGTTCTTCTAGGTGGTCCTTCTGGGAGGATCCTTCTCGGGGGTGTCTTGGGGGAAGGGGACTGGACCCTTCTGGGTTTCCCTATGGGTCAGGCCCCTCTGGGGGCTTCTCTGAAGGTCTGTAGCCCTCTGGGGAGATACCCTGGGAATCTGGGCCCTTCCAGGGGATCTCCCTGGCTTCTGAACCTTTCTGAAGCTTCTCTCTAGAGGTCTGGGCCCCTCTGGGTCCAATCCCCTCTAGGGGCTCCTACCTCATAGCCCTTGAGCGACGGTCCCACCAGGATGATGGGCCTCATGGAAGGTACCACGTCATAGGGGGGCACATGCTCTGTCTGAGGGGGAAGCAGGGAGGGGAAACCCCAGAGTGGAGATGGCATTAGCCCCTCTTCCTCAGCCTCCAGGCTCCCCCATGCATCCTCCCCTCTCCCTGCTCCCAGAGCCCAGATGTGGGGGATCAGGAGGGATGGCCAAGGAGAACCAGGAAGGGCGAGGGAAATGGGGGTGGGTGGGGAGGGCACGAGAATGGGTGTTAGAAGGTCCCACTAGCTCATCCCAGGGGGTGGGGAGGGGGACACAGAAAGCTGTGATACTCACCGACTTCTGCTTCTGTTTGGCTGGGTCCAGAGATTGCCAAGAGTGGGGAGGCAGGGGAGAGAGGGGAGGGCACCCAGGCAGGGGCAGAGGGCAAGGAGGGAGCCAGGACAAGAGAGGGAGGGGGAGCGGGCAGACGAGGAGAGATAACAAGGCATGCGTGTTAGTGACAGACGGAGCCAGAGAGAGGGGACGGGACCCCATGCCAAGGGGGAGCCAGAGATGGCCCGAGATCAGGGCTGGGAGAAGGACTGACAGGCAGTCCAGCGGACTTGGGAATATTCCGACACGCCCTTCCCCTTTCTGGGTCTTGGGAAAAGTTCTGGAAAGGGTGACAGCCTTTCTGGTGCCTATCTAGCGCAGTCCAACCTGACCACTGAAAGCGTTCCTTAAACTCTCTGTGGAGCCCGTAGACCCCCACGTGCCCACCCTAGCCCCACAGAGTCCAGAAAAGACCAAGAAGGGTCACCCTTGCACTTTCCCCCATCGCACGTGGGGGTGGAGGACAGACATGGGAACGTCCCAGTGTCGTTACCACCGGCCCCTGCTTCCCGTGGTGCTGGGAGCAAGGGGGTACAGCCTTCCAAGGGAAGGGGTGCTTCGACTGCAGGAAACATCCCTTCCCGGGGGTGGGCCAGAGGGGGGTGGTGCGTGGGGCTGGCTGCCCGTTCCTGGTGCCATGTCACCCCTCCCTGCTCCTTGGCAGGAGGCCCTGCCTCCCACGCGAGCAACCGGGCGGCCACGTCTGACTCTGTTCCGGCCCCTCCCCCTGCCAAGAGCCGGGCCCGGACCCCCTGCCCTCTCGCCAGAACCCAGCAAGAATTACCTTCTTGAAGAAGGGGATGCGTTTGCCATGGGGTGGCGGGGTGGTGACACTGCTAACACTAGTCTTGGCAGAGCCGCTCTGCTCCCCGAGCTCTGCCTCCTCGTCCTCTAACTCTAGGGGGTCTAGTTCAAAGGCTAAGTTAGTCATAGTCATCTCATTACCTGGACCGCAGTCAGGAGAGAGGAGGGAGGCGAAGTGGGGAGGAGTGGATGGACATGGAGACACAAGTACAGAAGGCAGGGGCGGGATGGGGGAAAAAGAAAGAAGAAAAGGTGAATGGAAAGAGCCAGAAGAAATGAGTGGGGGTGGGGGGGGAGTCAGGCAGAGAGATGGAGCTACCGAAGAAACGGGAAGGAGAGACACGAGAGAATGGGCGCCGACGGGCCCCGCGAGCGGGGTGTCCTGCTCTTCACCGAGGGGGGACCGCTGGGTGTGCTTGGAGGACTCGGGACTGGGGGGCCCCCTACTGCGGGGAAAGGAGGGGACAGGCCGGGCGGAGACCACCCCCCCCCAGGAGCTCCCCCGCCCCACCCCCGCTGTTCCCTATGGCGGCAGCAGCTCTTACCACTGGCAGGGGGCGTGGGGCGGCGGGTGCCAGCCACCGCGTCTCCCAGGCTGGAGCTCGAGTTGTCACCTGATTTGCTGTGTGGGCAGAGAGGCAAACGGAGCTGTGAGCGGAGGGGTGGGCGTGAGGGCGGGGGAAGCTTGTTCTCTCGCAGGCTGCCTGCCCCCCACTCCCCTTGGAGATTCTCCAGTGTGTCCCCCCTCCTGGTGACGCCCCAGGCGGCCGGGCCCTCGGGGCAAAGGGTCAACCCTGGCAGCCGCCCGAGTCCCAGCGGACGGCCCCCTGTCGGTCCCCAGCCAGACACCTGGAGCTGAGGCGGTTCTGGCGCAGCTTCTGCTCCTGCAGCAGGCGCAGGGTGTCCAGCTTGACGGGGCTGGGGATGAAGCCCACCTCGCAGCCCTCCTTCACCAGCCGCCCGATCCACCAGTCGTTATTGTATTTCTGCGGACGGCCACAGCGGGGGGCGTGGGAGAGACCAAGAGGGAGCTTGCAGGGGCAAGCCAGCAACCACCCTAGGGAGAAAGCACCCCGGGACCTGCCAAGCCTCCCCAGGGGGCGACACCCCCCGAAGAGCCAGCCCCTGGCTCCAGCCTCTGAGCATGGCCCCCCCGTTCTCAGAACAACCCCAGGACCCATATCCGCTCGGGCCACCCCGCCCCCAGCACGTCCCTGTCCCACCACGGGCCCACCGCACTCCGGGCACACGTGGGGGTGTGCCTGCACACTGCTACTCCCCTTACAGATCGCGTCCCAAACCCTCTGGACAGCCGCGCGACCTTGGCATCGCCACCCCGTTTTACCGGTGAAAGTCAGAAGCTCAGAGAGGGGAAGAGAATTCTCTAAGGTCACACAGCAGATTTGGCCAAGCTCTGCTAGGCTCAGAAACCTTTTTCCGCTAGAGCTCCGGCTGCCCCTCTCCTGGCAGCCCCTGCCCTGCCCTCCCGCACACACGCCCCCGCCCCCCCCCCGCCCCCCGCAAGACACCCGCGCTCTCTCCACCTCTTTGATGTGCAGGAAGTCCTTGGGCTCGAAGGTAATGGCCACTCCCTGCACCGGCACCTCGTCCCCGGGAGACGGGTTGTAGCCAACATTTGTCCGCACAGCAAATGCCACTGGCTTGGTCTAGAGGGGCACAGGGAGAATGACAACCGGAGGGTTAAGCCACCGCACTGTACTGGGATGGGGAGGATGTGGAAGTTTCTTGTGTTGGTCATTAATAAGTATGCTCAATGGTTTGAGTAGTTTTCCTGCATGTACGTTAAATTTCACAATTAAAAAAGAATAGAATTCGGCCTTCTCGGAATGGAGGGCGCCACGGGGGGATGTACGTATTAGCCTGGAATGACATCTGGAAAGAATATTAGTAATACTACTACTACTACTAATAATAACAACCGCAGCTAGGGTTTACTGCACCAGGTCCCGTGTTACATGTTTCACAAGCATTACCGCTTGTGACGTTTTACATGTAACACACTGTATGTTTTATAAGCATTGTGGCATTTATTCACCACAAAAACCTTAGGAAGTTAACTACTAGGGGCGCCTGGCTGGCTCAGTGGGTGGGGCATATGACGCTTGATCTTGGGGTTGTGAGTTCGAGCCCCACATTGGGTGTAGAGATTACTCAAAAACAAAAATTAAATCTTTTTTTTTTAAATTAAATCTTAAAAAGAAAAAAAGGGAGGGCGCCTGGGTGCCTCAGTTGTTAAGTGTCTGCCTTTGGCTCAGATCATGATCCCAGGGTCCTGGGATCAAGCCCCACAAGAGGTTCCCTACTCAGCAGGAAACCTGCTTCTCCCTCTCCCACTCCCCCTGCTTGTGTTCCCTCTCTCTCTGTGTATCTCTCTGTCAAATAAATAAATAAGATCTTTAAAAATAAATAAGTAAATAAATAAAAGTTAACTACTATTGTTATCTTCATTTTAATGAGCGAGGAGACTAAAGTTCAGAAAGGTTAAACAGCTCGCCTGAGATCACACAGCTAATGAGGGTCAGCCCAGGACGCTGGGCTCCAGAATGAAGAGGAGAGTCTCAAGTTCCTATTACGTGTGGCAACACTATTAAGCACCTATTATACTACATGAGAAGGCAAGTAGGATAGCCCATATTTTACAGCTGTAAGAGGCACATCGAGGCCCTGGGGTACACCAGCTGAGAAGTGGCCAAGATTTGACCCTGGGTCTGTTGAGTCCATCTCTAAGGCCTGGGGCTGGAGGAAATAGTGCCAGTACGGCCCCCTGACTCTGTAGTTCTCACCTTGGCTTTCTCGAGCTGGGCTAATGCCTGGCGCTCTGCCTCCTTCCTTAGGGCTTCCCGGTCCTCCTCCAGAGACACGTCAGAGTCTGATGGTCGGCTGGTGTAGGACTCTGCTGAGCCCTGAAAACAGACCAGGCCTGCTCAGGGCCCACACTGCCTCCCGGTTCGTGGGCCTCAGAAGGCACAGAGGGGCCACCCCATCATGGATGCCTCAACCCCCGGCCGGCCCAGCGTGATGCCACAAGGGCTGGGAAGAGACGGTATTAGATGAGAGGAACCAGGGACTAAGATTGGCGGGCCCCTGGGAAAAGTGTGGTCCTAGGAAGGGTGACAGCAGCGAGCAGGGGGTTAAAGCAGGTCCCAGGACAGCTGCTTGGGGCCCAGGGAGGGGTGGGAACTTGATAGGAGCACAGCGCAGGGGAGGAGTGCCAGGGGACGAGTCTCCGCTCCCTGTTCCTCCTTCCCTCCCCTGCCCCCAGCACCACACCGGCTGAGATAGACTCAGGAGAAGCCCACTGAGTCCTTCAGGGACAGTAGCCACCAGCACAGGCCTGAGCTCTCTGCACCACTGGCAGCGGGCAGCCGCTCTGCAGGATGGAGCCACTAAAATTTTTGCTCTCTTCTGCTCAAAGGTGAGGGGAGATTCTGGCCAGAATCAGAGGAACCCCAACCCTCAGGCTCTCACAAGATCTAAAAAGAGAACCCAAGATTCCTAGGGTAGTGCAGGCACAAGAGGCAAGTGAAGAACAGAACACGGGGCAGGCCTCACTCTGACACTAGGGCTGCTGGCTGCTAGGTTCTCGGCAGGTCCACAAGTCTGGCTATGCCAGGAAGCTGGCCTTGACCACGCTGACCATCCCAGAGCATAAGGAACTCCCTTAGGGATGCAGGCACATGGGTGAGACCCAAGGTGTCAATGAACATGCTTATTCACGGGCGTGCTTGGGTGTGCAACTTCGAGCACGTTTAGGACGGTGTGTTCTCTGGTGTGTGCTGGATATGCACGGCTAAACGCAGACAGGTGCACCTAAGCGCAGCCGGGGCAGGGGGCGCACCCTGGGTGTGAGTGTCCCTGACTGTGTGTAGCACGTGAGGGCAGTAGCCAGGAGGTGAGCATCTGTGCGACTACACAAATGGGGCGGTGCGGGGAAGGGGGTAGGAGGCGATGCGGAGGAAGAGCAGGACGACACACGTGTCGGGGTTCTTTCCTGAGGCCATGAAAGGGTCACTTGGCCAGGAATTGCCCGGGGGACCTGGGAAAGGGGGAAAACAAAGTCCCACCTTCCCCAGAGGGTGCTGTCATTAGTTAGTGAGGCTGCCCACTCCTTTCCCTGCCAAATCACAAAAATGGGAGACTCGGGAAGGTGCAAGATTAGGGTGGGGGTGGTCCACGAACGAGAGCTAGAAAAGACAAAAGCGAAGGAGAGTGAAAACCAGCTCATCTACCACTCTCCGGCCCTCTTGATGAGAGCACTAAGAATCAGGGAAACAGATGCCCAGAGAGCCAGAGAAACGGACCCAGAGGCGGCATGGCAGACAGGCATTTACTGAGCCTTACAGAGATGCGCGCACGCACACGCGCGCGTACACACTCACACGCAACGCACACGCAATAGACATATCAGAAATGGCAGGAGCAGGGAAACAGCGAGGAGGCAAGGAGACAGGCTAGAGTGAGGGCTCCCCCCCATCAGCTTTCCCTGTGGGCCTGCTCCCACCCACCCCGACTCCCACCCCATCCCTAGCTCACCACTACGAGGGTCCGGCTGGGCGCCTCCATCCCGGCGCCCTCAGCGCCTGGCCCTGCCGGCCTAGGGGGTGGCCCCAACTGCCCCTTCCCCCAGGGGGCTCAGGTTACAAGCAGAGTTGCTACATGTGCAAACTGCTAGGGTATATTTAGCTCAGGGATGTGGCAAGGCCTGCCGCCCCCCCCACTCCCTGCCATCTACTGGGGGTCAGAGCTAGGGAGCTGAGAGGAGGAAGGACTGATGCTCTGCTGAGGGGGAGGGTGCAAGCACCGAATGAAGGAACCAAGGGCTCTTTTCTGTCAAGAGTTACACTGAGCACAGCGTCCTTCCTCCCGGCTCTGTCCCTGGCCCAGTCCTGCAACAGGAGGGATGAGGAAAAGACCGAAGAAAGGACTTCCTGTCTGTCTGTGTACTTAGAAGATGCTGGGGTGAAGGGCTCCCTGTCTGCCCCCTCTCAAGTCTGGCCCGGGCTCACAGGTGCCAAGTGTGGTGGAAACAGAAGAGTCAGAAAGGGCCTCATTCCACGGTCTGCAGAGGGTGTGCCTGGTACCACCCTCTCTCTCTAGCCCAAGGCAGGGGAGGGGGGCTGACCTCCCTACCGCCCTCTGCCCTCATACGCCCTCCCCATTTTCCCTTTCGACTACTCCCTTTCGTCTGATCCCAAGCCTCTCTCGCCTTTTTTGGGTACCAGGTTTTGTTGAGATGCTCTGTAGTCATAGCAACCACACGCCTCTCTGGCTGCCTCTCCCTGAGCCCGAGATGGCCTGGGGTTGAGAGTGAGAATAGAGAGGAGAATGGCATCGCCCTGACTGAGAAAAGGAGACCCCAGAAAGCTATCCAGCCTCCTGCAGCCAGGGGTGCTGGGCTAGAGTCCTCTCTACAACCAACCCCCTCCAACGCCCTCGCCCCCTCCAACACACTTTCTCTCTGCACGTTCAAGAACAGTCAGCTGGACGGGGAGGAGGGCGTTTCCTCCTTGCCACACCTCACCAGGGCTCCAGGGACCCAAAGGACCTGTCTCCTATCTCAGGCTTTGCCCCTACCCCACGCTGTCACAGGTTCTGGGGGAGGACACAGAAGCAGACAGCCGGCAGGGGGAGTGGGTGACAGCCCGAAGCAAGCTAGAAAGAAGGAGGCAGGCCAGGCTGTCCCTGAATGAGATGACGCAGGCAGGCAGCAGGGGCTGGTGCCTGGAGCTGGGGGAGGGGCAGGGCGGGGGCTGAGGGAGTGGGTGCAGGCTGGCAGTGTCTGTGGGAGAGGGCGCGGGGGTTAAGGGTGATGGGGTGGTTCCGGGCAGGTGACAAATGATACGGGGGAGGGTGCCTGGAGAAAAGCCTCTGTCCCCGCTCACCAATCCTGGTCTCCACCAAGCAGCCCACCTCCTTCCTCTGAGCCCAGCCTCCCATTACCTGGCGGACAAAACTGTTGGACGTCGTATCCGAGGACGTGCTCCCATCCGACCTTTTGAACCGCCCTTTCCTCTTGCTGTATTTGCCCTGGGGGAGCCAGGAAGGAACAAGAGTGGAATCAGAAAGGGCCGTTTCCAACCCTCAGCCCATCAGGCCCAGAGGTACAGCCAAGGTTTGGGAATTCATTCCCTGATCAGAGCGGCCCCACCCCCCACCTCCTTCCAGAGATGGTACAGCCCGAGGGAGAGGGAGGGCCCAGACCAAGGCCTTGGGGTGGGGGGGACAGTGGGAGAGAACCTTAGGAAGCACACCCAGAAACCCCCAAACCAAGCCAGAGAGGCTGGGAACAGGGAGGCGCTGAGAAGCTGGAGGCTCATTAGGCAGCAAAGCTAATTAAGATGCTGGGCAGGCTGCAGAGGCCTCCAGGGAAGGGAGAGGCTGCCTGCAGTATGAGGGGGGCAGAGAGAGCTGGGGAAAGTCCCCCTCCCCTTCCCCCCTCCGCGGGAGCAGAGGGGGGCCGAGTGTGCCTGTGGCCCCCAGAGGGAAGAGGAATCACCAACCCGGGCCTAGATTGGCTCTTCCCAAGCCCGAATCTTGCCTTCATTTTTCCGCAGAGTGGGAGGGGAGTGTTAGCTCTCAGTTCTTGGAGACCCAAAACCAGATTTCTGGGGAGGGGGCCCACAGGGTGAGGCATGGAACTGTAAGTCGGAAAGGAAACATCTAACCCCAACCCAGCCCAGTGTCATGGGGGCAAGTTTAGCAACACCGCCCTCTCCCCACCAACCCTCGCAGGACTGTTTCTCAGCCCCCTCTTCATCAACACGGTGGTCACACCTCTCCCCAAGGGGGAGAGGGCTCAGGCTTCCAGTCTCTAACCCCTGGCGGCCACTGCCCAGGCCCAGTCCCCACCAGGTTGCATCAGTGTAAATGCCCCTTGGCCCTGCCCCAAAACGAGCCTAGGACAAGGCCCCACAAGCCCCCGGGGGCAGGCCAGCTCAGCCTCACCCGCTGGGCTACTGGCTTTGGTGGAGCGGTCACACATTCGGGTATTTCCAGGCCTCCTGTCAAGGGGCCTCATCCTAGCCCTCCCTAACTCACATACACACTTGGCCCCAGGCCAGTCCAGAAGAGGGGGGTGGGGGGATGATGGAGGGTTCAGACCCTCCAGGCCTTTGCCCCCTAGCCTCCATCCTAGAGTTTCTTTGCCTAAGAAGCTAGATAAGACATGACCAGACTAGGGGCTCTGGTTCCCTGGGCCTGAGTACAAGGAGCACGGACAGATGGGAGAGAAAGGTACCTGGGAACCCTTCAAAAACCCTCCCTCCCATCCCCTCTTCTCAAACCAAACACACACCCAGTCTCTAGGGTGCAGGATCCCTACAAACTCCAGAGGATCCCCCAGTGAGCCCCAGGCTCTTTCGCACCACCACCGCCCCGGGATGGGAAAAGGGAGTGGCACCCAGAGAGACAAGGGACAGCTGAAAGGAAGGCCCCAGTCAGCTGCCTCCCAGGCTCCAAGGGGCCTGGGGTGGAGAAGGGAGGTATTTTTAGGTCTAACCTGACACCCCCCCCATGCCCATCAACCACATTTTCATGGTGGCTTCAAGCTGGTCACAGCAAGAAAAGAGTTAATGGTATCCTACCCTTGGAGTGCTGCCAGATTGGAGAATGGCCTTGTCCCAGAGAAATCCCTTGGCACGACCACCCTAGACCCTGACCAGTCACCCCAGACCCTGCTGGTCACTCTGTGGGCACGCACCACACCCAATAACAACCATTCCTGGGGATAACCCAGGACACCTGCAAAGTGTGACTGGGGGTGGGGCAGACACCCCCCCAGCCCCCAGGTAACCCGGCTTCCTCCCCTCCAGGACAGGGAGTTGGCACCCATCCAACTTTCCAAACTTTGGAGGCGTTTTCTAAGGCTGGGGAGGGGAAGGGGGTGGAGAAGGAAAGATAACGTGGATGTTGGGGGAGGGAAGGCAGTCCAACAGGAGGATGTAGCTGAGGTGCCAGGATGGGGGCCCAGCCCGGGGCCGGCCCCTTCCCCACCCTCGAAAGGCCCGCGTCTGCGGCTCCGAAGGCCTGCTGGCACCGCCCTGACCACCGCCTCGGCCATCTCCCAGTGCCACCCCCGCCCCACCCACCCCCGCCTGGCGCCCCCGAACGTGCTCTGCGTCGCCCCCTTGGCCTGAGCTCGCTCTCTAGCCTCCCTCAACCCCCGGATGCCCCGCCAGCACCCCCACTCTCCAGCCCTGGAGCCGGTACCCGAGCGGCAGGGACCCTGACGCGGGGGAGCCAAGGCGAGGGTGACAGGCGGCCCGACCGCCCCCTCCCCGCTCCGCCAAACCGCAGCCCAACTCCCGGCCAAGCGCCCATCAATCATTAACCGGCAGGGGCTGGGGGCGCCGGGCACATAACTCCTCCTTCCCCGCGTCCCTCGAGCCGACCCCACAAGGTCCGCGGGAGCGGCCCCCTGCCCTCGAGCCCGGCCACCACACCTCACCTGCGGGCTGGGGTCGAAGACCTCCATGGGGATCTCCTGGGAGGGTGGGTAAGGGCTCCGGGACATGCTGGTCTTCTGGACCATGGAGAGGAGCCTCCCCTCCGGCCGCCGGCCCGGCCCAGCCGGGCGCCCTCAGTGCATGAGAGAGGCCGTCGGAACCGAGAGCCGCGCAGCGCAGCCGGCGCCCGCTCCAGCCACCTGGCCCGGCCTTCGGCTGCCCTCTTCCTGCCTCGCGTCCCTCCTCCCGCTCTCTCCTCTGCCGCCGCCGCCTCCTCCGCCCCTGAAGGCTCAGCATCTCCCCCCGCCCCCTCCGCTCCCACCTGCCCCTCCCTCCCTCCCTCCGCCCTCCCTCCCTCCGCCCGCCCCGGCCCCGCCCCTCGCAGCCCCTCCGCGGGCTCCGCACAGACAATGGGAGGGCGGCCGCAGCGAGGCACGCCTCTCCCGGCTCCGGAGGTGGGTGAGCGCCGGCCTCCGACTGGCGCCGGGTGAGGGCTGCCCGCTCTGGGTCGGGGGGTCGGGGGGTCGGGGGGAAAGTGAGGCCCGGCCTTGGGGCAGGGGGCGGGGACCGCGGTTTACCAAGGGATGCCGAGCGCCGCTGGAGGTGAAGCTCGGATTGGCACGCCGCCCCCCCTTCCGTCCCAAACCGCTCTCCCTTCGCGGGTCTGCGGGTTCCACTCCAGTTTGGGCCGCCGGAACTTCCCGATCCCGTTGATCCTGGGACCCGGCTTTAACTCCTTTCTCCCCGGTGTGGGCTCAGGCTGCCTTGAACCAAACCGAAAGGCCCCTCTCCCTCCAACAGGACGATGCCCTCCGGAAGTGGAGGCTGAGGCTGAGACCGAGGCTGAGACTGGGGTGATGAGAATGTCCAAAGGGAGTCCCAACACAGATAGCAGTAAGAAATCCCAGGGACCCAGGAGTCCTTCTGCCTTTGTCCCTCCTATCTCCCCAGGCCCTTCCAGAAGGCAAGGTTCCCATTTCTTGGAAGAGAGAGGAAAGAGGAGGGAGAAATGTGGAGCTGAGAGAGTGCCTAAAATCAGATCTAGTGACTTTTGACCTAGAATTGCTCCCCATTCACTGCTTTGGGGTGAAATATCCAAGGCCTGGATCCCACCCACCACAGAGAGAAAAGGAACAAGGGACTCTGGCAAAAAAGTCCGATTTTGGGACACCCGTCTGGCTCAGTCCCTAGAGCATGTGATTTTTTTTTTTTAATTTTATTTATTTATTTGACAGAGATCACAAATAGGCAGAGAGGCAGGCAGAGAGAGGGGGAGAAGTAGGCTCCCTGCTGAGCAGAGAGCCCAGTGAGGGGCTCCATCCCAGGACCCTGAGATCACCACCCTAGTCAAAGGCAGAGGCTTTAACCCACTGAACCACCCAGGTGCCCCTAGAGCATGTGATTCTTGATCTCAGGGTGGTGAGTTCCCCACCCTAGACATAGAGATGAATTAAAAACAACAACAGCTCTGGTGTCAGTTTGGCTCAGGCTCTTTCGGTCACGTGGCCCTGGACAAGTCACTACACTTCTGGAAAATGGGGTTGCCAGTACTGTAGTGTCTTTGTCACCCGGGATTATTAGGAGGATGAGGGAGAATGAAATCAAATGACGGATTGCTCAGGTATCTGGAGATGCTGTAAGGCGCCGAACAGAAGTCTCTCTTGGCAGGAGGAATTAGACCTCTCTACACCTCGCCCTGCTCCTCAAAGAAGGGAGATGAGAAGTACAGTGGATAAGATTTGCCCAGGTTCAGTGACCCTAATATAAAGCCCAGCCCGCTGTCTCCTGCTAGAGACATACTGACTCCTCCTCACCCTGGGTTCTACAAGTGGATGGCCAGCTTAAGTTGTTTCTCTGATTGCATTACTTTGAGGGAGAGTAAGAATGGAGTACATCAGCATTGTGTTATGAACAGATCCAACACTGAGCAGGGTTTTGATCTGTCCCTTGGGCACAAGAGAGCCTGGTATGGTAGAAAAGGCATGGATATTGAAGTAGAAAGACCTGGATTTTCAATTTCTGCTATCTTACTCAGCTGTAAAATGAGGATGATGCTATCCGTGTTTTGAAGAAGTGGCATGAATTTTGCTTTGCTTCCCTTCCTCTCTTTCCTCAGCTCCATTCAGGAGCCATTAAAGTTCAGATAACAGAAATGGGTGCTCAGCCAGAGCCAAGCAAGGAGATGGAGCCAGAACTCAGATCTAGGTTTCTTGAAGCCCAGAATATTCTCTTTGGGTTTTTGCTTTGGGTGTCTCAGACCAGGAGAAAAGAACTGTGGATCGCCCTGTCATTCCATTTATTTTAATCTTCACAACTATTCAGTCAACCAATGCACTATTCCTCAAACGCTAACTACAGGCAAAGTTCCATGTCTCCTGTAGCACATATAGCGAGAACCAAACAAGACTGGTTCCTGTCACCAAGGAGCTAGTCTTAATATCCTCTTTTGCAAGTTAATTCGTGTGGTTTTCACAACGGATGACAGGAATATTAGGGTTAGGTACACTTTACAAAGGAGCGGACTGAACCGCTAAGAGATTAAGGACCACAGTGGTGCAAAAACGAACTATGGCGAGCTATCCCGTGCTGCAGGAGTTCCCAATGTACGGGGAGAGTGACTAAAAGGTTGCTCTTGACTGATATCTCTCCTCGTTGTCTTCTTTTACTCTGTTCACTAATGTTTTTCCGCTAAGAAAACATCATCCCACAGAAACCAGACCGCCCGCAAAAGTAGGCCACTCCAACAAAACTACGTCGGGCCTGCGCCATCCAGCCGTGACTTCCGGCTTCCACTACCCACGTGATCAGACACCCCTGCTGCGCATGCCCAGTAGGAAGTCGGACTATACCACTTTGCCTCACCGAAAGGATCTATTTTGTATGTTTTTAAGTTTAAAACCGACTCCCGAGATTAGGCTTCTATTATCTCGGTCTTCACAGAGGCTAAGAGTAGGTTCAGGATGGCAGGAGATCCCAGGACGGGCGGGGAATACGGGCGAGAGCGGAGCAGGGGATGGGCTCTCCCCTTCACAGATAATGGGAGGGGCCGGGCCCGGGGGAGGTCTTTCCTTTCGGCGCTGCGGCCGCAGCCATGAGGTGAGGGCGCGCGGGCCTCTGATTTTAGTGGATCCAGGGTGCCGGCGGGCGGCAGGGCTTGCTTCCGTGGCCCCGGGTGGGAGAGATGAGGTGGACGCAGCCCTGAAGCAGCCGGTGCCGGAGTTTGGGGTGGGCCAGAGCGCACTAGGCCCCGGCCTCCGGGGGGTCGGGGGAGGGGGGAGAGCGTCCCGAGAACGCGAGGCCGCGGACAGGGTGGGCCTCGCGCCCCATATGGGTCGCGAGCGACTTTTGTGCGGACAGTGGAAGGGCCGCGCCGGGGTCTAGGTAGTGGCCCCCTTACTCGCTGGGCGCCCCGGATCTGAGCCGAGCTCTGCTTCCATGTGACGTAGGACGGGTCTCGCGTAGGCCTCAGGCCTCAGACTGCTTAGAGGGAGGCGATCCCTAGCACCTTAACGCCTTCCGCCCCATGGACGGTTCCTAAGAAAACTCTTAAGGCCAGCGGAATGTAAGTTTGTTACTGTGATAAGTAAGACAAGGAAAACGGGCCCAAGAAGCAAAGGATTAGAGAGCAAATCAGACCCTCTGGCCTCCGATTCTTAGAGCTCAGTACCAGAAGGGGTCTAAGGCCCCTCTTCGTTCCAATTTTATCCATTAGCCTCATTTTCCAGTGGAGAAAACTGAGGCAGGGAAGTTAGGCATAGCTTGGACATTGTTCTCATTTGAGGGCAGCCAGTTGCCCCTGCAAGGAACGCACAGCACAAAAATCTTGCTATAGAAAAGACACTTACTTTGGGGGTGGAGGGCAGGATGTTGTCCTAAATACTGAGTGCTTAGACACATCCAGTTCCTGTGTTTTATGTTTCACAGCATTAAAAGATTGGAAGGTAGGTCTTGCCGGGGAATGGCTTCCAGGGCTTGATGATGTTTTCTATTTGTCACAGTATGCTCAGGCTTCAGAAGAGGCTTGCCTCCAGTGTTCTCCGCTGTGGCAAAAAGAAGGTCTGGTTGGACCCCAACGAGACAAATGAAATCGCCAATGCCAACTCCCGTGAGTTCTTGGGATCTTTGCTACCCTACCCCTTTCTCATCTTCATGAGATGTCACAATTTTATTAACTCTTAACAAACTTATGAAAACTCAAGTCTGGGGTCTTTGAAAATGGAGGGTTCCAGAAATACCAAGATAACCAGAGGTTCTCTACCTGCCATTTGCCAGAATGACAGGATGGAAGTTAATGAAACAACCCAGTGTTGTATTAGTGATTATTGCTGATGTGTATATTGTTTTATAGCTATGTGAAGCATTTTTGAGGAGACAGTACAGGGACTGGGAGTGGAGATGGCCAAGAAATGACTAAGGATGGATTGGGAAGACCCGGTTTGCGGGCTTTAGTAAAGGCCTCTTGGCATATAATTATTCAGGGCAGTAAAGCAGATGTTAGTCATGCAGATAGCAACATATCTACGTTACTTCCATGTAATAGTGTTCAAGAAGAAGGTTCGGTCATCTTCGTTAAAGATAGTAAGGCGGGCTTTATTCGGGACCATTGCCAGAAGTGTAGGTAGGGACCACTGCAGTGGGATTTTACAGTGGGGGGTGGAGGTTGCACTCAAGTCTGAGCATAGCATGGGCAAGTAGGAATTGGTGGGCAAGGAGGGTGGTATGAGGGATAGAAGATGACTTAAGTCTTAAATCAGGGGTGGGGGCTTGTGCTTAAATTGATTTAAGCAGGGGTTTTTGTTGTTTTTTTGTTTGTTTTACGATTTTATTTGTTTATTTGACAGAGAGCACAAGTAGGCAGAGAGGTCGGCAGAGAGGGGGGGGGAAGCAAGCTCCTGGCTGATCAGAGAGCCCGATGCAGGGCTCGATCCCAGGACCCTGAGATCATGACCTGAGCCGAAGGCAGAGGCTTAACCCACTGAGCCACATAGGCGCCCCTTAAGCAGGGTTCTTACAAGGACTAGAATTTACAAGGACATGCGCAGGTGGGCCTAGGAGGAGGTTCACAAGCCTGATGAAAAGTTTGGCCAAGCAAACAATGTTGGTCAATATCAGGGAATATCTTAGGCAGTTTGAATTTGTGGCATTGTGACATGTGCTCAGAATATCCCAGTAGCTAATAGGTGAGACAGGATCTGAAGGACTAGGCCATATCTGTAAATTCTTGATCACACATCCTCAAATACATATAATTTGTGCTGTAAAACATCTAGGAAAATAGAACAAGTTTTTTTATTTTCTAACAAAAGAGAAAACAAATTCCAATAATCGTACCATTTTAAGACCACTGGGCCAGGGATGTGAGCAATGTCTCTGGCCTGGCCTGTTTGGACTCAGTTAGGACTGGAATTTGGGGGGCTGGGCCCCACTTCACTGACTAGATACATTATGTTTTCTCAGGTCAACAGATCCGAAAACTGATCAAAGATGGGCTGATCATCCGGAAGCCTGTGACTGTCCATTCCCGGGCTCGGTGCCGGAAAAACACTTTGGCCCGCCGGAAGGGCAGGCATATGGGCATTGGTAAGTGTGTTCTTCCCTTTTCTCTGAGACTTAAATTAGAGTCGCCTAAGTCTAAACGGGGATATATCCAGGATCTTTTTCTTTCCATTTTGTCTCCTCGTAAGCCCTTTTCTTATTTCGTGATATTAGATCTGTTTCTCTGTGTGTGACTCAGAAAGTTGACACTAGTGTTGGAGTTGAAGGTATTGGTAGAAAGAGATCACATTTATTGAGTACCTAACACTATGCCAAGGATTCTACTGAGTACCTGAATATGTGGTCCAGTAAGTCCTAAAACCACTCTCTAGGGTTAGGATGATTTAGGGGAGATGAGGGTCACACCTGTAAAGCCCCTCCCAGCTTCCCATGCTGCTGTGGTGCACACCCCGTCCTGTGCGCATTCTGTATAAAGTGGATGGGAAGTAATCGCCTTGTTGGTGCTCCCTTAAAACGAATGAATGAAATGCTTAGGGTCATCATCTGTACAGTGAAAATAATGCTGCCGAAAATGAGATCAAGCACTTGGCACATGACAGCGACTTGTCAAGTGTTGAAGAAATTGGCAGCTGCCTCTAGGAACTGACCTGAGACCCAGAGTCACTACAGTGGGCCTAACTCCCCTTCCCTGCAGGTAAGAGAAAAGGTACTGCCAATGCTCGGATGCCGGAGAAGGTAACGTGGATGAGGAGGATGAGAATTCTGCGCCGGCTGCTCAGGAGATACCGTGAATCTAAGAAGATTGACCGCCACATGTAAGCACACCCTCTTATGGCCACAGAGACCCATTTGGTGCTTTGACAGCTTGTTCTCTGCGCAGACTCACAGTCTGTCTCTTTGGCCTTGGGGAGGGAGCCATGTGTCTTAGGCTTTTGAAAGAAAGTTCTCCCATTCTGTCCTGTGTCTTCTGTCCGTCCCTCCTTCCCACCACCCCCAGCCCACGTGCAACATCAAGATAGCCCAAGAATTGAACCTGCCAGGCAAGCTCTTCTCTCTGGAAATTGCACGAAAAATCTTAGTTTGGGGAAACTTGTCCCTGCGGAATAGAGGGACCTTGTGTAGAGGGACGGATGGGTGCTGGGCCGGCCTCTGCTGCCATCGCTCACTAGAGCCACTGCGCCTTCTGCCCTGCAGGTACCACAGCCTGTACCTGAAAGTGAAGGGTAACGTGTTCAAAAACAAGCGGATTCTCATGGAACACATCCACAAGCTAAAGGCAGACAAGGCTCGCAAGAAGCTTCTGGCGTAAGTTTATTCAGGAATTGGCCTCTATTATGGGGACAGGTTCTTTGATCTTTATTAGAAGGGTTCTTATGAGACCTTTAAAATAACGCTGCTGCCTGATTTTGACTTGCACGCAGTCTGTGCAGAAAACAGCTGTTGAGTTAGAAATCCAGGCTCCTCTGTGCAGCACATCGCCAGCCGTCACTGCAGGGTGGGGACGGGCTTGGTTGGAGCAGGAGCACATGGTGGCCCAGTGACTCATTCCTCGAGCCAGCTAGGCTCAGGGAGCGGTCTGGGCATGTGCTTCTGTCTCCCCAGCAGCTTATTTATTCTTAGGCTCACCCATCTTTCCTTTTCCATCATCCAGTGACCAGGCCGAGGCCCGCAGATCGAAGACCAAGGAGGCTCGCAAGCGCCGTGAAGAGCGGCTCCAGGCCAAGAAGGAGGAAATCATCAAGACTCTGTCCAAGGAGGAAGAGACCAAGAAATAAAACTCCCTCTCTTTTGTCTGTACATAGTGGCCTCGGCAGAAACACAGATCAGTTATTCAATAAAACAAACCTTTATCTGCCTCTCTTTGCTTCCAGAGTTTCTGACTGCACCCTGAGGATTGGGACACAGGCCCTTTGCAGGGTGCCTGTTCATGTCTTCCTTGGCTCCTGGCCTCTGGTCATGCTTGTGTCCATCTATGGGAGAGGTGGGGTTTCTTACCTTAGCTGGGTATAGGGCTGATCTGAAGGGAGGGAAAGAATGACTTCTCAAGTCTCCAAAATCCTGTGCTTCGGAACTGCCCTTCGGGGCGTCTGGGTGGTTCAGTTGGTTAGGTGTCTGCCTTCGGTCCAGGTCATGATGCCAGGGTCCTGGGATCAAGTCCTGCTTCAGTCTCCCTGCTTAGTGGGGAGTCTGCTGTCCCTTCTGCCCCTTCCCCCTCTTGTGCGCTCAGGTTCGTGCTTGCTCTCTTCCCTCCCAAATAAAATCTTAAAACTGCTCTTCACAGCAGAAAGTGGGTAACAGGTCAAAAGGGGTCCCAACTGTTGGTTGGGAACCAACAGAAGTCTTGACAACAGTTGTCATATTGTTTAAAAAGCATCAAGAGGGGTGCCTGGGTGGCTCAGGGGGTTAAAGCCTCTGCCTTCCGGTTGAGTCATCTCAGGGTTCTGGGATCGAGGACCCTCATTGGGCTCTGCTCAGCGGGGAGCCTGCTTCCCCCTCTCTCTCTGCTTGCCTCTCTGCCTGCTTGTGATCTCTCCGTCTCTGTCAAATAAATAAAATCTTAAAAAATTTTTTAAAAGCATCAAGACACTGCATGTATTTCTCAGCTGGCCCCTGGGGTCCAGGGCAAGTCTACTGTCCTAGACCTTGGGACTGGGGATTTCAGCTACCACCAGCCCTAAAGCTATGCCACCTGGACTTGACTACCAACCCTTCCAGGAGCTGCCCAGATGGCCTTGAAGTCTTCTGAGCATCCCAATTTCCATACCTTTTCTTTCCTGCCAAGAGGGATTGTTAGGGTTGCCTGGTTACCTTAGAAGAACATGCACTCGGGACACCTGGGGCGCTCAGTGAAGTGTCTGCCTTTGGCTCAGGTCACGATCCCGGCTTGCTGGGATAGGCCTGCCTGAGGCTCCCTACTCAGGATCCTGCTTCTCCCTCTCCCTCTGCTCCTCTCTCTGCCTCCGGCTATCTCTGTCTCTGTCTCTGTCTCTCTCACTTGCTTTGCACTCTCAAAAGCTCAAAAAAAAAAAAAAAAACGGGGTCTTGGGGTTCTGAGTTTGAGCCACAGGTTGGGTGTGGAGACTACTACAAACTTTTTAAATGTTTCTTTGGTTTATATCCATCACATAAGGCACAAAGGAAAAGGCTTTTCTCAGCAGAAATTGGAGTAAACACTTGTCAAAGCCATTGTGAGTTGCTTAATGAATTTGTATCCCCTATTACAACCAGGAGTAAGTTTTATTTTGCCGCTTAGCCGGTAGTAACGGCCGCCAGTTTGTGCTTCAGCAAAGGATCTGCTCTTCGAGCCCCGCTCTGTGAGGCACGTGGCGCTGACATCGGTTCTCTGATCCCCAGAACATTGTAAAGGGGTGATTCTCTGGGTTCACACAGCCTGCATGTTGGGGACGGGAAAATGGATTCAAGATGTTTAGGAAGTAAAATAGGACTTGGTAGACACTGGGGGGCCAAGGAAGAAGTGACTTGGTCCCCAGGCCTCAAGCTTTGGGGGGCTGGGCAGGTGGTGCCTTTGGGGGTCCGGAGGAGCCAAGTGGGTTAGGGAGAATGGCTAGAAGAGCTTTGGATATATGGAGTGGGTGGCAGTTTGAAGGACAGATGTCCAGGTGGGAACTGTCAGCCAGTTAAATACAGGAGTGTCAGAGGTCTAGGCTGGGGGGGAAAGTGGCAGAGAAGGGGCCCCCTTCTTTAGTCCTCAGCATAGCTGGACGCATGCCTGGTTTCCTCCCTGCCCTCCACCCCTCTCCTGACCCGTTGGGGACTTGACGGGATGTGCTGGACAGATGTTCCCATCTGCACGTACATGGGACAGACAGGACTGATATGTTCTTGGGGACACCAGACTCCTCTCCTACTCGTCCAGTCCAGACGGGGTGGGGGAGGGTGGGAGAGGTGGGTAGCCCAAGGCAAGGCAACCCAGACTCAGAAATACCCAAACGGTCTTCACCACCGCCCATTGCATCGGAGCCGGATTTTTGGGTTCCCTGTCACCACTGTAGCAGCCTGTGTGAAACATATCCTTTAGTTAGTGCTGTAATCCTTGGCCTTTCCATGGGGGCGGGGAGGGGGCTGCCGCCTAGAAGGTGAAGGACCTTCACCAAGCTTCCAGCTTGGATCATGGAATACCTCCTCCCCAAGCGTGCCTGGACCACAAGAGGAAGGGCATGGGAGACCACCCCCCTTCCACTCCCCTCATCTCTCCTCCACCCCCACCCCCCCACTTCCCCACAGTGAAAGGATGACTAGAAGGAGAAAAATGTTAGCAGGGGACCCTCCAAGCCGGCTTCCTGGGTTTGCAACTCAAAGCCGGTTTCCCCTTGGACCAGGAGATGGCGCTGTTCTCCTGCGGGTTGCTGCAGGGGTAGGCTACAGGCTTTTGGGGGGTTGTTCTGGAAACAGTTGGGGTGGGAGAGAAGGGTTCTGGGTTGTAGGAGCCTATCTCCTGGGAAACTTCTTTGTGTTTAGTTCGAGTTTAGTCACTTCTTTGTGGAGTTCACCCCAGACCTGGAGGTTACTTCTTTTTACCGTGGGCCTCCAACCCCCTCCCAGGACAGGGCCCGTGAGGGCCCCCTTAGCAGGCAGAGCCCCCGAAATAACCGCTGGAACTCGTCCAGATCCTGGAGCCTAGGGAAATTCCGATGGGAAGATAGGTCCATCCTCTCAAGGTCATACGACTGGTCCCACCACATAGTTCTGCAGATCGTTTAAAGGAGCTCATGGCCCTCAGGTAAAGCCTCCTTGAGCAAGTCCGAGTCCATTTCTGGGCGAGGAAACTGAGTCCTGGAGAAAGCAAGGACTCCCTGGGATCTCAGCATGGCGGGGACACCAGCACCTACCGCTGATTCTCCCATGTGAGGGGGTGTGATTCAGAACAGGCCGGCGCGGAGAGACCCGGCCCGCAGCTGCTATAGGGCCACGCACGGGAGAAGGGAGCCGGGGGCCTTGGTCCCCTTCCAGGGCTCTCTGAGGCTGAGACAGAGACCCCGCAGGCTAGCTCCCCGCCAGCACAGGGAGGCCAGAAGCTGGACGTCCACTGCCACCTCCCTTGTACTTCTTGGCAGAGGTCCCCAGCCTGTCCCAAGCATTGGGGTGGAGGGGTGCCAAGGATGGGGGTGAAGGAGGCCGACAAGGCCAAAGAGGGTGGGACTAGCAAGATGAGTGAGGTTGCACAGAGGGGCTCACTCTGTGTGTCCCCCCCCAGCCTCTGGTATCCATCTCTCTGCTCTTTTAGGCCTCTTGTCTCTGGCTTCCAGACTCCCCCTCTTTTTGCCTCTCCCCGAAGTCTATCCACAGACCATCTATGCCAGGTTAAGCTCGGGCTGAGGCGGAGGGAGGGAGGGCATGCGTGGGTCAGACGATGGGGCCAAACGGGGAGCTGGCACCGGCAGGTTCCTGGATATCCTCTGCCCGAGGCCAGGGGTACCGCTGGCCCAGCTCCCCCCAGAATGGGCACAGAGGGCAGAGGCTATCGTGGGGGCACCAGCTGTTCCCCGCCCCCAGGCTGTGAGCACGCCAGTAGTGGTTCAGCCACCCGAAAAAGCTGCTGTACTCAGCAGTGCGGCAAATCGGCTAGGGAGGAGGCGGGGGTCCAGGCCAGCTGCCGGCCGGGGGCAGGCACAAGCCGAGTGTGCGGAAAGCCAGGCTGAAAGGCTCTCCCTCTCTCCAGTGGGGTGGGCTTTCAATCCCCAGAGCCCCCGTCTCAGCGTCTCGGGGTGTCTCTGTTTCCATCTCATTGGTTGGAGGCACCGAGGGACCCAGGTCGGGAGAGAGCTGAACTGGGAGGCATTTCTGAGACTGGCTTGCTCACCAATTTGCTGGGTGACCTCGGGCAAGTTATTGGGCCACTCTGGGCCTCAGCGTCCCTCTGTATGAAAAAGGCAAGGTGGGGCTCGATAAGCTGGATAACCTGGAGTATGCCCTGTAGTACCTCTGTGCCTCAGTTTCTTCGACCGCGAAAAGGGGAGAACGTCCCTTGCCTCACTGGGTCATTGAGAGGATTACATAAAGTTCCTGGCACGCTTCTTCAGGCCTAGCAGGTGCCTCTTTAGCTCTTTTCCCCTCTCTTGAAGCCCCTGGATCGGGTTTGTGACCCCTTTTTTCATTCCCACAACCAGGGGTCCTAGAAAGAAGTCCTCCTCCTCGCGCTCACCCACCAAGCTCTCGGACCTTCCCTGGATGAAGGGACCCCATGAAAGCTCAGCGTCTGGTCCTACCTGGCCACCCTCGCTTTGGGGGTGGGGAGGCTAGAAGGCAGAAGCGCTGGGTGCCGATCAGAAGGGGCAGCAGCCCCAGCGCCCCCATTCTGGCGGCACTGGCGTGGCCCTGCCCCGCCCCCCCCCCTCCAGCCAGCCTCTCTCTCCCTGCGCGCTCCCCGCGGCCTATAAATAGCACAGGACGTGCCTGCCTGGGCGATGACGCGGCCAGGCGGGCGGAGGGGAGGGAGGCAGCTCTGCCGCGGAGCAGGTGGGCGGCGGGCACTGGTGCGGGAGGGGCGCCGCCGCCGGGGGCCCCCCCACCCCGCGTGCCAGGCTCTCCGTGACGGGTGGGACTGAGTCATCTCGGGGCCCCACTGCCGGCGACTGTCCTCGCCGCCGGCCTTTCTGCCTCGGGTTTGCGGGGCTGCGGGGGTGGGGCTGATCTTGGGTGGTCTCGGGGCCTGCGCGGGAATGATGCTGAGGCGCCTGGCTGGGCGCCCGTCCCCTGTGGACGCAGGTGTGCCCCGAGCCAGAAAGTGACCGCAGCTGCACCCTCTCCCCTTCCAGCATCCCGGAACACCCCACTCCACCCCACCCCACCCCACCCCTGCCCTCCTTTTCTCTCGAACTCCCCAGATGCCCTATCTCAGGCTGCTGCGGGGGAAGGGATCGGAGAGGTGTGGGGACCCCTGCCACGTCTGGGCCCACCCCAGCGCCCCTCCTCTCAGAGATCCACAAATCCTTCCACCTCCGGGGTCCTCTCCTTTTGGAGCCTCCAGCCCCGCCCCACTCCTTGCACCTTTCCTTCCTCCCAAGCAGGCGCCCAGAGCAGAGAGATTGGGACAAGAAACATTTATTTAAGGGTCTGGGGGCTCGGCGACGCCCCCGTGGACCCATCATGCAGCCTCATGTACCGTGGGCATGGGGCCCACCCCTGGGACATTGCTGGGGGGGCCCGTGGCAGCAAACAGGGCAGTGTGGCTTGAGCCCCCCTTGGAGGGGGAGAAATGGGGCAGGGGCCGCTGGATAGGAGGATGTGTCCCTCCCACTGTGTGGGAGGGTGTGACTGTGCCCAGGGTGGGGGCTGGCATTGGTTGGCACGATCAAGGGCACGAGAGGAAGCTCTGAGCTTGGGGGGAGAGGGAGCTTGGCACCAGAGAAAAGCACCCCGCGAGGGAGGGGTCCTCTTCCTGCGTGTGCCCACCCCACCCCCAGGGCGCCTACCCCCTTCCTTTCCTGGTGGCCAAACAGAGTGATGGGCCTGCCTTGACCACTTCGCACTCCCTCTTCCTCCCAGGACTCCGTGTCCAGGAGAAGGGCGCGGATACCGCCAGAAGAGGGACCCCTGCCCTGAAGGAGGGGTCCCAGTGTTTCCAGCAAGGCCCAGACGAAGGGGGTGAGGAAGGGCCCTGTGAGACCCGGGACAGGAAGCAAGCTCAGCTTCCCTGGCTGGTCGGCCCTGCCAGCTGGGACTTCCAGTTTCCTGACAGTGAAATGGGAGTTCTGACCAAGCACGGGCTCACTTTTTGTTTTGTCGGGTTTCTGCGTGCAGGCTGCTCCCGAGTGTCCTTCTCCGTGGGCAAGGGCGCGATGAGGCTGCTCTGTGGCGACTGTTCTCGAGGAGGCAGTCTCTGATTTACCGCGCTTTCCCCAGACCTCAGCCCTCCCCTCCTCTGTCTGCCCGGGGTTTCAAGTAAGGGGAGAGATTCCCGCAGAACTTTCCTGAGAACCGATGGAGGGACAGAGGCGGTGAAACCAGGAGGTGGACTCAGGATCCTCCCGCAGCCCTGAATCGCCTCCCAACCCCGGGGGCGGAGGGCGGAGGCCCGAGGGACTCGGGAAGGCACCTTCCCAAGGCCCCACTTCCTTCCAAAGGGGCAGCCGCAGGGTCATGCACGTAGACCCAAGCAGGGGCTCTGTGGGGCGAGGGGGACGGTGTCCCGCATGCACAGGTGGTGTGGACGTGGGAAGGCTCTCTGGACAAAGCAGCAGGAAAGTTCCCCAGGAATGCCTCCCTCCCCAGGGCTGCGCTCAGTGTGGCAACTGGGGGAGTCCGGGCGTGGGCCGGACCTACCTGGAGCTTCCCCACTCCCCCCACCTTCTCCTCCTTGGTCATCCCCAAGTCCCAGAGGAGCAACTCCCTCAGGGCACCTTGGGACCCAAGAAATAAAACCTTCCTCGGTGCAGAAGGCTCCCAAGTCCCGGGGAGTCGCCCCTAGGAGAGAGGTGGAGGCCAGGTGCCCGTCCCCCTCTGGGGCCAGAAGCAAGGGCCAGGCATGGGCAGGGGTGGCATCTGGGTTCTCTCGGCTCCTCTCAGATCTCGGTCAGGGCGTCGGCTGGCACCAAGCCCCGCTTCTTGCCGCTGCTGACGCGGATGAAGCCGTCAGCGTCCTTGCTCCTGCCCACGCCCACACAGATCTGAGTGGGAGAGACACGGAGCCGAGTCCTGTGCTGCAGCCCTGGCCCCGAGTCCTGCTGATGGCTCCCAGGAGGCCACCCCAGGGACTGATGGGACCGGGATCAGATGTGGTTGGAGACCAGCTGCGGTGACGGGAGCAGATCCCACGAGGGGACCGGGCTCGGCAGCAAGATCAGGACATCAGCAGAAGCTGAGAGGCCCTTTGGGGCTGGCCTTTGAGATCGGCTGGCCTAACGCCCCGGCTGAAGTCCCATTTCGCAGGGGAGGGAAGGGGAGGGAAAAGGGCTCGCTGGAGCTTACGCAACAAGCCAAAGGCATAGCCAACGTTCAAGCCCAAGCCTCCAGAGTCCTCATCCAGGGCTCTTCCCCTCCCCCAGGCTGTCTCTAACCCGGTTCAGCCCCCCGCCTGTGCTGGCCACCAGCCCTAGTTCCCAGAAGGAGGCGACAGGAGGGCCCTGCAGCCCCTCCTTCCTTCCTGCTGCCAGGCTGCAAGTGTCCTGCTCCAGGGCGTTCGCTGCCGCTGCCCCTGCCGCCTCTCTCCCATGCCCACCTCTCCGGCTGCTGCGGGGCCCAGGCACTCACCTGGTTCTCCTTGAGGCTCATGTAACCCTGTTCCTTGTTCCCAGAGAAGGGTTGGCAGCAGCGCCAAACGTTCTCGCCTGGCCTGACTCGCTGCACAAAATTGGCTGGAAAGAAGCCAACCCGGTCGCCAATCTTGCCCTGGGGATGAGGCTGGCAATGAGCACCCGTCCCACCCCCCCCCATCGCTCCCTCTAGACTCGCTGCCCGGTCAGAGCCACTGCCATCAAGCTCCAGATCCTGGGCTTCCTGTATCCGAACCCCCAGCCCGGTGGCTTCTGCTCTGGGAAGGGCGTGAGGGGAGCAGAGGGACAAGGTTGAGGCAGGGAGGGTCGAAGTGAAAGCAAGTCCCAAGTGTTGGTCCTAGGCTTCGCGAGGGCCAGTGGCTGGAGGAGGGGAGGACTCTGGGCCTGGAGAGAAGGTGAGGCACCGCCCACTGAAGATGGGGAATGCTGGGGCGCCTACCGGGGTCCCTCTGCTCCCCACCCTGCCAAGTCACCTTCCACCAGTCCTCGTTAGAGTCATCCACCAGCATGATCCGGTCCCCAGGCCTGGGAGGACAGAGCTGGGGTCGCAAATGGGCAGGAGGGACCTGCCCTTTCCACCTCTTAACGATCTGGGGCCCCTGGATCCCCAGCATGCCCCCCACCCTGCAGCTGCGGGAGGGTCCTTGACGCCCTCAGAAGACCTTCTGACCACAGGGTCAGGAGACGCTGTGGGGCAGAGTCCAGACCGGGCTGGGGGCAGGAGAGAGGACACCGGCGCCAATCCCTTTTGGACTCTGGGCAGTCCAGCTCCTCTCTGGGCTCAGCTGTCGCATGCATGCCAAAAGAAGGTTCCCGAAGGTCCCCCTCACACTCATGTTCCAAGGCCCAGGGGCAGGGCCCCGAGCTGGAGCCCAGCGGCCGCCCGGTGGGGCTGGACCACGAGGAGGACTTACTGCAGAGCCAGGTCGTTGTTCTCTTGGGGCAGAAACTTGTACAGCGCGACATAGGAGTACATGGGACCCACGTCCTTTCGCAGAGGAGGCTTGGGGGGCTGTGGGAAAGCTCCAGGTCAGTGATAGGAGGGGGACACTCTCCTCACTCCACCCACGGTTCACTGGCCCTGACCTGCCTACCCTGGGTTGGGAGGGCGCTAGGGGGTGGGACACAGTGCACCCAGGTCCGTGGCGGGGAGAGGTCAGGTTCTCCTATCTTCTGGGTTCATCGCTGGGGGACCGGGCCAAGGACGGAGAAAGGGAATACACCCTGCTTGTCGCACCCTGGAACGGCCACTCTCGGGGAGCTGGCGCGGGAGTGAGCACAGCAGGCATTGGTTCCGTGGTGGGAGGGGGCTGCCCCCCGCCTTCCCTGCGTAGTCACCCTGGCATTGCCCATCCCCGAAGACTGAGGATAAATGACAGAGCGGTGACAGTCCCACTCACCATGCTCTCACCCGCCTGTGGATCAATGACAAGAAGTGACATCCCCTTGCCATCTGGCCTCCCAGGGCTCAGTGCCCGCATAACCTCACC
Organism: Nasua narica; assembly: GCA_028533885.1. Taxonomy (NCBI): domain Eukaryota; kingdom Metazoa; phylum Chordata; class Mammalia; order Carnivora; family Procyonidae; genus Nasua; species Nasua narica. The sequence continues at coordinate 19,018,655 of CM052804.1, read as the reverse complement.
TGCTGGCCAGGGCTCTTCTCCTCTGGTCCTGACCCTTCACTCTCGGCCGGGGCTGTGAACACTAGAGATGCCGGGGCGGGGCCGGGGCGTGAGGCCGCAGGGAGTGGCCCGCCCTGGGCTCCATTCCTGCCCCTGGTCCCCTCTTCCACTCACCACCGTCTCCAGGGCCCTCCTCTGAGCTGCGGATGCTGCCTTCCCCATCCTCCGTCAGCTCATCCCGCTCACTCTGGGGACACACGAGGGGAGGGCTCAGTCCCTGGACCCTCCTTCTCAGAGATCCCTGCCCCCCAGGCTCCCCTGGGTGCCCGACATACCAGGCTCCGCGTGGGGGACTCAGAGGTGCTGCTGAAGCTCGAGCGGTTCATCAGAGCCAAGGAGGTGCCATAGCGCAGGGTCTCGTAGACGGGGTCTACCTTCCCGCTGGCCCCTGCCAACGAGCCACCCTCAAGGCCGGGCACCCGGCTGCCAACCTTGCTCTGCCCAAAAGCCCTGTGTGTCCCTTTTGCTCCCTCGCCCCCAGTCGAGACGTCCTTTCTCTTTCACTCCCAGCCCCATCCCACCCCAGGCCCCTCTCTGCCTACACCAGTCTCTCCAGACCCTCTCGGCCTTACCCCCCATCCTTCCTATCTCTGGACACCTTCCCTCTTCCTGAGGATGAGGACAGTGCCTGCTGGACTCTCTACTCCCTACCCTTCTCAGTTCAAGCATTCACAAGAATGCTGATTAATTGCCGATTTGTGTGATTAGCTCTTTCATGTCTCGCCCCCTCACTAGACCGTGGACTCCACCTCTTCAGTGCTGTGTCCCCAAGTCTAGCACGATGCCCAGCACTTAGGAAGTGTTCCGTGAGATTTCTGTTGAAGGGTGAATGAATGAATGAATGAATGCCTCCTACATCCAGGACCAGAGCACTCAGAGCAGGGAAGTGCCAAGGACCGCTGGGGCCAGGTGAATCGGGCCCATCTGAGGAATGTGTGGGCTTCTCGTCAC
>CM052804.1:19003122-19017165 GCA_028533885.1 Nasua narica | reverse complement strand
ATCACAGCAAAGTGCTTCCCTATATAGAGCTGAAACCTGCCTCCCAGAGATCTTTTTGCCTATCGGCTCTTTCCTCCCTTGGCTCCAGAAAGGGCTACTCCCTCTTACATGGATAGCAGTCCTTCAAATATTTGAAGACATCAGTCCCGTCCCTCCGGCCCAAGGCTGTTATTTCCATAGTAATCCCCCCAGGATGAGATCTGTCACCTCCTTACTCTCCAGCCTCTGGCCTTTCCTGGTCTTCCCCCGGCCTCAGTGCCAAGAGCCACCTCTGCAGGGTACGGCGGTCTCAGGAACAGAATGTTCCCCAGCACCGGGGCAGCCTCAATTCTACTCCCGGCTCTGCCGTGGGCCCCAGATCCCAGAGGGCAGAGAAAGCAGGAACAACGGATCACCTGGGATGGCTGGCACATGTCAAGGATTGCGGCTGGACAACAGGTCTGCCAAATGGCTTGATGCCTGGCCCCTCAAGAGACGTCCGGTTTGGCTACTCAAACCTCGTTTGGACTCAGCCTGGCCAGGTCATCCCACTCTTGCAACTCCTAGTTCCCGGAGGGGACTGACTCCCTAGTTCCCTATGTCCCATCGGCTATCTGTTCGGTGCCCCCCAGCGTCCCAGGACCCGTTCCCTGGCACGGGGAGAAGTTGCCACGTACCCTGCTGACCCACCTGGCTCCTCTCCTGTCCAGATGTACCGGGGGCTTGTCTGGCTCGGAGCCTGGACCACCAGGCCCGTTCTTCTGAATCCCCTCCCGGAGGCTGGGCCCGGCCCGCCTGCCTCCTCCCCACCTCCCCCCAGACTGGATGGTCCCTTCATTTCCTCAACTCCCTGCAGCGTCTCCTCACTTCCCTCCAGCTCCTGAAAGGGCACCAGGCAGCTGGCAGTGGGTGGTGACGGATGTGGCACAAGCTGACTCAGAGGGCAGAGTTGGCATGGCAGGGTCTTCCCAAGGATGGCACCAAAGGGGGCGACGGGACCACCCCGTGGCAGGATGGCATGGGGACCCAGAGATGGCAAGGATGACAGCAGGAGGGTCACTGAGTAGCTCGTGTGCAGGGATGCGATCCAACCTTAGCGTGAGCAGGAGGCTGGAGCTGGGCCGGCAAGGAATGCCCCGGGGGCCCCAGCACTGATGAGTGAGCCCCGAAGGTTGGACACCAGCTCCCTCTTTGCACCTGCTTCAAACTCTCCGTTCCCCCTTCCCCAGGCCCTAGAGTCTGGAGACCAAAGCTTCTTTGGGACAGGCTGAGACGCGGGGCGCTAAAGGGGCTGGTAAGGCCCTGAATTCTCTCCCTGCCCACGTCTGCCTTCCTGAACACCCCCACCCGGATCGCCAGCCCAGCCTGTGGGTGATCATAGTCCTTCGCAAGGGTGAGATTAAGGGAAGGGGGGCAAAGGGGCAGGGCGAGGTACACAATCCCCCTCCTCTCGGTCTTGGGATCTCCGTGGCTCAGGCTCGGAGGTGAGAGCATTGGATGGTCCTTGGCTGGGGGGAGGGAGGTGCAGACCTGCCAGGCCCTGCCCTCCCCCTTCTGCCCTCCCCCTGCCCACACAGCTGAGCTTGCAGCCTGTGGGTTTGCTGAAACAGCACTGCCCCGGCTCCTGCCTGCTTTCGGGGAGCTCTTAAGGGAGGGGGCAGGTAGCCCGGCCTCCTGTGGGAAGCAAGGCAGGGTCTGGAAGATCCCCACGCCCTTGGGAAGCAAAGGAATGCATCTGGGGGGGGCGGGTGGCAACTACAAGGCAACTGGAAGGCCAGGGATATTAGCGCTCAGGATGGGGCTCAGCTCCTGGGACCCTCTGCTTCTAAAAAAAAAAAAAAAAAAAAAAAAGCCGTCACAAATATTCCAAGCAAGATCCTCCCACCCCAAGACCTCACTCCTTTCCTAGTAGAGACTTGGATCTCTGAGGGGGAGTTAGCTCTGTGGTCTGAGAGACGAGAGTCTCATTCTCAGAAAGGGGCAGAAGAAGGTCAAGTTCAGATCTGAAGACTGACATGGAGACCCAGTGGTTCACACTGGTTTAGAGAAGAGGAGCCCTCTGGGGAGCCTCAGCCAGGCCCCACCCTGCCCCTACTCATCTACTCCTGGTCACTCTCTAGATGACCTTGACCTTGAATTAACCTCATATCCTGAGGGGTGGCCTGGACTGAATTAAGAGCAAGATGGGCATTGGAAAGAGCTATAGATGAGCTCTGGACACCTGGAAGGAGCCAAAGACCTCACCCGTTTCTTGTGGTCTTCAGTGCCCCCTCCTCCACTGGATAAACAGGAGCCGGTGGGAACAGAACACCAGGGTGGAAGGGAGAAGGAAGGAGGCCTTGGCTTGAAGTCTGGGGAGGAGGCAGAGAGCACCCTTGACACAGCCTCCTTTTCTCTCCCCATCCCCAGCCCGCTCAGCTCATGTTGCCCTGCAGAACTTCTTGTGAGCACCTAGAACTTGGGGGAGATCATGGACAGATTAGAGGTGGGGGGAGGCCATTAAATTTAAGGGGTGGCCTCCCCCAACCCCTATAGCGCCAGGAGTCTGGGCTCCGCCTGCCTTCACTGGGGAATAATTTATTCACTGTGACTCCCGCAGGAGTAACAATCATACATAATTAGAGTTAATTATGACATTCATTAATTACGATGACTTCTCTTTTTGCTTCCACCCGCGGCCCCCCCCACCCCTCCGCCCCCTGTCCCGCTCCCGGGGTGGGGGGTGGGGCTGCCTGGCCTTCTGCTCTGGAACCGCAGCAACAGTCCCCGGTCCCCGCCCGCGATGGCCAGCGCTGCCGCAGCCCCCAGCGCGCACTCGGAAGCTACGCACCCCCGGGCCGCGGCCTCACGTCCCCGAGCCTAACCTGGCTGGGAGGGGGAATGCAGGACTGCTGCGGGTCGGAGACATCCAGAGAGATTCAGAGATAAACATATATCGACGCCGAAAGAAAGAGGGAGAGACACCAAGACAAACAGGTTGTAGAGACATTTCCAGAGAGTCACAGGCAGAGGGGGACAGACCGAGCTACAGAGACCTGACGGACGCGGGAGGGGTGCGCCTCGCACGCACACACCGGCGCGTACACCGGCCCACACCCGCTACACACCGCTACACACTCCCTCCGCCTTCGCCGCGCCGATTCCCTCCAACAAAGCCGAGTTACAACCTCCCCTGAGGGTCGCGGCAGTGCGTCCGCTCATCACACGCGCAAGGGCGTGTCGTGCCTGTGTCATGGGGGCTCCCGGTGGCCCCTCGTCGAGACCCCACTCGTCCGGGTCGCCGCGCAGAGCCTTCGGGATCACAAGGGTCCCGCTGCCGCGACCCGAGCCCACAGTGATGACCGCGTCGGGGAGAGGGCACCCGGGCTGGGGACGCACCGGGCAGGGGTCCAGGCCTCTACCCTCCTGAGTTACCTTGGTTTCCTGGAGGGCAGAGACGGTCCCCGGGGGGGTATGGGTGGCCGCGTCATCCGGTTCGTTCTCCTTCTCGCTCATTTCGGTCATGGTTGGGGGAGAGGGGAAGAGAGGGGGCAAAGACCCGACGGCAGGCCCGCTGGGGGCAGGTGGCAGGTGGCAGACGTCTCTCTGGGACCCTGAGGCCCTTCTCCAGAGACTGCCCCCCAGTGAACCCCAAGAAAAAATCCGCCCAGGCAAAGCGACCCCCCACTGCCGAGAGCGGGCGGAGAAAGTTCCCGGGTTGGCGGGTGAAGGGGGGTAATTACGCGGAGCCGCGGGAGCCGGACGACCCCGGGAATGAAGACCGAGGGTCTGCAGAGGATGATGTTCCGAGCGAGAGGAGGAGGGAAGTGGGGACGCGGGGATGAGCTGAGGGAGGGAGCGACGGAGCAGTTCGTGTCCGGCCGGCTCCGCCGTCCTCTGTGCCCGCCCCCCATCCCTTTCCCCCTCCCCCCGCCGGCCCTAGCCCGGCACCCGGAGGCCCCTCCGCCCAGTCCTCGCCTTCCAACTTTGATTTAGGAGGTCGCCTGGTCCCTCCCCCTTCCCTCCGCGGCTCCCCCGCTCCGCTATGCAAATCAGCTTCTCAGCTATTGGCTGCCGCGGTGGCCAGGAGTGCGAGCTGGGCGGGGCCGGGGGGGGGCTCGATAAGATGGGGAGGAGCCTGAAGGGTAAAGATATGGGGAGGGGGTCGTTTTACACCGAAAGACCCGGAATGGGGGGCGTGACGAAGTCGTGGAAGACTTGGGAGACCCTATCAGAATCTGGATGGGATTGAGGGGAAGAGAAAAAGGTTGGATCTGCAGAAGAATAGTTGAAAGTGACATCAAAGTTAGGACTTTCTGATAGCGAAGTAGTGGAAGAATGTGGACCCTTCTGCCCCAGTAACTGGATGTCTCGGCCCTGGAGACTCGAATATCCGCATCCCTGGACTATGAGGGGATGTCCTCATAGTCCTCAAACAGAGGACTCTGCTCCTCAAGCAGAGAAGGGACAATTTAACATCATGTGTCAAAGGCCAGGCCTGACAATCCCTTCTTTGTGGAAGCAAAGCAGGATTCCTCTCCCCGTTTGGCCTTTGGAATTCAGCAGAGAAGGGGCCTCAGTCCCCACGGCTAAAGTCCCCAAACCTCTCCAAGACACGTTCCCCTCCTAGAGATCCTACCACAAATGGAGTTAGATCAGGGGCTAGGGAGAGGTGAGGTGAGGAGGGTTCTTACTCTCCAGGTCGTCCCCCGTCTGCTTGGCCTGAAGGTATCTCTTCCAGCTTTATCTCCTGGCCTGTCCAAAGGAAGGGAGGTAGGTTGGGGGTTAAAGGAACCCTTCCTTGGGGGGTGGGTGGAGAAACTTCTGGATCAAAGTCCCCCCTCCTTCCAGGGGCTCCTCTGCTGTGGGTGATGAGATTGGGGAGGTGGGGAGGTGGCCCTCAAGAGGGATCTGCCTTTATGCCAGCCCTGGGGAACAGAAGCTGAACCCTGGGTCCCCCCTCCTGCCGGCCTCTGCACATAGCCATTCATGCAATCTCTGTCCTCCCAAGAGTGAGCTCGCCATCGGAGCCCTGCTCAGGTTACTCTGTGCAGGAATAGAGATTTACTTGTCAGTGGCGGAAGTAGGACAAGGGCAGAAGTGAGTGTTTGTGGGGGCGTAGTCTGCCTCCCCTCCAGATCCACCCACATCAGCCGCAGACTGACTCTGAGCACTAGCTTTCCTGAAAGGAGCTTCGAAGGATCCTGGCTTGGCCCTCAGACCAGTCTCCCTGAAGGCCCATTCATTAGCCAGCCTTCTGCCAACACCCTCCGAGGTGGGGGGGTGCCATCTTTCCTCCGGCCCAGCCCAGGTTAGCCCAACATCCCTCCCTGGGCACGCAGACTTAGGGGTGCTTGAAGCACCCTGAGATAGGGTCCTTAGGCCCTCCATCTAGCTTGGGGTGGAGCAAACAGGTGCCTCCTCCGTGTTGGAGACCTCCTGAGGGGAGGTACCCCTGTTTCCCCCCAAACAGCAGAGATTCTGAGTTTCTTAGACTCTAATACCTATATAAACACAAATTAATTGTGTGGCCTTAGGTAGGTCGCTAAACCTTTCAGAGCCTTGACTTCTTCCTCAGCAACGTGAGGCAGTGCCTACCTCACTGTGAGGAGAATGACTGAGGTAGCTCCCCTTAGCCCAGGGAAGATGGCAGGGGGGGGACATTGTTTTCTCCTTTCCTTCCTTCCTTCTGAAAATTGGTCCCTTCTCAGTGCTTTCCCTGGGGCAGAGAGAAGAAACAGCTTCCTCCTCTCACTTTCCTGTTAATTCATAGGGGGAACCAACTCCAAAGGAGATTCTAGGAGGGAAGAATTCCCAGGGGAAGTAGTGTTTCCGGTGACCCAGAAAAGCCAGGGAAGCTGGTGGCCCCCGGGGCCCATCTGGTCTCGGCATCAGAAGCCCAAGGTGGGGCCCATGCGGAGAAGGCAGGGGGCTGGATCCCATGACCTCTGGATGTCCTTTCTGGCCTGCAGCCTTCGTGTTTCAGAGCAGTCGTTCGTGAACTAAGCCTGAGTCATTGCCTGCATGCTGACAGCTCCCACTGCAGTGACTGGGGACAGGGCGCGAGTAGCCGGGCTAGCTTCTGGAGAAGGAACATTCTCCCATCTCAGAGTCAGACGGCAGATATGAGGGGTGGGCAGAGCCAGGGGCAAGGTGCCACAGGAGGGTAAGTAGCAGTCACACCCATAAGGGGTTCCTAGACCTCATGTCATAACGGAACTACCGGGTGCCTCTTAATGGGATAGCCGAATGAGTGAAAGTGGGTGCTGGACTCTTGGGAGCCTGGGGACAGAAGGACGGACCAGATGACTCCAAATCTGCACACAGCACCATGTCCAGCCCTTTTCCTCCTGTTCTGCGACGTTGGGCAGAGACCTATCCATCTCTGGAAGGACTTTGGTTGCCTTCTTTTTAGACTGGCAGAATTGGAGTAGATGAGGTTGACATAGGGAGTCGGGTTAGAATGGGGCAATATTTGTATATCTCTTAGTGTTCTTTTTTTTTTTTTTTAAGATTTTATTTATTTATTTGAGAGACAGAGAAAGTAAGAGAGAGCATGAGAGGAGAGAAGGTTAGAGGAAGAAGCAAACTCCCCGTGGAGCTGGGAGCCCGATGTGGGACTTGATCCCGGAACTCAAGGATCATGACCTGAGCCGAAGGCAGTTGCTCAACCAACTGAGCCACCCAGGCGCCCTCTTAGTGTTCTTTTGGGGATTAAATGAGTTATCATATGTGAAGAGCTGGACCGAGTAAGGGCACAATAAATGTTTTTTACCTATCTATCTACCTCTCTATTCATTTATTTAGGGATACTTAACCTTGAGCTTACAGGCGAACTTCAAGGAGTTCATGAATCCCTTGAAGCTGTATAAAATGTTGGAGGATAAGCATTTTCTGGTGGAAAGTCTTGAGTTTTCACCTTCTCAGAGAATCTAAGATCCCCAAAAGATTAAGAACCACTGGCCCGAAGGATCCCCAAGGACCCCTCTACTCTGAGCGCTTGAGATTCTCTGAGGGGAGAGATTTCTTCTCCTTCCATAAGGACTGACCTATTTTTCTCCCTTGAACAACACCTTCAGCTCAAGCCCCTCCCTGCTGTGGCCTCTGCCCCCAGGAGTTGCCAAGCGCCCCCTCCCCAAGCTGAAAACATGAGTGGCTGGTCTTTTCCTCCAGCTTTGGAATTGGAGCTCCTAGGGTAGGGATTCTGTCATGGTCGAGGTCAAGTCTGGTTTTCATGTCCCAGCTGGGGAAAGGAAGAGGGCCCAGGCTCCGTGGAGCCGGGGACACAGGGAACACAGTGAGAGGTCTGGCCTTGCCCAGGCTCCCCTATCTCCCTCTGCCAGCACCCCAGGGCCCCAGAGACAGATACCGCTCTAATGAGCTAAGGCCCATGGCAGGCATCGGTAATTATGATTTTATGGAAATATGGAAGGCTCTTACGCAAGTGCCTGACATACTTCCTGGCTGTGGCATCTGGGACAGCCAGGTCCCCAGGGGCTGGAGGAGAGCCCTTCCACCACCCCTGCTGTCACCAACCCCTGGAGCTCAGGACACTGGCACGAAGCCGCCCTCCCACTGCCTATGGCACTGTCCCTAACACACTCTGGGGGAGCTGTCCCCTCTCCCTGTGCCCCAGGCTCCCTGGAGGGGACCGACACCAGCTCCAGTATACGCAACCCCCCTCTCCCCCTCCAAGCTGAGGCTGCCCCAGAGACCGGCTCTCATGGGAGGGAGACAGTGGCCTTGGGATTCCCTCTCTGTCCTCCATGAAGGAAACCTCTCCTTCCTGAAAGACACCCCCTTCTACTCTGTTTCTTTTCTCCCTGGGGGCTGGGGCCGTAGGGCTGACAGCAGTCATGGGGCCCCGAGTCACAGCCCCTGGCTGCACCCTCCCCAGTCCCTGTGTCAGTTTGCCGCCCCCCACCTCCCAGGCCTCCGATGGTGTCCTACCCACCACCCACAAAGCATCTGTTACCAAGGTAACAGCAATGTCATCACTTTGGGGTGAGCAAGGAGGTGGAGCCCGGTGGACCGGAGGAGGGGGTGTTGCTGGTGGTTAGAATTTTGAAGAGATGAACACGGAAGGGCCCCCCAAATCTGAAGGAGGATCTTTGGCTGGAGAGTGGCCTGGGCACAGATGGGGGCAGAAGGTTGTGGAGATGGAAAAGAAGGACCATGAAGTCTGGAAGCAGCTGGATCCGGGTTTTCGAGGTGGGGGTGACTCCGCCTTCCTGTGCTGGAGGAGCATCAGGGTGGCGATGCCCAGGAGAAGTTGAGGCAGGGACCACGGAGCCTCCCTTTAACTCCTCCCTCAGGGTCCAGCTGGTTAACTTGTCCCAGGGAGAAGCATTCCGGCTGGGAGAGCCCAGGCCCTGCTGAAGCAGCGTGGGGGCGACCTGGGGCCAGCCTGGGTCCACACCGCCCCCTGCTGACTGCACAGAAATCTGCACTGGGTGGCCTTCCGGGAGGGGCGTCTAGGAGGGCGTCTTTGAAGGTCTACATTTGACACATCTAAACCATGAGGTCCTACTAGGTGCCTCGAGTGGCTCTGGGCACCAGGGGCGCCTAGGAGGGCGTCTTTGAAGGTCTACATTTGACACATCTAAACCATGAGGTCCTACTAGGTGCCTCGAGTGGCTCTGGGCACCAGGGGCGCCTGGGCTTTGCACTCAAGGCCTTCCTGTAAATCCTGATTCAGACAGCACAAAAATGCAAAGGGTTTCTCTGAGCCGACTTGGGGTACAGAGCGGTGGAGGCCGATTCTGCAAGCTGGGCTGATACAGGCCATCGGGTAGACCGGAAGACAGAGAAGCCGGAGTATTCCAAGCAGAGGCAACGGCCTGGGCAAAGGCAGAGAGGTGTGGAACAGAAGGGCAGGTGGGGGTGCGGCTGATTGGCTCAGTTGGTGGAGCCCGGGACTCTTGATCTCCGGGTCGTGAGTTCAAGCCCCATGTTGGGTGCAGAGATTACTTAAAAATAAAAATCTTAAAAATAAGCAGACGAAGGTGGACAGACGGCCCTGAGTGCTGAGCCTGGAAGCTGCGTTTTCCTGTGAAAAGTGGCCTCTCCAACAGGCTCCCTGGAGCCCAGCTGAGCAATCCAGCCGAGCCTTGGAGGCATGGGATGGGGGTTGGGGAGGGGAGAGCAGGCAAAGTGGTTCAGTCAGAACTCGAAAGGAATTTAGACACATGGCTCTATATTAAATGTTCTGCAAGCCTTGCATTTGACTCCAAGAATATCCATGCTGGTTTTCCTGCCAGAAGAACGGATTTTAAGAACTAGCCATCCTGTGCCAATGGTGCCGGGGAAGATGGACCATGGTTAGCCAGGGGTATCTGCAGCCCAGTCTGACTGAGAACAGCCCAGTCTGACTGAGAACAGTCCCTGTGTCCCTGTGTCCCTGTGTCTTAGGGAGATGGCCCTGGATCCCAGAGGCAGCCAAATGGAAACAGAAGAGCTGGAGCAGTGAGCTTTCGGGGCCCTCTGGCCAAAGGCTTCACTCTGGGGATGGACAGGAAGCAGTCCCGTGTCTCCGCCTGCGTGGAACACTTGTGTGCAGGACGGTGGGGTGACTCACATTCCAACTCGTTCCTTACTGGCTCAGGAACGTCAACAACCTGCATCCCTCCAGCTTCCTAGCCCCTAAGTGGGGGTCGTTTTACCTCATGGAGTGGTGGTAGTGGTAGCGGGACTGGGGCCTCCTCCCCCTGGATCACACAACCCTAAATCCTCAGGGAATCGCTTCCCTGGCCTGCAATGCCTTTCCCTCCCGGCTGCAGCCTCCACACGCCCGGCATCCCGAGGGAATTCCCAAGTCAGCGGGTCCCCTGCGGAGCCACACCTGCTGAGACCACAAACCCCGCTTCCTGCCCCTCCCACTCCATCATTAGCACAACCCTCCCGGCCTCCCCTCTGTGTCTATTGAAACTGCTGCAGCCCGGTTACTGTCATTCATATTACTCATCCTCAGGGCTCGCAGCAGCCGGGAGAGGAATGGAAAGTATTTTGTCCCCAGTTCGCAGCTGGAGAACCAGATCTTGGAAAAGCCCCAGGTCACTGCCATCCCTGGAATCCAGGTTCCTGGGTGGGATACTTCTTTGGGACTTGTTGAATGAATGAATGAATGAATGAATGCATAAATGAGGAACACTTCCCCCATCAGCCCTCTTTCTTTGAGGAAGAGGAGGAATAGACTTCATCCTCTAGCTCTCTGGGTTGTTATGTTGTCTGGAGATTAATTTTAAAATTCTATACATATTTATCAGGCAGAGTGGAGCACAGTACAGTGATTGAGAGCAGGAACTGTGACCCAAAGGGCCTGGGTTCAAATTCTGGCTCTATCTCCTCTTAGCTGTGTGATCTTGAGATAGCTACTTAACCTCTCTGAGCCTCCCTATCTCTGTCTGTATAATGAGGGTATGGTGATAATAGAATAAGAGATAAAACCAGCCTCTACCTTAGAAGGTAGATTGGTTGAAAAGCACTCCATAGTTTGTAGTAAGCACTGAAGAACTATTTATTAAATAAACTGACCCTCAGGGCTCCTGCGCGCTTGGTTAAGCATCTGCCTTCGGCTCAGAGTCCTGGGATCAAGCCCCACATTGGGCTCCCTGCTCAGCGGGGAGTCTGCTTCTCCCTCTGCCTGTCGCCCCTCCTGCTGGTGCACTCTCTCTCTCTCTCTCTCTGCCAAATCAATCAATAAATAAAATCTTTAGAATAAACAAATAAACAGACCCTCTTCACTTGTAAATTTTAAATAGATAAACCCATATGACGTACTAGGCACTGGGGATACAGAAAGACCTCTACATTTAGTAAGGGCTCAATTATTACCTCAATTCAGTTTTCCCTCTGGCTCCATGGGGTAGAAGCATCAATCAACCCCTTTTTATAGTTGCCACATGAAGCTCAGAAAGATTGTTACTTGCCCAAAGCCACACAGCTGAGCTGAAACTCAGAGACAGATATTCTTAACCCCAACGCTGGTTGGCCTCTTAAGATTTTATCTATCTATCTATCTATCTATCTATCTATCTATCTATCTATCTATCTATTTGACACAGAGAGAGAGCACAGCAGGGAGAGTGGCAGGCGGAGAAGATAGCAGAGAGCCCTACCTGGGGCCGGGTTCCAGGACCCTGAGATCATGATCTGAGCCACAAGCAGACGTTTTACCGACTGAGCCACCCAGGAGCCCCTGATGCGCCCCTTAGTCCCTACTCTCAAAGGGCGTCCAATCTCTGATGGGGAAACAGACCCTGGATGAAATGCACAAAGAATAAACGGCATGTCAGATGAGCGCTGTGAAGAATTTGGTGAAGGCCAGAGACAGTACATGGAGAACGTAAGCACGGGCTGGCTCGGCTGCACGAAAGCTAAGAATCAGGCAGTAAGTTTCAAGTGTGAACAGAGCGTACTTTTTTCCAGGGTGAGACTTTCTGGTGGTCGGAGAGGACTTTGAGGAGCAAAGGATTGGGGGCTTAGAGCCATGCCCGCACGCTGACTCTAGGGGGCGCTGTTTGACGCGAAGCGGGGCACCCACGCCAGAAGTGGCCTAGACCTTGCTGGGAGGTGGGGGCATGTATGTTTCACTCATTCATTCATTCTAAAGATTTTGTTTATTTATTTGGCAAATAGAGACGCAGCCAGAGAGGGAACTCAAGCAGGAGAGCAGGGGGAGTGGCAGAGGGAGAAAGCAGGCTTCCCGCCAAGCAGGGAGCCCAGCGCGGGGCTCGATCCAAGGACACTGGGATCATGACCCGAGCGGAAGGCAGACGCCTAACCACTGAGCCACCCAGGCGCCCCTGTTTATTTATTTGTTTTTAAGATTTTTATTTATTTGTCAGAGAGAGACGCAGCCAGAGAGGGAACACAAGCAGGAGGAGTGGGAGAGAGAGAAGCAGACTTCCCGCCGAGCAGGGAGCCCAATGTGGGGCTCCATTTCAGGACTCCGGGATCATGACCCCAGCAGAAGGCAGAAGCTTAACGACTGAGCCACCCAGGTGCCCCTGCCATGTTCCTTTTAATATTTTATTTTTTATTATTTATTTGACAGAGAGAGATCACAAGTAGGCAGAGAGGCGGGGAAGGCAGGCCCCCTGCTAAGCAGAGAGCCCGACGTGGGGCTCGATCCCAGGACCCTGAGATCGTGACCCGAGCCGAAGGCAGGGGCTTTAACCCACTGAGCCACCCAGGGGCCCCTGCCATGTTCCTTTTAAAAATCATTTTGTGGGCTGCTCAGGAAGAACTTTTGACCACCAAATATGGAGGCAGGAGGCGGTGCCTGGGTGGATTCCTGCCCGGTGTCCCACACACTCTTGGGAGGGAAGGAGGGAAGGGGAGAGAGAGAGGCTCCTACTTGGTAGGCACTCCTTACCATTTTGTTGAATGACTGGATGGATGGATAGATGAGGAACCCTTCTCCTAGCCTTTCTTTCTTCCAGGGAGGGGTAGACCTCTCTCTCCCACTCTCCAGGTGGGAATGTTGCCTGGGGATAGAAAACAAAAGAGCACAAAACATTTTTGGTCAAATGAGGATGCTGAATTGTTACTTCTCAGCAATTTTTACAGCTAAAAAGTTGCTTCCTCGCTTTAGGGAACCCACAGGATATTATTAGGATGGGTTATCCGTGGCATAGAAAATGTCAGAGCCGGGCGCCTGGGTGGCTCAGTGGGTTAAAGCCTCTGCCTTCGGCTCAGGTCAGTATCTTAGGGTCCTGGAATCGAGCCCCGCATTGGGCTCTCTGTTCGACAGGGAGGCTGCTTCCCTCTCTCTCTGCCTGCCTCTCTGCCTACTTGTGATCTCTCTCTGTGTCAAATAAATAAATAAAATCTTTTTAAAAAAGAAAAAAAGAAAATGTCAGAGCAATTGGAGCGGGAAAAAAAATCCATTAAAAAAAAAAGTCTTCCATGGGATGCCAAAAATCTCTCCCTGAAATTATCTGTGTGGGGGGAAGTTTCTGGGGCAGTCATGTCTGTACTTCCCAAGACTGGGCTCCAGTGGGGACACTGAGGATGCCCCGCAATGGGGGGCCTGTGAGGATTAAACCCTGGGATCAGAAGCAATTGCATAGAATTTCCTTCAATCCTCCGAATGGAGGGAGACCCCTCCTGATTTTACAGAGGAGGAGAGGGGGTTCAAGAAGGTAATGAGCCTAGAGGGCCCCTGCCTTGAAGTGCCTCCCACCTCCCACCTCTCAGGGCCTGAGACTCGTCTGAGTGTGGGGCACCTGGACCAGAAGTTTCTTAAGGCCTCTCTGGTTGGGCCGTTCAGCCCCTGTGCTGTGTTGGCTCAGGGGGCACAGCAAGAGTGAGGTGGGGGTTGGGACTGGCCGGGCTCCATCTGCCTCGAGCCAGGCTTTTTTCCCTTAGAGCGAGAGCCAAAGAAAACCAGGAACAGGCCCAACACCATCTGGACAGGGACAGAGCACGGAGCCTCTGAAATGGGTGGAAGGAGGGAGTAGCCAAGAGAGCTGGGGAGAGGCAGCCTAGGGGAGGGGAGCGGGAGCGTACAGAGGACTTCGGAGGTGGAGGCTGAGTGGTGGGAGATTGGGTTCTGGAACCGAGGTCCCACCTACTCCCTTAACTGGCTTCCCATGGTGTCCTCCTGGAAGGGGGCAGGGGGCCCATACCAGCCTCCAGCTTCTCTACCTCCGCCCCTGAAACAAACCTCCACTCACCTGCTCATCTCCTCTCCCCACCCGCCCCACCCCTACACCTTGCTCCCCTCAGGCCAGGGCCCAGCCCTGTTGGGTCTCCTCTGACTCCCCTTCCCCTGGCCTTCCTGGAATCCCGCTCTGTCCAACCTTGGAGGGTTTTGTGGGGGCCTCTGGCCTTGAATTCAACTTTGGGCAGCGATGGCTTCTCAAAGTCTTGGGGAGCTTATCCTGGGGATCTTGGGGACTCAGGCTTCTTTGGTCCCTACTGGCAGGCATATTCCTATCCCCTTTTCTTTTCCCACTTCTACCTCGTCTGGCTTCATGGGAGGAGAAAGCATGCAGAGGACCAAGGGCCAGGTGCCTGGGGACAGAGGTGCCCTGCCTGCTGTGTGTGTGGCGGGGGGGGGGGGGGGACGGGGGGGGGGAC
>CM052804.1:18988013-19003022 GCA_028533885.1 Nasua narica | reverse complement strand
CGAGGACCCCTGGGCTGAGTGTGGGGAAGAAGCTGCTCCCCCCCCCCAGACCTTATTTGTCGGTAAACACAGCTGGCCCCACGCCCCCAGGAAACGAAGGAGCAAAGCCACCACCATCTGGGACTCCAGTCCTACTGCCCTGGGGGGAGGGGAGAAAAGGGAGGCTAGCAGGCTTCAAGGCCCCGTTCAGCCCCTGTGCTGTGACGTCACTTTGTAGGTCCATGGGATGCTGTGTGTCTCCTCCTCCTGTCCCCTGGAGCGGTGGGGCTCCTCTCCCAGGGTCATGTGAGGGGCCCGTGAGTCTCTAGGACTCTGCACTACACGGCTTAGGGATCTGGGGCCGATCTTGAAGTCTGAGGGCGCCCCACTTTGTACCGGAGCCCCTTGGGGAACAGTAGGGAGTGGATATCCGCCGCTGAGACTTTGTTTCTCGTGGTAACACTGTCTCCCCTTTGAGTTAATTATTCATGGAGACCCCTCAGGACACCATTTCCCGAACTCCACCCCCCGCTTGGGCTGCCTGATAGCTCCCTTGATTTCTAGAGCCCTGGATGTTCAGCCAGTAGAAGATTCTGGGCCTTCCCCTACCCCTTTGTGGGTCTGCTTCTGTGCATAAAGGCTGGGGCCCCAGGAGGACAGCCCAGGGACCCCGGCCCAACCCAGTGCCGAGCTCTCAGTCTCACAGCTGGCTATTTTGGCATAACCAGCTAGAGCACCGAAGGCCCAGGCCCAGGGGACTGTAACCCAGGGCCTCCAAGTGGCTTGCTCAGGCAAGGGCCAGAACCCCTTGTCCCGGCCTCCAAGCACGGTCCTGGTCTGCGTTGTGGGGACAGATAGGGCCATCCAGTTCAAGCGGCGGGGGATGGGCTTCTTGGCTCCGGTGCCTTTGCAGGTGGGGGTGTGGTCGACCTTTAGTGGAGCCTGGACCATCTCAAAACACCCCGACCACCGACCCTCTCAGGGTACTTTTGCTAGGCATTTACTTGGTCTCAGACAAGCCCTGAGATGGCAAACAAGTAACTGATGGCAGGTTCTTGTCCATGTTTGGTAGTATCTGAAATTTGCCCCTGGAGGGGGGTCTCCCAGAGCCCGGAGGGGTTGAATGGGGGGCTCTCTCTCTGGCCCTGGCTGCGGCTAGAGTGCTTGCTACAGAAGCCTTCGGGTCCCGGAAGGATCTGGTAGAGAGAGTCAAAGCCCCACATAAAGGGGATGGAGTGGAAGCCGCCAGTGCTTCCCTTCCCCCCCAACAGGGAGTCCCTGCCCTTGCCCTGCCTGAAGTTGGAAGGGCTGCACAACATCCCCAGCTCGGAGCCTCCCCGCCCCAGCATTCCAGTAGGTTCTCTGTGCAGCCACCCCCCGCCCCCCGTGAAGCAGCAGGAAGACACCCTAACCTACCTGAACCAGGGTGCACTGGGTGGGGCCGGGGAAGGGAAGGGTGGAGTGGGGCCGGGGAAGGGAAGGGTGGAGTGGGGCCGCAGGCACTGGGGCCGGGGCTCAGCGCGAGATGGGGGAGGCAGGCTCCAGCTCTGCCTCAATGGGGCTCACACATCCCTTTGAGCTCTCCCAGGCAAGTCCTGTGAGGCACAGATGCTTGGCGACACCATGCTGAGCGACACTGCCCCCTGCGCCCGGCTGTTGAAGGTTAAGTGCAACCCCTTCCTGACCTGGCAAGGGCTGAGTATGACTGTCCCTCTGGGCAGGAGGCCAATGTCATCCCCGTGACGTCACTGTCAGGTAGAACCCCCTCCAGACCCCCTTTTAACCGGACCTCCACAGCCGCACGGTGGTAGGCAGGCATGGTTGAAGAAAGGCCCAGAGAGGTTAAGTATTTTCTCAAGGACATAAAGGAGCAGATCTGGGATTTAGAAGTACATTTACATAGCATTATTCACATGCATGATTCCTTCTCTCCAAAAAATTATATATTTAGTTCCCATGCATTGCCAGAAACTATTCCATGAGCTAGGAGTCCGACAGTAAAGAGACAGATATGGCTCCCTCCCTCAGGGAGCCCGCATTCTGCTGAGACAAACCTGTAATGAAACAAGTTAAATAAAATAACAAATTGATTTACCTACTGCAAATTGAAAAGGGCAGCAAGAAAAGAAACAAGTAGGATGGCTAAGAGTGGGAAAGGATTAACTTCCCATTTAACAGATAAGGAAACTGAGGTTCAGGGTGTCTAGGTTACTTCCCCAGGGTCACAGTTAGTGAGTGGCAGGCGGGCATCTGGACACAAACCTTGTGATCTAATTGCTTATGACCCCTGAGGGTGGCAAGCAAGGTGGGGGTGAGGGAGGTGGGATGGTTGGCCCAACCCAGCTGTGGGAACTGCTCCCCGAATGCCCAGGCGACCCTCTGACCTGCGAGCCGTGCCTCCCTGTGTCCCCAGAGCACAGTGCATGTGGTGTTTTCTGTTTATTTATTTATTTATTTATTTATTTGAAATATTTATTTATTTATTTATTTGACAGAGAGAGAGAGATCACAAGTAGGCAGAGAGGCAGGCAGAGAGAGAGGGGAAGCAGGCTGTCCGCCAAGCAGAGAGCCCGATGCGGGGCTCGATCCCAAGACCCTGAGATCATGACCTGAGCAGAAGGCAGAGGCTCTAACCCCCTGAGCCACTCAGGCGCCCCGCATGTGGTTTTCCACCGACTGGCGCCTGCAGTACACGGAGCAGCAGCAGCTGGTTGGGTGGAGGTGGAGGCGGCCAGGAGACCACATCCTGGACACCAGTAAATGGGGAGGGACCAGGGACCCTTCGGGGCCGCTTTCTGGTTTGGACGCCTTGTATATGGGGAGGGCTGAGGCTTGCTCTCTGCTTGCTGCCCTGTGCCTGCAGATGTGCCCCTGTCCACAGGGGCGATCGAACCCCAGGTGCTGCCCTCTCAACTCAACACAGTGGAGTTTCACTGGGAGCCGACCACGAGGACCTCCTCTTCCTGCAGGTGAGTGTGAAGCTGGACTGGGAGGGGGCTGGTGGTCAGATGGGAGTAGTAGCAGCCCCGGTGGGAGAGGGAGGTGAGTTAGGGTGGGAGTAAGGGAACAGTAAGAACAAACTGCTGCCAGAAAGCACCTTGAAGGTAAAATATGGCTAAGTGTTTATTGAATCTCACCACAAGGAAGGATTTGTGAAACCTTAAAGCAATGAAAGAAGCTTGAAAACTCAGGATGGAACTCAGCTTCGTAAAAAGTAACGGTCTGCAATACATAGGCAAAATTGAAAGGAGGCATCAAGTGGGAAAAAATAGTTGTCATATGACATATAATGCTTTATATCCTCAATATATAAAAAGTTCTCATATATCAACAAGAAAAATAGATGAAAGCTCAATAGAAAGGTAGGCAAAGGGTATACGCAGACAATTAATGCAGAAAGGATACAAATTACCATTAAATGCAGACAGTTCAACCTCAACCTCAGAAAATGCTAATTAAATGAATATATATATATATATATATATGACAAAGACTTTAAAAAAGACTATTATTGGGGCGCCTGGGTGGCTCAGTGGGTTAAGCCTCTGCCTTCGGCTCAGGTCATGATTTCAGGGTCCTGGGATCGAGCCCCGCATTGGGCTTTCTGCTCCGCCCTGCCTGCCTCTTTGCCTACTTGTGATCTCTCTCTCTCTGTCAAATAAATAAATAAAATCTTTAAAAAAAAAGAAAATAAAAGAAAAAGAAAAAAAAGCAGTAGTTTGTGTACTCATTCTTTGGTAGAGTGACACTTGGGCAAAATTTATTGAATTTTATGTTCCTGGCATTCTACCCCATCGTTTTATTTTTCTAAAGATTTATTTATTTATTTATTTATTTATTTATTTATTTGAGAGAGGGAATGGTGGGGGGTGCGGTGGCAGAAGGAAAGAAAGAGTCCCAAGCAGGCTTCACACCCAGCACGGAGCCCAAAGCAGGACTTGATCTCAAGAGCCTGAGATCATGACCTGAGCTGAAACCAAGAGTCAGACACCTAACTAACTGAGTCACCCAGTCACTTAGCCCACCCCCTAAGTGGTTCCATTTCAAGAAATTGATCCTACAACAGTGTTCAGTAAGTACACAAAGATATATTGACCAGCTCTCCATAGCGGCACTCTTTCTCATATTCAAAGATTTTAAACGATCAAAGTGCCCGTTAGAAGAGGATTGACTTTTACATAAGTTTGAGTGCAGACTTACCCCCCTGGAAATTATGTAGCCATTAAAGGGAGGTCTAGGCATGGCTGGGTGGCTCAGTCGGTTAAGCGTCTGCCTTCCATTCCGGTCGTGATCCCAGGGTCCTGGGATGGAGCCCTGTGGTGGCTCCCTGCTGAATGGGGGGAGTCTGTTTCTCCCTCTCCCTCTGCCTCTCCCTGCCACCCCGCCACTTGTGTCCTTGCTCGCTCAGCTCTTTCTCTCTAATAAATAAATAAATCTTTAAAGTAATGGCTAATGACAAGAAAACTGCTTTCCTATAAGAGAAAGCGGAAGACAAATTTGTTTTTAAAGTTTGAGTTCCATTCGATTAAAAAAAAAAATGTGTGTGTGTACCCAAGTTGTTTTTCTTTTTTCCTTTCTCTTGCCCAGAGAAAAGGGAGGAAGAAAGAATCCTTGAGTGTTAAGGGCTGTCTCTGAGAGGTGGTGTGATGGGAGCTTGTATTCCTTACTCTGTGTCAGAGTCCTCCACATTTTCTAGGTTGAATCAGTTTCCCTTTATAATCCAACAATATTGTCAGAAGTTCCCTATGTGTCCCTCTTTTGAGTGCTAACCATGGTCTAAGCACCTGGACTGGGAGGTCAGGAGGAGGTGGCACAATTTCATTTCCCCTCCTTGGCAGGCCGACCTTGCCTAGGTCCCATGATCTTTGTTTCCCCCACTTTTCAAGTTCTTCTCAGGATTGTGGGAGGGTTATAGTGGCCAGTGGGGGTAAACAGAGGGGAAGACCCTGCTTGCCCTTGGAATCCTAGTGCCAGGCAGAACACAGAGGCTGTAGGCTGCGTGGGGTGCAGGCTCGGAAGGCTTCCTGGAATAGGCTGTTCAGATTAGCAAATAAAATACAAGACACTCAGTTAAATTTCTATTTTGTTTTTATTTGTCTACTATCTTTTAAAATGGATTTCTAAAAAAAATTTTATTTCTTTATTTGTCAGAGAGAGAAAGAGAGGGAGAGAAACAGCACAAGCAGGGGGAGCTGCAGGCAGAAGGAGAGAGGGAGAAGCAGGCTCCTCACTGAGCAGAGAGCATGATGCGGGGCTCGATCCCAGGACCCCAGGATCATGACCTGAGCCGAAGGCAGATGTTTAACCAACTGAGCCACCCAGGTATCCCTAAATTTCTATTTTAGATAAAGAACTTGTTTTGTTTTGTTTTGTTTTTGATAAAGAACTTGTTAGTACGAGAATGTCCCATAGGGTGAGGGAAAAGAATGTCCCATGAAATATTTGGGATATATTTATACTAAAAAAAATATTTGTTGTTTACCTGAAATTCAAATTTAACGGGGCAGCCTGTATTTTAACTGGCAACTCTACCCTGGAATGCGACACTTTGGCTTACGTAGGCGCAGGGATTGCCTTCTAGGTAGAAGATTCTAGGGAGAACTATGCAAGTATATTGGGAGCGACGATTAGGCTGGCTGGGTGGGTCAGTGTGTTGGCTGATGGGGGGGAGAGAGAGAGGGCACAACCGTGCCGGAAGGCTTGACTTGACTCTTTAGCGGGTTCAAACCTGAGGGTCAGGAACTTTGCTTCTCATCCCATAACCATGGGAGCTACTGAAGGATTTTGAACAAGGGAAAGAACCTAATAAAGTTATGCATAAAGAAATAAACTCCAGTCCCGGCTGGAAAGTTGCTGTGCTGAAGGCTGACAGGTGACAGGTAGAGGCAGTAGGTGGACTTTCTTGAATGCAGGTGGGACCTGGAGTCACCCTGCTTTCCGTTTGCTTCTTTTTTGCCTCGGGGTCACTGCATCAGCACCGAGTTCCCTGCTGGGAAGAAAGGTGGAGAGGAAGGTGTCCCCTTCTGCCTGCAGATAGGCACCTTCAAGCCCAGCGACAAGGACCTTCGCCGGCGCACCTGCACTCTTATGGCTGCCTCATCAAGGTGCTCAAGGTACAGGCCGGTCCCTGCCCCTCTCTCTCAGGACTGTCACCCTGCTCACCCATCTGGTTGGATTCCCTCAGCCTGCGGCCCCTTTCCCTATACACAGCGGGATGAGGCTTGAGCTCTTGCTCACAGCCCCTTCTGTAAAGAGAAGGGGGCAGGGAAAGCAGGGGGGTGGGGGGGGGAGGGCTCTGGGCTCCCCTCCTCCCTCTCCTGTAGCCCAGGGGAGCTGACTGCAAACGGAGACAGACTGGGAGAGGCTTGAGAAACAGCGCCTGCGGGCGAGAGTATCAGGCTGCGGGTGCGAGCACGGTGTTCGCGGAGTGGGGGGCACCGGGCGCGGGAGAGCGGGTTTGGAGGAAAGATCCTCATCGGACGTGTGGGGAAATTGAGGCCTGAGGGCGGTGGCTGCTCCACGATCGTCACAATCCCCAGTGATTCCACCTGTTCCCTGCAAGGCCAAGCGGCACCGTCTGTTGCAGCCTTCCCGGCTGCCTCTCCGCACCCGCCGTCGCCCCGCCGCACTGGGCCCCCTCTGCCTGGAGCACTTCCCTTCCCTTCCCTTCTTCCCTTCCTGCTGCTGCTTCTGGCTGGCGGCTCCCGGAAGCTTTCCCCAGCTCCCCCAGCCAGACCGGCGGGCTAGTTGACTCTCTTCCTCTGAGTGGCATTTTGTCCGGGACTCCTAGGGCGGGGACCCTGGTCACCTCCCACAGGAAGGAGGCGAGGGAAGAGCCACCCGCTGGCCTCGGGAAGTCTAGGCTGAACCTTGCGGCTGGTTGGCCCCACAATGTTCACTGTAGCCGGACCCCAGGGCGGGGCCCAAGTCGCCTCTCAGCCCTCTTGCTCTGACCTCTCCACACTCCAGCAAGCTCCTGTCCCCGGAGAGGTGAGGTGGGGTGACCGTGAAGAGCCCCTCTGCCCAGGCATCCGGGGAGGGGCAGGGCTGAGGGTGCGGCCGAAGGCAAGGGGCTCAGCTCGGTGCCCTTGGGGTGATACGTGCAGGACCCCCAGCAAGCGCTGCCTCCCAGGGAAGGGGGCTTCTGGGGACCGGCTGCACTGCCCACTCTCTGCTCCCCCACAGGCTCTGCTTCTCCCAGCCGTTCGCCTTGGACACCTTGGGGGGCAGCCCCGCTGAGGTGCGTCTCCCCTTTCCGGTCCCCCCAACCTCGATCTCAAAGCCTTCTCCGGGCTTCAGCGCACTCTCCAGAATGGGGTGGGCCTGCCCCCTGGTGGACAGAGCTTGTATGGCCACAAATGGCAACACTGTTTCCTGAGGACTGGGGCCCGGGCAGCCGGCAGGCAGGATGAGGCTCCCGGCTCTCGGACGAGGGGCCGCCAAGGGGAGGGGGCTGTGTTTCTCCTGCTCCTTGTTCTCAGTCCGTGGGCCCGTGGTGACTGCCCTCCTCATGCCTCAGGATCCGAGCTCTGGGGCCTCCATCCTAGCTGCGCAGCTGTGCTTGCCACGACAGCGGTTCTCCAGCTACTGCCGCTGCTGGCCAACTTCACTCGTGAGGCTTGGGTCTGGCGGGGACCTTACCGTTGGGGACTGAGGGCAAGAAACGTGCCCGTGACCTGGCTTGCTGTGTGTCCTTCAGCTAACTTCTATTTAGGACCAAGAGTTGCCAGGCACCATGCCTGCTCAGCTCCCTTCTCCTGTATCATCCCATGTAATGTATATTATTACATGTATATTATATGTATATTACATAGGGCTCAGAGAGGTTAAGTGACTTGCCCAAAGATACACAGCTAAAAAGGGGCAGAACTGGGGTTTGAATCCAAGTTTGATCCCCATGTCTGTACATACTAGGGCGATCTGGAGGCTAATGCTAGATTGTGTCCCTTGCCATCCTTGGTCACAGGCCTCGTCTCCCAATCTGGCCCTTTTGGATGCTGCAGGCACTGATCTGCTGAAGCTTACCCTCCAGGACCTCGTCCAGATCTGTAGGGCTGCAGACAGGATCTGCCTTCACAATGCTCTTCGAGCCAGGTGCTGGGCACTGCCAACCAGGATCCCTTTCCCTCTGTAGTGGCGTTTACCAACTCAGCTAATGGTTGTGTCTTGTGGCATATTTAAGCTGGTACCTAAAGACCACTTAGTTCCACACCCTCTTTTTACGGAGGAAGAAAGGCCCCCAGTGACCTACCTGCTCAAGGTCACAGAACAAAGCTGGCAGGGGTGGGCTAAGAAGTTAGGCTCCTATGACCTCCTTTTTCTGGAGCCATCCCATATGCATCACTCCATTTCTGAGAACAGAGGTGGATTTTTCTCATCTTCTCTCCCCCAGAGTCCAGCATTCATTAAATGTCTAAGAAATGAGTGGTGACCTCCCTCCCTGGAGACCTGGCAGGAGGTGGGATCCCTCCCAGGGAGGGGGCTGTTAATTTAGGTATGAAGTGTTGATAGGTAAACTGTTTTCCTGGCCCCGGCCCGTCTGTCACCGTCACCGGTGACTTTGTTTGTGGCCTCTAGGCAAGAGAACACGGTTTCTAAGAACTCTGTTTCAGGTGAGGTTGTGGCCTCTCTCTGCAGGCGAGATTCAGGTGTGGCTGCATGGACCGTCTTCTGGCCTGGGGAGAGGGCGATCCTCCATGGTTCCTGGGACCCAGGGGGCCTTCCTTGGCATTCCTCTGTCTTCTGTGACCAGGTCAGCCCTCTCCTTCCAAGATGTCCCCTGGGCTTATTCCTCATGTTCTACTTCCCAGACCCATCTGACTGTCATTGTCGTTATGTGGCATTAGAACATTATAATCTTATTGTATTTGAGTTTCAGCCATTCATATGTAGGTGGCTGCCCTTTATAAATTGGGGGCTTCCCTCAGTCTGAGGCCTCCCCAAAGTGAGGATTAAGTGGATTTATAACCCTTTTTCCTTCTTTACTCCTTCCTGCCCTCACCACCCCCCCAAGAGGCTATCACCTTATCTCCTTCTTCCTGGTCTCTGGGGCCCCCTCAGCTCCCCGCCCCACCCCCACACAGCTCCCCGCCCTGTGCGCTCACACCTCCCCCCAGCTTTTATCAGAAGATCTCTCTAGATGAACTCAGTGCCGAGCAGCTGACGGGGAAGCTGGCTGAGCTCTTGGCCCTCCCAGCCAATCAGATCCGCCGCCTCTCACACCAGGGCCCCGGGGCGTCCTCAGTTCTCTGCAACCCGTAACCCAGCCCTGGCTCACTGGCAGGCGTCCTGGGGGCCTGGATCACTCTCCCACCTGAAGCCCGTGTCCTTCTTCCCGCCCTGGCTGCTTCTGTTTGGCTGAGTGACCCCTTCTCCCTGGCAGGTGGTTCAGAATCTTGAGGATGAATCATACGTTGTGGCTGTGGGGAAAAAGGTAGGGGTCTTAGAGAAGTGTGTCCGGCAGGCCCTAGAAAGGGCAAGATTGTTTATCTTGTCTCCTAAATGAGATTAAAGGATTCCTTGAAGGTGTGTTTGCTGGAGGTGGGGTGGGGCTTGGGCCGTGTTCCAATCAACTGGTAAAACATCTGCGTGCCGGCTTTGTTGGTGTCGGAGGGACAGATCCCTGTGGCTGCAAGGCTGCTATTTACCGCTCAGGGAAAAAACGTGCCCATTTCTAGGCCACGGCATTGAACAGAGGCGCAGGTAAGGCCCCCCTGCCCCCGTCTTCTGCCCCACCCCCCCAATCTACAAGGCAGACGATGCTTACAGGACATCACCTGGCACAGAGCACCTCTGACCGGCTGCCCTGGGGTCCTCGTCATTCAGAGATGCCGGCCCTCTATCCGTCCTGATGGAGGGAGGCTTCCCCAAGCTGGAGGAGGAGGAACACGGCTGTGGCGGACGCACTGCCCACTGCTTGGTGTGGGAGCGGCACAGGAGCGGTGGTTGGCTTGTCTCACCTGTGGTGCCCTTCTCAGTGCTTTCAGTGCAGAATCCAGATGGCTACTGCCTGGTTCTCAGCTAGGCCCAGGGGCACCCCGCTGCAAGAGTCGGAGACTGATGCCAGCCTGGTTCTCGGGGGCCCTATGTTCACCAGAAGCCTCGTTTATTTATTTTATTTTAATTAATTAATTTATTTATGACAGGCAGGAGTTGTATTTATTGGTGGCATGAATATGACGGGAGGGGTAGTGCCGAGGTTCTCAGGACTGCACAGCCCTCCATTTGTCCAAGGGGCCACGATTAGAGATGTATTTGACCCCCCAGCCTTCTGGGATAAGCCGCTTCTCGGTCACCATGTCTTCAAATTCATCCGCATTGAACTTAGTAAAGCCCCACTTCTTGGAGATGTGGCTCTTCTGGCGGCCAGGGAACTTGAACTTGGCCCTGTGTCGAGCCTCAATCACATGCTTGTTCCGCAGCTTGGTACGGATGGACGTAATGACTTGGCCAATGTGGACCCTGGCTACTGTGCCCTGGGGCTTTCCAAAGGCACCCCGCATACCTGTCTGCAGCCTAGATATGAGAGAGCCATGAGGTCAGACCTCAGCATCCACGGCAAAGGGCTGTCTCCAGGGTCCCTTAGGGCAGCCCTTACAGTCAACAGGCTGCATACACACCGAGGTGGCTACTGTTTGCAGCCACGGCACACTGGGCCCCCACGGACAAAGAGCAGAAGTCTCGTTTAAATCCTCAGCGGCTTCATCAGGCTCCAGGTGCGGCGTCATGTCCGACCCCTAGAGAGGAGGGGAGCACCCCCCAGACTCCCGTCTCTCTGCTCAGCTGGCCAAGGCAGTGAGGCACAGAACCTGCCCGTAGGGAGAAGGCGCCTTTGCCCCGAGCTGTGCCGCCCGAACACTAGGTGCAGGATTCATGTTTATTTAAAATTGTATTCACCCTTTCCTTTTCTTAAAATTAAAAGTTAACCTTAAAAGGCATGCCTGGGCGGCTCAGTCAGTGAAGCATCTGCCTTCCGCTCAGGACAGGATCCTGGAGTCCTGAGATGGAGGCTCTCTGCTCAGTGGGGAGTCTGCTTCTCCCTTTTCCTCTGCTTCTCCCCCTCCCCCTGCTCGTGCTCTATCACAAATAAATAAAATCTAAAAAACAAAAAAGCCCAAACCTTCTAGGGGCGCCTGGGTGGCTCAGTTCGGTGAAGCATCTGCCTTCAGCTCAGGTCATGATCTCGGGGTCCTCGGATCAGACCCGCACAGGATCACGACCTGAGCTGAAGGTAGATGCTTCACCGAACTGAGTTGAAGCCCCTAAAAAATAAAATCTTAAAAAAAAAAAAAAAAAAAAGACAATGGGCCATATCTTATTCTGCTCATTTTTTTTTTTTTTTAAAGATTTATTTGAGGAGCGCCTGAGTGGCTCAGTTGTTAAGTGTTTGCCTTTGGCTTAGGGATGATCTCAGGGTCCTGGGATCGAGCCCCCACATCGGGCTCTCTGCGCAGCAGGAAGCCTGCTTCCCTCTCTCTGCCTGCTTGTGATCTGTCAAAAAAATAAAATAAAAAGAATTAAAAAAAAAAAGACTTGAGAGCGCATGCATGCACATGTGCGAGAGTGGGGGTGTGGGGCAGAGGGAGTCTTAAGCAGACTCCTTGCTGACCCTGGCTCAGGGCTTGATCTCATGTCCCTGAAATCATGACCTGAGCCAAAAACCAAGAGTCAGAGTCTTAACAGACTCTGCCACCCAGGAGCCCACTTATTTTTATCTTCTTGCCTCCAACTATTATTACTATTGCTATTATTTAAGGATTTATTTATTTGAGAGAGAGAGAGTTAAGTGCATGCTAGCAGGGGAAGAAGCACAGGGAGACTATCCAAGCCAACTTCCCTCTGAGCGTGGAGCCCCACGCAGGGCTAGAGCCAAAACCAAGAGTCCAATGCTCAACCGACTCAGTCACCCATATTATTAAAAATCCCAAACACTGAGGGGCACCTGGATGGCTCAGCCGGTTGAGCGTCCAACTTGATTTTGGCTCAGGTCACGATCTCACGTGAGAGGGGCTCACGTGAGCTGTGAGACTGAGCCCCACACTGGCACCACGTGCTCAGCCAGGAGCCTGCTGGAGATTCTCTCTCTCCTCCCCCTGCTCTGTCTCAAAAAAAATAATGAGTAAAATAAATCTTTAAGGCGTCTGGGTGCCTCAGTCGGTTGAGTGTCTGCCTTCAGCTCGGGTCACGATCCCACGGCCCTGGGATGGAGTCCTGTGTCAGGCTCTCTGCTGGTCAGGGAGTCTGGTTATCCCTCTCCCCTGCCTGCTTGTGTGCTCTCTCTCTCTCGTAGGTGAATAAAATCTTAAAATATATATATATATTCCTTATTCATCATTTACCTCCATGATCACTGACCGTGTGGGGCCTGTAACTCCACAGGGCTCCCCAAGGGTGCGTCACAACAGAGTAAATGCCATGAGACTGAAATTCAGGTTGCTGACTTGGCTCCCCTGCTCATTCCCACCCGGAGCACGAGGACCCCACTGCATTAACCTCCGTGTCCCTCTCAACCCAGGAGCCTGTAGCACAGACGAGATACTGAAATATTTGTTGACACAAAGGGAGTAAAAGCAGGTAGCAAGGATCTACCATGTGGTTTTACTATCTTTTTCATCTTCACACTGTGAAGTAGCTACTGTCATCCCCACTTTCCCAACGAAGAACAGAGACGGGAGGGTCAGCTGGCTGAGGTCACTGGGGGGGAAGTGAGGCACTCTGGCTTGGAGCTCAACTTACTCTTACCATCACTCCTTCCTAGTCAAGGTGAGGGCAGGGCTCTCCACAGATGGGGGACTCAGCCTGAACTCCTGTCAGTGAATTAAAGGTTTTTTAGAAACTCTGATTGATAGTATATATTCCGTTTTTCTCAGAGACAGGTGGAGTTCAGGGTATTAAGTAAAGCTATTAAAAAGGCATTAAGCCTATTAAATAATGAAGAGAGGGTATTAATTAAAGAACACTAAAACATGTAAGAACGCCTAAAAGAAGCCTCTCCATTCGGCCTCAGGAGTCTTTGCAGTTCTCGGGTTCAAGGAAGTTAAGAATCACAGCTCCAAGTCAGGCTATTTCCGCAGCAAAATGAAAAGTCTTCACAGCTTATTTCCTTTAATTACATCATAAAACAAAATTAGAACATACAGGAAACAGTAATAGTTACATAACAATTTACTTTATATATTTATATATAAAAAACATTTTTCTTTTAGTCCAAAGATTTTAAAGCAAAAGGAATCCTCTACTGCCACCTTGGATTTTATTTTAAATAACCCTCCCTCCCCCCATCCTCAAGCGCCACAAGTATGGGGTGGAAGCAGTCGCGCGGACAGCTAGTGGAGCCTGCGCTCGGTCACCGAGCCCGGCGGGTGGGCCACGGGGAGCGGCCGGCCCGGCGGGGGACCGAGGCGGCAGCAGCCCCCCCACGCGGAAGCACCCCGGGCCAGGCCCAATGCTGCAGGAGGCTGAGGCCACCGCAAGGTCTGGGTCACACCCTGCCAGTCAACCATCCTCTGCCTTCCGTCCCCTCAGGGCGAGAGGGGTCCGAGAGGGATAGTGCAGGGATGCGACAAACTGGTTGGAAGGTCAAAATTTCTCCCGCAGCACCATTTGCCCACCGGGCTCCGGGCTCCGTCCTCAGGCAGAGGTGGTCCTCCCAGCTGCCTGCGCTCCCCAGGGGCCTGTGCTCTCAGGGTCACCAAAGGCGGGCAAGGCTGAGGAGAGCAGCCAGGAACTGCCTGGGGCAGGTTACCTGGAAACAATTCCTGGGGGGAAAAAGGAGGCAGCTGGGGTGGGAGGCAGCTGAAGGCTGAGTCATTAAACAGGAATGGAGAAAGGCAAAATGCAGAGGGCCTTTCTCCCCTGGACTGACCACCCGACGGGCGGTAACCCTTCTAAACCTTCGGACTGGGCAGTCACAGATCCTCAGGGGCCAGCTCCGAGAGCCGAGAGCCAAGGCAGGTGCACAAACACGGCCCGCGTAGCTGCTGCTGAGCCCCGCCCCGTGGATGTGTGTGTTAAGAGGTTAGCATGGAGTTTGGGGGTAGGGTGAGGAGGGGAGTAAGAGAAGAAATCTCAGGCTCACCTCCTTCCTGCACTTATTAGAAAGTAACAGTCATCAGAGAAGCACAGGTAAGAAATTATTTTTAAGGGTGGGAAAAAAACATGTAAACGCAGAAAAGCAGCAGCAAAAGTTTCACTTTTTACAGGTCTAGCACTAGGAAAGAAAATCATTCAAGTCTTTGGGGGCGAGGCGGGTGGGAGGTAAAGTAATTAATCAAACCATGCCAGTTAGAGACTCCTTTTTCAAGTTAGGATTTTCTAAGACTTTTGGTTGTCCTTCACTAGTGCCATAAGGAAAAAAAAAAAAAAAAGGAAGGAAGGAAGAAAGAATGAACGAACAAAAACAACACAGAAATAATTTTGACCTCGGGGCTAAGAAGGGGTAGGCTAAGAAACACGTGCGTGAGCAGCAGTGAGACACAGATTTGAATTAGTGAAAGTAAGTAGTTAGCAAACAGTGACAAGAGGAACTTCATGGGGCAAAGATTTCTTCTTCCACTTCAATAAAAAAGACATCACTTCAAATATTTCCCTGGGTTCTTGCGGTGTGGTAGAAGAGCAAAGGTATGTGTCTGGACGCCTCCCTTCTCCCAACACTTCTTGGGCTGGGGGTTTTCATTCACTGCCTCCCTGCTCCTGCCCTGGGGGAAAAGCCACGCCCAGAGGGGTTCTTTTGGGGTGCCAGTCTCCATCTGGGTGACTCTGTTCGGGTGCGGGGTAGGTAGAAGCCCTCCGTGCCAGTGAGAAGGGCATGGGGTTCACTGGATGGAGAGGAAAGCAAATCTACTCACATGCGTGAGGCAGGTGTTTCTGCATATTCGGGACAGAGGCTTGTACCTGAAGAAGCAAAGTGCCCCAGTTCCAGAACGGAGTCTCTCCTTTACTTTCAACCTCATCTGCCATTTCCCCACCCCAATTCCTCAAAACAAGACACTGAAAAACACAGAAAATAGAGTCCATTGACACAGTTCTGCT
>CM052804.1:18946369-18987513 GCA_028533885.1 Nasua narica | reverse complement strand
AAAAAAAAAAAAGTACTTTAAGTAAAGATCAATAGCATAACTACTGATGTACCAATTCTCTAGATTTAATGAAAAGTGGGTGTGCTTTCCTTTAAGTTAAAACATTAATTGGAAAGAGGAACCTGCAAATGAAGACAATTAAAATTCTCTAAAATCAACACCCATGAGATGAGACTGCAACTAAACAAAAAAGTTTAGACATTAGTTTAGATTTAGGTATTTTCTGAATGATGACCTCAGATTCATATGGAGATATTAAGGAAACCCTATTCATTTGTACCAGCCACTCCACAGAACAAATACAAGGGACCCTAACTCTAACCCTAATTACATTAAAGTTAGCAAGACATGGTGAATTTTCTATGGCAAGTTTTATGGGTTTTTTTTGAGGGGAGTAGTACTGGTTATTTGAAAACCTGTGCACACCTACAAAGATAAACACAGTATGGTATAAACCTGTTCCATATACAGCACTTAGGACTGTATCTCATGAACACTAGTTTCTCAGTAAGTGTTTAGTAAATGAACAAGCAAAAAGCCATTGTTCAGTTTATAAAAAAAATGATGATTGCATGTGCTCATTCACTGTAAGTTAATCATTATAGATCTGTTTTACAAGAGAGAGCAATTTTCCCACAACACAGAATCTATTCTTTATATTAGTGGCAGCCAATAAGATTATGATGTTTCAGCTTCATCACAAAAAATAGACAATTAAGTGAAATTAAAAACTGACTTTAAGAATGGAATCTGTTTCCCCTATAATTTTTAAATAAATTATATTCTAGCTATTATCTTTTAAGGAAAGCAATGTGGGGAAATAACATGAGAATTAGAGCCTCGAGCCTTCTGTGTGTGTGGGTGTGTGTGTGCACATAAAATGAACAAGGAAAACAATGTGAAACACTATTTTATTACAATTGTGAGTAGAGCCTAACCTTTTGATTTGCATGTTTAATACCTTTTTCTTGAAAATGTTTCCTGTTTGCGTTATACAAATAGTTAAGATTTCCAAAAAATTAGTTAGAGACAGTACATATTGTAGAATCCCACTACAGAATTATATGGACTTGGGAATGCCATGCATAAAATACAATCCTCTGAAACATAACATACAACCGATATCTGAAGTAAACGGTTTGCCTAATGCAGAGGCTGACACCATCAGCATCAGGAAGGGGTACCCCTAGAATCATCTCAACCATTCTTACCCTGGAGACCTGAGCACAGCGACACAAAGTAACAACATCCAGAAAAGAAAATATCCTAAAAGAGAGGGAGACACATATTATTATATGATACAGCAGTTTCTCTTGATCTTTACCTAAAAATATCAATGTAAATACATGCATGAAAAGGAGAAGTTCTTTTGAACAAATACAAAAAGGAGAACAACTTACAACATACCAATGCCCACATAAAACACTGGGGGAGAAAGTAATCTTTTACTTGAGAATGTTCATATTAAGCACTGCACAAGTTCAACTGAACTTGTATCAAGGGATAATAAAATATTCCAACTGATACAATGTTAAAATTTGTTAAAAGTAAAAAAAATAATTTTTACACTTCTGGTTATCAAAGAAGACTAGGGGAGGGTAGCTTTATAAAGAATTTTACAGTTATGAAGAAAAAAGATTAAATAATATAGTAATATCTAAAAATTAATAACCATGTTAAATCTCTATATTTAACTCTATTTAGGAAATCATAAAACTCATCTAATCACTGTTGGAAACACTGCCTAGAATTAGTCTTACAGAAGTTAAATATTTACTTTGAAGCATCATTATTTGAAATAACTGATTTAGGGCGTCTGGGTGGCTCAGCGGGTTAAAGCCTCTGCCTTCGGCTTAGGTCATGATCTCAGGGTCCTGGGATGGAGCCCCACATTGGGCTCTCTGCTCAGCAGGGAGCCTGCTTCCCTCTCTCTCTCTCTGCCTGCCTCTCTGCCTACTAGTGATCTCTCTCTGTCAAATAAATAAATAAAACCTTAAAAAAAAAGAAGAAGAAAGAAAAAAAATGAAATAACTGATTTGGTTAAAGTGTGATAACTCTCTACATTATAAGTAACCTGTAAAAACAGGTCAGAGCATCCTAGCAATAAGTGAATGGGTCACATCTGTTTAAAGCCCTCTTTACTCATGAGCACCTTTTAAAGGTCAGTTTAATCTGAATAATAAGCTAAACTCTTCTGCAAAGAGGCAACAAGTCTAATATAGCATGTGCTTCAAAGATTTAAGTAAATTAAATTTTGTCTTAAGAATTTTATAAATTCTGGGGCGCCTGGGTGGCTCAGTGAGTTAGACCCTCTGCCTTCGGCTCAGGTCATGACCTCAGGGTCCTGGGATCAAGCCCCACATCGGGCTCTCTGCTCAGCGGGGAGCCTGCTTCCCTCTCTCTCTCTCTCTGCCTGCCTCTCTGCCTACTTGTGATCTCTCTCTCTCTGTTAAAATAAATAAATAAAATATTAAAAAAAAATAACGCCTCAATCCCCTTTCTCCTAGCTCCTAGCAACTACTACTCCTCTTCTTTGTCTATGAATTTGGCTACACTAGGTATATCATATGAGGGGAAACATACAGTACTTGTCCTTTTTTTTATAAAGATTTTATTTATTTATTTGACAGAGAGAGACACGGTGAGAGAGGGAACACAAGCAGCGGGAGTGGGAGAAGTAGGCTTCTCGCCAAGCAGGGAGCCGGATGCGGGGCTCAATCCCAGGACCCCAGGATCAAGACCCGAGTGGAAGGCAGTTGCTTAACCAACTGAGCCACTCAGGCTCCCCCCCCCTTTTTTTTTAATTAACATATAATGTATTATTTGCCCCAGGGGTACATGTCTGTGAATCATCAGGCTTACACATTTCACAGCATTTACCATGGCACATACACTCCCCAATGTCCATAACCCACCCACTCTATCCCTAACGCCCCTACCCTCTAGCAACCCTCAGTTTTTGTGAGATTGAGAGTCTCTTATGGTTTGTCTCCCTCCCTATCCCATCTTATTTCATCTTGCCCCCCTACCCCCCACTACCCCATCATGCCTCTCAAATTCTTCATATCAGAGAGATCATATGATAATTGTGATGACTGGTTTTTATAGAATCAATCTCCAATCCTCTTCAATACAGATTACTAACTACTCCCAAATAAATACAGATATCCCCAACTTAGGTACCTCAATTCCTAAAACAGTAAGTTTTTCTTATGCAACAAGCATTCCTAAATTGCTGAAATGCCCCTGCCTTTTCCTATCTTCTGCTATATGGTAACTTTATGTGTAATTTCTAATCTAAATTTCATAATCTAAAGCTCTTGTTTCTGTAAATTCATCACTAATCTGAGCAATTTGTATAAATACAGTATTACACCTGGGGGGACACAGGTGAGCAACTTTACAGATGATGACCCCAGTTAGACTATAGTAACCTTTTCCCCACAAAAGGGAGCACAACAGACAGACAGACATGGAACATCAGGCTGGAGGCCAAATGCAGACAGAGGAGACTCTGAAGCACACACATCTCAGCAATCCTAATTCCATTCTTAAAATGTGCTGGCTGGGGTTCTTAATACCAAGATCCCAAATGAGTTTTCACCTGGATGTTGACATTACAGTACATTAAAAAGAGAGAAGACAAATACGGCCATATGCTCCTGTATTCAAGTAAAAAGAGCTTGGTCTCTCCAGTCCTGATTTGGCTCCCGAGTTAGATGAATTAAGCCTCAGTGCTTAAGTCCCTTCTACCACTCCATACTAAGTCCATCCATCTAAATGTCCACTATTATTTTGTAAACTTTAATTTCTACATAGTCTACATACTTGACCGTGGAGATTATTATCTTTAGACCCAAATACATTGTGTGCCTGGGGGGCTCAGTTGTTGAGCGTCTGCCTTTGGCTCAGGTCACAATCCCAGGGTTCTGGTTTCGAGCACTGCCCTGGGCTCTCTGCTTGGCGGGGGAGTCTGCCTCTCCCTCTCACACTCCCCCTGCTTTTTTCCCTCTCTCAGTGTCTCTGTCTGTCAAATAAATAAGTAAATAAAATCTTAAAAAAAAAAGAAAGAAAGAAAGAAAAAAGAAACCCAAATATAAGAACTGGTGGGGTGGGCTACCAGAGTTTTAGCCAGAGTGATGTTTTTTTTTGGGGGGGGGGGGTGAGGGGCTAACAATGAGCATTTATCCTTCCAAATATCATAATGTTAACTTACATTTAAAAAAACCAGTAGGTGTATAAATATATAGATCTACAGCATCTATATAATAAGCCAGCATAATAAACTACATTATACTGAGCACCTTCCCTTTTTTCATCATCTTCGGGCTAAGTACCTTAGATTGTGCTGACAGTGGTCCTTTCCTCCACACTTTAACCCTTTACATACTTCCTCCTGAGATACCTATGTCCATAACCAGAATGGTTAAGTGAGGCATGACAACACTAACTGTGGTAGGCATTTCATAATGTGTAATTTGTCACATCACTATGTTGTACTTTTTTCTTTCTTTCTTTTCTTTTTTTTTAAAAAGATTTTATTTATTTATTTGACAGAGAGAGAGAGAGCACAAGTAGGCAGAGAGAGATGGGGAAGCAGGCTCCCCGCCGAGCAGAGAGCCCGATGCGGGGCTCGATCCCAGGACCCTGAGATCATGACCTGAGCTGAAGGCAGAGGCTTAACCCACTGAGCCACCCAGGCGCCCCCTTTTTTCTTTTTTTAAAGTAGGCTCCAGGTCCAATGTGGGGCTCCAACTCATGACCCTGAGATCAAGATTTGCATGCTCTACCAACTTAGCTAGCCAGGGGCCCTCCCCTAACAACCAGAATGGTTAAGATCAAAGAGATAAGAAAACTGAGATGGAATAGAAGGTCTGCTACTGTCTAAGGATCCCCTTGACTGCTTCAGTGAAAGTCTTTCCCCATCTCTTATCAAGAGACTACTGAAAAACTTGACTGGCTTTAGGCTGCCCAGGTTTAAGCAAAGTAAACCTCGCCTTCCCCACTCTTGATAAAGAATCCTAGGAAGCAAAAAGACTTTGAGACATCATATGGAAGAAAATAGGGTCTAATTATACATAAAACTCACTGCTGTACAAAACAAAAACAAAACAAAAACAAACCCAAATCCGTAATGCTACATCCCTGGAGGAGAACACGGGGCTGGCTGTTAAAATCAATACCGAAAGTAGATTTGGGGATATGGTTACCTACGGTACGGTTTCTTAAAAAGGATTTACTCTCAACTTCCTCTGGCTTTACAGTCTTATGACAAATATCCCAAACTTCTTGAGCAATACCTCCCAATATAATTCTCATTTAAAAAGTTAAAAAGCAGTGTTCCTATGTGGCTCAGATGATTAAGGGTCTGCTTTCAGCTCAGGTCATGATCCCAGGGACCTGCGATTGAGTCCTATTTTGGGCTCCCTGCTCAGTGGGGAGCCTTCTTTTCCCTCTCCCTCCACCATTCCCCTCACCTGTGCTCTCTGGCTTTCTCTGTCCAAAAAAAAAACAGTTAAAAAGTACAGGGGCACCTGGGTGGCTCAGTCAGTTAAGTGTCTGACTCTTGATTTTGGCTTAGGACTTAATCTTAGGGTTGTGAGACTGAGCCCCGCATCAAGCTCTGCACTGGGCATGGAACCTGCTTATGATTTCTCTCTCCCTCTCCTGCTCTTCCCTCTCTTAGAAAAAAAAAAAAAGTTAAAAAGCACAGAGTGGTCCTGAAGAGATTTTAACTGAATAATTCCATTCCTATAATGGGGATATCTATAGGTACAACTATTTTGGACAGTAATTTGACAGTGTCCATTAAAATAAAAAATATACAGGGGGGCCTGGGTGGCTCAGTGGGTTAAAGTCTCTGCTTTTGGTTCAGGTCATGATCTCAGGGTCCTGGAATCGAGCCCCACATCAGGCTCTCTGCTCAGCGGTGAGCCTGCTTCCCCCTCTCTGCCTACTTGTGATCTCTCTCTCTCTGTCAAATAAATAAAAAATATTTTTAAAAAATAAAATAAAAAATATACATATTACAGCCTGCAGAAACAAAAGTAGGAGTAAAAATGGTTTATAGAATATTCATGTCCGCATTTGAAATAATGAAAAGTTAGAAACAAAAAAGTTAATATATATAAATAAATATCCTTAAATATGGTACATTTGGTCAATGAACTATCATACGTAGCTGCCTTTTAAAAGAATGAGGTAGAGGTACATGAACTGATCTAAAAAGAGGCCAATGATTATTAAATGACAGAGACAAAAACAAGTTGTGGAAGAGTATATGTTTTCATTTCCGAAAAATATAAAATGTGGATACATGAAGACATGCATGCAAGTATTGTACATATATCTAGATATAAGTGGATACATCTGCTACCTCTGGAGGGGAGAACAGGATTTTTGGGGGGGGGTGGATACTGAAAGAGCAGGGATTAAGGAGGCCAGCTGTTTACTTCTTTGTATTTTTCAAAATGTTAGGCTAATGGGAAATTTATATATTATTTGTTAAAAATTTTTAAAGGTACTAGATGAAGATCTTTGGCTACCCGATGTGTTAAGGCCTGCTCTGAATTCAGAGTTTTTGTTTTGTTTTAAGATTTTATTTATTTATTTGAGAAAGCGAGAGTGCATGAGAGATCACAGGCAGGGGGAGCAGCAGAGGAGAGGGAGAAGCAGGCTCCCCGCTGAGCAGGGAGCCTGATGTGGGGCTCGATCCCACGACTCTGGGATCCTGACCCGAGCCGAAGACAGACACTTAGCCTGAGCCACCCAGGCGTCCCTGAATTTAAGGTTCTGATACTTACTTGCCTATTGTCGGACAGAAATGACACCACATTTTCAAAATTGGAAACGTCTTATTCTGCACAAGAGACCATCAGTTTGCAGGAACTGTTCAGTAAAACTGTATGCTGGTGTCTTTATTATAAATTACAGATGCAGGTTTACTAGGCCCCTGCTCTAAGTGAGAGGACTTCAAGTATAATTTTAACATTATGGTTATTATCCATCGTCTTGTGGAGAATTCTGGTAAAAGCATTGCATGATACCTGTAGCTATCATGGACAAGAATCCGTTACAGATGAAATTATAAGAGTTCTCTCTACACACTCGGTTACTAACGTGAACATAGCGACCACATCTTCCATATTACCAGAGAATAAGAGTTGGCAGACATCACCACCACGAGACCAGATCACTCTCAGCATCTGAAATTAGGGCTGTGCTTTTTGGCTCCTTTCTAACCTGAATCTCAATGCAAAACTGCTCCTGAATAAACCAGACGCACACCCTTGGCCCTAAAGAATAGAAAAATAAGTATCCTAGGTATTTTTTAAATGATCTTACTGTGACAAATCTGGAGAGGACACATCAGACAACTGCCCGTCTATCCAGCTACTTATAGTTAACTATTTAACCAAGATTATATTGAGCAGAAATTACGCAAACCTAATCTGCTCATACCCGGTAATCCATGTGGCACACTGAATCACCTAATTCCTCAGGTGTACAAGTAACAACTACTTAAATTATTAACCAGACTGAGTTGACAGGGAGGTTCTGTCTCTCTGAATGAGAAGCTCTATAGGAATTTTAATAAGGTTTTTTGTGTATATGACTCTGTTGAGCAACTGGCAATATCACCTTCAATGAACACTTTCTAGACCAAAAATCATCTTAGCTATGCTCTGTGGTACAGAGTTTTGAGCACTTCATTAACCACTTATTGACATGATGGAAATAGTTTATAATTTTTCGTGAGGAAATAAAACTCAATATGAAAGTAGGGTAGTGCTTTATTGGGGTGAAGTCATGGTTAGGCCTTTTATTTCCCATAAAAGGATGACAAATCTACTTGTTCACCTGGTCGGAAGGAGAGGACTCAATCATCCATGCACAGCTAAGGATATTTTGAATACAGGACCTCGTAAGCAATATAATCCTTGTGCTACCCTAATCTTACGAAAATCCCAGTTAAGGTAAGTGAGATTTATAAAAGACTGAAGGACATTCAGGATTCCTTTAAGTATGCTATATCCTACCTGTGGTAGGCACTGTCACTGACTCTCCCAACAGCCACTTCAGCCCAGTTAATTAGTCTAAACCTGTCACAGTGACTGATTCAGGCCTAAGCCAATTTGGGCTGATGAGATTTGAGAAGACATTTTATTGGGAGTATAAATGGCCGCCTATCTCTCTCCTCAGAGTGAACAAAGACACGTGTTGATCCAATATTTGCTGGCATCCATCCTGTGTCCATAAAGAAGAGAACTTTTAGGACCAAGCTGATGCTGTTTCTAGCAGAAGAGACAGAAAATTGCTGATGACATTGTGGATCCTCTAAATCAACCCTGGGATGTAGGCAGCCTGATCTTTGTATTTCCTTTTGTATGAAATAACTTCCCTTACTGTTATAAGCCCATCTCAGAGTTTCTATTACTTGCAGCCAAATGCAACCTTGGATGAAATGGACTATCAGAAGCATACATTTATTTTTACATGTTATTATTTTGTTTTTTAACTATTACAAAGGTGCCAGAAGCCGAGACCATATGAAATCTGTGACTGAATTTTCTATGTGACTTTATCCACAAAAGACAAGCAGATTCTCATTTGTTGAGAAATTTCTCTTAGAAAGTAGTGCTAGAATGAGCTCTGATTTTATGGTATATTATGTATATTCTTTTCTGTTAAGAATAAAATTTTATTTATGCTATCAAGAAATTCAAAGCTAAATGTGAGAATGACCTATAGCAACTCTGTAAACTCTTACAAGGGTACATGTGTTTCCTTTCTTGCTTTGGTTTTCTACTTTAAAAAATATTTGTCATGGTCCTCAAAGTTTATTTGTATTTATTATATTTGCTCCTGGTCCAAGCCATCAAGTACTCTGGAAACCAACTAAATTAATAAATAAAAATAAAATGGGTTCCAGAGTTTATAGCTGACATAATGATTTACGTATTAGATTAAGAGATGCATGAAATATTGCTAAGCCATAAGAGTTTAACTACCTTGATATAGAACATTTAAGCCAAGAGAGAGAATGCGTGAGAGTACGATTATCTGGACATACGACCAAACCTCAACATCTGCATACACAGCTCTTTTCTAGAGTTCTTACCACATCAGTCTTCAGGTGTCTGACTGAGCCGCCCTGGAAACCTGACCCAAAGGTTGCCAATCTATGGGATACCCACTAGGCTATGTGATGTTTTGGCCCTGAAGCTCTTCATTTCAGTGTCTGAGAGGCTTTGTATTTTTTCCTGTTTTCTTTATTTCCCATGGGTACCAGTAAATCTAAAAAGAGCTAAATATAC
Organism: Nasua narica; assembly: GCA_028533885.1. NCBI lineage: Eukaryota > Metazoa > Chordata > Mammalia > Carnivora > Procyonidae > Nasua > Nasua narica. Next base: position 18,978,196 of record CM052804.1, on the reverse strand, counting down.
ATCATTTCTTATTCTTTAACAAATTTTAAATCATGCCGCTAAGTTTGAGAACTGTATATACATCTGCCTTTTGGCATTGCCACCTGGATATCCACAGGTACCACAACTGAACTAATTTTCATTATTTTCTGTCAATTAACACTGTTCTTCCTCCTATTTTATCTTAGTGAGTGTTCCCACCATCCACTTGGCAGAAAGCAAAAACCTAGGGCACCATCCTCGCCTCCCTCCTACTACCCTCGTTAGCATCACATCAAATCAATCAGCAATATACTGTCAACCCCAGCTCTTAAAAATCTCTTGATAGAGCCTATCACTACAATGGGGTTCAGGCCATCAGTTCCCCCAATAAAGATTACTGTAACAACTTTCTTTTTTTTTTTTTTAAAGATTTTATTTATTTATTTATTAGGAAAGAGAGAGAGTGAGAGAGAGAAGGTCAGAGTGAGAAGCGGACTCCCCATGGAGCTGGGAGCCCCATGTGGGACTCGATCCCGGGACGCCGGGATCATGACCTGAGCCGAAGGCAGTCGCTCAACCAACTGCGCCACCCAGGGGCCCGTAACAACTTTCTAATTGCTGTTCTTATCTTCAGCAAAAAAATGTTTTTGTTATAAACAAGTATGGAGTGAATTACCTGCTTTTCAATACCACTGCATCAGAGGTAACCAATGGTAATCTAATGACTATAAAGAAATGCCTAAAGTGGGGTCACTCTTAACAGACAGAAGACTACAAATCACCCACTCAAGAAGTCACCTATTAGTACACCCTTCATGCTGTTTTTGGGACTAACTGCATCTAAAGGAAAAGACACCAGCAAAGAAAATATCCACGAAACCTCTGCTACAATAAATCACCAAGAGTGGGATATGGCGAAAGAATTAGTGAACATATGCAACAAAAAATAAAGCAATAGACTGTATTTGTTTATCATATGGGCTGAATTTTTTTTAAAGATTTTGTTTATTTATTTAAGAGAGAGAGAGAGTGAGTGAGTGGGCGGAGAGGCAGAGAGACAAGAAGAGCAGGGAGCCCAATGCAGGACTCGATCTCAGGACACTGGGATCATGACCTGAGCCAAAGTCAGATGCTTAACCAACTGAGCGCCCAGATGCCCCTGTATTTTTTATTTTAAATTATATAATAAATAAAAACATATTATATAATCACATATTATAACTGTATTATTGAAAATTATTATAAATTATAAATTGAAACTATATAAAAGTTTATATATATATTAGAGAGAATTCACATTCCATGAAATTTACCCTTTTAAAGTACACTATTCAGTGATTTTTAGTATAACCACAATGTTGTGCAGCCATAATCACTACCTAATTTCAGAATATTTCATCACTCCCAAAAGAAATCCTATACCCATTAGCAGTCACTCCCTGTCACCCCTCACCACAGCCCCTGGCAACCCCTATCTCCATGGATCTGCCTATCCTGGATATTTCATATAAGCGGGATTATACAGTATGTGGCCTTTATGTCTGTCTTCCATGGAATAAAACTCTAATAAAATATAAAAAATGTAACAGGGGGCAGCTAAATACCAGAGAATCAAATAATTTCCCTCAATCTTATTGAGTCTTCAGGTAAACTACTATAGCCCAAATTAATGCCATTATAAAAAAACTGAAGTATATCTTAGTGTACTCAATTTATAATAACATTAAGAACATACCTGTCTAAAAATATTTCTCCTTAAGATGGCTAAAATTTATCCAAGATATATTCTCCAATAGCCCTGGGTACCCTAGAGCATATTGCTATTATTTCAACTATGGTAAACCAACATGTACGAAAGCATTGCTTCCATGAAAAAAATCCATTCCAAGTTCAATTCCATTATTTTTTCTTAGTATCTCCAGTGTATAAGGTATTACATAAAGATTTATAAGAAAACAGTCCCTGCTTGAAAGGTCCTTGCAATAAAGTGAAGGCCTCAGATGTGCAAATTCCTAGAAATGCCGGGAATTCTCTTCTTCACCAGCACTAGCATGAGATTATTTTCCACCTTGGGCAGGGATAGGGTTGGTTATGGGCTGGGGCAGCAGCAGCTAAGAGTAGGAGGCAGATGCCCCTCAGTACAACTTGTTAACTTCATTTGCAAAAGAGAATGTACCTTTCTTTCTAAGTCATCAGTGAACAAAGAAGAGCATGATTAAGTGCCCAAATAAGGGCGCCTGGGTGGCTCAGTTAAGCATCTGACTCTCACTCTGGTCATATCTCAGGGTCCTGGGATTGAGCCCTGCACTGGGCTCTGTATTCCACGGGGAGTCTCCTTCTCCCTCTGCCTCTCCCCAACTTGTGCTCTCACTCACTCCCTCCCTCCCAAATAAATAAATAAATAAAATCTTTAAAAAAAAAAAAAAAAGTGCCCAAATAATGGACACTGAAAATAACTCCTGCAGTTTTTTTTCTAGGCGATTCCTAGGTTAGATGTATATAAATTGGGGGCTATGTCTATTATGTTGTGGGTGATCCCAAATGTAACTTCTACATGTTAAAAATAAGAAGGATAAAATTACAATTGAAATACAAGAAAAAGCTTCAAATAACTTTTACCTTATTATCTTTTTTTTTTTTAAAGATTTTATTTTTAAGTTCACCCAACATGGGGCTCGGACTTACAATCCTTACATCAAGAGTCTCATGTTCTACCAGCTGAGCCAGTCATGTGCCCCTACCTTTTTACCTTTAAAGGGCTGTAACTCTTCTCTACAGTTTCTCAGTATATGTGCTATTTTGTCGCAAATACAAGTCATTTCATGGACATATTTGATATTGGGAATGGGAAGTGGGGCAAAGGGATGCATTAGAATCACTTAAAAAAATCAGCATTATAATATATATTTATATATATTATCTCTTTCACATTATAACAAGAATAAAGCAAGGGAAAACTAGTAAACAAAATCACATATAGGTACAAATTAGGAGAATTTAAACATTTAAAATTTTGATTCATATCTAGAAAATATAGAATCAAGACTGTTTAATAAAAGAATCAATAAATTTACAAATTCAGATAATCCAGTTCCTTTACATACAGGAAAATTAGCAATAAGCCTAAAAATTTTAAATAGGCAAATATGATACACACACCCCCCCCCCAAATTAAAACTAGCATTCAGACTTACCGTAATAGGAGTTCTTTGGGAAGTTTTTTATTGATTACGGCTTCATCACTATTTGAGAACATCTGCAAAAACAAAATCGCTTAGTATTACTTAACATTTTATTACGTTCAACTCAAGAGGTGAGTAAGTATGGGGGATATTATAAGCTGAAGTCATATTTTTAGGGACACTTTAGGCTGAAAAATATCTTTGAGACATTTAATTTGTTCCTTGTCTTTAGAAAAAACTAACAGCAATCAGAAGGATGACGTTGTGTGGTAGGTATCGTTTTAAGTGTTTTTCATGTACTAATGTGCTAAATCTCCATACTATCCTTAATCTTCCTTTTCTTGTAGGGAAACAGAATTGCAAAAGACGTACTTGCTTAAAAATCACATCACTGCACGGTGACCATTTAAAAATGCCATTAAGATAAGGTGATTCTCCAAATCGAAGTCACATTTACTTGTTCGAGGAGGTACTCGGAAACCATCCTGGGATAGGGAACATTCTGATTTTACGTGACATGCAGAAAACTGGTAACGCTTCATAACAACCACCACATGCATCCTTGATGCACACAAGTGATCTTTTAACAAATTAATCAAATAACTCACAATGGGTACTTTTAAACAGTCACTGTTGCTTCCATAAAGGAGATCAAGACGGTAAGCTTGTGTAGTGATCTACATAAAAAACCAAATACCTATATTCAATAAAAAGAGTAAAAACAGCAAACATACACATCACTGAAGCTGAGGGAAAGATATTCAGTCCCTGCTATTATGTATTACAGAGATGCCTCTTGACTTCATGCAATGAATATTTACTGAACAACCTCTCAAATTAGGCACTCTTTTTTTTTTAAGGTAACTAATTTCGGGGGTTTTTTTTCTTAAGATTTTTAAATTTATTTATTTAATTGACAGAGAGAGAGAGAGAAAGGGTACACAAACAGGGGGAGTGGGAGAGGGAGAAGCAGGCTTCCCGCCAAGGAGGGAGTCGGATGTGGGGCTCAATCCCAGGATCCTGGGATCACGGATCAGGCACTCATATAGGGAAGAGATGCAAAGAAAAGGAGATGATATCTCTGTACTTCAGGAACTCTAGCTCTACAATGAACACAAATAAGTAAATACTTTATTATCAGAGATAAATGACAAGAGGTAATATGAGAGCAAGGGAAGAAATAACTAATTCTCCCCACACCTGACATCTTAAAGGAAGGCCAGAAGTTAATTAACTAGGAAAAAAGGGGGAGATAAGATGCATAAAAGGATGGAGTCATACGTGAAGGCCTTAGCATTTCATGACTCAATATAGAAAAAGTAAAGGGACAGGAAAGTAGTGGATGGAACGTACTTCTCCCTCAATCTCAGACATCCAAAGAGTAATTACAATAGATATTTTTAAATAACTATTAACAACCTATCCTCCAGTTAAATGGAAAGCTCTGTGAGGGCAGGGACCATGGCTTTCATACCTGCCAATGTACTTCCAGGACTGAGCACAGAGGCCGATACATGAGTAGGAACTTAATAAATTAAACTGTTATGTGGATAGTGGGGTTGGGTCATGAAGGAAACTTGTATATCAGGCTACAGATTTGACATAATCCTGTACAGAAGAGAAGAGAAATCTAAAGAAATTAAACTCTGGACTGGTAGTAAGGACATAAGGACATAATACTGAAATTATAGTTCAAGTAAAAGATGGAAGAGATCTCCAGGGCTGGTGTGAAAATTAAAAACAAAACAAAATAAAATGGAGAAAAGAAGGATTTTTGAAGCAGCAAAAGGACTCAGTGATGGAAAGCTGGACTCTCTATCAAGTTTCAGGGCAACAGAAAACCTTATAATAATAGTAATGCTGTTGACTGACAATGACATGTTTTAGGAAATTATATGACATTAAAGAATAATCTGCTTCCCTATAATTTCTACCCATTAGTGGAAGCTATTAAAAAATCATATCCTTCTTCTATAAGGCAGTCTTTCAAAATAAAGCCATCATATTTCCTCCTAAACACAGTTAAGGTTTTTTTTTTCCAGATTTTATTTATTTATTTATTTGACAGAGAGAGAGAGAGAGATCATAAGTAGGCAGAGAGGCAGGCAGAGAGAGTGAGGAAAGCAGGCTCCCTGCTGAGTAGAGAGCTCGATCCCACAACCCCAAGATCATGACTTGAGCTGAAGGCAGCAGTTTAACCCACAAAGCCACCCAGGCGCCCCATCCACGCAGGTGTCCCATCAAATGATACGGTTTCTAAGATGCTACACCATGATCACTCCTCTCTGGGTACACTTATAGAACACATGGGGGAATTATAACCCACTTAAAAAGCTGAATAATCAAGGGTTGATGACATAAATAACAATGTCTTGCAAAGAAAACTAAAGTATCAAAAAGAAACCTGGGAAACTTTCCAGAGTTAGATAGCTCACAACATGTACCTTAAGCTTAAGATCTTTGGGAAAAAACTTTTTTAAGTACAAAATAGACTCACTCAACACCCAATCTACTAGACTCTGCCCAACTCAAATCCACAAAAGGACAATCATTTATATATTAGAAATGCTAAGCTCTTTATCTTGTATACTCAAAGTGTATTTATTAAATGCTACATATCTCACCTCATAAGCCACTTTGCTCACTTGAATAGACAGTAATTAAATTGTTAAAAATATAAACCTGCCATATCTAATTTACATGACTTCCAAACTCTAGATATAAAAAGGAACAAAAATCACACCCAACAACTAATTTCTTTCCTTGTATCAGTCTATATAAACTGAATGGTGTTACTTCAGCTCAGGTCATGATCCTCAAGTCCTGGGATCAAACTCAGCATGGGCTCCATGGGGTCAGCTTGTCTGCCCCTCCCTCACTGTGCATGTGCTCACACACTCACTCTCTCAAAGGAATAAATCTTGTGGGGCGCCTGGGTGGCTCAGTGGGTTAAGCTTCTACCTTCGGTTTAGGTCATGATCTCAGGGTCCTGGGATCGAGCCCCGCATCGTGCTCTCTCCTCAGCCAGGAGCCTGCTTCCTCCTCTCTGCCTGCTTGTCTGCTTACTTGTGATCTCTCTCCCCTCTGTCAAATAAATAAATAAAATCTTTAAAAAAAAAGAATAAATCTTAAAAAATAAAAAAAGACTGAATGGTGTTTTATCTGTGGGAGCATGAAAGTTAGCCAGGGGAAAAATGAACAGACAGTGTCCTGGGAGGATTTGGGAAACACCAGGCTTACAGGACATCTGTCCAGATTTACATAACCATATTCTCCCTTCTGCACATACATGGTCTACTCCAAAGGTCCAAGAAAGGATAAGATCAGTGGTTCAAAACCTGTGATCATCTGACCAGTAGCATCAGCATCAAGGGGGACTTCGTTAGAAGTGCAAATTCTTGGGCTGTACCCCAGACCTATTAGTATCAAAAATGAGGTGAGGAGGAGGTGGAGAGAAAGAAAGGCATCTGTAGTTTAAGAAGCCCTTCACGTGACACCAATGCTTTCTAAAGTTTGAGAACCAGTGGACCAGATGAAGCGGATTGCAAATCTCAGAATTTAAGAAATTACAGTTCTAGGGGCAATTCCTGGGTGGCTCTGAAGGTTAAACATCCGACTCGGGATTTCAGCTCAGGTCTGGATCTCAGGGTTGTGCGATCCAGCCCTACACTGGGCTCTATGCTGGGTGTGGAGCCTAATTAAAAAAAAAATAGGGGCACCTGGGTGGCTCAGTGGGTTAAGCCTCTGCCTTCAGCTCAGGTGATGATCTCAGGGTCCTGGGATCGAGCCCCGCATCGGGCTCTCTGCTCAGCGGGGAGCTTGCTTCCCCCTCCCTCTCTGCCTGCCTCTCTGCCTGCTTGTGATCTCTCTATCTGTCAAATGAATAAATTAAAAAGGATAAAAAGATAGAATTACAGTTCTATAAAATAATCAGAATATTTCATTATTTGAAGTGATATAACAATAGAGGTTAGAAAATACTCCTAGAGGTAGACACAATAATTTTAAATGTTTTCTAGGAAACTCATATGGCTCCTGCTCCAGTTCATGGCATTGCTGGTAAAATAAACATTTTAATATAAGTTTCAGGTATTTTACTATTTCAGCTGATTTTTTTCATGCAAAATATAAAGGCTGTCAAAACCAATTACATCCAGGATATAATTAATTACAGATTTTTGATATAATTGTTGCAGATTAAGTGACTGTTCAAACATGTGACATTCTTAGGTAATCTGGTTTTATAGGAACACAGGAATATATCATTACGTGTTTTTTATAATCTATCCACAAACAATTACAAGGACCTGGTCATGGGAAAAACATAAGAGCAACTAGATTGTTCTCTATTAATTGTTTCAAGGGAGAACACCATCCCCTGAACAAGCAGACAGAAACTGCGACAGCATTTATCTAGGGATAGGACATTCTTAAATATTCGGGTTTTTAAAAATCTAAGTGACGGGGCACCTGAGTGGTTCAGTGGGTTAAGGCCTCTGCCTTTGGCTCAGGTCATGATCTCAAGGTCCTGGGATAGAGCCCCGCATCGGGCTCTCTGCTCAGCAGGGAGTCTGCTTCCCCCTCTCTCTCTGCCTGCCTCTTTGCCTGCTTGTGATCTCTCTGTCAAATAAATAAATAAAATCTTAAAAAAAAATCTAAGTGACATGCTTTGTCATACACTAGCATGTTGCTTTTCTATAAATTATATAGCTGAGAAATGTAATGACAGATACGTCTAACAAAGGAAAAAACAAAGTACTCGCTCAACAGTGACCCCTGCTGGTTCAATTGGAGTATAGTTCCTGACTTCAAAAATTAAAAAGATCTGATTCAGTTTTACAGAAGAGTAACAGAACTCCCAATTTTTAGCTAGCATATGGCTGTATGGAAAGATGACTTTATTCTTTTGCAGCTAGATAAGGCCAGGTCACTAAGTTCTGGCCAATGAGATGAAAGAAAAAGTGATGTGTGTAATTCCAGAGTGTTCTTAGAGAGAGATGTGTCCCTTCTTACTCCGTCCTACTTCTGCTGCTTGAAATGTGGTTAGAATGACTAAACTCCATCCTGTATCATGAAGTTGAAGGCCACAGTTTTAAAGATAAGCAAAAAATTAGAAAAAGCCTATAGATGACTGTGGAGACACCATGCCTTTGGACTTACTATATGACAGAAAAAGAAACTTCTATCATATTTAAGCCACTTTTAATTTAGGTCTCTGATACATGCAGCTAAATTTGCTTACATTATTTTAGATTTTTTTGTAAAGATTTTTATTTATTTATTAGAGAGCGAGAGACTGAGAATGAGAGGGGAGAAAGTCAGAGGGAGAAGCAGACTTCCCGCAGAGCCGGGAGTCTGATATGGGACTCGATCCCGGGACTCCGGGATCATGACCCGAGCCAAAGGCAGTTGCCCAACCAACTGAGCCACCTAGGCGCCCTATTTTAGATTTTAAAAGGCATCATTTGTTTTGCAAGATGAAGAGTCCTGGAGATTACACAAATATTGTGAGTGTACCATGCACGTAAAAATGATTAAGATGACAAATTTGATGTTATATGTATTTTTAATCAATTTAAAAAATTTAAGTTTGTTTTTGTTTTTACATTTTAATACTTCTGAATTTAGGACAGTTAAAATTAATTTTAACTTTTAATTAACAATTAAAATCAAAAGCTTCTTTTATGGTTTATGATGATACATTTTAAAATTCAAAGCAAGTTTTAACTATATATAGTAAAGTACAACCAATGGAGGAAAACAAATAAATAAAATAGAACTTAAAAACCATTTGCTCCCCCAAAGCAGGCTCTGTCTGTGCTTTTGTTTATACTGTTTTTTCTAAAGCACCAAACTTGCCTATTCTGTCAGTAGAAATGGACTGATGTCCACTAGAGCTATCTATGCCATGAAGGCTTTCCCAATCTTCCTAATAGGATGGGATTGTTTCTCCCCAATGAAACCACAAAGTACCAGTTCTGAGTTGGTGTAGAACTCCTTATATCAGACTATGAACTTTTCTGCTTAGTTCACCACTGTGTAGTCAGCAACCAACATAGTGCCCAGAAATTGGTGAACCAATGAATGTTATTTATACTGTAGGGATCTGGTAATACTCTTCTGATTATAAATTCCTAGCAGGTTTCCCTGATTTTAATACTCTGTATCTTTCCAGTAGAGTGCTTTGCCAAAAAAAATTTTTTTTTCAAGATTTATTTATTTATTTGAAAGAGAGAGAACGAGAGAGAGCATGAGAGGGGAGAAGGTCAGAGGGAGAAGCAGACTCCCCATGGAGCTGGGGAGCCCATGTGGGACTCGATTCCAGGACTCTAGGATCATGACCTGAGGCGAAGGCAGTTACCCAACCGAGCCATCCAGGCGCCTCCAAAATTTTTTTAAATAGGGGTGCCTGGGTAGCTCAGTAGGTTAAGTGTCTGCCTTCAGCTCAGATTATGATTCCAGGGTCCTGGGATCAAGCCCTCATCAGACTCCCTGCTCAGCAGGAAGCCTGATCCTCCCTCTCCCTTTCCCCTGGCTTGTGTTCCTTTTTTCATTGCCTCTCTGTCCAATAAATAAAATCTTTTAAAAAAGAGAAGACTCTAAGATGGAGAATTGCTGATTTGTATTGTATGTTAAATTTTATATCTTTTTTAACTTTAATTTTTTAAAAAGATTTTATTTATTCAAGAGAGAGAGAGTGGGGGGTTGGGGGGAGAGGAGAGGAAATCTCCTGCCGACTCTGCTGAGCATGGAGACGCTGAGCTCAATCTCACAACCCTGAGATCATGATCTGAGCCAAAACCAAGGTCAGACACTTAACCAACTGAACCACCCAGGCGCCCCAAGATTTTTTTTTTAAGATTTTATTTATTTATTTGACAGAGAGAGAGAGAGATCACAAGTAGGCAGAGAGGCAGGCAGAGAGAGGGGGAAGCAGGCTCCCTGCTGAGCAGAGAGCCCGACCAGAACCCTGAGATCACGACCCGAGACGGAAGGCAGAGGCTTTAACCCACTGAGCCACCCAGGCGCCCCTACGCCCCAAGATTTTTTAAAATAAGTTCTACACCCAGCGTAGGGCTCGAACTTACAACCCTGAGGTCATGGGTTATACAGTCTACCAACTGAGCCATCCAGGTGCTACAATTTATTTTAAACTTTTAAAGAAACCACTAAATTGTTTTCCAAAGTGGCTATACCATTTTACATTCACACCAGCAACGTATGAGGGTTTCAGTGCGTCCATATTTTACTATCACTTGTTGTCTATCTTTTTAACTTTAGCCAGTTGGTGTATCACGGTTTCAACTTGCTCTTCTGTAATTACTAATGTTAATCACAGTCTTTTCAAGTTAGCCAAATGACTTGTTTGGTGAAATATGTATTCAAATGACTTGTCCAATTATTTGGGTTGTCTTCTTACCATTGAGATTTAACAATTCTTTATATATTTAAGGACTTTGTATATATACAGGCCCTTTATGGACTCTGATTTGCAAACATTTTCTACAATTCTGTGGGTTTTCTAGTTTTGTTTTTTTTTTAAAGGTTTAATTTATTTATCTGACAGAGAGAGAGAGATCACAAGTAGGCAGAGAGGCAGGCAGAGCAAGAGGGGGAACCAGGGAGCCCGATGTGGGGCCCGATCCCAGGACCCCGAGATCATGACCTGAGCGGAAGGCAGAGGCCTCAACCCACTGAGCCACCCAGGCACCCTGGGTTTTCTACTTCTTGATGGTATCTTCTGAAGGACAAATATTTTTAATTTTGATAAAGTTCAATTTACCTTTTTTTTTAAAAAATGTGGATCATGCTTTTGATGTCACACACAATATTCCCTACTTTTCTTATTTTTAAAGATTTTATTTATTTTCTTGTCAGAAAGAGAGCGAGCGAGCACAAGCTGGTAGAGTGGCAGGCAGAGGCAGAGGGAGAAGGAGGCTCCCTGCTGAGCAAGGAGCCCAATGTGGGACTCGATCCCGGGACCCTGGAATCACACGACCTGAGCCGAAGGCGGCTGCTTAACCAACTGAGCCACCCTGGCGTCCCTTCCCTACTTTTTAAAAGACTGCTGTTACGCCGCTTTGCTTTTATGAGAGACCTACACTGGTAGCTGTTCTTAACTGATACATCGACACTCTTTAACTGATAACCAAAAGATACCTGAAGAGGATTTTCACTTTTATGAAAAATGGTGAAAAGCAAAAATAGTGTTAGGAGTTGTCCAGTGAGCCGTTCAAGAGGCAGAGTCCACCCAGAACAGCGGGGGCAGTACTGCCAAGCTCCTTCCCCAAACACGATGCTCAGTATCTCCGTATCAAGCTACCACAGCTGCGAACTGTGTCTGTGAGCCTCTGTGCTTTATCATGCTTTATTGTGAGCATCTATTAGCAAGATGCATCCTAAGGTATAAGAGAAGCTGAAGAGACATTATTTTGGGAGCCTAGAAATGCTCAGAAGTTTTTCCATACAGTTTAATGGCAATTGCTTCTTCACTTTGCACCACTTCTGCTTACAAAAGGTTTCAAAGGAATGCTATACTTTCAGATAGCAGGGGAAACCTGTATATGAGCTCTGCCTACTCTACAAGTTTTATAGTTTTAGTTCTTACATATAACTGAAGGTTTCATTTAGAGTTATTTTTCGTATATGGTTGGAGGTGAAAGACCCAAGTTGATCTTTTCCCATGCAGATACCCAAATGTTTTAACACTGTTTAAGACTATTCTTCTCCACTGAATTGCTTTTACTGAAATCTTTATTAAAAACCAACTGACCACAAATGTAAACATTTATTCTTAGATTCTCAACACTGTTCCTTTATAAGTCTATCCTTACACCAATAAATCACTATCTTGATTACCATATCTTTATATTATTTTGAAGTCAGGAAGTGTAACTCCTCATACTGTGTTCGTCATTTTGCAGCACTTCCATACAAATTTTAGAACCAGCTTGTCAATTTCTGGAAAAAAGCCTGCTGGGCTATTGACAGAGATTGCACTGATTCCATAGATGGATTTGGAGAAAACTGACATCTTAATAATACTGAGTCTTCCAAACCATGAACTTGCAATGTCTATTTTTTAGGTCTTCTTTAACTTCTCTTGGCAATGTTTCATAATTTTCAGTGTATTCTTTTGCTATATTTATTTCCAAGTATTTTGTTCTTTTTGATGCTATTGTGAATCAAAATGCATTTTTGTAAGATTTACTAACTTATTTTTAGAGAGCGAGAGTGTGCAAGACAGTGCAAGCAGGGCGAGGGGAAGAGGGAGAGAGAAAGAATCTCAAGCAGACTCCAGAGCCCTATGCCAGGCTTGATCCCAGGCCCCTGAGATCATGACCTGAGCTGAAACCAAGAATCTGAGGCTTAACCAACAAGCCATTCAGGAACCCCAAACTGTATTCTCAATTCCATTCTAGGATTGTTCAAGGCTAGTACATATGTAGGATATCTTCTATTCATTTATGTTCAACCTATCTGCGGCTTTGAATCTAAAGGGTGCCTCTTCTACAAAACATAAAGTTGAATTTTTTTTAAAATCCAGTCTGACAATCTATCCTTTTTAAGTATACAAGTCATTCACGTTTAATGTAATTATTGATTTAATCAGATGCGTCTTATTTTGCTATTTGTTTTCTATATGTCTTGGGTCTTTTGTTCTTCTTCTTTTACTATATTCTTTAAAGTTGGTATTTTCTAATGTACCATTGTAATTTTTCTGTTGTTTAAAAAAAAGTATCTTATCACAATCTATTTTAGATTATTACTAATTTAATTCTGGTAAAATATAAAAACTTTGCTCCAAAAGAAATCTATTTCCCCCCTCCTCCTTTTTGCTATTATCATATGTTACATATTTATCTTTTTTTAAGATGTATTTATTTATTTGAGAGAGAGAGAGAACGTGCATGTGGGGAGAGGTAGAGAGAAACTTTAGCAGACTCCTTGCTGAGCTCAGAGCCTGAGGCAGGACTTGATCTCATGACCCTGAGATCGTGACCTGAGCTGAAACTAAGAGTCAGGCACTTAACCAACGGCGCCACCCAGGGGCCCCTACATGTTTATCTTAAAAGCCCAATAATACACTTTTATAATTATTGTGTTACACAAGTGTCTTTTAATTCAGCTGAACTAATATAAGAGAAAAATTCATTTATAGCCTTCTATATTTACTCCTGTAATTAACTTTTACAGTGCTTTTCCTTCAAGTTACCATCTGGAACCATATCCTTTCAGCTTGAAGGCCTTCCTTTAGTATTTCATGTAAAGCAGTATATCTCATGTCTGCTAACAACAAATTCTCCGTGTTTGCTATTCTGGGAATGTCTCTATTTTGCCTATATTTTTCAGTAATAGCTTTGTTGGATATAGAATTCACTTAAATTATTTTTGAAGGGAAATTCACATAAAATACATCATTTTAAAGTACAGTTCAATGGCACTTAGTATTTACGCAATGTTACACAACTGCCACATCTCTCTAGTTTCAAAGTTTTCATTCCCCCTGGATACCCAGTCCTCATTAAATAATCACTCCCAAGACCTACAATCCCATCTACTCCAACTCCCAGACCTAGCCAATCACTATTCTCCTTTCTATCACTATAGATTTCCCTATTCTGGATATTTCACATAAATGGCTTATTTCTGGCTTATTTCATTTTTTATAACATTTTTGAGGTTTACCCATTCAGTACCATATCTCAGTAATCCATTTCATTTTATGGCTGATTAATCTTCCATTGTATGGATATACCAAATGTTTATCCATTCATCCGTCAATGGACACTTGGATTGCTTCTACCTTTTGGCCACTGTGAATACTGCTGCTATGAACATTATTTGTGCACAAGTACTTCCATGAATATATGTTTTCAATTCTTTCGGTATCCATCCAGGAGTGGAGTTTTTGAGTTGTACGATACTTCTAACTTTTTAAGGAACCACCAAAGTGTTTTCCATAGTAACTTACCAATTTATACTGCCACCAACAATATAAAAGTTTGGAATTTCTCTACATTGGGGGGACCTAGTTCGCTCAGTCAGTGAGAGCATGTGACTCTTGATCTAGGGCTCATGAGTTTGAGCCTCACACTGGGTGGAATTTACTTAAGAAACACAAATCTCTCCATATCATAGCCAATACTTATTTTCCCACTTTTTCTATTCTTAATTATATTCATCCTAGTGGGTATAAAGTGCTATTTCATTATAGTTTTGATTTGCCTTCCCCTAATGACTAATGATGTTGAGCTTATTTTCATGTTTGTTGGTCTTTCATGTATCTTCTTTGAGGAAATGTCTATTCAAGTACTCTGACCTTTATAAAATTGGGTTGTTTTGTTGTAAGTGCTTTGTAAGGGTTCTTTGAATATTCTGTATATAAGACCCTTATCAGATATATGATTTACAAATAATTTCTCCCATTTTTTAGGTTGTCTTTTCAGGTTCTTGAGTGTCCTTTGATATGTGAATATAGAACTTTTTTAAAGATTTTTTTATTTATTAGAGAGAGAGACAGAGAGACAGAGAGAAGCAGACTCCCCACTGAGCAGAGAGCCCGATGCAGGGCTAGATCCCAGGACCCTGGGACCATGACCTGAGCTGAAGGCAGACCCCCAACAGACTGAGTCACCCAGGCACCCCGAATATAGAATTCTTAATTGACAATTTTTACTTTCTACACCCTGACTTGTTACCCAACTGCTTTCTGGCTTCCATTGTTTCTGGTGAAAATTTAGCTCTCAATCATATTGCTGTTCCCTTGTATATCATGAGTTCTGTCTTGCTTTCCAGACTTTTTCTTTGTATCTGGATTTAAACAGTCCAATAAAAATGTGCCCAGGTGTAGACCTCTTTGTGTTAGTCCTATTCACTCATACTTCTGGATGTGTAGATACATGTTTTTCAAATTTGGGAAATTTTCTGCTATTATTTCTTCAAATATTTTTTTCTATCTCTCCCATCTCCAACTATATGTATTGCTGGTACAGTTGATGTCCCACAAAGTTCTGTTACTTTTGTTTCATTCTTTTCTACAAATTGGATTATTTTACTGTTGTCTTCAAGTCCATGGATTCTCTTTCTGTGTGATCTCCAATTTGATTCTGAGTTCCACTGCTAGTAATTTATTCAGTTATTTTACTTTTCAACTTCAGAATTTCCATTTGATTCTTTTTTATAATTTCTATTTCTTTATTGACATTCTCTACTTGAGTCACTGTCATCATACTCTTCTTTAATTATTTAAATCTAATTTCCTCTAGTCTTCTTTTTTCTTTTAGTAGGCTCCACGCCCAGCATGGAGCCCAAGGCAAGGCTTGAACTCATGACCCGAGATTAAGATCTAAGCTGAGACACCAAGAGTCAGAAGCTTGACTGATAGATCCACTCAGGCCCTGCTTCTTTAGTCTTTAAACATGTTTATATTAACTGCTTTGGAGGTGGTAATTAGTCTGTTAGCGGCATATAATAAAGTATGGTAAGAAATACACTAAAGAGAACTGCAGTTTGTAAGAAAAAAAAATTAGGGTGTCTGGGTGGCTCAGTTGGTTGAGTGACTGCCTTCGGCTCAGGTCATGATCCTTGAGTTCCGGGATCGAGTCCCACATCGGGCTCCTGGCTCTGCGAGGAGTCTGCTTCTTCCTCTAACCTTCCCTCCTCTCATGCTCTCTTTCACGTTCTCTGTCTCTCAAATAAATAAATAAAATCTTTTTTAAAAAAAAAAGAAAAGAAAAAAAAATTAGAAGACATATAGAGGGCCTAGATCTTGCTATACTAGAAAATAAAACTATTCCTCACCTTTTGTCTCTCAAGGCATAAGATTCTCAAAATGAGAACTACCCACAAGGTAATATCAGAGAAGAGATGTAGCTATAACTTCCTTTTAAAAACCTCAGAAAATTTTGAAGCCATGCCTAGTTGATTCTCTCAACTAGACAAGAAGCCCTCTAAGAAGCTTCAGGGAATTATGCCACAACAGCCCACAAACAAACTACAGAAAGGCCCGTGT
Organism: Nasua narica; assembly: GCA_028533885.1. NCBI lineage: Eukaryota > Metazoa > Chordata > Mammalia > Carnivora > Procyonidae > Nasua > Nasua narica. The sequence continues at coordinate 18,962,038 of CM052804.1, read as the reverse complement.
TAAAATGAGTTATAATGTAGTTTTGGGGACATAGAATAACACAAATCAGATTCATAAGAAAATCCTACAAGTTTTTATTATTACTTTTTAAAGATTTTATTGATTTATTTGAGAGCGAGCGAGTGAGTATGAGTGCGGGGAGGAGCAGAGGGAATGGGAAAAGCAGACTCTGTGCTGAGTGTGGAAACTGACACAGGGCTGGATCTCACAATCCGGAAACCACGACCCGAGCCAAAACCAAGAGTTGGATGCCCAACTGAGACCCGAGGAACCCTAAAAATCCTAGAAATTTTAAAAGTATGTACCAGTTGGATTAAAAGGCACAGAGACTATTCAAAATGAAAAGGGATGTCTGGGATCCCAACTTTCCACAGAAAGGAAGTCACTGAGAAAGATATTCAGCTTATGTAGAAGGAGAACCTCTCAGAAAGCAGTAATAAGAGCTCAGAATGTGAGCTCTTAATACTGAATCACAGTATTCACAGTAACCAATAATCACAGAGAACAACATATTAGGGAACCAGTCCCAGGAAGCAGAACTGCGCCCTAGTCAAGGTACATTTCCTGGTCTTAGAGTAGATGACCCTCACAACATGTGCCCAGCGAGATTTCAGAACTGATAAGAACCAAATAATTGCTATGTGCCTCCTGTTATCTCCCCCTTTTCAGGGGGAATATCTATTGTCATTATTCTATCCCTGTGACAACAGTGTACATACTGTGTGTTTGGGGCAGATAACTTTTTAGTTCACAGGTCTCTGGATCAAGAGGAACTGCATATGAGGACCAGTGGGAGGGGAAATTTTACATGTGATAAGAATGTGAATCACTGGGGCACCTGGGTGCCTCAGTGGGCTGAGCCTCTGCCTTCGGCTCGGGTCATGGTCTCGGAGTCCTGGGATCGAGCCCCACATCGGGCTCTCTCCTCAGCGGGGGGCCTGCTTCCCCCTCTCTCTCTGTCTGCCTCTCTGCCTGCTTGTGATCTCTCTTCTCTCTCTGTCAAATAAATAAATAAAATCTTTAAAAAAAAATGTGAATCACTGGAGTCAGAGGGGAGACCATGGTAGAAACTCATAATAATGGCTTTCAATAAATCTTAACCTTTATGGCAATGCCCTTTTGCAATAGGATTTGCTGCACCTCCTTTCAAAAGGTAAAGTCTGTTTTCCCACCCTCTGCATCTGAGTTGACATGGTGACTTAATCTGACCAAAACAATGTAGTGGAAGTAACACCGTGCGATTTCCAAGGTTAAGCCTTTTTTTAAAAAAAGATTTTATTTATTTATTTGACAGAGAGAGACCACAAGTAGGCAGAGAGGCAGGCAGAGAGAGTGGTGGGGGGAAGCAGGCTCCCTGTTGAGCAGAGAGTCCAATGTAGGGGCTGGATCCCAGGACCCTGAGATCATGACCTTAGCCGAAGGCAGAGACTTTAACCCACTGAGCCACCAAGGCGCCCCTCCAAGGTTAAGCCTTAAGAGACACTGAAGCTTTACCCTCTTGAAACACTCATGCCACCACATTAAGAAAAAGACCAGGCTAACTCTCTGAATGATAAGAGACCATATGGAAAAAAAGAGTACTAGCTGACAGTGACCCCCAGGTGTCAGACTGGAAGTGAGGCTATCTTAGACACTAAAGCCCCAGTCAAGCCATCAGACAACTGGAGCCTCATGAGTGACTTTTCCAGCAACCAGCAGAAGTCCTGCCAGGCTGAATAAATAATTGCTTTAAGCCATTAAGTTTTAGAGCAGTTGTTAACAGCAAAAGCTACAAAAACAGGCTCTTCACATAATGTTTATGACTCATGATCACAGATTTGAGTAAAACTTGAGACACAGAAAGGGAGCCCAACACAGGTCAAATATTTTGGTGAGAGGAATATTTTAATGGAAGATTAAGAATGAAATTTTAGGGGGCGCCTGGCTGGCTCAGTCAGTAAAGCAGGCAACTCCTGATCAGGAGTTCGAGCTCCATGCTGGGCATAGAGATTACTTAAAAATAAATAAATTTTAAAAAATAACAAAGAGCTCTTCCTCGCCTTAAAAATTTTTTTTTCATAAAGAGATCCAGAGTTAAAGCTACATAAAATTTTTTTCACTGTTTTTTCCTATAAGTAATTTTTACTGATTATGCCATTCCTTCGTTCAACTAACAACAGATGTTTTTCCAATTGGCTGATTTGCTTGCCAGAATCTAAGAGGAAAAACATTTTTGTATGGCTAAATAAACCTAAAACAAAATACATTTGTAATTCCTCCACCCTAAATCTTGCCCCTCATAGAAATATAATTGCATTTTAAAGAAAAACTACTGCCAGTGCGTTACCATCTCACGAGTAAATTTATCATAAGAAAGAAATTCCTAGATTAAAAATACCAAGGAAGGGATACATTTAGAGAACAGACACACTACTTAATAGGTCAAACTTTCTGCTTTGGACACCTAACATCTGACTCAACATTCTGAGCTTTCTTTTATCCTGACTTCTGTTCACTAACCAAAATCTATATCCACTACCAATTCATTGCTCTCCATATAAAATAAGTATACACCTTTATTCTGTTTTCTGTTCATTATTTCTTTTACTTATTCAATTTTAACTAACCCCAGCAACATTTTAGGGCCCTCACGACATCATGAACTTTGGTGATCTACTCGGTATGACTGGAACTCATTTTGGAAGCTGCTCAATCCAAAAAATCTTCCATGCCCTACTGAAAACTTCTTTGGAGGTTATGAACTGAAAGGAAGAACTGAAAACTCAAAGTACCAATATAATTAGTTGTCCTTCTCTCTCCTCCTCCTTCACTGCCCCTAGCCCCATCCCATCTATATAAACACTAAAGAACTAAGAGTAGATACAGCCAGGCAATAATGGGATTTGACTCAGGATTAGCAAGTATTTAACCTCTAATCTCATATTCCAAAACACCACAGGGGTTGGTAAATCAAAGGAAAGTAGAGTTTGATTTCCTCATGTACAAATTCTAGTCAATGTGCCAGAAACGGAAAACTGGCAGAAGCTGTGGAATTTTCCAAGACATATGTCAGATAGTAATTTTACAATTCACTCACAAACACACATTCTAAATCATCTTACTGTTATGGAAATATTTCCAAAGCAATAGTATTTTAACACAGCCATGGTATTTGTAGAAAAAGCATTCTCCTGTTTTAGATAACACAAGAATCAAAGTACACAGCACCCAGGATATCCTAACTGCATGTCAGAAATATTTAAATTTAAAAGGAACCAAGAGAAACAATGTTAAATTAGAACAAAGACTCTTTAAAGCAGAAGTGAAGAAATAACTTTGTAAGAAAGTTGTTAAGGGAAAGTAATACCAAGTTAATAGTTTGGTGTATCTATTAGACTTCTTAGGCCATGATATGAGTCAGACAATGGTGCTATTATGAACAAGGCAACTAAACAAAGGATGCATGATATAGCTATATATTTGCCTGGTATGAATTAACTGATAAATATCTGGAAAGAGGTCTCTACAAAATGCCATATAATTTCACTGAATTTTTTTTAAAATTTCCAGGCATATATTTTTTAAAGATTTTATTTATTTATTTGACAGAGAGAGAGAGATCACAAGTAGGCAGAGAGGCAGGCAGAAAGAGAGAGAGGGGGAAGCAGGCTCCCTGCTGAGCAGAGAGCCCGATGTGGGGCTTGATCCCAGGACCCTGAGATCATGACCTGAACAGGCTTTAACTCACTGAGCCACCCAGGTGCCCCTCACTGAATTTTTATATAAAGAAAAAAATCAACCAAGACAAAAGGACTGGAAAAACAGCAGAGTCCTCCTTATCCCTATATCCTCTAGAATCTTCTAGGAGGTTCTGGTTGCCTTTCTTTTTCTAAATATGCTTGACCTGTCAAATTTAGACTTATCTATTGACATCCTGCCGTAGAATGTAAGTATTTAGTTTCAACTTTTACCCCCACTCTCCACATTCCATGTAATTTAATCAGTCTTTGTTTAAATCAAGAGTCAGAGTGAAAGGACTGGAGAGACACTAGTCAGTACTCAGCCAAGTAGAGCAGTAAGACCATGCACTTCTCTCTACAAATTAATGACTATCTCATTTTTTTTGTTTGTTTTCTATGTATTTTTAGCTTTTGCTCAAAAGCTCCAACATCTGCCACATGTCTATTAATATTTTCCATATGCTAAAATATATCAGATACAGTCTTTTTCCTGCAGCTGTACCTTCCAAAAACCCTTTGTTCTTTCTTCTGCTTCACTCTGTCGGGAGGACGCCCTGCACTGGCTACACAGCTGTCATCTCGGGCTCTTCCTTAGCTCTTCTCTTTGAATTCTGCTTCTTGGACCTGATTTCTTCTCCCTTGCTATTTAGAGGCAACTTACGGACAAAAAAAGCTCATGAAAACTAGAATTTTGGAGTCACTTGCACGTCTAAAAATATCTTTACTCCAGACTCATATCTGATTGACATTTGGGCTGGGAATAAAATCATAGGCAGAAAATCTTTCCCACTGAAGATATGAAGACATGCATTTCTATCTCCCTACATTACTACTGTGATAGGTAATGCCATTCTGATTGGTCCTTTGAATGTAACCTCTAGTTACTCTTTCTGGAAGGTCTTAGTAAAGTCTCTGTACCTCCAGTTTACCAAGTTTCATAATCACACCTCTTGGGTGTCTTTTTTACTGTTCTTTCAGCTTTTTCAACTTAAAAATCTATGACTCAGAAAATGCTTTGGAGATTTTTTAGGCATCATTTCTATTTTCTCTAGCCTCTCATATTTGAATTTCTATTAGACCAAGAGGTCCAATAATAGGTTATCTTGAATTTCAAAAATTATTTTTCTCTGGGGGTGCCTGGGTGGCTCAGTTGGCTAAGCATCTGCCTTTGGCTCAGGTCATGATCAGCAGGGAGCCTGCTTCTTCCTCTGCCTCTCCCCCTGCTCATGTTCTCTCTGCCTCAAATATATAAAATCTTTTTAAAAATTATTTTCTCCTACTTCCTTCCTTTAATCTTTTTGTTCTAATTCCTAGGAGATTGCTTCAACTTTATCTACAATTCTTCCACTATTTGGAGGGGGGGCAAAATTATAATATTTTTTTATTTGTAAAGGTTATTTCTTATTTGTTCCAAGATTTTCAAAATAACATCCTGTTCTTTTGAAGATGCAACATTTCATTTCTTAAGCGAGATTAAAAACTTCTCCCCCCAACCCCAGTTTTCTCCCCCTTTTCTCTCTGCCTTCTGATTTGTTTGGCCTCTCATTTTATTTTAAAATACTTATTTATTTTGAAAGACAGACAGCAAGCATGCATGCAATGGGAGGGGCAGAGGGAAGGAGAGTCTTAAGCAGACTCTGTGCCAATCTCAGGACCCTGAGATCACGACCAGCCAAAAACCAAGAGTCAGTCACTCAACTGACTGTGCCACCCAGGCACCCCTGGTCTCTTATTTTAGAGGCTTTCCTCAGCTATCTGGTTATTCCTAGGCTGTCCATTCCTATTCATGGCATTGAGAAGCTAAACGGAAGCCCATTTTTACTTTGAAGACCCACCAGTCTGTATGCAGATTTTCATTTAATTTCTTGGCTCCAAACCCCTATCCTCTTCATGCATCTGATGTTCCTGGATCCAGAACCCTCAGCTTCCATTTTCTTGGAGAAAAAAATCCCCAGTTTCCTAGAGGAGGAAGAAGTAGTTTGCATGATTCAACCACTTCATATAAGACTTTCAAATACTACTTTTTGGTTTTTTTAAATATTACCTACTTTTAACCTCAAGCCTCATCCTTGTCTTTTCAAAGACATTTTGCCACCAAGCGTTGAGTCTCTGGGGAGGCTGTGTTGGGTAAACTCATTTCCTTGTCTCTGCAGACAACCCAGGGTTTATCTTCCTCCATTTGGGCTAAATCACTTAACATTCTTCTAATCCATTTTTTTATCTTCTAAAAAATAGTTGAAATTTTTCATCTATGGTGGTTTCTTTTTCTTCCACTTATTTTTGTCCCTAGGGTCCTATGCCTCTTTTTATTCCTTTATTGTAATTTTAGAACTATTTGAAGAGGAAAGGAAATACATGTCCTCTCAAATCCCTATGTTTGATCAAAATACTAGTTTTAGATGACTTTGATAAAATCACTGAGCATATTTACTAAACTAATGGACACTACAAAACCTGCTAGGATAAATAATACCTTTGTTAACAGAGTCAGGATTTAATATGATTTCTAAAGGACAGTATCAAGAGGAAAACTAAATAGGGATAAATTTAAAAAGTCACTTAGATTAAGCAATTACCAGTTACATAAATATAAAGCAGGAAACCTGGTTCACAAAAAAACTTAAGACAGTTTTAGTTTATTATGAGTCATTTATATGACTTGCTGGAACAAATTTTAAAAGCAAAGAAAAACGATGATCTTAGGATACATTAATGGGAGGCATAAGGACTAGATCAAGCGAGAAAAGTATGCTACTGTATACGGTTGTCAAGAACTTTAACGTCACCTTTGAGAAAGGAAACTAACGAAACATCATTTAGAAGATGGATCCTAGGAAATGGAGAGGTTCCAAACTAAGTCTTAGGGAAAATGGTTAACACTAAGAGGAATATTCAAAGTCTTGAATGGAAGAATATTACAGCTGCTATTGGGTATCTGAAGAATTGTCCTTTAGAATCAAGTAGCTCTATATTATTCCAGATAGCCAAGCTAGAAGAAGGAAGGCAATTTGTATCAAGACAAATATGACTTGGGGCACCTGGGTGGCCCAAGCATTTGGTTTTTTGCTCAGGTCATGGTCCCAGGGTCCTGAAAAGGAGCCCCACATCGGAAAGAAACAGAAGACTTGGACAACGCTGTAGACCTAATGGACCTAACAGACATATACAGAACATTCCATTCAAGAGCAGCAGAATACACATTCTTCTCAAGTGCACACAAAAACATTCCCCAGGACAGGGGAACCCGGGTGGCTCAGTCAGTTAAGCATCAGACTCTCTTGATTTCAGCTCAGATCATGATCTCAGGGTCTTGAGATTCAGCATTCCCCCCTTTTGGGCTCCGCTCGCAGGACCAGAGTCTGCTTAAGATTCTTTCCCTCTCCCTCTCCCCACACATGCTGCATGCTCATGCACACTCTCTCAAAAATAAATAAATAAATAGGAAAAAAACATTCTCTAGGACAGAACATGTTCGAGCACAAAACAAATTCAACAAGACAGAGTATCAAGTATTTTTCTTGATCACAATGGTATTCTGATGTGTGTTTTCCAACACCATCAAGTAATTCTCCAATCTGTAGCAGGCACTACCTGGGTAACCTATAAATTTAACTCAATTCTGACACTATCTACAGGAGACAGTATCACATCCCACAGCTTGAGGGCTTAGTCCCACAAGATTCCCCATTTGAGATGCCAAATGCAAACCTAGGTTGTTACCTGTGCTTCTAACTAACTGGCTATAAATTGATGGTTCCCATGATCCCCTCCTCAGGTTCAATTTATCTGTTTGAGAGGCTCACAGAACCCAGAGAAACATTAACTTGCATCTGCCAGTTTATTACATAGATACAGGTGAACAGCCAGGTGAAGAGGTATGTAGGAGGAGGTCCAAAACTGTTCTGAGCACAGGAGCTATTGTCTCCCTAAGAACTAGGGTGTGGGGCGCCTGGGTGGCGCAGTTGGTTGAGCGACTGCCTTCGGCTCAGGTCATGATCCCAGAGACTCGGGATCGAGTCCCACATCGGGCTCCCAGCTCTGTGGGGAGTCCGCTTCTCACTCTGACCTTCTCCCTTCTCATGCTCTCTCTCAGTCTCTCTCTTTCCTAATAAATAAATAAATAAAATCTTTAAAAAAAAAAAAAAAAGAACTAGGGTGTGCCACCCTCCTGGTATGCGATGCCACCAACAGGGAAGATCTCTGAACCTCACCATTTTGAGTTTTTATGGAGGCTTCATTACATAGGCATGACTGTTTAAATCACTGGTCATCTGCAAGCGATTCAACTCCCAGTCCCTTTATCTTCCTGGGTTTGAGGGAGGAGAGGGATGGGACTGAAAGTTCCAACCCTCTGGTCAAGGTTGGTTTCCTTGGCAACCAGCCTCCATCCTTAGAGGCTTACTAGAGGCTTTCCGAAAGCCACTTTATTAACATAAATGCAGGTGTGGTTGAAAGCGGCTTGTTATACGTAACAAGATGCCATTTCACCTTTAGGGCCCTAAACTGAGTACAAAAGATCAAATATTATAACAAAAGAAGTTTCCATTGCTCTAAACATCTAGGAAATTCCAAGGTTTGGGGAGTTGTGAGCCAAGAATTGTGGACAAAGACCAACATATTTATTTATTATAAATCATAACACGTATGAAACTAAAAATCACAGGAGGAAAATCGGAACAAAATGCATGCAAATTAAACAACACACGAACCACCACTTGACCAAAGAAGAGATCAAAAGGGAAATCAAAAACTATTTTGAGACAAATAGAAATGTAAACACAACATACCGAAATGTATGGAAAGCAGCAAAAGCAGTTCTAAGAGGAAAGGTTATAGCTATAAATACCTATCTTAAGAATAAAGATCTCATACAACTAAACATTACACCTGAAGAAACTAGAAAAAGAAGGAAAAAACTAAGCCCAAAGTTAGAAGGAAATAATAAAGATTAGAGCAGAAACAAAGGAAACCAATGGAAAAGATAAATGAAACTAAGAGCTGGTTCTTTGAAAGGATAAACAAAACTGAGAAACCTATAACCAGACTAACCAAGGGAAAAAAGAGGACTCAAATAAAAATTATAAATGAAAGAGGAAACATTACAAATGATACCAAAAAAAAAAATACAAAGGATCATGAGACTACTATGAACAATTATACCCTGACAACTTGGACTACCTAAAAGAAATGGATAAATTCCTAGAAACACAACAACCTACTGTTAAAGTCATTAAACAAGAAGGCCATTAGACTGAGGTGGCTCTAATGCCTTGGTATGGAAACCAAAACTTCAGTGGCCTCTGTATGCAAACCAAGAGCTAAGCCAGAGTCATGCACTGGAATCTGCAAAAAAAAAAAAAAAAAGAAGAAGAAGAAAAATCTCAAGGCAACCATTTAAAAGATAGCCAATCAAATAATTTCTTTACTTTTCTTCTGCATCTTATCTATAAAAACCTTGCTTCTAGTCCTGTGGGTGGGGCACTTCTAAAACATCACCTGGACTAGCACTCTGTGATTTGAATCAATGCTTGTTCAAGTAAACTATACAAAGTTTTAATGTGTATCAGTTTATTTAACACTTCCATGACTGAATCATGAAAAAATAGAAAATCTGAACATACCAATAATTAGTAAGGAGACTGGATCTGTAACTAAAAACCTCCTCCAATAAAAGCCCTTCAAGACCAGATGGTTTAAAAAAAAAAAAAAAGGCCAGATGGTTTCACTGGTAAATTCCAGGAAGCAGTTAAAGAATTAATGTCAATCCTTCTCAAACTCTTCCCAACAAATTGAAGAGGAGGAAACACTCCCAAAACCATTTCATGAAGCCAGTATTATCCAGTTACCAAAGCCAGACAAGGAAACTCTAAGAAAGTGATGGTTCAGTCCCTGAAGCAGCTGCCTTTGGCTCAGGTCATTATCCCAGAGTCCTGGGATCCAGTCCCACATTGGGCACCCTGCTCAGCAGGGAGCCTGCTTCTCCCTCTGCCGGCCTCTCTCCCTGCTTGTGCTTTCTCTATCTCTGACAAATAAATAAAATAAAATAAAAAAACTTAAAAAAAAAAACTATATATAGGCCAGTATCCCTGATGAATGTAGATAAAAAAATTCTCAACAAAATAGCAAACCAAATTCAACAGCACATTAAAAGAATCATATACCACAATCAAGTAGGATTTATTCCTGGGATGCAATGATAGTTCAATATACCATCAGTCAATGTGATATACTACATTAATATGCCACATTAATAGAATGAAAGATAAAAATATGATCAACCTCAACAAGTACAGAAACAACATTGAACAAAATTCAACATCTTTTTATGATAAAAACTGTCAACAAATCAGAAACAGAATATACTTCAACATAATAAAGACTATATACAACAAGCCCACAGCTAATATCACACTCAACAGTGAACAGTTGGAAAGCTTTTCTTTTAAAATAAAATACAAGGCAAGGCGCCCCCACTCTCACCACTCCTACTTACCACAGTACTATAAGTCCTAATCAGAATAATTAAGAAAAAGAAATAAAAGACATACAAATCAGAAGGAAGAAGTAAAAGTATCTATTTGCAGATAACATGATCTTATATACAGAAAATCTTAATAAAGAAAACAATCCCATTTACAACATCAAAAATAATACTCAATAAATGTAATCAAGCAGGTGAAAGATCTGCACACTAAAAACTTTAAGACACTGATGAAAAAAACTGAAGACACAAATAGAAAGAAAGCCCATGTTCATGGATTGCAAGAATAGTGTTAAAAATGTCTATACTATCCAAAGTGATCTACAGATTCAACACAATCTCTATCAAAATTCCAAAGGCACTCTTTCACAGAAATAGAAAAAAATAATCCTAAAATTCATATGGAACTACAAAAGACCCCAAATAGCCAAAGCAATCTAGAAAAAAACAAAGCTGGAGTCATCACTCTTCCTACTCTGAAACCATATTACAAAGTTATAGTAATCAAAACAGCATGGCAACTGCATAGGAACAGACACATACACTAACAGAATAGACTCAAGAGCCCAGAAATAAATCCACACATATATGGTCAACAAATATTGAAAAGGGACCCAAGAATACTCTATGGGGGAAAGATAGTCTCTTTAATAAATGGTACTGGAAAAACTGGATAGTCACATGCAAAAGAATGAAGCTAGACCTCTACCTTATACCACTGAGAAAAATAAACTCAAAATGGATTAAAGACTGAAATAAATGTAATACCAAAAGCTGTGAAACCTCACAAGAAAACATAGTGAAAATTCTCCTTGACATTGGTATTGGCAATGATTTTTTTTTATATTTTATTTTTATTTATTTGAGAGACAGAGAGAGAGAGAAAGTGAGAGAGAGCATGTGAAGGGAGAAGGTCAGAAGGAGAAGCAGACTCCCCATGGAGCTGGGGGTCCAATGCAGGACTCGATCCCAGGTCTCCGGGATCATGACCTGAGCCGAAGGCTGTTGCCCAATCAACTGAGCCACCCAGGCGCCCCTTGGCAATGATTTTTTGGATAGAACACCAAAAGTTCAAGCAAGAAAAGTAAAAATTAAGAAGTGGGACTACATCAGAGCACCTGTGTGGCTTAGTTGGTTAAGTCTGACTCTTCATTTCCCCTCAACTCCTGATCTGAGGGTAGTAAGATCCAGCCTCATGGAGCCTGCTTAAGAGTCTCTCTCTACGCCCCCCCCACCTCCACCCAATCAAGTGCGCTAGCTCTCTCTCTCAAAAACAAAACAAAAAAAACAGGTGGGACTACAAACTAAAAAGCTTCTGGGGGTGGAGGCGCCTGGGTGGCTCAGTCAGCTAAGCATCTGCCTTCGTCTCCAGTCATGGTTTCAGGGTCCTGGGATCCGGCCGTGTGGGGCTCCCTGCTCAGCGGGGAGTCTGCTTCTCCCTCTCCCTCTGCCCCTCCCCCTTGCTTGTACTCTCGCTCCCTCTCTGTCCAAATAAATAAATAAATAAAATCTTAAAAAAAAAAAAGCTTCTAGAGGAATCTAGCTGGTTTAAGTTTTTTCATCAATGTCTTAGAGTTTTCAGTGTGCAGATCTTTCAACTGCTTGGTTACATTTATTAAATATTATTTTTGATGTCATTGGCTCAGTCAGGAGAACATACAACTTTGAAAATTTTTTTATTATTTTTTTTTGAGAGAGAGAGAGAGAGAGAGGGAGGGAGAGAGCGTACACACGAGTGGGGAGGAGAGGGAGAAACAGGCTCCCCATTGAGCAGGGAGCCCAATATGGGGCTTGATCCCAGGCCCCTGGGATCATGACCTGAGCTGAAGGCAGATGCTTAACTGACTGAGCCACCCAGGTGTCCCTACAACTTTTTTTTAAATTTTTGTCAGAGAGAGAGAGAGAGAGGGTACATTTGTGCAAGCAGGAGAGGGGCAGGCAGAGGGAGAAGTAGGCTCCCCATTAAGCAAGGAGCCGGATATGGGACTTGATCCATCATGATCTCAGTCGAAGGCAGAGGCTTAACTGATTGGCCACCCAGGCATCCCAAGCACGCAACTCTTGATCTCATGGTCATGAGTTTAAGCCCCACAGTGGGCATAGAGCTTACTTACTAAAAAATTTTTAATAAAAAAGTAAAAAGCTTCTATACTGCAAGAGAAATGATCAGCAAAATGAAAAGGCAACCTACAGAACAGGAAATATTTTTGCAAACTATTTATCTGAAAAGGAGTTAATATCCAAAATATATAAAGAACTCACACAACAATAGCAAAAAAGCAAATTACCCAATTTAAAAATGGGCACAGGTCCCTAATAGTCATTTTTCCAAGAAGATATATAAATGACCAGCAGGCCTATGAAAAGGTGTTCAACATCACTAATCATCAAGGAAATGCAAATTAAAACTATAATGATATAGCCCTCACACCATCAGAATGCCTATTATTAAAAAGACATGAGATAACAAGTGCTGGTGAGGATGTGGCATGCAAATCCTTGTGTACTCTTGGTGGGAATGCAAATTGGTGCAGCCACTAACAGTATGAAAAAACAGTATGGAGGTTCCTCAGAAATTTAAAAATGGAACCACCATATAATCTAGCAATCCTACTTGGGTACACACACACGAATATTATTCAACTATAAAAAAGAAGGAAATCAAAAAAAAAAAAAGAAGGAAATCCTGCTTTTTATAACAAAATGGATGAAGGTATTATGCTAAGTAAAGTGAGTCAGAGAAAGATAAATACTGTATAACCTCACTTAAATTTGGTGGTTGTTGGGGTCTTGAGGGGTGGGGTTAGTTGGTAAAGGTGATCAAAGGGCACGAACTTCCAATTACAAGATGAGTAAGTTCTGCAAATCTAATGTAGACCTTGGTGACTATGTTAACATTACTGTATTGTGTACTTGAAATAAAGTTGTTGAGAGAGTAGATCTTCAATGTTTTCACCACACAAAAAAGTTAACTGAGGTGACGGATGTGTTAACTAACCTTACTATGGTAATCATTTTGCAAAATATACATATACCAAATCATCACATTGTACGCCTGAAACTTACATGTTTATATGTCAAATTACATCTCAATAAAACTGGAAAAAAAAAAAAAGGAGTGGCTGAGTGGCTCAGTTGTTAAGCAGCTGCCTTCGGATCAGGTCATGATCCTGGGGTCCTGGGATCAAGTTCCACATTGGGTTCCCTGCTCAGCAAAGAGCCTGCCTCTCTGCCTACTCGTGCTCGCTCTCTCTATATAGCTCTCTGTCAAATAAATAAATAAATAAATACATAAATAAATATCTTAATAAAAAAAAAGGATTAAGGAAACCAAAAAGAGAACCAAGAGAAATAAAGAAATGTACTTTACCTAAGGATTACAGAATGTACTAACACCGGTTTATATTTACGGTTATTTTTCTTAAGCATTAAAAAAAGAATCAAAATTAAAATCAATACAGACTGAGGGGAAAAAACAGGCCAGTGTCATTACAGTACGTTATGATCAAAGTAGGACTTAAACTAAATCATAAGCTTGGTAACTGTTCTTTGGCAGTATGCTTGATCCTATCTCCCCAAACCAGTGGTGACTCCAAGGCAAAATGAAAAAAGTTAAGACAATGAGATTTTTCACAAATCTACATGCATTGTTAAATGTTGGAATTATATCCTTCATATTTGTTATAAATTAACCTGTACTTTATTTTAAAATATCAATAGCATTTGTTTTCTAAAATAGTATCGGTAATCTTTTTTGTTAGACCCCTCCCTCTTTAAACATTTTTTCCATTTTATTTTTTTTAATTTTTTTAAAAGATTTTTACTTATTTATTTGACAGAGATCACAAGTAGGCAGAGAGGCAGGCAGAGGAAGAGCAGGAAGCAGGCTCCCTGCTGAGCAGAGAGCCCAATATGGGGCTTGACCCCAGGACCCTGAGACTATGACCCAAGCAGAAGGCAGAGGCTTAACCCACTGAGCCACTCATGTGTCCCTTTTTTCCATTTTAGGGGTGTCTAGCTGGCTCAGTCAGTGGAATATGTGACTCTTGATCTCAGGGTTGTGAGTTCAAGCCCTATACCGCGCATGGAACCCACTTTGAAAAAAAATTTTTTTTCATTTTACTAATCCAAAGCTTTTGTAGATTTCCTAGAACTTTTGTTCTATGGGGGAGTTCTATAAATAGTTTGGTCATGAATGACTTCATGCAGTTGTCTGCCATCAACTGTAAAGAATGAAGAAAAATATGCTTATAGATTTTTTTTTTAAATCAACACTGATAGGCATGAGCCTGTTGATATATAAGCATAATTATTAAATTTAGCTATCTTTTCTTTGGGGTCATTCTCTTAATAGGAGGAAGATTCTCTAATCTTTTACCTAGTTGACAGAATTCTGGAACTAGGTGAGGGAAGGAGACTGGGAACTTCCAATATCCTGTGTAAGCAGATCAGCCCCATTCTCCTCTGCGCTTGGGGTCCTAGGTCCTGAAATTCTCAAATTTGATTCCTTCAAAGAATAATCTCCTGATTTCTGTAAGGCTGATGACAGCTGCCCAACTACTTGGGGTGAAGGGGATAAATACTGAGAAGAGGAAGAGGGGGCAGAGAGGGATCCATCCCCAGTACAGACTTTCAGAAAACCCCCCTGTTCTCAGGCGCCTGGGTGGCTCAGTTGGTTGAGCGACTGCCTTCGGCTCAGGTCATGATCCCGGAGTCCCGGGATCGAGTCCCATATCGGACTCCCGGCTCTGCGGGAGGTCTGCTTCTCCCTCTGACCTTCTCCCCTCTCATTCTCAGTCTCTCTCTCTCTAGTAAATAAATAAAATCTTTAAAAAAAAAAAAAAAAAGAAAACCCCCCTGTTCTCAACCTCCATCTATGGTATACTGTACTTCCACGCTCGGAGTTTCTCAGGCAGGTGTCCCGCGGACAAATTATGATCTGTGTCTTGCCAGTAGTCCCCTCGATAGGCACTTGGGTTTGACCTTCCTCTCCTCTGCTAAGTCACTATTTTCTTCTGCTTTTCCTCTTCCCATAGAAGCAGGATTACAGACGTCTCATAGTTTCAAAGATGGGAGTTTATATGCCTGTTTTTATGTGATTTTCAGATGAGCCAGGAAATAATTTTACTTTGCTGTCCTAAGACCAGAAAGAGGTGATGTTTGTAATCTTTCAAGTCAAATAACCTTGAAAATGAGCCAACTACTTACTTTTCAAGGGCTAAATGTTTGTTTGATAAATAACTCCCAAAGGATAACACAATTGAAGTCAAGAACTCAAATGCTCTGTTAAATTAGAGCATTTAGCAAATGCTCTGTACTTCCTGTTTTCAAAGAGAGCCTTTATTTTCTCATCTCTATGGCTTTTTATCTTCTACCTAGAAATCTATCCATTTTTAATGCTCTCCTCCATGGGAACCTGGGTGGCACAGTTCGTTAAACGCCTGACTCTTGGTTTCTTTTTTTTTTTTT
>CM052804.1:18890555-18945869 GCA_028533885.1 Nasua narica | reverse complement strand
GAGAGCTGAGAGCTCTGCTAACCTAGCCTAGGTTAGGTTAGCTAGCCTAGGTTAGCTAGCCAGGGTTAGCTAGCCAGCTAACTTAAGGGGACCCCACCAATGAGGAGAAAAGAAAGATGTCCCCATAGAATAACTGAGCTTGTCATCTATAAGTCCACAGTAAAATAACACTTTTAAAAGGATCTATCTTCAAAGAAGAAAAATGTATCAGGTACTTCTGCCTCTGCTTACAGTAATGATGGACTAGATTATCCTCATGAACTTTCCTAACAAGGACCACTAAAAAGTTGGGTGAGGTATTAAAAATGACAACAATAACCGTAGACCTTTTAAAAGCAGGGATTAGGAAAAAATAGTATAAAGAATTATCAATCCAAAATCTAGAGTGTGAGAGCCCGTACTCAAGAATAAAACTTGATGTCAATATTATTAGATCAAATTTAATTCAAGAACAGAATCATTAAAAGTCAAAAAGAGGTTTTCCTTATAGAAGCAAGTCACAAAGAAAATTTCACATTTGTTGAAGTTTATATATCTGACAACAGAGCTTCGAAATATCTGAAGCAAGAACTGCACTACAGGAAGAAATAAACAGGGGTGTCTGGGTGGCAGGGTTTGTTAAGCGGCCAAGGCTTGGTTTCAGCTTAGGTCATGATCTCAGGGTCCTGGGATCAAGTTCGGAGTCGGGCTCAATGCTCATCACAGAATCAGCTTGTTGCTCTCTCTCCTTTTGCCCCTCCTTCCACTCACTCACATGCACTTGCTCAAATAAATACAACTTGCAAAAAAAAAGAATAAACAAATTTCGACATGGCTGGAGAATTTTAATATTCTTAAAGAAACCAACAGACAAAAATAGGCAAAACGTTAATAGAGACCTACAGGATCTGAATAACACATATAACAAGCTTGATCGAAGAGACGTTTAATGAACTCGGTCAAACAATTTTTAACTCACCATGATGGACATGGACATTATGTGCCCAGCACCCTTGTAAGTCCTTTTTATGTATTACATCATTTAATTCTTACAACAAGTCTGGAAAGAAGGATCCTATGACTAGTTCCATTTCATAAGTCAGGAAACTGAGATACAGGGGCACCTGGGTGGCTCAGTGAGTTAAAGCCTCTGCCTTTGGCTCAGGTCATGATCTCAGGGTCCTGGGATCGAGCCCCGCATCAGGCTCTCTGCTCAGCAGGGAGCCTGCTTCCCCCTCTCTCTCTGCCTGCCTCTCTGCCTACTTGTGATCTCTCTCTCTCTGTCAAATAAATAAATAAAATCTTTAAAAAAAAAAACTGAGATACAGAGATTAGATGTATCCCAGGGTCACACAATTTTAAATACTGATCTTACCCAAAATATGAATGGATGAAAAAAATCAGCTTTGCCACAATGAGACAGTGTGCTTTATGTTAGCAATTAGAAAAGATCTTAAGAAAATAATAGATAATAAAATAAAATGTTTTATTGGACAAACACTATGATCTCTTTCAAAACTATCATCAGCCCTCTTGGAAGTTTTCCAAGTTTAAATAGACTTTAAAATTTTTTCTAAGTTAGAGATACAAGGTCCACTTTCACCTCCCCTAGGAGGGGACAATCAGTACGCTTTTTGTCCTCCACCTCTTTGTTGCCTATACTTAAGTGTCCTGAGACCTTCCTCTTCTGTTGATCATCATGACTTCGTATTCAGATAAAAACAGAAAGACATAATTGTGAGAAATGTTAAGAAGGTGGGGTATTCTGGTCTCTAGCCTCTGGCTGGTAAGCACTTCTTCCTTTCTACAATTCAGTTCTTTAAAAAGGCAGTCTCATTTAAAAATTTTGTGTCTGTGATCTTTTTTCCACATCAAAGCCAAGCATTCAATAAACAGAAAATTCTATTGTCTTCCAACACAGAATACTTCCAAAAATTGATGCTGCTCTTAACCACAAAGAAACTTCAGACACCTGTTAGCATAAGTTACTAATATACACATATTATACATAATAAATTAAAATTACAAATGACCAAGAAAATGACCAAGAAAACAGATCAATATACCTGAAGTTTTAAAATACACACAGGAAATAGTGGAGCTGAGATATGAACCCAGGCAGTCTGGTTCCACAGTTCTGCTGAGACACTGAACACTAAATTATGGTTCTAATTATTGTGTTCCAAGTCAGTATTATACAAAGTGTGGTACTCACTTAGGCATCACCTTTATATTTCCTAGAAATCCAATTTTATGGGCCAGGTGATTTGCCAGTTTTCCAGGTGATTGTTAAGGAAATTGAACTTGGAAAACCCCCTCTCTAAACCATGATTCTTAATCCTAGGAAAAGCTCTGCTTTGGATTCCTTATAATGTGAGATAACAATCAACTTATTGTTTAAGCTACTAAACAAGTTTTGTTACTTGTAGCTGAGAGCTTCCTAACTGGATACAAAAAAACGAGCACACAAAAATCAACGAACTTTACAGCTTTCTAAGGATGGTAAATCCTATCAGCTCTGGAATACATCCAGAATCCAATTACTTCTTAAACCTCCACCACAATCAACTTCACACAAGATACAACTATTACTTTTCTGAATTACTGCAAGAACCTTAAACACCAGTTATGTACTACTTCTCCACAAAGCAAGAATGGTCCTTTCAAAACCTGAAATACAGCACGTTCCTCTTCTGCCACCAAAACCCTTTGGCTTCCTTTGTCAGAATAAAACTCAGGGCCGATGAGGCCATTCATGATCTGCCCTGCTCTCCATCAACCCCCTCTCCATTCTGACTCCTAACTCTCTGGCCTCGCTCCCTCCCACAGCAACCCAACTTCACCATCATCTGGCCACAGGGACCTACCTGGTGGCCATTCCATGCACACTCCCACCTTCAGTTTTGCATTCCTTTGCCTGTAATGGTCTTTTCTTGCACCATCATTTTGGTTTTAAGATTTTTTTTTCTTTAAGTAATCTGTACACTCAGCATGGGGCTCAAATTCATAAACCTGAGATCGGGAGAGGCATGCTCCACCAATAGAGCATCAAGTGCTGTCCATGATTTCTCGAAGTTTGCTCAAATGTTAACTTCAGCAGTGAAGTCTTCCGTAACCATTTTATGTAACTACAAACCATGCCCAATTCCCTTCCTCTTTTTCTTCTCCTTCATTTTTGTCCACAGTATTTATCAGCATCCAACATATTATATAATTACTTTTTTCAATCAGTTTTATGTCAAATTTTCTTCACTAGATTTTAAACTCCCCTAGGGCAATTCTTGCATTTTGTCCATTTTTATACCCTCAGCATCAATAGCAATCTCATGCACGTAGAAAGTACTCAAACATTTGCTGACTGAATTAAGTGATTAGAAAATATAACAAGAAAAAAAAAAGAAAATATAACAAGAAAAGTCCATTTATAATAATATTAAAAATGATAAAGTAAGGGCACCTGGGTGGCTTGGTGGGTTAAAGCCTCTGCCTTCGGCTCAGGTCATGATCACAGGGTCCTGGGATAGAGCCCCCCGTTCGGCTCTCTGCTCAGTGGGGAGCCTGCTTCCACCCCCTCTGGCTGCCTCTTTGCCTACTTGTGATCTCTATCAAATAAATAAAATTTTTTAAAAAAAGATGTTTAAAAAAAATCGATAAAGCATGCAGAAATCAAACTAACAAAAACTGTGTAAAATCTTAAAGGAAGAACTCTATACAAATGTGAAAAAAAGCTAAATATGTATAACGTTCGTGAATGGGAAAGAAAATATTATGAAGTTATGAATTTCCCCAAATTAATGTATAAGGCCAATTAATCAGAAGCGTGGTACTGGCAATAAAAAATAGATGGATGAAACAGAACACAGTTAAAAAACAGACCTCTGAATTCGTTTAATTAGTTTTATGTTAGAAATGGCATTTCAAAACCAGTGGGGAGAAGATGGACTAAACAATGATAGGACAACAGGGTATCCATATGGGGGAAAAGTTAATTTAGAACCCTATCTTACAAAATAACTTCAGGTAGATTAAAAACAAAAATTTTAATGTGACAAAATAAGGAAGAATATTTGTAATCTTGGAAAAAGGGACATCTTTTTTATATAAACACAGAAAGTAAATATAAGCAAAGAGACAAGCCCATTCAATGAAAATTTTTGCAAGTATATAAGTAGACAAGGGGCTAGTATACAATAACAGGAATGCCTAGGAAGGACACAACCCAAATTTGAACACTTGACAAAGGATAAAATAGGCAATCTATGGAACAAATAAAAGTGATCATATAAAGCATCAAAGAATATAACATAAGGGTTCCTGGGTGGCTCAGTTGGTTCAGCAACTGCCTTTGGCTCAGGTCATGATCCTTGAGTTCCGGGATCGAGTCCCACATCGGGCTCGCAGCTCCACAGGGAGTTTGCTTCTTCCTCTAACCTTCTCTCCTCTCATGCTTTCTCTCACTTTCTCTGTCTCTCAAATAAATAAATAAAATCTTTAAAAAAATAAAAAGAAAAAGAATAAAACAAAACAGTAGACACTCAATTTCAGTAGTAATGGGAAGGATACAAAACACGGGCACCTGGGTGGGTTAAAGCCTCTGCCTTTGGCTCAGGTCATGATCTCAGGGTCCTGGGATCAAGCCTCCATTGAGCTTCCTCCTCTCTCTCTCTCTTCCTACTCTGATCTCTCTCCTCTCTGTCAAATAAATAAATAAAATCTTAAAAAAAAAAAAAGAAAGAAAAAGTGTACTGAGCTAGTTTTGGTTAAGCGTTACTTAGATTTCCATCTGATCATTTCCTTTTTTAAGAGTACTACTAGTGGGGGGGCCCCTGGGTGGCGCAGTTGGTTGAGCGACTGCCTTCGGCTCAGCTCATGATCCCGGAGTCCCAAGATCGAGTCCCAGGATCGAGTCCCACATCAGGCTCCCAACTCCATGGGGAGTCCGCTTCTCACTCTGACCTTCTCCCTTCTCATGCTCTCTCTCATTCTCTCTCTTTCCTAATAAATAAATAAATAAATAAATAAATAAAATCTTAAAAAAAAAAAAAAAAAAGAGTACTACTAGTGGGGCACCTGGGTGGCTCGGTCGGTTAAGCAAATGCCTTCAGCTCAGGTCATGATTCCAGGGTCCTGGGATCGAGTGCCGCATTGGACTCCCTGCTCAATGGGCAGCCTGCTTCTCCCTCTCCATCCCTTATGCTCTCTCGCACAAACTCGCTCTCTAATAAAGAAATAAAATATTTTAAAAAATAAAAAAGAGGGCACCTGGGTAGCTCAGTGGGTTAAAGCCTCTGCCTTCGGCTCAGGTCATGATCTCAGGGTCCTGGGATTGAGCCCCGCATCGGGCTCTCTGCTCAGCGGGGAGCCTGCTTCCCCCTCACTCTCTGCCTGCTTCTCTGCCTACTTGTGATTTCTCTCCTCTCTGTCAAATAAATAAATAAAATCTCTTAAAAAAATAAAATAAAATAAAAAAGAGTACTACTGGCACTAAGCATAACACCAACCTACAAATAGTATTTGACTAGCTACATGTTCATCCTGAATGTGTATCCAGGCTCAATTCCAGAGAAGAAAAACAAAGTGCTATTAGGATAATGGGGAGCATATATATTCTCCCCTAGCTCCCAGACTAATGCTGCATTGAATCCTGTGGTTTATCGTTCTCATGTTAATTCAACTCTGAAACAATACCATTACCAGTACTGTTACCAACAATACCAACAAAACCCCAGCCACCTGACTACAGCCAGAGCATGTAAAACAGAACAAAACTGAATCCTCGGTAGGTATGTAGTATTGTTAAGACTAAAAAAGTATGGGGTGGCTGGCTGGCTCAGTCAGTAGACCATGCCAACTCAGGGTCATTAGTTCAAGCCCCACATTGGGCCTAGAATTGACTTAAATAAAATCTTTAAAAAAAAAGTTATCCATAAAAATACGAGGTGTTCTAGAATTATGGCCAGGATCTATCTGATCCTTCTAACCACTATCAAATGCATGTTAAAATGAAATGTATAATTAACTCATTTTAGTCTTTTTTTTTTTTAAGATTTTTTATTTTTATTTATTTACTAGAGAGAGAGAGAGACTGAGAATGAGAGGGGAGAAGGTCAGAGGGAGAAGCAGACTTCCCGCAGAGCCGGGAGTCCGATATGGGACTCGATCCCGGGACTCCGGGATCATGACCCGAGCCAAAGACAGTCGCTTAACCAACTGAGCCACCCAGGCGCCCTAGTCTTTTTTTTTTAAGTCAATTTGTCAAAGAACGAGCGAGCCCAAGCAGGGGGAACAGCAGGCAGAGGGAGAAGCAGGCTCCCCACTGAGCAGGGAGCCCGAGGATGTGGACCTCCATCATGCGGGCTTAACTGACTGAGCCACAGAGGTGTCCCTGGATGGGATCATTTTTAATGCAAATTTTACATTATTGAAAGAAACAGAGATGCCTGAATGGCTCAATTCATTAAGTATCTGCCTTTGGCTCAGGTCGTGATCCCAGGGGCCTGGATCAAAGCCCAAATCCTGGGCTCCCTGCTCAGTGGGGAGTCTGCTTGTCCTTCTCCCTCTGCCCTCCCCGTTTGTGCTCTCTCTCTCAGGTAAATAAATATATAAATAAAATCTTAAAAAAAAAGAGGGAGAAATAATGTAAACACCTTAGAAAATTATAGTTTCTTAGTACTTTCTGATATTAAAAACATTTTGATTATACTAGACCTACCTGATCTTTTATCTAAAAATGTTTGTTCATAAAATACTATAGCCAAAATTATTATTTTAACCTAATAGTAGCATATTACTACTTTTCATATTTAATAATACAGTATGTGAAATTGAGGAAAATGATGCCCAGGCTTTTTAAGTCAAACCAAAGAACAAAACTTGCAAAAAGGCTTCATATGAAGCTTCACAAACTTATATTCAAGGTTCTACAAATACTTATTAAACTGTTTTAATATCTCACTCCAAGTCTTCTCGAAGAATTACAGTAAAGAAGGTAATCGAATCAGTTTTATTAGACCATATGGATTATATACTAATAGCTTTTGGTGCAACCGTAATTTACACAGGTACCTTGGTATTCGTTACACAAAATATTAGTTCATGGCTGTTTAAGGGAGTTAAGTTGGCTAGTAAGTATAGCTAATAAGCCAAAGTACGGGTTCTATTCCCGTACTCTGCAATCCCCCCACACAATTAACTCTGCTCAATTCTATGGCCACAAACTCAAATGTTAAATCAGTTCAAACCAACATCTTATAAATGCCTGTTATTGATCAAAGGAGGAATAATGAATAAATTGTCTGAAACAAGGGATTCTTAGTCAGCATACACGAGAGACAAGTATAACAGACTTCAAGTCAACTGCATTTTATAAGTTCTGGCTTTTATACTTAGCTATTTAATGTTGGGAAAATAACAGCCTTTCAGAGCATCTGCTTTCTTATCTATAAAACAGCAGAGAAATATCCTCCATCTAACACACAAGATTTTTTTAAGTTCAAATGAAATCATAAATAGGAACATATTCTTTAATATGTAAAACACTGTATTAATTTATTACTTGAGATAAGCTCAAATATTACTTGAGAAGTTCAAATATTTCTCCTACTGAAGGGGGGGATGAGTAGGATGCCATATATAAGTTTATATCTCTATCTCTATCTATCTATATATATCTATATAGAGTTCTTATCTATCTAGACTATATAGAGTTCTTTTTTATCTATCTATCTATATAAACTTATATAGGTTAGGGTTAGGTATAAGTTTATATCTCTCAATACATGGGTCAGCATTATGCAGAGTCATTCATAAATTCCTTACCGAGATTTATTTATTCCCTGAAAAACAAATGGAGCACCAGTGTTTAACTACAAACTATATAACGAATTCCTGGAACTACTGGTCAA
This sequence comes from Nasua narica, assembly GCA_028533885.1. Taxonomy (NCBI): domain Eukaryota; kingdom Metazoa; phylum Chordata; class Mammalia; order Carnivora; family Procyonidae; genus Nasua; species Nasua narica. The sequence goes on along the minus strand of CM052804.1, from coordinate 18,937,986 downwards.
AGAGTTACTTTCCTGTTACTTTTTTTCTAACCGTGTTTAATTTCTACTTAAATCTCAGAGGAATGTCCAGTTTTAGTGAGGAGCAGTTACTCTGGTTAGCTCTATTATTAGTGGTGCTACTGTTTTATTTCCCTAAAGATGGGTCAGCAAACTCAAAGAAATTACTAATAAAAACTTCCCTATCTTTTCCCTTGGTCCTCTCATAAATATGCAGAGAATGTCAGAAGGATAGGTAATTCATACTTGCAGTTTTAAGAGTATATGCCTGACAGTAAATTGCTAATATTTTTTTTCATTTTCTTTTTTTAAAAAATTTTTTATAATTTATTTTTTATTAACATATAATGTATTATTTGCCCCAGGTAAAGTGCTAATATTTTTAAAAAGCAGAGTCAACGGGTTTTGTTTTCTTTTAAATGCACTATGAATGCTTTTCATGAAATTGGTTCTTATCACTCTCCCATATCTCTAACACTGCATTTACCAGAACCTTCTAATTATCTTTCTTCCTAACTAGACTATGAACTCCCTGAGGCAAACACAATGTTTTAGAGCAGTTTTGTACCCTTTAACACCTATCAATATCTGACACATAGTTTGGAGCTAGGTAAATTTTGATTAGGACTGAACTCCTACCAGCAGTATACCTTGGTTTTCTAATACTGAGATTTTCTGAGACCTAGACAAGGTCAGATAAGCTTGCCTGAGCTCCCAGATGTTTTTCATAGCTTGAGAAGCTGTATAGTGCGTCCTGGTGGTTTTGCTGGTGAAACTGAATGTATCTGATCATGTAAAACACACAAGTAACAAAATAACTGTATTTAGGTGCTGTATATTAGATACTGCATCTTGTTTGTAGGACTAAAACATCTAGGATAGGATAGAAATTTGATAGGTGTACTGATTGTAAGATGACAAATTCATGGTATGTTAAATCTATTTCTCCATGGAGTTCAGGTTGCAAATACAAGTTACCTTTGTATCCCTTATTGCAGTATTTAACATAAACTTACATTATCTAACAAAACTTTTGAAATTTGCATGCCAGATCCAACAGTTTTAAGGGATCAGTATTGGGCAAAAACTTCACTGGTAATTCTGATAGACGTTCAGGTCCTTCCTTATTTATTTCTACTATGACATTCAGTTTCTAGAAATGAAATTTAGTTTCACTTATTCCTCCTTAATAATGTCCGCTTAACTCAGGGAATACTATTAGAGTTCTAGGTCTATCTTTTTTTTAAACTGAGCTATAACTGACATTCAACATTATATTAAATTTCACCTTTAGCTAACAATCTAGTTTGTATTAAGTTAGGGAAATACACATTTGAAATCTTATTTTAGAGCTCTAAAGACAAAGAGAGGTAAGCGGTTTTTCCCAGGGCTCAGTGTAAGTTCACAATAGTGATAACATTAGGTCCCTTGGGATCTTGATTCCTATATTTGGCCAAACTTTTCTGCCTGGACCAGAGACCAAGGAGCTCAGATGAAATTTATGTCACTTAGGGCCTATAATCTACCTTTTGAGGCATATAATCTACATACGATTATTCTTTCTTAAGGAATGTTTTGACCTTGGTGAGACTGCATTTTTTATTGTTGTAGAGATCTAGATTTGGGAAAATTCTTTTGTGTACTTGTCAGCTGTGACTAAGAATACTATTAAGTGCCTTAACTTTCTGAAGTTACCATTCATGAGAATATGTTAGGAAAGTTATAGTATTCAATAAATGTTTTAACTTAGGGGCACCTGGGTGGCTCAGTCGTTGGGCGTCTGCCTTCGGCTCAAGTCATGATCCCAGGGTCCTGGGATGGAGCCCTACATTGGGCTTCCTGCCTGCTTCTCCCTCTCCCACTCCCCCTGCTTGTGTTCCCTCTCTCGCTGTGTCTCTCTCTGTCAAATAAATGAATGAAATCTTAAAAAAAAAAAAGTTTTAACTTATCCAAGGAGAATTCCAAAACAGGTCAGGTTTCTTTCCCACAAAATAGGTTGCAGAAATGTTAGGATGTGATTTTTTTCAACATGGGCTTCTTTACATGAAGGACATGTAAACAATTTTCAAAAAGCTGGTAAGAATGAGTGTGGAAAGAGTATTAGCAATGCAGAATTCTTTTTCAAAAATAAATACATCTCTACTTGTCTGTGTTCAGTCATGCCATAGCTTTATTTTCTACAAATCAGGGAAGGCAGAACAACTGGTTTCTCGGTAAAAGCTGACTGATCTAGTGTTTTAAATGTCAACTTAACGATTTGGTGCCAGATTCTCAGCTTCAGAGGCATGCACCCACATTTGCCTAACAATGAATACAATACTGGTTGCAGTACAAACTCCAGATTGAAACACTGCTAAATTACTACTCTTCAACTACACTGATTAAAATTCATAGGTATTCCTGTTTAATAAACCCAATACATAAAGCTGAATCAGATGAATAAAGAGATAATTAGTTACATTCTCTCCTTTGTAATAGAATTTTTCCTTTAAATAGTAAATTCCTTTAAAACATTTAAAATAATGATTTACAAAAAGTCTAATTAAAAACACTTCTACTCCACAAAGTAATATAACGAGAGTCATCATTTACTGAGTGCTTATTGTGTGGTAGATTCCACAAAGTAATATAATAATAGGCATCATTTATTGAGCCCTTATTGTTCAGTAGACAACTTGCTAAGTGCTAACATTACAGAATTAAATCCCCACAATCCAGTGAAGTAGGCATTATACCCATTTTAGATATTGAAAATTTGAGACTCAGAGAGATTAAATAACATGCCCAAGCTCACATAGATGGTAAGTGGCATAGCCAGGGTTTAAACTCAGACTTCAGAGTTTGACTCAAGAGCTCAGAAAAAGCTAATGCTCTTAAACAGATCCTATATAAATTCCATACATCCTAAGAAACTGAATCACAGCACACTAACCCCCAGGATATCATACAATCATTACATCCATTCCTCACTCCTCTGGCAGAGATGTTCATTTAGATATACACCAGCTTTTTTCTTTAAGTGTCTACCTCCACTTCTATCAGAATTCAGAGCAAAAACAACCAGGATTCCAAAGTAGAATATGGGTTAAGATCACACAGGTTGTTTTGTCTTTACTAGTAGCTGTAAGCAAAGAAATGTAAGAACACCGGCAGTAAACTGAGTATCTAATCTCTAATCTGCAGCAAGTTGGGGGACTTATTTATGGAGAATCACAGAATTTCTATGCTAGAAAGGAACTTACAGTTGCAGCAATGGAGATCCACAAAGGACATACAGATACCAGCACACACACACACGTTATTATATACGTACCATTATATATACACATAATGCATATTTATAAACTATATGGATGTGAGTACTTATTTCATAGTTCAGAATTGTATTTCCATTTGTAAAATCCTTAAGACATCGCCTTAACACTTTCATCCTCTTTTTACTCAAATTAACTTCAAAATTAGAACATTAAAATATATAAATGATCTGGTTCAAAAAATAAGATGACAAAGGATGATTTAAAAACAAAACAAAAATAACATGACAAAAAAAAAAGATAATATTCTAACAGAGAACTCTGGAAAACTTTGCAGCTAACATTTACAGTTCACATTAAATTGTTAATTTGCAGGCAACTGCGAATTGTTTTTCTTCTCCCCAGCCACCCTGAAAGAAGAAAAGAAAAAAGAAACAAAAAACATAACAAACTGGCTCTTTGTTGGTAAACTCTAATTCAGTATACACAAAATTGGCAATGATCTTCCCTGGGCCTAAACTGACAACCAAGGTGGCATATGCATAAGAATAGTTATTCTGTATTTAAAAACCTGCCCCAATCTAGATAACTTACTGTTTTCTTCTTTTTGCCTGTCTTCCCTGCCACATAAATCACCTCCTTCTGCAGATAGAAAAGCAAACTCCAAGCACCCAGAGTAGCTATACCTAGGGCTTCTTATTGTTGCAAATTAGAAGTAAAACTGAAAATGCTTTTCCATTTTTTACTTTAAAACAATTTATGAAACTATATTGCCTGCATCCTCTAGTTGATCAGGAAGCACACTAACAAACAAATACCGTAATAGTTGGCATATCTAATTATATAAAATCAGGCAGGCAGTTGATTTATTGCTAACCTTCACCCTCGTGCTGTTAAATGTGATTTCTGTCTTAGCACCAAAGTAATACATAAGATTAATTTGCCACTTGCTTTCACAGTATTCTGTTTTCCTTTTTAGTTTTTACTAGAAATTCCTGGGACAAAACTCAAGGACAAAAATGGAAGAAGGGGCGCCCTGGTGGCTGAGTCGATTAAGCGTCTGCCTTCGGCTCAGGTCATTATCCCAGGGTCCTAGGATCAACCCCTGCATCGGGATCACTGGGGAGCCTACTTCTCCCTCTCACCCCTTCTCATGCTCTAGCTCTTGCTATCTCTCTCCGTCTTTCAAATAAATAAATTCTTAAAAAAAAAAAAAGGAATTGTCAATATATATGTCATAATTGACTAAACTCTTGCCTACCATGATTTAATTGGCAACTTTATTCATTTAACAGAGAGAGAACACAAGCAGGCCAGAGAGGCAGGCAGAGGCAGAGAGAGGAGCAGGCTCCCCGCCGAGCAAGGAGCCTGATGCGGGACTCGATCCAAGGATGCCGGGATCACGACCTGAGCCCAAGGCAGCTGCTCAACCAACTGAGCCACCCAGGCGTCCCTAACTGGCAACTTTAACCTCATAGCAACTTAAGAGACTGAACGAAAATGGCTTAAATTACATTTCCAACTGATTACAACCATCAGATATGAGGCTTATTAAATTCAAGAAAATATCATAAAATCAAATTGGAGGAAAAATGATTAGGGAATAGAGGCTACTTAACCTATTGCTGTAACTCATATGCCTGCTATAGAGTTACTAGATTATGTGCTGAAAATAACACCCCGGCAAAGCCATTCTTTTAAAAGAAAGTCTTCAAAAGCTAATGCAAATGTATTTTGGATTTATTTACATCTGAATACACCTCTTCATTTCTAACAGTTACATAATTAAACCGGATCAATCAAGCACAAATACCATTGCACAGTTCAACACCACCATCTCTTGTTAGTTGCTATTAAGTTAAAATCTTATCAAATGGGCCCAAATGCACTAAGACATAAAATCCTAAAACCAAGTTGTATGCCTGCATTTTTCTGAGGCAATTTTCGGGTAGGGGTCTGGTCTAAGAATCCACCAAGGCTGGAAGACCAAGTAGGAAAACAGTATAAAAACTACTATGCACAAGCAGCTAAATTTGGTCAGTTTAAGGGCATTCTTTCTTCTTCCTCCCTCCCTTGGATTTTCCTGGTGTAACGGAATATTTTATTTTGAACATCTAAAAATACCCTTCAAAAACCACAGCACTAGTTAGATTACCGAAAATTTTAATTCAGTTCCCAATGTGTCACCAGTTGGGAAACAGTAATCTAAGGGCTGGGAACGGAATCCTTGGCCTGTAACGAAAGTACTTAATAATTTTCAAGAAAAACGAGACCAAGATTTGAAGAGAGACACTTGGGAGATAAAAACAGAAGGATTTTAGAAATTAAAATTAAAAAGTGACATCAACACTAGCAGCTAAACTGACAAATGACCTAAAACATAACAATATAAAAACTTCCAAGTGTAAATACTTCTAAACATTTCTAATACTGATTCAATGAATGAAAATCTTACATGCAGAAATAGATTACATCTAAGAAATAAGAATGTATAGCTTGAATATCAAGAACATACTATAAAGTTTTTGCCAAGTTAAACATTTTTAATGAAAATGGAAAACAATTTTCGATGTGTAATGATTTATCCTATGTAGATTGTAGAAACAAACATATACTGATTTTTAAATAATGAATAACTACAGTTAAGTGAATGATAACAACACACCATGCTTCAAAAGGTAAAAAGGAGGGACACCAGTCAGTTAAGGGACTGCTTTTGGCTCAGGTCATGATCCCAGGGGCCTGGGATAGAACCCCACATTGTCGCTGAGGCCCACATCAGGTTCCCTGCTTAGCAGGGAGCCTGCTCCTCCCTCTGTTTCTACGCTCTCTCTAATAAATATTTTTTTTAAAGGTAAATGGGACCCTTAATTATACAATAAACATCAATAACACTATTTTAAAAAACACGGAATATCCAAACGGGCCCAAAAAGCCCAAATCTCTAATTTGGACCTTGTATAATAATAGATAACTGCTTTCTTTTTTTTTTAAGATTTTATTTTTTTGACACAGAGAGAGAGATCACAAGGAGGCAGAGAAGCAGGTTCCCTGCAAAGCAGAGAGCCCGATGCGGGGTGATAACTGCTTTCAAACCAATCTCTAAAGTGTTAAAAACAAAATCCCATACTTTTACTATTACTCCTTCCCATTGCAAGGGTTTTCAAACATAATGAAGCAAATGGCTGTCACCCACTGAAAAAAGGTGTAACCTTTTCCACATGTACCAGTTAGGAAAAGATGGTCATTTACTATGTAAAATGTTATTTTTTTTAAAGACTTTGAGAGAGAGAGAGAGAGAGAAACAGTGAGAAAGAGTGAGAGAGGGAACACAAGCAGGGGGAGTGGGAAAGGGAGAAAAAGGCTTCCCGCTGAGCAAGGAGTCCAATGCGGGCCTCGATCCCAGCACCCCTGGATCATAACCTGAGTCGAAGGCAGATGCTTAACAACTGAGCCACCCAGGGGCCCCCAGAATGTTCTTCAGAAGATAAAACCTTGGGGCACCTGGGTGGCTCAGTGGGTTAAAGCCTCCACCTTCAGCTCAGGTCATGATCTCAGGGTCCTGGGATCAAAACCAGGGTTGGGCTCTCTGCTCAGCAGGGAGCCTGCTTCCCCCTTTCTCTCTGCCTGCCTCTCTGCCTACTTGTGATCTCTATCAAATAAATAAATAAAATCTTAAAAAAAAGAAGAAGAAGAAGATAAAATCTTATAGGGAAAAGACAAAACATACTGAATGGAAAAAAAAAGGTAATTACTACAGCCTTAGCAGTACTGTACAACTCTGCCTACAAACTTTAACAAAACTGGAGTGGCTATTTTAGGAGAAACAGCCAAGGAAATGGTCCCCCAATTTTATATTAAAAATTACACATTCATAGGATTCTGGAACAATAAGAACCAAAACAATTGATTCTAACTTCTTGTTTTGCAAAGGAGGGAAACGACCAAACTGGAGAAATAAAAAGAAATGACCGAAGTTATAGTTAATTGGTGGCAAAAGTCAAGATTAACATCCAGTTCTTTCAACTCCCAACACAGTATATTTTTCTGCCATACCAGATTTAATGATTTTTCTTGTTTTGGACAAACTGACTTGATAAAATGAAGCAGACAAATAAGTACTACAATTTAATCTTACAGGCTGTAATTTTATACATTTATCAAGGTAGCAGTGAGGTATAATGAAAAAACAATAAAGAACAGGGATTCAAAGTATCCAAATTGGAACTTATTTCCTAACTATGTGAATCATAACATTTCCAGGCACTGATTAAACTGTAAATAGTATCTGTGATGTTGGTTAATGTTTTCATAATAGATAACTAGACCTTTTAATGACATCAAAAGGACACAAATTTTCCTCCAATAGTACTGTCATCTTATGATGGAGCTACTAAGAGAATGTTGAAATGGAGAGGCTTTACTGAAAAAAATCTAAACTTGAGATTCAAGGGCTTAGATATTTATACCCATCTGTCACTAATCTCACTGAGTGTTAAGATAACACACATAGGGGCGCCTGGGTGGCTCAGTTGGTTAAGCATCCAACACTTTTTTTTTTTAAAGATTTTATTTATTTCTTTGTCAGAGAGAGAGCAAGAGAGCACAAGCAGGGGGAGTGCCAGGCAGAGGGAGAGGCAGGATCCCTGTTGAACAAGGAGCCTGAGGGACACGATACTAGGACCCCAGGATCAGGGCCTGAGCAGAAGGCAGACCTTAACCTAATGCACCACCCATGCATCCCAGCAACCAACTTTTGATTTTAGCTCAGATCATGATCTCAGGGTTGTGAGCCTGGGCCCCTGAGTCCAGCTCCACACTGGGCATGGAGCCTGCTCCATGAGATTCTCTCTCTCGGGGTGCCTGGGTGGCTCAGTGGGTTAAAGCCTCTGCCTTCAGCTCAGGTCATGATCTCAGGGTCCTGGGATGGAGCCCTGCATCGGGCTCTCTGCTTGGCAGGGAGCCTGCTTCCCTCTCCCTCTCTCTCTCTCTGCCTGCCTCTCTGCCTACTTGTGATCTCTCTCTGTCAAATAAATAAAATCTTAAAAAAAAAAAAAAAAAAAGATTCTCTCTCGCTTGCTCTCCCCTCTCCCCCTAATTTTTTTTTAAAAAGGTAACACATATTATAGTACTTCAAATGAAGGACAACTTCATTCTTGATATCAAAGACAAAATATACTGGATGGAGACATTTAGCAAAGTTCTTATCCACGCATTTTTATGGGCTTTTATGCTATGTTATGCTAAAAACAGAGCAGAATGAGAGAGTAGAGGTTGGAATCTTGGCTCCCCCACTTACTAGCTATGCAACTTGAGGACTTCTTAGGTCCCAGCTTTCCTCAACCGTAAAACAGAATTGTGGGAATTAGAAGTAACTGAAGTAAAACATCTATCTCAGGGAGTGGCATGCAGGATTCAATAACAATTATTAAGTTAGAAAGGAAATTATCAAAATTTGCAACAATATATACTATAAGTAATGTAATAAAAAGTATTCAGATAAAGAATTTCGATTGAGAGACACATTAGTCAGCACTATGTTAGCTTATAAGAGTTATTTTTGTGGAAAGTTAATGTCAAAGTGATACAGCAAAGAACAACAATAATTTTCACATCTCTGTATCTCTTTAGTTCTTTTACCCAGCTATCATCTACTCTGGCTTTTCTATAGGATGCTACATATCTGGCTAACAAGTATTCTATTCTCTTCATTTTCACTTAAAATTCTTTTTCTACAGCTCTGGTCCTGAGCATGAGATTTAACGTGTGTGGCCTACAGTTACAACATCCAAAAGCATAATGCACATATTATTCCTTCTAAGATTTTAATGAATCAGTTATAAAAAGAAAAACTTTAGTTATCTACCACCCAGAAAAAAATGTGACCAAGAAAAAGAAAACAATCTTTCACTTTCTGTATTAACCATAATTTGAAATTAGTTATTATTTGCTACAAAAATGTCCTCCCCTCACAAAATTCTCAGGGATCAGCTATCTACTTACAATCATAAAATTATCAGTCCTTTAAAAACCATTCTGTAATTTTGAGAATTAAAAAAGTAACTTGAGGGCACCTGGGTGGCTCAGTCGTTAAGCATCTGCCTTCAGCTCAGGTCATGATCCCAGGGTCCTGGGATGGAGCCCCACAACGGGCTCCCTGCTCCTTGAGAATCCTGCTTCTCCCTCTCCCACTCCCCCTGCTTGTATTCCCTCACTTGCTGTCTCTCTCTGTGCGTCAAATAAATTAATAAAATATTTTTTTTAAAAAAAGGTAACTTGATGTAAATGTTTCAGACATGAAAAGACTGCTTTGTCTACATGTCTGATCCATTGAAACTAAATATTTAAAATGTTTTCAATGAATTAGCAGTAAGTTTACTACTTCATAAGAGACCTAACAGTTTATTGTTTTACTACTTGTAAATTGGGTCAGTAAAGAGGTAAATGGGGGGGAAAAAAAAGAGGTAAATGACTTTAAGAACTACTCAGATAATTAAACTCATTAACACATACTATTTCCAGCCTTTCCCATTTGTGTTCTGGCATGGACCCCTTACTATCATAAAAGACTAAAATGTTTATTTATAAACCAAAAACTAATCATACTGTAGAAGGAGGGGTTTTTAATCCCTCCTTATTCTTTATCTTATCAGATACCTTTAGAAAGCTTCTATTGGTTTAGTTCAAGGTAAACAGATATACTTAATAAGGCTATAAATTTTACTATGGTAGTACCATCCCTACAGGTAAACTACAAATTAACATATAAGATAATTACAAAAACAGGATGCAATTTAATTTTAAAACACATACTACAAAAGAACTCCTTCCAACAATAACTCAGTCTACAAGAAAATAGCAAAATGATAAAGAGCAGACTTCAATGGCAAAAGGCTATCCCCCACTCAGATCTTCAATATTTGGGTTTCTCTTTCAAGATTCCTGTTAACTGCTAAAAATCCCCTCAGTAATTTTAGTGATAGTCTGGACTTTTACCCTACTAAATATGAAACCACCCTAAATTAAACTTATTGGATCTCTCTAAGGCAACCTAAAGTTCTGTTAAAGTAAACATCAAAAAAAAAAAAAAAAAGTAAACACCAAATCATATCTACTATATTTTCTTCCTATGATTAAATATGAAAACTCTCGGGGCACCTGCGTGGCTCAGTGGGTTAAAGCCTCTGCCTTTGGCTCAGATCATGGTCTTGGGGCCCTGGGATGCAGCCCCAAATCAGGCTCTCTGCTCAAGCCGGAAGCCTGCTCCGCCCCCTCTGCCTGCCTCTCTGCCTACTTGTGATCTCTCTCTCTAATAAATAAATAAATAAAATCTTTTTTAAAAAAAAGAAAAAAGAAAACTCTAAAGAGACCAATTTCTTGATTTTCTCCACTCCTCACCTCCAACAGTAATATCTTAGCGCTCTGAATTTAAACTTCTCCCCAACACTTTCCACTTAGATCTTTGTGAATAAATTAAAATAGTTTCCCCATAAGCATAAAAAGTAACCAAGGAACAGACGAAACTGAAGACCCTTAGGTAACAATTTCACCCCCAGCACCCAGTGAGCAAGTTTCCTTAAACTTTTGTCTCACAGTCTTACAATTTCATCCTTCAAATGGAAATGAAGAAAAACACCAAGTGAGATGTACACTGAGCTGTGAGTGATCCCAGGTCAGTCTGATTCTCTGCCAAAAAAGACTAGGTAACATTTACTCTTCCTGTTGTAGAAGTTTCCTTCTCTTATCCCCTCAGTAAACCTTGGGGGTTTATTACCATACTATTGCAATTCACCCGCCGTTAGAATACTTCACTTCCCAAAGGAATCACTTCCTTAACACGGTAACTACTCACTGAAGACGCTTTCAGGTGTTTTCCTATTTCCTCCTCCATTCCTCCGCTCCATTAGCTATAAACCTTTCTGGCCAGGAGAAAAAGTTCTTCAAGAATGGATTTTCTCCGACCTTAGTCCCAACCTCAAAGACCGTACACATCTAAGAGTCCCCAGAAACAATGAGCTACAAAAGTACAGACTAAACGGGAAAGAAGAGGAAGTATCAGAACAATACCCAACCAAAGAGAGCACCGAAAACTCGTGGTCGTCTCTATCATCCCTCTGTGCCACCCCCACTTCCCTAGTTTAACCAAGGTCTCTCAAACTCAAGAGAAATGGCCCCCTAGCCCATAATTTCCCTCTCGCTGCACGAAGAAGGTGGCAGAAAGAAAAGAAGCCAGCTCCGGTTGATCGGAGCTGTGATGCTTTTTCTGCCGGGTGGAGGGAGGCAAGCCAAGGGTTGTGTAAAGAATGGAAAGCTGAGTGATACTGGGGGGGGGGGGGGAGGGGGGAATTAGGGCGCCAGAGCTAATCCCTAGCCGAGAACCGCTGGTGGAACAAGCTGGAGGCGACCAGCCCGGAGGACTAGGGAAGCTGGGCTGCACCCGGCTTTCGGGTCGCGAGAAAGGGGAAAGAAGTCTGGCAGCCCCAGCGGTCGGTGGGTGACCGCGCCAGGCAAGGGAGGAGGCTCCGTGCGGAGCGAAATTTTCGGAACACAAGAGCGGGAATCGCCTTGCTCACGCCGCCCCAGCCCCCCACCAGGCTCACACCTCAAACCTGCTCTTGGTCACTCCGTTCACGTCCCTCCTCATGGGGCCAGCGGGTGCGGCCGGGGCCGGGCGCTGCGGTGTGCGGAGTGCAAAGACTGGGGGCCCGGGGCAGGCCCCGGAGTTCCGGGACCGGGAGGAGGTAGAGGAGCGGCGAGCAGGGGCCGTCGGCGGGGAGGGGAAACCTCTGGGCTCCGGCGGGGCCTCCTCCACCTCCCGCAGAGCCGGCGGCGGCGACGACTGCTCGTCGCTACCTCTTCTCTCCTCTCAGCCTCAACTTCAACCCAAAACAAAAACACTCTCCACCTGCCAGCAACGCCGCTCCTCATTGGGCAGAGCCGCCCGGGCCTTGGAACGGCGTGGGGAGGGGAGGAGGAGGAGCGCGCGGCGGCGGCGGCGGCGGCGCGAGATCACCCCTCCCCCACTCCCGGGCGCAGCCCGCGACGGTCCGCCCGGGAGCAGCCGGAGCGCGGCGGCGGCGGCGGCGGCGGGGCGAGCCCGCTCTTGCCTCCGAGGCACGCAAGCCCACCGCAAGAAGGAGAGGCAGGGAAGTGCCGATCTGTCTGTGTGTATTTGTGTATGGGAGGGGCTGTGGGGAGGGTGTGAGTGCGCGCGTGCTCGCGAGTGAGGAAAGCAGGACAACTGCACACAGTACTGGAGCCCATCTAATCCCCTTCGCCGGCAAACAGCACGCACCCACCCAGCAAGCACTTGAGCTTTCTGTCAAGTCCTCCCAGCCCCCTAAGTCTTGTCGCTTCTAACCCGGTAGCCTGTGCAGCCACATATGCCCTTCCCGGCCACCCAACTCCCTTTCCCTATCACTCACTGTCGCCTTGAACCCAAAGTGCAGCAGGCGATCCCTGCTCGGAGCCATTTTCCTCCTTTTTCTGGGTTGTCTCTAGATTGAGGCAGTGCTGCTGCTGCCGCCGCCGCCGCCGTCGTTGCTGTCGCTGCCGCCGCCTCCCCCGCCCCCGTGGATTGCATTACCGGGTGTTGCAGGGAGGGCTGGGGGGCCGCCGCAGGGCGTGGGTCTCCCTGTGCATGGATCAGGAGGACGGGGGGTGCGGGGGGTAATTGCGCTACCCTCTGCTCTGGGAATATGCAGCGAGGACGCACCTCGCGCCTTGGAGTCAGGGGGTGCAGCGCAGGAGCGGGGCGACCATTCCTTTTAGCTGGGGGAGGGGCGAGCTTTGGTGGTTGGGGGGGCCCGGCGAGGCTGAAGTGCCTTTGGCTTCCCCCGCCCCTCCGCCACCAGACTGCCTCTGGCGCCCAATGGGCTCTAGTGCTTGCCCGTCCTCCAATCAGGGCTCTGGTTGGTGAGAACCTGATCCTGACGCCACTTTGGCGGGAGAAACAAGCGTGTCTTAACGAGTAGGCGGGGGCGTTTGACCAGTGGAAATTACGACATTCATCTGACTCCTTGGCTCCTTCCGTAGAAGCTAGTTTGTGTCATCATATTATTATACTTTAGCAACACCAGCCCTCGAGGTCTTGAAATTTATGATCGCATTTCCATGGATTAAGGAATAAGTTTACCCTCTTTTAGAGCGACGAACTACAAAATCATGTGCCAAAGATGAAGTATTAGAAACTATATCATAAATTCCAGCAGTCCTGGCAGGGTTACTGCTCCTAATTGTATTCCATAGTAAATATGTTTGTCTTCATACCTCTTTTAATTCGTTTTAGTGACTGACTTGTTAAGAATCTGATTAAAGAGATTATTGGGGCACCAGGCTGGCTGCCTTGGTGAAGCCTACCACTCTTCATATGGTGGTTGTGGGTTCAAGCCCCCTTGCGTGTACTTAAGAATAAGATATGTATAAAAGAGAGGGGCTTAAGAGCAACTTGTGCTGGAGATTTTTTTTTTTAATAGCATATTCTGGGACACCTAGGTGGCTCTGTTGTTTAAGCATCCAATTCTTGATTTCCCCTCAGGTCGTAATCTCAAGGTGGTGAGATCCAGCCCTTACTTGGGCAGGTAGCTGGGCGTGGAGCCTACTTAAGATTCTCTCTCCCTCTTGCCAGCTCCAGCTCAGCTCCTGCTCTTAAAAAAAAGTAAAAATTATTAAAAAAATAAAATACAAAAATGAATAAAATAGGCATATTCAAGCTGGAAGCTTTATTACCTAACTCTTCAAGCACTTTTTCAACTTTTTCATGTTTGTCCTTGAAAGGGCTTTTTTTTTTTTAAAGATTTTATTTGACACAGAAATTACAAGTAGGCAGAAAGTGGGGGTGGGGGGAGAAGCAGACTCCCTACTGACCAGAGAGCCTGACGCTGGGCTGGATCCCAAGACCCTGAGATCATGACCTGAGCTGAAGGCAGAGGCTTTAAGCCATGGAGCCACCCAGGCACCGCTCTTGAGGGGGCTTCTTAAGCAAGGAACCTAGCTTCAGAAATTCTTAGGCCCACAAACCCAGGTCTAGATGTTATATTCTCTCCTGTCTGCCTTTAATGTTATTTCATTTCAGTTATATAAATACAACTTTTTAGTCCCATCTGATCTAAGAGCAATTTTCTCCCAACTATTGATGAATTTGGTGACTAAGGCATGCAAAAGATAATAAAACTGGCTCAAGCAGATAAATCAAATGAAGAAAACTTTCACAGGTCTTTTAATAGGTTTCAATTATCCTTTCCAGCTAACCTGTTTTGCGTAATACTCAGGGAAGACTTTTCCTGATTGAATTTTGAATTCAATTGAATTTTAAAAAGCCAAATAGGAGCACCTGGGTGGCTCAGTTGAGCTGCTGACTCTTGATTGGCTCATTTCATGATCTCAGGGTTGAGCCATCCCTCCAGGTCCTGGCTCAGCAGGGAATCTGCTTGTCCCTCTCTCTGCTCCCCAATTCCCCCCCCTAAGAATACACAAAATCCTTTTTTTAAGAAGCTGAATGAAAATTACTCAAAAGGTAAAAATTTACTACACAAAGGCATATTACTTTTTATCAAATAAGTTTATTTGCATGTAAATAAACAGGTTCTTTGTAATGTTTTGGGGGAAAATCCCAGATTTTGTCTACTTTCAAAAAAATGAAAAACCCCAAAGTATTTACAGAACGGCCATATGCACAGAAAATCAAATTTGAAAGATTTTTTTAGAAAAGACCCTCCCCAACTGCTCCTGATGTACATTTCTAAAACACAAAATTATAAAGCCCAGCTTTTACAGCTAAGCATGTTTCCCAACCTAGCTTCTGAGATGTTAGGTACTTCCTACCCCTCAAAAAACTAACTCAAGGTAGAAATAAGGGGGTAGAGGGATTAGAAGGGGGTAAAAAAAAGGAGGTGGGGTAGAAAATGAGATTGCCCAGGGATTGCGAAAGTTCCCTATACTGTCATCTGCTTTAAGTGACTTGACTGGATACTGTATGACTCACTGGCTCCCTTGAAAGGGTTGCTTCTGAGGATTCATGGTATTGCTGCACTAAATTTTCACACCTAGGCCTTAAGGAAAATCTTTCCAAGAGTCACTAACCTCAAGGCCAGTTTTGGCAATTATATCCTGCTTCATTTCTCCCCCGTTTGTAAAATACCTGTTTTAAAACACACGGATTTTGAACCTGAAATCTTCATGTACATCAGAGCAGGTTTTGACCAAGAACCCCTAATATGAAGCCAAAAGACAGAAGAGGAATCAGGTCAAACTAAGAATACATTAGACACCAGCAGCAGAAGACAGGTAGAAGTTGACTTCATGTCCTTGCAGTCTTTTGAAACAGGAGAATGAGTACACCTAGACAGGAGGGAGGTGTCCCAGGCTTGGTTTATTCTGCCTCTTCTCCTCCACCCTGTGGAGAAATGCAGTGCTCCCTGGTTCTCAGGCAGGGTGAAGCAGGTTAGCCCCGGCTCCCTGTTAAGCAAGTTCAGATGCTGGGTCAGTGTGTGGGGTGTGCCCATCGACAATTCAGGGGCTTATCCTTCATCCAGATCCTAACTCGGGATTCTTTGATCTGGGATGAAGACAGAAAGAGAGAAAAAGCTTCCCAGTTTACTCATTTTGGTATCTGTTGGCTCTGCTTGGGGAAACTGAGCCCCTGATATGTAGTACTTTCCCCATAAGATTTTCCCCACCCAGAACAAACTTAAAAACCACATAACATTTTTTTTTTTCCTCTGCAGAAACCAATGGGATAGGATTCAAAACTAGGTGAGAAACTTGTGAGAAATCCAACCTGGTTATATGTTTGAGAGGCTGCTACTGTATCAGCATCACAAGATAAAGCACTCTGGTATCACCTTGCCCATGTCCTCCTTAGTGTCACCCAAGACATTTGACTCTGATACGGTAACCGATAACTTTTCTTGCTCCACTTTGCAATGTTTCGTTTCCTACTTCTTATTACCTTGGGACACAAAAGTGGCAGAGTTGTTGAGAGCTGATGACCAGAAAAGGGAGAACACTAGAGGAAATCAGAGACAGTCAGGAAAGAACGCCAAAGCTGATTTTCCAACTCTATGCTAACTCCAACCTGCAGAAAGAGCTGAATATAGAAATCTTCTTCAATATCTGATGAAGTCACTCCATTTATCACACACACACACACAAATGAATCACCTGGCTTTTTTTTTTTTTTTCTTTTTTTTAAATCCAGAAGAGTTGTGCTGGGGACTGTGCCCCGTCCTGCTGATACAGATCCTGAATGGAATCATTAGGAATGGCACAGTGCAGGTGTCAAAATCAAAGTAAGGCCGCAGAATTTTGAGAGGACCCTCCAAATACTGAGAACTTGTGTTGCACTCAAATGGTCTCCTGGATTTCTATTTTTATGAGAAGGGCTTCTTATTGATGTCCCCCAGAATCCAGACTCAGACCTGTTCCTCCAAAAGGTCCAATTGGGTTGCTACATAGTAGCAAGGGTTTATCTTCATGCCCACCTAGCATTCCAGGCCCCCATTACTTCAAGTGAGCTTGAAATTGTTTTAAGTGAACTATGGCTGCAAATTTTTTACTGTTTTATTTAAGGGAGCATACAGTGGAGTGACTGAAGTCCGGACTCCTTCTCCATGTGATGCAGAGAAACAAGGAGCCCAGCTCTCAGGAATGGCATCAGTTCTCCTACAAACAAAATGCTGGGATGTGGACTTTTGGCACATTGTGGAAATAGGAGAACTTTTAATTCTGTAATGGTTTTCATGCCACTGGGTCAGGGAGGCTGTACATTAAACCTTACTGCATCTGAAAACATGTTTACATCCCAAAAAGCCAGCCCAGCCTTTATTAAAGGACAAAGAGACTATAAATCAGTACCTCCACAGGGAGGTAACTCCTAATATTCCTATGATGTCTGAACCCTATGATAAACCTCCTAAAACAAAAATACCATTTTGGTTTTTCTATTTAACTCCAAAGGTGGACTCTGACTAATCTGCTTGGGCTTAATGCTACAGTACCAGCACAAGCTCCAGGCTCCCTACCACCAAATAAGCCTTGCTCTTCCACCTCCCATCACTTTGAACCCTGAACCTTATAGAATTAGAAACACTGTATAAAGACAAACAGATAAAGGGTTAAAATATTACAAATAAATAGCTAAAATTATCTTCCCTCCCCCAATCACTCCTAAGAAACAGACACCAAACATTACTTAAGTGTCCAAAATGACCAAAGTCCTTCATTTGCCCATGCCTCAAATGGACAACTAACCAAGTGAACAACCTTCATGCAAATGCATCAAGGAATGTATTGCTTTTTCATTTGCTGCCCAGCCCTTCAAATACATGCACTAAAATGAGTTAAAACATGGCCTAAAAATGGAAAAAGGGAGAAAAAAATATATATGAATATTTCCCACAAAACTGGTTCCCACCCTTCCCTCTCCCTATGCCCCACCCACCCCCTCCCTTTCATAAGCAAGTATTTTAACTTTTTTTTTTTTCCTTTTTTCTCTGGCAAAGGAAAAAGTGATTCTTGGTAACCAAAATCAAACCCTATGGTCTCTTTTGTAGGGTCTGGCTATGCCTTTCTAAATTCACCCAGCTCGGTGTCAAAGCCATGCCATTTAAGATTCTTAAACACAAAATCAGACCTGTCTGACTCACCCCTTATGGTAGTTTGCCTATAAACTTATTAGATTTTCTCTGACCATTTTTGTCTTAAAAAATAAGGTTCCTAATTGCCAATCAGGGCCACATCCATAAGATCATCATCTTCCTCCCCAATCATAAAGTCAGGGCTGAGCCTTGAGGGCCTGTCTGTAGATAAAATTGTGTTGCTTGTCATAGACAAGGACTGGTCTGAAGAGATGGGTGATTTAGACCAACTCTCTGGCTTGATGCTATGAGATTTTTTCTTGTCCCGGTCTTTGTCCCGGTCTCGGTCTCGATCTTTGTCTTTCACTTTCTTCTTTTCTTTTTTGTGCTTCTTATGCTTTTCTGTGCTATATTCTGGAAGAGGTCGGATACCATCATCTGAGCTGGGACTGTTCTGATAAGATTTCTCTGCTATGGAGGAGCCTGACTCACTTTCACTGTCCAGATTCTGGGGGGTATATGCTGGTGACTTACTATGGCTAGGAGAGCCACGCTCATGCTTTGGAGTGGAACCACTGATGAGTGGAGAGCCATAGTTTTTGGAAGAGGCCATCTGAGGCCTGAGCCCTTCTCCACTACTTTCCCCAGGTTTCTGCAAAGTCACTTTGGCTTTAATACTGGGAGAACCCCCATCATGCTTGCTGATGATAATTTTTGCCACACCTGTGCTCCCCACATTTTTTGACTCTGAGGTCTTCTTAGATGAATCCACTGAACCCCCGGAGGTGGAAACCTTGGATTTTTCTTTATCACTTTTCTCACGCTTACCCTGGAACTCTCCTCCTGACATGTTATGTTTGGAGGACATTGGATGGCTAGAAGAATTTGTGCTCACCCCCATCTGGCCATCCATTGGGTCTTCACCTCCAGGGCCACTGGTGACGACCCCATGCTTCAGTTTATCTATGACAGCTGTTAAGGACGGCTTCTTATTTCTGCTGGGAGACTTCCCTTTGGAACTCCCATGCTGGTTCTGAGAGGATGACATGGAAGAACCACTTGAGGAAAAGGAAGAGGAAGATGCTGTACAAGAATTAGATGAGGGGGGAGTTTTCTGAGACAATGAGCCTGAGGATCCTAACCCTGAAGATGACTTCATGCCAGTGCTTGAACTAGTTCCAGACATATGAGAACCACCAGAACCTGAACTGATGGGGGACTTGGCTTTAGAGGATGGGGGAGTCCCAGGAACAGGCTTCATTGGAGAGGCAAGCTTATCAGAGCCTCCGGGTGGCCTTGAATGAGAAGGGGATATGTTTGGTTTACTTAAAGAAGGATTCATAAGTGATGATGGCTTCCCTTGAGGTTTCATCTTAGTGCTGCTGGAGCCACTGCTCAGTCCATGCTTGGTAATGGGAGAGGAGCCTGGCTTCCCCCCAGACTGGGATGAATTTTTGGACTGGCTAGATCCAGAAGACCCTTGGCTAGAATATACACTGCTGCTTAACTTGGAACTTGATGAGCCTTCTGATTTACTGCTTTTCATCTTGCCTGAGTTGGAAGCAGAAGATGAGGAAGAGGAGGAAGAATGGCTATGGTGGCTTTTACTGCCTGAGGAAGACACAGAACCGCTGCTGGTATACTGACTGTGGGAGGAAGGCTTGCCCACCATCACAGTGCCTTTAGGAATCTGAATAGTGATTTTGGGAATGGGTGGTGTGGCAACACCTGGGGGAGTCTGTGATCTTCCTGAACTGCCTGGAGACTTGGATCCACCTGTACTGGTAGGTGGGGTGAAAGGTCGGTTAGAAGAACTGTGAGACGGAGACTTTCCTTCAGTGTCTGCCTTCTTCCGCTTTGGAGGTTTATCTTTGCTTTTGCTATCATTAGAAGGGGTCCGACTGCGCTTCCCTGGTTTGCTATCTAATCCTGGCCCTGACAGACTACTGTTATTGGTGCCGTTGCCTTCCTTTACTCGCTTTTGAGTCTTTTCTTTCCCTAAATCCCCAGTAGTCAATAAAGGACTCTGGCTACCACTGTGATGCTCCATAAGATCTGCAGGACCCAAAGCCTTACCAGCCACTGATATAATACTGAAATCAACTGTGTCAGCTTGGCTGTTACCTTTAAACTTAGTCTCCCCATTATCACCTCCAAGCATTGGCACCCCCAAAGTATTTAGTGCCTGAGATGCAAATCCTTTGAAGTCATCATTATCTCCACTTTGGCTGCTTTCATCAAAATATTCTTCTCCAAAACCACCTTGGCTCTGGCTGTTCAACAAATCAGGATTAAAATCTACTCCATCAGGAAAAAAATGATTGGTAGGAGAGTCACTACTAGGGCTTCCAGCAGCATCTGCAATTAGGTCAGCTGGATCTGTGTATGGATTTTCATTATTATTGGTTTGAAAGACATCAGGGTCAAAGAGGGCACTCTGAGAATGCCCAGAGCTTGAAGAATCTCGAACAGGGGTACCAATGGGTGGGCAATCGTCACTAGTGCTGGGAAGCTTAGAGGCTTCTTCTGCAATGTCTGAAAGGATATCAGTTACATCTGGGCCAATGCTGTCTGAACTGGATAGTCGGACCATCCTTTGAATACTGGGTTGGGGGTGAGGTACTGGTTGTGGGTAAGTTGTTGGGGGAGTACTACACTGGCTTGGAGCTGGAGTGATGTGTGGCGTATCCAGCGTGTCTGCTGTCATGTTGACATCAAAGATGGGGTTCTGTGAGTCAACATCCATTGAAAATAGCTCCCTCTGAAAGTCATCTTCAGTCTGGTGCTTGGGTTTGTCAGGTGGTAATCTTGATGACTTCTTCTTCTTTGTCTTGTTGCTTCCCGGGCATATTTCCATCCGGGGTGAGCCGGAAGAAGAGTTCTGCCTTTCTAAAGGGCTGCTTCCATAAAGGGTTGAGAAATCCTGGGCAGGGTTATCTTTAAGAAGGTTCATGAGCATCGGGTGGTTCTTGGTGTTGCCGGCCATCGAAGAGACAGGTGGCGGCGTGTGATGAGGAGGGGTCGGACTCGAGCCAATGGTAGACCCCCCGTTCCCTGTGATTTGCAACAAACTGGTAAGAATTGGGTTCTGAGACACCTTGCTGAAGTCCTCCCCATGGCCCACCGACTCATGCCGATCTTTGATGCTCATGCTCATATTAAACAAGGTGGTAATGGGACCCCCCGGAAAGGTGTTGGTTGGTGTAGTGGTACCACTCATTGGGTTGTTGCCTGTGGTCATGCCATACCCTGGGCTGCTAGCCGGGGGCAGGTTCTTTTTCACCATGTCTTCAACTGTCTCTGCAATGAGGGACAGTGCTGGGGTGTCGGCCTGAATGGTTTCAGCTTTCCTCCGAATAGCCCTCATCGTCACAGGGATGGACATACATCTGTAAGATAAGACAGAAAAAACAAAGTTAGCAGTGTATTAGTTGCTAAATGAAAACAATTATTTCAGAAAACAGGCATTAATTCTGCCTGAGATTCAAATATGCCCTCAGAGGTTTGCAGTATGCAATTTTGAGGTAAGGCAAATAACCCAAAAGGCAGAAATAGTTCTATAAAATGCCAGAGCGTTAGGCAAATTCATTCTAAAAAGAATCTGTACCATTGGGCAACCTCATCCTCTTCTGAAGCACTACCAAAAACTAACCAAACCATAAACATAAACAAAGAGTCCAAATTAGATGTCATACTGAACTAAAAGAAAACTGATAATAATGAACTCATGCCATAAAAGCCTTCCTTTGGGGGCTTCAGATGTGATTAATGGGATATGCTATTTCTCTTAATTAATGAACCACTAGAATGATCTCTTGAACCAACAAATTGTAAACCTTAATGGCTTAGTTCATCCCAAAGCTATACTGTGAAAGATGCTATTATTGGAATAAAATCTTCATTTTTTTAAAGCAAAGCACTTTCTATTTTACAGATAAATTTAATAATGTATTTTCGAGAACACTTTGCTCTAGAACATTTTAGCAACCATTTTTAAAAGACCAAATAGTAATATTTTAGGCTTTTGAGTATCACAGGGTTTCTATTCAACTATTCTGCCATCTTAGCTCAAAAGGTACCACAGGGAGGAAAATTAAAAAAGGCACCACGGACAACACATAGGGACGCATGGGTGGCTCAGTAGGTTGACCTTATTTTACCTCAGGTCATAATCTCAGAATCCTGAAATCAAGCCCCAAATCAGACTCTCTACGCAGCAAGGAGTCTGCTTGAGATTCTCTACCTCTGCCCCTCCCCACACACTCTCGCACTCTAAAAAAAAAAAATCTTAAAAAAAAAAGAAAGGCACAATCTATAAGTGAACAGATGTGGCTATGTTCCAATAAAATTTATTTACAAAACAGACCACAAGCACCTACTCTAGAAAAATCTCGAAATTACAGATTAATGTTTCTGGGAAGCTGACTGGCTTAAGTATCTTCCCACATGCCAACATTTGACATATTACCTATGTTAAACAGTGATGCAAAGTTAAAAACAAGACAAAAACCAAGCCTACATCATATTTCAGCTAACTCCCTCCTAAAACAACCTTAACACTGGACCTAAAGTTACCTACCTTATTTCCTATTACTCTCAAAGATATTTTAAAAACCAAAGCTCACATTGCTTTTGAATACCAAAGCAGAGAAAGGTGAATTCAAAGCAGTGACTAAATGCTTTCTTCCTAAATTCCCATTCACTCTAATACTGAAAACAGCATTCCTTATACACCACTTAATGAGACTCTGATGGACCAGGGCCAGGGGTACCTTTGAACAACTTTGGCAATGAAGTCATCTGTGCAGATGAGAGCATCTGACAGCCCCTTGTACAGTTTACAGCTCACATGGGTTGAGTCCTGCACATCCATTACCACTGAAAGACAAAACATATAGGAGTTCAGAGAAATTCAGCTTCTGACTTAAAAAAGAAGGGACCAGACCACTGCCCTAAGAACAGTGCTAACCCCCTCACAACTCACCACACACCAGGGAGTCATTCACAGGGTGCTGAAAAGATACGCTGAAACGGGATTCTGAGAGAGGACAAACTTCAAATTGGAGGAGGCCAGGAGAATCTAAAAGGGAAAGAAACGGATCATAAAATAATCAACCAGATATAAGACTAGACACTAGTAAATAATAATCCCTAAGTATACAGAATGAAATTCTCTTGTCTCAGAAACTAAATCCCAGGGGCACCTGGGTGGCTCAGTCGTTAAGCATCTGCCTTCGGCTCAGGTCATGATCCCAGGGCCCTGGGATCGGGCCCCAAATCGGGCTCCCCGCTCGGCGGGAGGCCTGCTTCTCCCTCTCCCACTCGTCCTACTTGTGTTCCCTCTCTCACTGTGTCTCTCTCTGTCAAATAAATAAAATCTTTAAAAAAAAAAAACACCTAAATCCCACACACTTTTTTTTACAGGTAAAACCTACTATATCATTCACAGGTGACAGAAGGAATCAGATTCCAAAAAATATGTCAGCTTATGTTATAAATACTCCAAAACAAAGTAACTAAGCTTCCACTTTCTAAAATGAAGACCATTTAATTCCTAAATTGTTAAAGACCTTGACAGATATAAATGTCTTGCCTTGGAAGTGAATTCTGAAAATACACATGGCTAAGAGTTTCTCATTTTATTGGATAAGAAGACATCCAGAACCACTGCCATAAACCCTGCTTTCAATTAGTGTTTGCAGATGTTTGCTATGTGGCCCATAGTTTGGTAAGCATGGATGTAGGGGTTATAATCTAAAACGATATCTTTGGGGTGGCACCTGGGTGGCTCAGTCGGTTAAATGCCTGCCTTCAGCTCAGGTCATGATCCCAGAGTCCTGGGATTGAGCCCCACATCGGGCTCCCTGCTCCACGGGAAGCTGGCTTCTCCCTCTCCCTGTACCTGCTGTTCCCTCTGCTTGTGTTCTGTCAAATAAATAAAATCTTTAAAAAAATAAAATGAGGGGTGCCTGGGTGGTTCAGTGGGTTAAAGCCTCTGCCTTCGGCTCAGGTCATGATCTCAGGGTCCTGGGATCGAGTCCCACATCAGGCTCTCTGCTCAGTGGGGAGCCTGCTTCCCGCCTCTCTGCCTACTTGTGATCTCTCTCTGTCAAATAAATAAAATCTAAAAAATAATAATAAAATAAAACAAAATAAAATGAAATCAGATCCTTGGGGTATCTGGGTGGCTCAGTTGGTTAAGCAACCAACTCTTAATTTCGACTCAGGTCATGATCTCAGGGCCCTGCAGGGAGTCTCCTTGAAGTTTCTCTCTCCCTCTCCCTCTGCCCTTCCACCTGCTTGCACTCTAAAATAAAAAAAAAAATCTGTAAAATAAATAAGTAAATAAAAAGTAAATAAGTAAGTAAAATGACATCCTTATGTCAAATAGACATATAATATGCCATAAAAAGTCTCCCCATTATCACCTCCAAGCATTGGCACCCATTCCTAAGCAAAACATACTGGCAGCCCAGAGAAAAGGGTCACATACTTTCTTGGGAAAAAGCACACATCTTGCAGGACTAACTTCATAACTATCTTAAAAAAACTATTTCCAGATGCCCTGAAACTACTTGGAGAATTCTCCCAGGATTCAAATACATGAAATAGAAGGGCCATAGTACACTTGTACACGCTCAGTGTCATTACTCTCTCTAAAATTTCTCATTTCGGGGTGCCTGGGTGGCTTAGTGGGTTAAAGCCTCTGCCTTCGGCTCAGGTCATGATCTCAGGGTCCTGGGATTGAGCCCCACATTGGGCTCTCTGCTCACAGGGAGCCTGCTTCCCGCCTCCCCCCCCCCCCCCCACCCGCCTGCTTGTGATCTCTTCTCTGTCAAATAAAAAATAAAATCTTTTTAAAAAATTTAAAAAAAATAAAATTTCTCATTTCTAAAGCAGTCTTTTTTTTTTCTTAAGATTTTATTATTTATTTGAGAGAATAAGCGAGAGAGAGAGAACACAGCGGGGAAGGACAGAGGGAGATGGAGAAGCAGATTCCCCGCTGAGCAGTGAGCCCGACATGGGGCTCGATCCCAGGATTCCAAGATCATGATCTGAGCTAAAGGCAGACACTTAACCGATTGAGACACCCAGGCACCCCTCTAAAGCAATTCTTATTCCCGAAAAAGAGATGATCTGGTTTGCCTTACATTCACGCTAATACAGCTCTCTTACTGAAGTGCTTTACAACTAAGGTAAAAAATTAACTACAGTTAATTAGAACAGCCAAAAATTTCATCAGGGATTCTAACAGCAGACTGTTTGAAAAATATCAGCATTCCAGAATCTAGGGAGAAAAAGAAAAGGACGTGGGTCTTACCCTTTTTAAGCTATATGCTTAAGTTTCCCAAAAAATGTGGACAGGAAACATACGCAGGCAGGACTAAAAGTTGGGAAGCACTGTCCTAACAATATAAAATTTAAATCTCAAGAAATCATCTCTGGGGCACCTGGCAGAGCATGCAACTCTTGATCTCAGGGTTATGAATTAAAGATTCCTTAAGAAAGAAAAGAAAAGAAAAAAGAAAAGAAAAATTATCTCTTCCCACAGCATCCCAAGTTCTACCTTCTATACTTACTATATGTTTCAGGCTGTAGGTACTTAATTATATTACTGTATGCAAAAAAGAGTAAGTCCACTATCAAAAAAACAGTAGTTTCCAAAGGCCAATTTATGGTTTAGTTTCATCATAATTATATGGTGGAGCTTAAACTAGATTCCCAACTCCTCCCACTGAGATTCTAATTCAGTTCACTTGCGAATGGAAACCAATTATAAAAGCTCCACAGGAGATATGATAAGCCACCAAATTAGAGACCACAAGAATGAACAGTTTCCATTTGCCAGTAAGTATATCAAAAGGAAAGGCAATACCTTCTTTCAGAATAGTTCTTTTGACACAACTTCCTATTAGAGTGTTATAGGCCACTTGATGTCTGATCAGATTTAGGATAAGAGGAACTCGGCCAGGGTGCTGAAAGGTGATTTTGCTAACTAGGGTTCCCTGTAGACTTCTGCCATCTGGAAGAGGAGCATCCTTGTTGAGGAAATAGCAGTGCTGCTGACCTGGAAGAGCCTGGGCAAAAAGAACAAAAGAAATGAACACTATTTACTCACCCATCGTGTTCCAACCACAAAATATCCTGGGGAAAACCCTATTCCTCAAAAATCAGCAGCAGTTTCTCAGTGAATAATAAAACTCTACAGTGAATTCTTTGGTCAGCTGATGTTATAAATGCCAATTATTCGGCTGAAAAGACCCCTTTTCTATAGATGTTCTATTAGTGGTTTCTTAACCTAACTAAAAAAATTATAAACTATATAAAAATCTATATAAAAGAGGTCCCTAAACCATAAGTGCAAAAATCTGTATTTCTAATAAAACACCTTGTATATTTGTAACACAATCAGAATTTGGGATCTACTACTTTAGTCTAGACTATCCTCAAACATTCAAATAATTCAAGCCCAGAAGAGGTTTTGGAACCTTCCTTAATTTGTTCATTCTAGCACTTTCTTCTCTGTATATACTTGAAGGATGTTTTCAGATTAAAGCTCATGACACTTGAAAGAATTAAACATTAAGAATTCTTAACAGCTACTTACAAACTTATAAAAGTTCAGGATACTATTAAGAGACTTTCATCTGAAATTTTGGCCATGGAATGTACATGGTTACTTCCTGACTTGGAAGCTCATTCTTTTTCTTCAGTATGTTTCAGAAATTTCTGTAATTTCCTGCCTGAATGAGGAACTAGGATATGATTCAATAGTCCAAAAGAATGTTTCTGACCTCAGTAATCCTAAAAAGGAAGATTCTCATCATGGGTTCAAATATAACCTACAACAACCTGTGGAGCCTTACTTACAGCATAAAATCGCATGTTGTGATTCAAAGGTATGGGGTCAGGGTCCTTTGACAGCTCAAACTGAGTGATCAGTTCATAGAGGGGTACATAAGTTGGTTGAGTTTCAAACAATGGAATTCCTGGAAAAATAAGAATCAACATAATGATCACAATAACATCAAAATGTTGACAGCGCAGTTTTCCCTTCATGACTTCTATTTCATTCATCCATTTATTGAAAAAGTACTTACTGAGCATTTACTAGTACAAAGCACCATGACATTTATATCCATCAGTACTTTTTTGAGGCCGAGACTGAAAGAGGTCTAAGATCATCTGAATTTGAAGTTTGTTTTTCATATTTTTAACAAGAATTAGCTCTTGCATTCTTAAAACTCACCTGTGCAGTTCTGAAGTTTCTGAACAAATGCTCTAGATACTGGGATTGGCTGAGGAAATTTCAAGAAGAAACAGGCAGGAAGATCAACACTGTTGGCACTGGTGATGGAGGAGAAGGAGGGGGTCCTTCAAAAAAAGAAGGAGGTGGGTTGGATTTTGACTTGATATAGAAATGAAAAATCTAAACACCCATTCTTAGACATGTCCATATCATTTAACAAAAGCCTATCAAAAGTTCACTCTTTTGGGGCACTTGGCTGGCTCAGTCATTAAAGCATGCAACTCTTGATATTGGAATCATGAGTTTGAGCCCCACATTGGGTGTAGAGATTACTTAAATACATAAATGTTTAAAAAAAGTTCACTTTTGGGACACCTGGCTGGCTCAGTCAGTTAAAATGGCTGCCTTTGGCTCAGGTCATGATCCCAGAGTCGAGTCCTGCATCGGGCTCCTTGCTCAGCGGGGAGCCTGCTTCTCTCTCTGCTTGCCACTCTGTCTGCTTGTGCTCTCTCTCGCTCTCTGACAAATAAATAAATAAAATATTAAAAAAAAAAAAGTTCACGGGGCGCCTGGGTGGCTCAGTGGATTAAAGCCTCTGCCTTTGGCTCAGGTCATAATCCCAGGATCCGGGGATCGAGCCCCACATGGGGCTCTCTGCTCAGCAGGGAGCCTGCTTACCCCTTCTCTGCCTGTCTCTCTGCCTGCTTGTGATCTCTCTCTGTGTCAAATAAATAAAATCTTTTAAAAAATAAAAAAAAGTTCACTTTTGGGGCACTTGAGTGGCTCAATCGGTTAAGCATCCATCTGACTCTTGATTTCAGCTCAGGTCATGATCTCAGGGCCATGGCTCAAGCTCTGCATCGAGCCCAGCATCTGGCTCCGTGCTCAGTGTGGAGTCTACTTGTCCCTCTCCCTCTGCTCCTCTCCCCTGCTAATGTACACACATGCACACACGCACTCTCAAATAAATAAATGATAAGTAAACAAATCTTAAAAAAAAAAAGTTCGGGTGCCTGAGTGGCTCAGTTGGTTGAGGGACTGCCTTCGGCTCAGGTCATGATCCTTGGGCTCCGGGATCGAGTCCCACATCAGGCTCCCAGCTCCACGGGGAGTCTGCTTCTTCCTATAACCTTCTCTCATGCTCTCTCTCACTTTCTCTCTCAAATAAATAAATAAAATCGTTAAAAAAAAAAAGTTCGCTCTTTCAACTTTCTTCCCCCAGTTCCAAAACAACCTATTTATTAACCCTAAAGTATTTAACCAAGCATCTATCTTGAGTCTCTTGTTATTACCCCAATCAACAAAAGTCCCATAATCAACATAAGAAAAAAAAGCAGTCATTAAATCAGTGGAATTAGTACAGTTCTTCTCTTTCTCTCTCAGGACAGACAATGTGTTCTATAAGCAGACTTCAGAGAGGACCATTCAAATAGATAATGAAAAGAGAAATTAAATGGATAAAATAAAAAGTCAATCTCTAGAAAGTGAGGAAAGAGGCAAGTCAAAGTAATACTTGTTTCATACTGGGCTTAAAGTTGAAAAAATGAACTTTGCTAGAATCATACTTAACTTACCATTTGTTGTCAACTGGATGTGACCCCATAATTAATGGTGCAATTGGGAGTTTATACATAGCAGACGTTCCTTCAATTGTCACTGATGCGTTCATGCCCAACGATCGAGGAACTGAGAATAGGAAAGAAAAAGGGTATTCTTCAAAGTAACACAAATTACAAGGATCTTAACATCTAAAAACAAAAAATAGGCGCCTGGGTGGCTCAGTCAGTAAGCCTCTCCCTTCGGCTCAGGACATGATCCCAGGGTCCTGGGATCCAGCTCCCTGCTTGGCAGGAAGCCTGCTTCTCCCCCTCCCACTCCTCCTACTTGTGTTCCCTCTCTTGCTGTGTCTCTCTGTCAAATAAATTAAGTAAAATCTTAAAGAAATAATAAAATAAAAACAAAAACAGGCTAACTTCTGCATAATTTGTCAGCACTAATTTGCCAGATACTATAATACCTACATGATTTAGAAATGCGAGAAGCCTACCTTCTACAACCAGTATTTCTGTCAGTAAATAAAACAAAATATAGGAAACGAT
The DNA here is from genome assembly GCA_028533885.1 of Nasua narica. NCBI lineage: Eukaryota > Metazoa > Chordata > Mammalia > Carnivora > Procyonidae > Nasua > Nasua narica. Next base: position 18,908,810 of record CM052804.1, on the reverse strand, counting down.
GCAGTCCAAAGGAAAAAAAAAATTAAGGCTCATTACCAATACTTAATTATTTTCTCCAATTCCAGAATGCATTTAAATAGAATTATGATTATAGGATAGTCAATAACTAAAGTTACAAGGGGACCAAATGAAGTATTAAGCCATTTCTCACTGTTTTAGTGTATTAAAATGCCAATAGAGGGGTGCCTGGGTGGCTCAGTTGGTAAAGCATCTAAGTCTTGATCTCATCTAAGGTCTTGATCTCAGGGTTGTGAGTTCAAGCCCCACACTGGGCTTTCTCATTCTTCTAATGAGAAAAAATTTTTTTAAGATTTTATTTATTTATTTGACAGAGAGAGAGATCACAAGTAGGCAGAGAGGCAGGCAGAGAGAGAGGGGGAAGCAGGCTCCCCACTGAGCAGAGAGCCGATGCGGCGCTCGATCCTGGGACCCTGAGATCATGACCTGAGCCAAAGGCAGAGGCTTTAACCCACTGAGCCACCCAGGCGCCCCATCATTCTTCTAATGAGAAAATTTAAAAAATGAAAATAGAAAATTACATCCATTATTGTATTCTTTAGTAAGCTGGCTAATCTCTTCACCTTTGAAGTAATGATTAAAGGGGATTATTTTGAGTCAAATGGTTTATACCTTTTCATTTATTCATTACTCATTCAAAAGCACCTATTAAACTTTTATTATTATATATGTGTACACATACATATACATACTTAAGAGTATGTGTGTCTGTGTGTGAATCAGATGCAAAATCTGATAGGAACAGCAAACTTCGGTAGGATGGCAAACTTATGAAATAGTAAATCAGGAAATACACAACCAGGCTCAGGCATTCAACTTATTTTAAATATTTTTAAAACACTGAACAAAACCTTCAGTTCCTTTTCAGTTAAAGTCTTACCATTATTCTCATGCAAAATGATGGGAGATGTAGTCTTATCATCCAGCAGGTCAGAAGGAGAGGCATAGTACTTCAAGTTCATTAAATGACCTATGCAAAATAAAACATCACTATTTTTATTAGGTAAATTGCAAATAAAAACATTCCCATTTTTACAAAACTGTATATGAGAAAGTAATTTCATAGATTAAGAGGACTCATACTCCAAAACAACTTATGAAATATGAGGGAAGCCTAAGTATTGATTCTAGTGGCAATAATTTACTTCACAATTTAAAAATGTAATGGGAGTAGGGGACACTTGGGTGGCTCAGTTGGTTAAGCGACTGCCTTCGGCTCAGGTCATGATCCTAGAGTCCCAGGATTGAGTCCCACATCAGGCTCCCAGCTCAGTGGGGAGTCTGCTTCTCCCTCTGACCCTCTCCCCTCTCATGCTCTCTCTTTCTCTCTCTCAAATAAATATTTTTAAAAAACAAAATAAAATAATAAAAAAATAAAAATGTAGCTGGGGGAAAGCAGGTGTTAACACCTTAGAAACCATTTAAAAATACACAAGTGACTGGTAATTTTCTCTCTGCTTATAAACCCAAGGTATAAATGTAATGACCCCTTAACAAAAATAAAACATTTTTACATTTTTCAGGGTGCCTAGATGGCTCAATGGGTTAAGTGACTGACTCTTGATTTTGGCTCAGGTCACGATCTTGGCTCCATGCTTAGCAAGGAGTCTGCTGGAGATTCTCTCTACCTCTCCCTCTGCCCCTTCCCCCACACATGTACTTGCGCACTCTTTCTGTGTCTCTCTCAAATAAATAAATAAATCTTTAAAAATAAATTAATAAATAGGGGAGCCTGGGTGCCTCAGTCGGTTAAGTGTCTGCCTTCGACTCAGGTCATGATCTTGGGGTCCTGGGATAGAGTTCCACATCAGGCTCTTTGCTCGGCAGGGAACCTGCTTCTCCCTTCCCGTTTGTGTGCACACTCTCACTCTCTCTCTCTGACAGATATATAAAGTCTTTAAAAAATAAAATAAAATTGGGGCACCTGGATGGCTCAGTCACTAAGTGTCTGCCTTCAGCTAGGGTCATGATCCCAGGGTCCTGGGATTGAGCCCCGCATCCGGCTTCCTGCTCTGCAGGAAGCCTGCTTCTCCCTCTCCCACTCTCCCTGCTTGTGTTCCCTCTCTCGCTGTGTCTCTCTCTCTGTCAAATAAATAAATAAAATATTTTTAAAATAATAATAATAAAATAAAATAGGGACACCTAGGTGGCTCAGTTGGTTAAGCGACTGCCTTTGGCTCTGGTCACAATCCCAGGACCCTGGGAATGAGTCCCCCCCATTGGGCATATTGCTCAGTGGGCAGTCTGTTTCCCCCTCTGCCTGCTGCTACCCCTACTTGTACTCTCTCTCTGACAAAATCTTTTATTTATTTATTTACTTATAAATAAATAAATGTTTTTCGAAGTAAGCAAAGTAGGATCACATACCCCCACTTCTTGGAGTAAGATAGCCAACACTTCCATGAAGAATCTTATCCAAGGGACCAGCGTTGGTTGCCTTCCTGTGAGACAAATGATCTATGTTTGCTTGTAATAAATCCCTGAGGGTATTAGTGTGCAATGTGCTAATGAGAAGCTGTTAAAAGTCTTAGAATACTATCTTAACTTCTCCTGTAATTGGACATAGAACAATTGTATTTCACTTTCAAGGTAAAGAGATTATTTACAAGTATAAACCAGTTTGTAATATGGTGAACAAAAATTACAACTAGACTATTTTTTATCAGCTGTGAGGCCAGGTTTGACAAGTCTTCAAATAAAACTAATGGAATATCAACCAACAACTTAGACATACTGAGAAAATGGAATACAATCATTTGGGAAGTAAAAGGAGATGGATAAGATATACAATATAGGTAAAATACATAATAATATGCATCTATAATGTAATATAGGTTCTTAGTAACACCCTAGATGAAAAGCTTTAAGAACAAAGTATCCAGAGGGTCACATGGAATTGACACTTTAGCCAGTCTTACCAATACATAACTGCCATTTTAGATAGATCCTGTTCTAAGGATTGGAGAGCCAAGTACATTTTAGTCTTCAGTTTGCTAGAACGTACATGAAGAGAACAAGAGTTAAATAGTTGAAAAATACACACTTATACATACGAACAAACATTAACATAGCCTAGAGGACAATTCTATTTGAAAGAGCCAAGCTAGTTAACAGAATCCTAGGTAGGTTAAAAATAAAAATGATGAACCAGTTCCACAACTAATTTCTTTTCAGCTTAAAAATCAATATGTTGAAGACATCTCAAGGATTATAGTCTCTTTTAGCATTATATCCATTAATACAGAAATTATTTATTTCTAATACCTTCAAAAGATATAAAGTTGGAAGCTATAGGTTGTCAGTATGAGAAGAAATCACAAGATAGAGCAGAAAACTTGGTAAATTTCTAAGCACAAAATGGTTTTACATCTATATTGATTTTTCCAACAAAAGCAAAAAAAAATTAAAAAATACTTACTTGTCCCCTGGAAGGTTATAAAGATTAACAAGACCCTTAAGGTGCTTAGAAAATTCATCAAAATTTTTTTCCCTATAAGGAGTTCGGGGGAGAAGGAGGAGAATAAAACATACAATTACTACTCAATCTTAATGTAAAAAGCCAAAAATCATGGCTACATAAAACTAGTATTAATTAATAATTTGGTTTACTCTTTTCCCTCAAAGTTTTCTAGAATCAATCAAAAGTAGCCAAAGAAAATGAAATGTTTTCATTTCTCTATCCCATTTATCTAGAAGAGGTACTCGTAAGCACTATAAAAGATAGTAAAAAAGACCTAATAATTCATATACTCCAATAATTCAATCCTAAGTAATGAGTCTTGGTTTAAATAAATCACTTTCTTTTCCTCTTATATGTAACTAAGATGACTGGATGTCGTGAGGAAAACAAACTTTTGGTGGAAGAGGAAATGGAAATAAATAAATTGGGAAGATAGAACACTTGCATGTACGTATATGGCAACCTAAAAGCAAAGACGAAAATGAACACTTGGAGAAAGAGGGGAGACCTCGAGTAAAGGACACGAGTACTGTGGAGGCAAACCACAAATTCTACAACGTTCATATGACCAGACCTGCCCCAGGAAAAAGAAACTACTACCTAGACCCCTTGCATCCTAGAACCCAATATTCAGGTTTGGATTCTTAGTCAATTGGGTTCTGTGGGCAGGCTCAGGAATCCAACACAACTCAACAATTCTAATTCTGTATCTTTTTTCAAACTTATAAAAAAGAAAAAAAAAAAGTCTCTTGAAAGCTAAATTGCCCTAACAATGTCAGATATTTGGTCCAGCATTTACTGAGCAAAAATTGAACACTTACTGCCCAAAATGCCATGAAGACAGTAAAACAAAACAAGAGCAGCAGCAAAAATACCCCCTACCTTAAAATCACCATCAATACAAAGTGACTAAAAATAGCATATAAAGGCTAGTATTGTTTCTGAGCTTCCCACTTCAAAACATGCTTACAGGTTAACTTTAACACACCACCAGTTCATAAATTGGTGCAGTTTCCTACTCCAGGTTAGAATCAGAAATATTGGCTTTCTGGACTATTCTGGCAACACACCTTTGCTAGCCTTAGTTGAGTCAATGAACTCATAAAAGGGCTGTTTTTATGCTGCATTACAATTTTTAAAAGGTGGTTCAAATTTGGCATACTTGGCTATGAACACATTAAAATAATCACTGCAAAGGCCAAGTATAAAACTTATTTTCTCAACATTAACATCTTAAGCCATCTCCACGTCGTATCTAAGAACTTTGCTGTATTTAAGACATAAAATTGAGGGCGCCGGGGTGGCTCGGCTGGTTGAGCGACTGCCTTCGGCTCAGGTCATGATCCTGGAGTCCCGGGATCGAGTCCCACATCGGGCTCCCTGCTCTGAGGGGAGCCTGCTTCTCCCTCTGACCTCTCCCCTTTCATTCTCTCTCTCTCTCTCTCTGTCTCAATTAAATAGAATAAATCTTAAAAAAAAAAAAAAAAAAAAGACATAAAATTGATATAATGACTTTCTCAAAATCCCAGAAAGTAAATTTCCACTCAATTTAAAAGGAAAGGATAGGGATGCCTGGGTGGCTCAGTCGGTTGAGCATCTGCCTTCCGCTCAAGTCATGATCCCGGGGTCCTGGGATCGAGTCCCACATTGGGCTCTCTGCTTGGCAGGAGGCCTGCTTCTCCCTCTGCCTGTGCTCCTCCTGCTCGTGTTCTCAAGTTTGCTCTCTCTCTCTCTGACATATAAATAAATAAAATCTTTAAAAAAAAAAAAAAAAAAGAGGAAAGGATAATCCAGGGGGAAATACCATCAACTACTTAGAAACTCTTGAAGTCTGGCACTTCTACTATGATGGGAGTTTATCACACACCTGCCTTAAATGTAAAACAATTTTTCGGAAAGTGAAAAAAAGTTCTTTCCATGGTATTGACTCAATTTTCTCAAGCCCTCTCTGATTCAATAATTAGGTTCTATTTATTTTTGTTGCAGACAGAATTCTTGAGGCTAGATTGGTAAGTTTTCAACCAGAAGTGATCGCCCTCCAGGGAACATGTGACAATATTGAGGGATATTTTTTTTAAAGATTTTATTTATTTATTTGACAGAGAGAGATCACAAGTAGGCAGAGAGGCAGGCAGAGGGAGAGGGGGAAGCAGGCTCCCTGCCGAGCAGAGAGCCTGATGTGGGGCTCGATCCCAGGACCCTGAGATCATGACCTGAGCCAAAGGCAGAGGCTTAACCCACTGAGCCACCCAGGCGCCCCTTGAGAGATATTTTTGATTGTCACAAGTCAGGAGATACTACTGGCAACTAGTGGGAAGAGACAAAGGATGCAGTTAAACATCCTACAACACACAGGGCAGCGCCCTAGAGCAAAAAGTTTTCCAATCCAAACTGTCAATGCTACCAAGGTTGAGACACCCCGGGATAGATGGAGTAGGTTAAGAAGCCAAGTTAAGTCAATTCTGAAAGTGAACAAATACAGACTCTGAGAAGTCCTGATCCAAGAAAATAAGTATTTTCTTCAGGAGAGAAACTTCTGACCAGCCTCGACACTAGCTATAAAGAACAGCAATGTCTGCCAATATCAGAATATAAATGTCATTTGCTTACCTTAGCTGCTGTACAAGTTCTGGACAGCTCTGAAATTAAAGAAATCATGTTAAAACTTGAAACTACTTTAAGACCTCTGAAGACATCAAATGTTTTTCTCTTTTGTTAAAAGCACATGCTTTATAACAAAAACATTAAAACTACAGAAAATCCTTATATTAAGATATCAAAAAGCATCTTCTTCCTACTTAGTAAATCATAGGGTTGGGGTGGGAAATTAAAGATCAAAATATACGAACTAGTTTATAAAGGACATCAACTTTCAGTAGCTTTTTTAAAATATCAGGACCTCCTTTTAATGCCATCCTTGGAGTCCATATTCAACTGTCTGGTTACACACATTAAACGTTCATCTCTCTTACAGGCTTTTTCAGAGATGTTAGCTATGTATAAGATTATCTGTCCTTGATTATTAGCTCGTTGAGGATAGGAACTTTAAGGAACTCTCTATCCCCAGCACCTATTGTTCAATTGCGGCTCATGTTTGTTGATATGAAATGGAAAGCGTTCCTCTAGTGTCTCCACTTGTCGAAGCCTCTGGATGATGTCAGAGATGGACCCATGTTATTCTAAATTCTAGAGCTATTGATATTATAGCCCATCACATCATCTCTACAGTGGCTCATGAAAAAATCTAAACCCAAGCTATTTCAAACCCCAACAATTCATTTTAAAATTAATGTCCCTAAGTAAACCCCACAGATTCCAGTGAAATATCAACAACACATACCACAGGATTCTCCCCATGGTGAGCCACTTTTACATCACAAAGCTGTCCTGCAGGATCTAACTGCACTTCCACATAGAACATATCTGACGTGATGTAACATTCAGTGCCACTGGCACTGAGATGAGAGCCCAGTCTAGCAGGAACAAATCAAAACAAAAATTAATAGAAGACACATAAATAAAGCCACCCAAAGTCAACACTAAGTTAAATACTTCTTCTGCCTGAGATAGACTACTTACCCATTCTGTCTTGCGATAGACTCCAAGCGGTCAGTCATTGCTGGTAAAGATGTTACTAGGAAACGGTTAAAAAAGAAAAATCACAAAATGCTCTAAATAACTTTAATTTTATTCTTCAAAGACCGAAACATCCTAAGGAGTATATCCATCCTTCCAAGCCATTACATTCAATAGTTCAAATGCTTATACTTTGTACAAGTTCATTAGTAAGACTTAGCTGTGACCTAGGCAGTAGTTAGGGTCAAAAAAAAAAAGATCTATTTGAGGGTGCCTGGCTAGCTCAGTCGGTAGAGCATGTGACTCTTGATCTTGGGGTCATGAGTTCGAGCTCCATGTGGGGGATGTTCATTTAAAAAAGAACTACTTGAAAAAATTATTGGACCTTTCTCCTCTCCCTTTTGCATTGCTCATTTGGGATAAGTTATCTTTAACTTCAAAAGGAAACATGTATCTGCTTATGCTAGAATAAGGAAGATTAACATCAAAACCAAACAAGCATAAAAACAAATATTCAAGGGATGCCTGGGTGGCTCAGTGATTTGCGTGCCTTGGGCTCACGTCATGATCCTGGGGTCCTGGGATCAAGTCCCGCACTGGGCTCCTTGCTCAGCAGGGAGCCTGCTTCTCTCTCTGCCTGCCACTCCTGCTTGTGCTCCCTCTCTCTCTGACAAATAAATAAATAAATTCTTTTTCAAAAAGTTAAATATTCACAGCAGCGGTGGCTGAGCAGGTTAAAGCCTCTGTCTTCGGCTCAGGTCATGATCTCAGGGTCCTGGGATCAAGCCCCACATCGGGCTCTCTGCTCAGTGGGGAGTCTGCTTCCCTCTCTCTCTGCCTGCCTCTCTGCCTACTTGTGATCTGTCTCTCTGTCAAATAAATAAATAAAATCTTTAAAAATAAACAAACAAACAAAGAAATAAATATTCATAGCAGCATTATTCACTACAGCCAAAAGGTGGAAACAAACCAAATGTCCATTCATGGATGAATGTAGAAATAAAATGTGGTATATACATAAAAATATTATTTAACTTTTTTTTCTCTAAAGTTTTATATATTTATTTGATAGAGAGACAGAGAGAGACAACCAGTAGGCAGAGAGAAAGGCAGAGAGAGGGGAGGAAGCAGGCTCCCTGCTGAACAGAGAGCCAGAATTATTTAGCTTTTTTAAAAAAAGAAGGAAATTCTGATACATGCCACAACATGGATGAGCACTAAAGATAGTGTGCTCAGTGAAAAGCCAGTCAGTCACAAAAGGACAGATACTGTTTGATTCCACTTATATGAGGTATTTAGACAAATTCTTACAGACAGAAAGTAGAATGATGGTTAACAACAGTTGAGGAGAGGGAGAAAGAAGAAGTTATTGTTTAATGAGTACAGAGCTTCAGCTGGCAAGATGAAACAGTTCTGAAGATGGATAGTGGTGGTGATGGGTATACACAGTGTGAATGTACTTAATGCCACTCAACTATAATTTAAAATGGTTAAAATGATCAAATTTATGTTATGTATATTTTGCCACATTTTAAAAAAAAAGTACCAGCCTCTGCCTCTACATACTATGGTTATTTCCACAGACTGGGAAGGGCTACCAGAGTTTTTCAACATTGAGACTCTGTGTTGAGCTGGAAGCAAAAGTGGGATCCTCTACATTCCAATGAACTAAACAAGGATTCTTAACCATTAGAAAAGGAAATGTTAGAAGGGGCAAAGTAGGTTGTAGGAACCCACTCTCAGACTCAAGATTTCAAAGGAAACCCAAGGGGGGGAAAAACCCAATATTCAGCTGAATCAGGTTCATTTGTGATGGATCAGAGTAAAATCTGTTTTTAATTTTTTCCCCCAAAATACACAGAACTAGTAATTATAAGCACGAACATTCAAGCTCATGATTTAAATTTTATTTGCTTTCTTGAAAACACTGTCCATAAACAATGTAAAAATCTTTTATTAAAGTTAAAATGTCCATTTTCTTTTCTTTTAAAAAGTTTTATTTATTTATTTGACAGAGTAAGAGAGATCACAAGCAGGCAGAGAGGCAGGCAGAGAGAAGGGAAGCAGGCTCCCAGCTGAGCAGAGAGCCCAATGTGAGGCTCAATCCCTGGACCCTGAGATCATGACCTGAGCCGAAGGCACAGACTTTAACCCATTGAGCCACCAAGGCGCCCCAAAATGTCCATCTTCTTACCGTGAGTTAATTAGAAGAGAACATGTGAAAAAAAAAAAGAATTTTCCCCTACTATCCTATAGTTACCCTCCACCAATTAACTTTTGAATCTCTACCAGCCTCCAAGACAGATCAAAAATACATCTGTCAAAAGTTCAGGTAAGGGGTGCCTGGGTGGCTCAGTGGGTTAAAGCCTCTGCCTTCGGTTCAGGTCATGATCTCAGGGTCCCGGGATCAAGCCCCACATCGGGCTCTCTGCTCAGCGGGGAGCCTGCTTCCCCCTCTCTCTCTGCCTGCTTGTGATTGCTCTGTCAAATAAATAAATAAAAATCTTAAAAAAAAAGTTTAGGTAAGAGTTCATCTCAACTCCATAGTAAAAACAAGAGCAATACCTAACATAGAAAGTCGATCTATCTCAATTTACATTTCCTGTGTTGAGTATAAAACAGTCTTTTTAAAATTGGACATTTTAAGAAAGCATATTTCAAACATATTTACAAACCTTTGAGAGCTTTCTGCAAAGTCTCCAAACAGCTGACCAAATGTTGGTGCCCTCCAGAACTCATCACAACCCTCTTCTCCTGTTAGGAAAACATTTGAGGTCGAAATTAACCAGGCCATCAGTGTTTCAGGTAAATGTTCTCCTAGTAGTAATATTTCAGGATAATCTACAGACCAAATGCTATAGTCTATATACTCTATTCTCTATATACTCAAGATAATCTGTAACTCCTATTACTCTATCCATTCATCCACAGGAGGAAAAGTTCATAAACATGGATACTCCCATATCCCTATACACGAAGGTAGAAAAAGGTATGCCCATATCTTATTTTAGATTAGGAAGAATCAAATATAATAAATGAGATCAGCCTCCTACAGAAGTAACTACATCCTAAGTTTAGTCAGTTAAATAAGGTGGCTCAGGATATTTGGCAATTCCCAAATCTCCTCCAAACAAGGAGATTCGCATGTAATCTAAGAAATAAAATCAAATCTCAGTAAAATTAGATTGACTCTAAGAAACAGTGTATAATCCAGAGAAAGAGACTCCCGAAGAGCAAAAGATTTGACAGTTTTGGGGTGCCTGGGTGGCATCATTGAGCATCTGCCTTCGACTCAGGTCATGATCCCAGAGTCTTGGAATCGAGCCCCACATCAGGCTCCCTGCTCAGCAGGAAGTCTGCTTCTTCCTCTCCCACTCCCCCTGCTTGTGTTCTCTCTCCCACTGTGTCTCTCTCCATCAAATAAATTAATTAAATTAAAAAGATCTGACAGTTTTTCTAACCCTATCCAAGGGAGTTTCTCTCTGCACAACATCCCAGTCCCTAAAAACATGAAAAGTTTTATGATACAAGGATAGTTTTTCAGGCTTTTCCATGCCCTATGTCCACCTCTTTGTTCTAATTCCACCTTCATAAAACAAACATCTGATTACTTAATAATAGGGCTTCCCTTGTACCTTGAATAGATAAGGGGTGGCTCTGGACAGTGGATACCAATATTTTGCTAAGTGGAAAGATAAAACCTCTGTGGTAAATTAATAAATTGCCAGTCTGATTTACATTTTTGTCTGAGATTTTGTTACTATGTCAGTTGTTGGAAACTTTCAAAGTCTCAATACACCAATAAAATTAGGTGTCTGAATATGCAAAGTGAGAAGTAGACAGTGGAAGCTATGGTAACCAAACCAAGACATTGGTTCCCCATGAGAGGGTCTTAGTAACCACCTGGAATTCCTCTATCTCATGATGTCTCTCTAATGACAATATCATTTACAGACTATATTTCAAACGAGAATATGGCTACCTGGTAGTACAAAAATGACAACCTCTGAATCCCCAGACTGGAAAAACCGCCGTTCTTTTATTTAAGGCATTAAACAAAATAACACAAAACAAAAAGTCACATTCTATGTACACAATCCTCAGCCAGAAGATACACATACATTTGTCACATTTACAGTTACAGAAACCTTTTATATTTTTTTAAAGATTTTTATTTATTCATTTGACACAGAAAGAGAGAAAGCGTTCACATGCGCAAGCAGAGGGAGCAGCAGGCAAAGGGAGCCCGACTTGCAGCTCAATCCTGGGATCATAACCTGAGCTAAAGGCAGATGCTCATCCAAGAGAACCATCCAGGCACCCCCACAGAAATCTTTTAGCAACATGAACTGTAATATCCATTATTTCACTTGATTCTTACAACAAAACTATGTGGAAGAGCAAACTGGTAATGTGTGCCAGATGAGGAAACTCAGAGAGTCAATGATTTGTTCAAAGCCACATAGGTAGTAAGTACCAAATATAGGTCTTTTAACAGCAAATTTAGTTCTTTTGCTAGGGCTATACTGATATGATCATTTTATTTTTTTAATTTTTTTTTTAATCTATTTGACAGAGGGAGAGAGATCACAAGCAGGCAGAGAGGCAGCCAGAAAGAGATGGGGGGAAGCAGGCTCTCTGCTGAGCACAGAGCCTGATACAGGGCTTGATCCCAGGACCCTGAGATCACGACCCGAGCCGAAGGCAGAAGCTTTAACCCACTGAGCCACCCGGGCACCATTTTAAACACTAATAAATCTACTAAACTGAACTTACTCTGGACCCAAAGTAAGATTTGGTGGGGACTTTCATTGAAGTATAACATATATACAAAAACGTATACGAATCTTAAGTGAAGAGATCCATGAATTATCACAAAGCGAACACATCCATATAACCATTGCTCAGGTCAAATCATAGAAGTAAAGTTTCCTACATCATTTGTCTACCACTGGACTCATATGGATGAACTTTTAACAGCCCGTCCCCACCCGCTGTCTTCCACTTAACTTTCACTTCAGGGCTCCCCATACTGGTAAATGACTGGTAAATGACTCAAGAAGTAGTACTATAGAGAAAAAGATAGAGTGAACAGGTGAAGCTAATTAAGAATCAACTGCAAACTCTAGGGATGCCTGGGTGGTGCAGTCACTTAAGCATCCAACTCTTGCTTTTAGCAAGATCTCAGTGAGATAAAGCCCAGCACAGAGCCTGCTTGAGACTCTTTCCCTTTCCCTTTGCCCCTCCCCACCGTGCTCACAAGCTCTCTCTCTAAAAGCAATAAATAAATATATATCTTTAATCCACTGCAAAGCACCTGGGTGGCTCCGTTGGTTAAGCGTCTGCCTTTGGCTTAGGTTATGATCCCAGGGTCCTAGGATCCAGGCCCACATCGGACTCCCTGCTCCACAGAGAGCCTGCTTCCTCTCCCTCTGCTGCTCCCCGTGCTTGTGCAGGCCCTTTCTCTCTCTCTCCCTCTATCAAATAAATAAAATCTTAAAAAAAAAAAATCAATTGCAAACTCTATTAGCAGAATAGATACAATGAAAATACTATCTCATTAGAATCAAGTGGCTGAGGGCACCTGAATGGCTCAATCAGTTAAGCGTCTGACTCTTGATTTCAGCTAAGGTCATGATCTCAGGGTCATAAGATAGAGCGCCATATCGGGCTCAGTGCTGGGCATGGAGCCTGCTTAAGATTCTCTCTCTCCCTCTCCCTCTGAACCTTCCCGCCCTCGCACCACCCTGCCCTCTCATGCTCTCACACTCACTCTTAAACAAATAAACAGATAAAAAATTGAGGATATACTATAACTAATTTGAAAAAAAATCTACACAGGGAGCTTAGCTTATTAAATAATTATCTAAGCACAACACTTTATCCTCCAGCATAATCCTCACCATGACTTGACGCACAAGCTTAATGGTTTCACTCCAAGGTCTATTTTGGTTAAATTTTGCATGGAGCCGTTCCAAGAGAGAACTCATCTTACTCAGCTTCTCCGATTCTACGATATAAATCAGAAAACAGCATTAGAAACTCTTCTTTCAAGACCCTGCACAATTTTTCTTGCAAAAAAAAAAAAACAAACCATACTTCATCCTGGTAACAAACTCAGTGAAAATATTTTTCAATACCATTTACTTCAAAATATACAAATACTTTACTTTTAATACAAGAAGGCACAGAAATTGGGGTCTAATTAAATGAACACCACAGAACATAAATGATTTCTATTCAGTCTTTTAATGAAAACCAAAAAAAGAACCACCTCTATTTATGTTTCAGGATCAAGACTACATTTAGTGACAAAATCATTACATGATACGCATGAAATCCCTTGCATGAATATGTAGAGCATACATCTGAAGATGGCCTTACTATAGTTAGTTGGTTTTCAATGTGAAATATAGACTTTCTTAATTTTTTGACATAATTCTAAGAGATTAATATATATAAGTATTATCAAAAAACACAGGCTGTTAGGGGCGACTGGGTGGCTCAGTTGTTAAGTGTCTGCCTTTGGTTCACGTCATGATCCCAGGGTCCTGGGATGGAGCCCCACATCACACTCCCTGCTCAGCAGGAAACCTGCTTCTCTCTCCCCACCCCCCCTCCTTGTATTCCCTCTCTTGCTTACTGTCAAATAAATAAATAAAATCTTTGAAGGGAGGGACGGAGGAAGGAAGGAAGGAAGGAAAGAGAGAGAGAGAAAAAGAGAGAGAAAGAGAGGAAGAAAGAAAGAAAACAGGCTGTATTTGCCATTTTAATTTTTTCAGTTTGAATTCAATCTAAAACTGTACAGATAGGGAATATATCAACGACTAAAGGATGAGTTTCCACCAGAGGTAAGAGAAAGGTAGAAAAGTCCTCAGTTTCCTGGACTGAACAACTCTTATGCTCTCCACCCTCCTAATTTTTATTACTGAATTATAATTTTTATTACTGAAATTTAGGTTTTTTTACTTTTGAATTTGTATTACTATTATTGAAATAGTTTATATTTTTATTAAAATTTTTACTTTTCTAATATAGTTGATCTTTCCTTTAATTCTTATGCTTCTTAGTATAAGCGAGAACCTGTTCTAGAGACCACTGGCAATATAAAAATACACAATACGCCTGAGATGAGATCTGTGAGAAGGTATGCATAAGTTAAAGTGGAAATAACCATCACAGAAAGCAAAAATGAGATATGCTGTTAAAAAGAGAGACACATTACAATTGAAATGCAAAAAAGAGAAAAGTTCAGTATCAGTCCTGGGGATGTTACAGAAAAGGTGACAGGTGATGTTGGCATTGAAAGATGAACAGAATGTCAGCAATCAGAGTTTAGGCAGTGACATTTTCTAAATCAAGATTCAAATTCCTTCCTAAAATGTCCTTATCTTCTGGAAAACCGGTTTGGGGGCTGTTTCAGCCAGCTTACAGTTCTGGACACACTGTTGGTAATTCCACTTTCAAGACTCACTCAAGCATTATTTTATATGCTGGGGACACAGTAATGAGCAAACTAGACAAAATTTCTGCTTCGTTGGTTTCCATTTTACACTTACCAATCCCCTGCACCCAAGGAGTAAAGCCTTCATTTTCCTCTCCTTTATAATACACTCCCCAACCCCCTTTTCCTCAAAAACCCTGATAAGTACTTCACGCGAATGCTCACTTTCTGTGCCAGGGACTACACAATGATGAGTAAGGAAAGCTCTCTGATCTAACAAAGCTAAAAGTGGAGAAGATGGATGGGTAAACATTAATTCAGTGATCCTTATTAGCAGAACTGTATCCAAAATACTCAGGTAGCACTTAAGAGTATAGAACTTTAGAGAATCTAAGTAAGGTTCCACAGAAAAGTTGTTTTTTCAGCAGTTTTGAGTTAGTCCATCTACTGAAAGGATGAAATTCAACGCATTTTACAAATATACAGTGGTACAAGATCTGAACATTGTGACATTCTAGGAAACTACGGGTTTTTAAAATCTTAAGGTCCTAATCATTTCACTCACGCCCAAACATCCTCCAATACTTGACACACAGCTCTGTATTATTATTTTTTTAATGTCATTATTCAGACATCTCTTCTGAAACGAGGTGTAAGCAGGTTTTAGATTCACTCGCCTGGTCTTTCTTCAACTTTAGGCTAAAAATGTCCTGAGGCCCAAATGATTGTCCCTAGCTAAGCAGGAAACCTTCACAGAACTTGAGAGCCCCCATCGCCCCGAAGTCAGAGCCCTCCATGACCAAGGAAGGCACAGTCAGAAGCTATCCCGCCTCCTGGACTCTACGACCTCTGGAGCGTTGCCCTCGCGGAGGTATCGGCCCCCCCAGCTCCTCTCACAGATTGGCTCCCCCAAGCTGTGTCCCGCCCCCTGCTTTCCCCCTCAAGTCACTCACCCTCGGTTTCCCCCTGAGCCTTCATCCTGATGGTGGGGAGGTTCTGAGTCCTACACAAGAGGATAAGCCCTTCCCCACCACTAACGAGGGAACCAAGTTGGTTCGGGCTCCCGGGACGCAGGGCACCAGCCGTCCCCACTCTTCCCGGGAAGGCTCAGTCTGAAGTCCCCGGCGGCAAGAAGAGAAGGGTGCTCCCGGCCGCCGCCATCTTCCAAACGGAACTTCCCAAATATCGCGAGATTAACCGTGATCCTACGAAGGAGAGGAAAAAGGCTGGGCAGCAAAATATCGCGAAAAATAGTGTATGCGGTGCTTCTCGCGAGATTTTTCCGATCACGCCTTCCTTTAGCTCTCTGGGGTCTCAAGACAGTGCATCTAGGTATGGTGTTTGTTGTCAGCGCTTGACTCCGGTTTGGAACGGCAGAGGAGTTTGTAAATTAAAATCCCGGGATCTCTTTACTGAAAGACTAGTATTTCAAAGAATATTGGTATCAGATATATTCTATTAAAGATAATACGCTTTCTTGAGACACTAGATGGAAAAATTAAAATGATACTGGCTCTTTGTAACACGACGTTCCAAGCCAGCCCAATTCACTTAATTCCCATTTCCTAAATTTTTTTTCTCAAATTTCAGAAATATTTCTCACGCAATGCCTTTTTTTTTTTTTTAAGATCTGGGAGATTTGGTATTAGGATTTGGTATTAGGATTACCTTTGGATTAAGGTAAAATTGTAGCAGTTAGGGGCATCGGATGGTTTTAATTATATACCAAGGTGCATCACAATTGGTAGTGTCCCTATTTTGTAATCATAGGAAAAACAAGCAGTTTAGCTTATATTCCACACTACGAAGAATGTGTAGTCCTGTCTCTTCTATCAGTAAGTACACAACAAGGAGAAATTTGGAGTACTGCTGAGAAGTTTGTGGCTACTGCAACTGAAGAAGCAGGCTAAAATACAAAGCTAGTATTCGGTGAAAGTTCTTAATAGTCAAGGCTTGGTTTGTTCTGTTTTGTTTGGTTTTGTTTTAGTGTTCTTTTTTCCAATCGTCTTTGAAAATAGCAGTGATAAAGTTGGATTTTACCTAGTTAGCTACAATGATATTAAGTGGTGAATTTCTACTGGCTTTTCAGTCTCAGACTTTCTCAGTCTCAGACTTTTCAGTCTCAGACTTTCAGTCTCAGAATCTCAGACTTGCATTAAAAAATGCTATTTAAACATCCTCCAAAAACATTTCAGCAGATAGCTACAGTTCAGAGCAGGCACAGCACTGTAAATTTAATAACAAATCTTTTAAGTGTCTGGGAACACATTTACTTCCACAAAGATATCTATAACCATGCTCCTTGAAAGTAGGATTTGAAAATTTTATTTCTTACCTTTTCCTCTTTATCCTCATTCCAATGAGTCACTATGTAGTGGGTGTCTTAGGGCAGGATTTGGTCTTCATTTCTGAATCCTCGCTGCCTACCTACAACTGTCCTTGGGCCCAGTAGACAAAATATTTTACTGGGCCTACAAAATCTTGCTAGACCCACCTCCTCTTCCATTGTCAGTCCCCAGCCATGCTAGCCTCCTTTCTCATGCAGGAAATTCCTGCACTCTGGGCACCTGGGTGGCTCAGTTGGTTAAGCATCTACCTCAGAGTCCTTGGATCAAGGATCAAGCCCTGTATTGGGCTCCCTGCTCAGTAGGGTGCCTGCTTCTCCCTCTCCCTCTGCTGCTCCCCCTGCTTGTGCTCTCTTGCTTTCTCTCTCTGTGTCAAATAAATAAAATCTTAAAAAAGAAAAGAAAAGAAAATTTCTGCACTATTTCCTCTCCCAATGTCCTTGAATAGGCCTTTTTAACTGCTGGGAGAGGCTTTCCTCCACCTGACCCCTTCATCTCACTAAGGACTTCTTATTCAGATGTCAATGTAATTGTCTTCTTCTAGACTAGAGAAGCCTTTTCTAGCCCCTGACTTGATCAAGTCCTCTGTTACATTATTTCAAGCCTCTTTCTCTCTTTTTTTTAAGATTGTATTTATTTATATGAGAGAGAGAGAGTATATATGCCTGTGTGTGCAAGGTGGAGAGAGAGAGAATCTCCAGCCAACCCCAAACCGACTGCAGAGCCTAATGCAGGGCTGGATCTCACAACCTTGAGATCATGACCTGAGCCAAAACCAAGAATCCAACTGAGCCACCCAGGTGCCCCTCAAACTTCTCTTTAGTAGCACTTTCACCATTTAAATGTATTAAGTACACGATGGTTCAATGCCTATCTTCCATGTTAGATTGCTACTTCCAGGAAGGTTTAACCTGGTCCACTTCTTTCACTACTGTCTAGTAACATTGCTTAGCCCAACCCCTGATACATGTCAGAGACTCAGTGCATATCATTGGGATAAATTGATAGAGTTGCTAGATAAAATACAGAACACTCAGTTAAATTTGTATTTCAGATAATCAGTAAATATTTTTAAATAAAAATGTGTTCCAGGGGCATTCCAGGGGTGGCTCAGTCAGTTTAGTGTCCACCTTCAGCTCAGGTCATGATTCTGCAGTCCTGGGATTGAGCCCCACATCGGTCTCCCGACTCAGCAGAGAGCCTGCTTCTCCCTCTGCCTCTGTCCTTCATCCCACTCGTGCGTGTCAGCTCTCTATCTCTCTCTTGCTTGCTCCCTCTCAAATAAATGATTAAAATCTTTTTTTAAAAGTGTGTTCGAGGGACACCTGGGTGGCTCAGTTGGTTAAGCAGCTGCCTTCGGCTCAGGTCATGATCCCAGCGTCCTGGGATCGAGTCCCACATCGGGCTCCTTG
>CM052804.1:18732556-18890455 GCA_028533885.1 Nasua narica | reverse complement strand
CCCCCCCCCCGCCCCGCCTCCACCCCCCCCCCGCCTCCCCCTCCCCCCCTCCCTACTTGTGATCTCTTTCTGTCAAATAAAGAAATAAAATATTTTTTAAAAAAGCGTGTTCTAAATATTATATAATGTAAATCTAGCAACCTTAAAATTGATGAGGTACCGAGAGCATTTTATCCAAGTGAGAATATTCAAAGATAATTCATATTTTTTTAAGATTTTATTTATTTATTTGAGAGACAGAGAAAGTGAGAGAGAGCATGAGAGGAGAGAAGGTTAGAGGAAGAAGCAGACTCCCCGTGGAGCTAGAAGCCCGATGTGGGACTCTGGGACTCGATCCCAGAACTCAAAGATCATGACCTGAGCCGAAGGCAGTTGCTGAACCAACTGAGTCACCCAGGCGCCCCATATTTATTTTTTTTAAATATTATTTATTTATTTGACAGAGAGACACAGAGAGAATACAAGTAGGGGAAATGAGAGAGGGAGAAGCAGGCTTCCCACTGAGCAGGGAGCCCGATGTGGGGCTCAATCGATCCCAGTACCCTGGGATCATGACTTGAGCTGAAGACAGACACTTAAGGACTGAGCCACTCAGGCACCCTATATATATATATTTTTTGAGATTTATTTATTTATTTGAGAGAAAGAGAACGAGAGCACACAAATGGGGGGGCAGAGGGAGAGGGAAAGAGGGAATCCTCTCAAGCCAACTCTTCGCTAAGTGCGGAGCCCATCTCATGGCTCAGTCCCAAGACCCTGGGCTCATGACCTGAGCTGAAACCAAGAGCCAGATGTGTAACCAACTGAGCCACCCAGGTGCCCCCCAAAGATAATTCATATTTAAAATGCTGACAAGCATCGATGGTGTATTATACTAATAATGGTGTATTAGGTAGGAGCTGGTAATATAAACACAGCCCCAGACTTTGATGGACTGACCTGATTTAGAATTCTGAAAATAGGAGGGAGTCCTGGGATCGAGCCCCGCACCAGGCTCTCTGTTCAGCGGGGAGCCTGCTTTCCCCTCTCTTTCTCTCTGCCTGCCTCTCTGCCTACTTGTGATATCTCTCTCTCTCAAATAAATAAAATCTTTAAAAAAAAGAATTCTGAAAATATGATTGAGCACAATAATCAGTACCCAAAATTTTTTGTTAATTTATTATTGTGCCCACAATATCAATAGTAGATATACAGCTACATTTCCTCATGGAAACTGCAGACAATAATGTCTATATCAAGTGTATCTAGGTAATTTTTAAGCTTATAAGCTTGAAAATAAAGTAACCTTTACCAAATTTTGGTTACAGAATAGAATAAAAAGTTATTTCTCATCTGAAAATGCAGATAAAATGACATTATTGAAAAATTTTTACTCCAAAAGATAGGAGAGACATGTCATTAAACAAGAAAATCATCCAAAGTGCACATAGGAATAATCTTTGTATATAGCAAAAAGGAGACAATGGTCAAATTTTAAATGACTAAGCTTTAAGGGAGATTTCACAGGACTCTTTAAACCTAAAATCTAAACTAATAAATTGATACAGGGCAGGGTGGGGGAGTTATTGATTTTAGTTAAATATTTCCTCTTGAGTACAGCCTAAAGAGAAGCTTTCTGACTTGCTCAGAGGGATTTATAGGGAAAGTATAGTTTTCATCTGACTGATTACCTTGGGGTTCATAGAGTTGCCTTGACTCCCTGTCCTGGGAGGTCATGCAAATAAAGCAAATTGTGCGGTCCTGGAATTTCTGAGTTCAAAGTATTTCTGTAGAGTGAAGCAACCCTTATTTTATAAAAAGCACTATTTTCATCAATTGTTGGACAAATTTCTGCAGTTTACATTTGATTTTGTATTTAAGCCCTTGGACAAAACATATTTCCTAGAATAGAGATTTCTTTCCAGCTTCATTGAGAGATTATTGACACTAGAGTAGAAATGTATCCACCAAAAAGAGAAAGTGTATTTTAATCAACTCTAATATTAAAGAAAGAGCTGTCTCTGCTCCTGGCACTTCCTACACTTAATGGAAACGTACTTCAACTCCTGAGTCTCAGTTTCAACGTTTAGTAGATGCATGTAGTAATACCCATCTTGGCCACCTCACCAAATTATTTGTTCAACTGATATCTATTGACAGACTTAAAAGAGTTCTGTGGAAAATTGAACAGTGCTACAGAAATATAAAAATTCAGTAAAATCATTTATTCATTCTTTTTTTTTTAAAGATTTTATTTATTCATTTAACAGAGAGAGAACACAAGCAGGCAGAGAGGCAGGCAGAGGCAGAGAGAGGAGCAGGCTCCCTGTGGAGCAAGGAGCCCAATGCGGGACTCGATCCCAAGATGCTGGGATCATGACCTGAGCCAAAGGCAGTTGCTTAACCAACTGAGCCACCCGGGCGTCCCTATTTTTCATTCTTTAGGAATCTCTAGTCTTCACTGGAAGAAAGTTTCAACTAGTTTAATTAATTAATTAAGAAAGTTTCAACTAGTTTAATTTAGATGATAAATTTTATTCAAGATTTTATTTGACACATTACCATAATTCTTTCTGCTGTTCCCATTTTTCCATTTTACCATGGGTGTGGGTACATCATGGGTCAAAAACCTAATCTCATTTAAAAGATATAAAAAACCAGAGTAATTTTGCTGAACTCATGCCAGTGTTTGATAAGATGGCTCAGTCATTTCATCCTGTTGGCCTCTAAGTCATGCCATTGGCCATCATGTCAGACACTGGTGGGGGCTTTTATACCCAGGCTCTCTCGCAGCAATGAATGAGGAGTTACCATACCTGAGTTTCAGTACTTAAGTCTATCCTTTTTTTTCTTGATGGCATTAAATTTTCTTCAATGGTGAATTAAAAAGTTTACCTTTTTCATTTAGCAAACGTTTTCATTTTAGCAAACGTTTATGGACTCAAACATTTAGGTAAAAATTTTTCTTTTTGGTACTCATGTGACCAAAAGCAACAAGAACATTTTCTTCTTTTCTTTTTAACTGTCAGCACTTGCTTCTTTTTTTTCTTTTTAAGATTTTATTTATTTGACAGAGAGAGACAACACAAGCAGGGGAGTGGGAGAGGGAGAAGCAGGCTTCCCACTGAGCAGGGAGCTCAATGTGGGGATCCATCCCAGGACCCAGCAATCATGACCTGAAGATCCCAAGACCCGGGGATCATGACCTGATCGGAAGGCAGATGCTTAACAACTGAGCCACGCAGGCATCCTAACAGGAACATTTTCAGGGAGTGATTTTGAAAGTGAATTCTTCTGCCTACATTCAGGGTATTTCCTGGCCCCTAATTTATTGACTAATCTTCCCATCTTTTTTTTTTTTTTAAGACTTTATTTATTTATTTATTTATTTATTTATTTATTTATCAGAGAGGGAGAGAGAGAGAGAGCAAGCAGGGGGAGCAGCAAGCAGAGGGAAAAGCAGGCTCCCTGCTGAGCAAGGAGCCCATGGAGGACTTAATCCCAGGACCCTGGGATCATGACCTGAGCCTAAGGTGGATACTTAACTGACTGAGCCACCCTGTGTCCCTGATCTTCCCATCTTTGTTATACGTATCCCATTTAATCTTCGTGATCCAATTCAAATGCCCTACATTTATAAAGCTTTTTCTTAACACTCTCAACCTCCTTTAGAACCTTCGCAGTGCTCTGTATCATTCTTATGACATTTATCATCTTATATCTTGTGGTATGAACAGTTCCTGTATATCTTGCTTGATGGCCTTATGAGAAAGGACACTATTTCACCGAGGAGGGCCTTAAAGTCTCATAGATAAATCTGATAAAGAAATGAATGAAGGTGGGGTGGCTGGGTGTCTCAGTGGGCTAAGCGTCTGCCTTCGGCTCAGGTCATGATCTCAGGGTCCTGGGGTCAAGCCCCGCATCAGGCTCTCTGCTCCGTGGGGAGCCTGCTTTCCCCTTTCTCTCTTCCTGCCTCTCTTGCCTACTTGTGATCTCTCTCTCTCTCTCTCTCTCCATCAAATAAATTAATAAAATCTTAAAAAAAAAAAGAATGAAAAATTTTGGATGAATCATTTAAATTCTTGGTGCCTTAGTTTCCTCATATATAGTCCTATTTCAGGTAATTGTGGAGATGGAATGAGCTAATGTGTGAAAAGTTCTGAAAAATAAAAAATGAAGGGCGGGATATTATTTTTTCTTGCTCACGAATACTATATTCTACCTGTTCCTAATTATAATCTTCCGTGTGAAGATGAAAGGCTAAATGATTCCAGAAAAGCCACAGACAATCCCGAAGAGGTGATGAGTTTTTTTTTTTTTTAAAGATTTTATTTATCTATTTATTAGGAAAGAGAGAGAGTGAGAGAGAGCATGAGAAGGGAGAAGGTCAGAGTGAGACGCAGACTCCCCATGGAGCTGGGAGCCCGATGTGGGACTCGATCCCGAGACTCCGGGATCATGACCTGAGCCGAAGGCAGTTGCCCAACCAACTGCACCACCCAGGCGCCCGAGGTGATGAGTTTTCAGGTTAAGATTTTAAACGGAGTGGAGAGGGGAAGTGCCACACTACTTAAGAGCTGTGCTTTGGTGTTAGACATGAATTTAAATCTCTTTTTTGGCACTTGCTGGTCTAGCTTTGTTACTGTGAGTAAGTTATTTAACTTCTGTGACTGAGTTTCCCTATCCGTAAAGAGGAGAGGATATCGCGTCTTGCAGGGTAGTATGAGAATTAGAGATAATGAGCATAGTATACGCTATGGAAGTGGAAAGCGTTGTTAGTACTTAAGGACTTGAAGTGTCCCCACATTCGCCCTTTGTCCTGTTGACAATATTTTCATACTGGTAGTTAAAAGAGTTGTTATAAAGTATGCAAAATTAGTTTTGTGCCGGAGCCTGGGAGTATTTGTTCAATAAGTTATCAATAAAGTTTTAAATAAAAAAAAATTCTACCGCCGTTTCAATAAAGCTTTGCCCAAATGGAGAGCTGGGAGCTTATCGCGAGAATCTGGCGGAACGCGTTTCTTGTTCAGGACCTATTCTCGCGTTGTTTAAACAAGCCTTGGTGAGAGGTGAAAGGGAAGCACGAAATACCGCGAGAGTTCACAGGATTCTCGCGTTATTTCCTGGGCTTGCCCCCTCCCCCCCCTCCTCTAAGTGCCGTTTCGGTTTAACCTAGTGTGTGACTGAGTCTGTGTGAGGGAGCGAGTGAGTGTTTGAGGTATTGAGGTGAGGCGGAGGCAAGAAGAGGGGCTCCCTCAGGAGCGAGGGACAAAGGGGGCGTGAGGCACCTAGGCCGCGGGACCCCAGCGACAGGAAGCCGCCCCGAGCCGGGCTACCGGGTAGGGGAAGGGCCCGCGCAGTCTTCACAGGGCCCCAGAGCCGGAGTCGGCCCCACAGCCCCGGGCCGTCGGCTTCCTACTTCCTCGACCTCCCCGGCGCCCGGGCCTGAGGATTGGCTCGGCGAGGGGAGGAGGGGAGACAGACTTGAGCAGCTACCCGTTGTCTCGCAACTCCACTGCTGAGGAACTCTCATTTCTTTTCTGGCTCCTTCACCCCCCACCTCATGTAGGAGGGTGCTGAGGCGTCGGGAGGGAGGAGGAGCCTGGGCTACCGTCCCTTCCCTCCCCACCCCCTTCTAGGGGCGCTTTGGTAGGCGCGGGGTTGGGGGGGAGGGTGGGGGTTACTTTTTGGAGTGCTGGGGAACTTTTTCCCCTTTTTGAGGCTAGGGGAAGGGGAATGCCCAATCCAGAGAGACATGGGGGCAAGAAGGACGGGAGTGGAGGAGCTTCTGGAACTTTGCAGCCGTCATCGGGAGGTGGCAGCTCCAACAGCAGAGAGCGTCACCGCTTGGTGTCGAAGCACAAGCGGCATAAATCCAAGCACTCCAAAGACATGGGGTTGGTGACCCCCGAAGCAGCACCTTTGGGTACAATTATAAAACCTTTGGTGGAGTACGATGACATCAGCTCTGATTCAGATACCTTCTCTGATGACATGGCCTTCAAACTAGACAGGAGGGAGAATGATGAACGTCGTGGAACTGATCGGAGTGACCGCCTGCACAAACATCGTCACCACCAGCACAGACGTTCTCGGGACTTACTAAAAACTAAACAAACAGAGAAAGAAAAAAACCAGGAAGTCTCCAGCAAATCGGGATCGATGAAGGACCGGGTATCCGGAAGTTCAAAGCGTTCAAATGAGGAGAATGAGGACTATGGGAAGGCACAGATATCCAAAAGCAGCAGCAACAAAGAATCCAGGTCATCCAAACTCCATAAAGAGAAGACCCGGAAAGAACGTGAGTTGAAGTCTGGGCACAAAGACCGGAGTAAAAGTCATCGGAAAAGGGAAACACCCAAAAGCTACAAAACAGTGGACAGCCCCAAACGGAGATCCAGGAGTCCCCATAGGAAATGGTCTGACAGCCCCAAGCAAGATGATAGTCCTTCAGGAGCTTCTTATGGCCAAGATTATGACCTTAGTCCCCCAAGATCGCACACCTCTAGTAATTATGACTCCTACAAGAAGAGTCCTGGAAGTACCTCAAGAAGGCAGTCAATTAGCCCTCCTTACAAGGAGCCTTCGGCCTACCAATCCAGCACCCGGTCACCCAGTCCCTACAGTAGGCGACAAAGATCTGTGAGTCCCTATAGTCGGAGACGTTCTTCAAGCTATGAAAGGAGTGGCTCTTACAGTGGGAGATCACCCAGTCCCTATGGTCGAAGGCGGTCCAGCAGCCCTTTCATGAGCAAACGGTCTCTGAGTCGGAGTCCACTCCCCAGGTGAGCTATTTGTCTAACAGCCCTTTTTTACTTAGGCTAGTTCATGAGGAACTGGCAATTAGTCATGCTAACATTTTGTTGAAGCCCCCAGTCTTTCTGGTGGACTAGAACACTTTGCTATTGGCTATTCAAGTAGGTGAATCTGGTCTTCTCTTAACCCAGAATTTGAGAAGTGGAGAGTTCACATACCTAAAACTGCTAAAGGTAGGTACTTCCAGTGGTGAGATCTTCAGTTGTAAGCTCCTGTGGGAAAAATCATTGGCTCCAGCTTATTGAATACACAGAGTTGATAACTGAGGTTATCCAGAGCTTATCTAGCAATTTCTGTTGCATTGTCTTAAATGTTTTAAAATCATCTTGCTGTTCGTGCTTTAAAAACCTCACTGGGCCTGACTGGAGATATAAGAAATTATAATTTTCATTCGTATTATCTTGAAGCTATTTGCCTAGGTCATCTATCATTTGTGCGTGTGCTGTCCACTGAGTCTCCAAAGCTGTAAGTTTATTTCCTAATTGACAATGTTGTGATAACGCCTGTCTTTTAACTGATGTTTCTAGTGGAAATTCAGCTGTTTAGTCCTTTTACCTTCTGTTGATATATAGCTTAGCAGAAATTGGTTCAAAGGAGAATTCGGGTTCTTTTTTACAGCATCACATTGACCTACCCTGTGACCACTGGCAATTTTCATAATCTTTCTCTAAGAAAATGGTAATAGTGCCTTTATCGTATTTTAGCTAGAAAGGCAGGTTGGTTTGAAATTTAATCGTTAAAATGAATTACTCCTGAAAACTGTTCCTATTCCTAGATGGTGAGATGTCTCTCTCTTTGTGGACTCACCTTTGTCCACAAAAGAACATGGATTTTGGAGTTATACTTGAGTGGAATCCTAATCTTGATTTGTGAACTTTGGCAATAATTTAATTTCTCCCTGCCTATGTTTCTTCATATGTAAAGTGGGAATAATAACTACCTACTTCGAGAGTAGTTGTGAGGATTAAATTACCTAGTAAATATGAAGTGTATAGCACAGTTCCTGGTTACCTGGTAGAAGTCAGTAAATTCTGTTTTGTGAGTGAGGAAATGTTGAATGCTAGGGGAGAGCTTATGCTAATTTATAAAAATCCATGTATGTCTTTTATGTGTCAATATGAGCAATTTTGCTGATTTAAAGTTATAATTATTCATAAATTAGTTTGAATTAATCAAACTGCAGAGTTCTGAGCTTCGAGGGTCTGAGTTCCTTAGTTCTCCCCCTCTCCCCCAAAACTCCCATTTTATCACAATTTTCTTTTTTTTTTAAAGATTTTATTTATTTGACAGAGAGAGAGAGATCACAAGTAGGCAGAGGGGCAGGCAGAGAGAATGGGGGAAGCAGGCTCCCTGCTGAGCAGAGAGCCTGATGCGGGGCTTGACCCCAGGACCCTGAGATCATGACCTGAGCCGAAGGCAGAAGCTTTAACCCACTGAGCCACCCAGGTGCCCCTTTTTTTTATCACAATTTTCAAACAGAAAAGTTGAAAGAATTATAGTGAGGATCCATATATGTACTACCTAGATTCTACAATTAATATATGCTATATATATATCATATCCATCCATCTGTCCATCAATCCATCTTTTGTTTTGATTCATCTCAAATTGCAGACATCAGTATACTTCACTGTAAGCATTTTAGTGTTGTGGATAACGTTAGAGTTGACTTTGAAGGGGTAAGAGTAAAATTTATATATGGTGAAATGGATGTCTTAAGTGTACCATTTATAAAGTAGCTTAGTTGTTAAAGGAAATGTAAGAAATATTCTCAGAATACTTGTTTTCTTGAGGGAGTAGTTTCATTAAGGCTGTTTTGAGAATTTTTATTGTCATGAGTTTTGGGAATATGAAAGTGTACTTCATACAAACACTAGAACGACTTTCAAAAAGAACTTGCTTTGCAGTGATTCCTTTTGGGTTCATATCTCAAGTTCTCTCTTCCTTTACTCAGTTAATTGGAACTAGTGAAATAATGGTAAAAAGTAAATCAGGAAAGAATTGGAGACAATATGGTAGCATAGGACTCAATATATAAACATAATTTTAGAGTCACATGCATATTTTTAGTTGGGTTTTAGAGAGCATTTTACGTTTGTATGTGTGCACTACAGATTTTTTCTCATTCATTGGAATTCCAGATATTAAGTACAAAAGTTTCTTAGAGTAGAGCATATAGAGCCCTTCTATGATATCTCTGTGTTTTTTCCTTGGGAGACACAGTGAAAATTAAACAAGCAATATCGTTTTAAAAGACTGAAAATGCCTTGCCAGAAATGCAATGTCTTGGCGTCCTCCAAATTAGTAGTGATTAATAGTAGCAATTTCTTTTCAGATGGTAGAACCTAACTCAATTCAGGGGGAATATACACTTGTTTTTGTTTTTTTTTTTTTAAGATTTTATTTATTTATTTGACACAGAGAGAACACAAGCAGGCAGAGAGGCAGGCAGAGGCAGAGAGAGGAGCAGGCTCCCTGCTGAGCAAGGAGCCCGATGCGGGACTCGATCCCAGGACGCTGGGATCATGACCCAAGCCGAAGGCAGGTGCTTAACCAACTGAGCCATCCAGGCGTCCCAATATACACCTGTTTTTGAGAACAGTTTTTATTGTTGCCTGCGTTTACCTATTGGTTGTCTCCTCTCACTACCCTAAGCCCCCGTTGCTTTTTTTCTTGAAGAGTGGATCTTGATCTCAGATGAAGCATTTGTATCACTAAAAATGCCATAAATATATGGCCATCAGAATGTTCTATTAACAATAGGCTTCTGTTCAGAAATTGAAGGGTTTCTAGCAGAGTTCCTTAGGAAGATTTAGTAATGCTGAATGATTAATTTTTAGAGCATGTGGTTCTGACATTTAGTGTTTGGGACTTTAGAAGTTTATCCTATCCTGGGATAATAGAGATGGTAGTTTTATCCCAGCTCTAATTCAGTGAGCGAAAACCTCTGGTTTCATTCAGTTATTATTACTATTTTTTTTAAAGATTTTTTATTTATTTATTAGAGAGAGAGACTGAGAATGAGAGGAGAGAAGGTCAGAGGGAGAAGCAGACTTCCCGCAGAGCCGGGAGCCCGATATGGGACTCTCGATCCCGGGACTCCGGGATTATGACCGGAGCCGAAGGCAGTCACTTAAGCAACTGAGCCATCCAGGCGCCCAGTTATTATTATTTTTAAAGATTTTATTTCTTTATTACAGAGAGAGAAGGAGAGAAAGAGAGCATGAGAGGGGGGAGGGGGAGAAGCAGACTCCCTGCTGAGCAGGGATTCCCCCCCCCCCCCCCGCCCCCCATGAGAGACTTGATCCCAAGACCCCGGGATCACGACCCGAGCCGAAGGCAGACTCCAAACTGACTGAGCCACCCAGGCGCTGTCATCCAGTTATTTATAAGAGATATATTAGTTTTATAAATCCATTTAACCATTTTCAGTATTCTATATTCTCACGTTCATATATATGTTATTACTGTTTTGAGTACTTCTATTCCAATAATAACTTGTATTTTAACTGACTTTCTGGAGCAAACTTCCAAAAAGCAGTGTAGGTATAAGAAAACCATGGCTAATACCATATGGGTTACTTTGCCTACACATATATACTATTTGTTTTGAAACATTTTGAGTTATGTCAGTATTACTGATGACCGAAGATAAAGGGAGATATTGAAGATCTGGAATGGGAACAGTTTATTTTAGACTACTGGACAAATTTATATTTTGTTTAGTCACGTTTTTAGTGCTATTTTTCGCCCTTCACATTGAGGCCTGAGCACATTAGGCTTTATGAAAAGGCAAAAAGAATTAATGAGGGTTGGGTTTCAATTTAGAATAATCTGCCTCATGGATTTCCAAATTTTAATAATGAAGAAAATAAATTGAACATGCAACAGTACTTTGCTTTATGAGTTCCTAAAAAGTTGATTGGAAATCATTTTATATATGAAAGTACCAAAAGTCATTGTAGTTTTGAGAACTTCTGATAAAATTATTTGGTAAGACAACTTTTTCAGCATACTTATCTTGCAAATCCTAATAACTCTTATATCTTAGGGGTTGTTTAGTATAGGCACATCTTAATTATCGACTGAGGATATAAGGAACAAAATCTTCCTGTGATCTGTCAATTAAATAGCTTCTTAGTTGAAGCAGTTAGGTTTTGGTGAAGCATGCTAGTTACTTCTTGATTGGTATAACCCACATTTAATATACATGACCTTTTTTTAAATCATGTTTTCAGTTTATCAGATTTAAACCAAAATTCCAAAAAAGTAATCATTGTGAATATGAGTGTTTTCCTACTTGGGAAAAAAAATACTCACCCATCTTCTTGAGTTAGGATGAGTAATGGATAATTTTAGTGTAATATGATTGAAATATGTTGTTCCTTATAATCTATTTTTTAAGTAAACTTTATTTTTTAGACCAGATTTAGATTCACAAAAAAAAATTGTGAAGATAATACAAAGAATTATTATATGTCCTTGCATCCAGTTTCCTTTGTTATTAACGTTTTATATTGGTCTGGTACGTTTGTTACAGTTAATGAACCAATATTGATGTTACTGTTGTTATCATTATTATTATTTGATGGTACCTAATTCATTTTTAAGATTGCTAAATTACTCAAAGTAGGTTCTTTAAGTTACAGTGCTCCATAGTTTAACTGATGTATTTTCCTCCATATTGCTGTCACCTATCCATTTTAAACTTTTTCTTTTTCCGATAGGAAATCCATGAAGTCTAGAAGCAGAAGTCCCGCATATTCAAGACACTCATCTTCTCATAGTAAAAAGAAGAGATCCGGGTCCCGCAGTCGACATTCCAGCATCTCACCTGTCAGGCTTCCATTAAACTCCAGCTTGGGAGCTGAACTCAGTAGGAAAAAGAAGGAAAGAGCAGCTGCTGCTGCTGCAGCAAAAATGGATGGAAAGGAATCCAAGGGTTCACCTATATTTTTGCCTAGAAAAGAGAATAGTTTAGTAGAGGCTAAGGATTCAGGCTTGGAGTCTAAAAAGTTAACCAGAGGTGTAAAATTGGAAAAATCTGCCCCAGATACTGAACTGGTGAATGTACCACATCTAAATACAGAAGTCAAAAATTCTTTAGATACAGGGAAAGTCAAGTTGGATGAGAACTCTGAGAAGCATCCTATTAAAGATTTGAAAGCACAGGGATCAAGAGACTCTAAACCCATAGCATTGAAAGAGGAGATTGTTACTCCAAAAGAGACAGAGACGTCAGAAAAGGAGACCCCTCCACCTGTCCCCACAGTTACTTCTCCTCCACCTCCTTTACCAACTACTACCCCTCCACCTCAGACACCCCCTTTGCCACCTTTGCCTCCACTACCAGCTATTCCACAGCAACCGCCTCTGCCTCCTCCCCAACCAGCATTTAGTCAGGTTCTTGCTTCTAGTACTTCAACTTTGCCCCCTTCTACTCACCCAAGGACATCTACTTTGTCCTCTCAGGCAAATTCTCAGCCCCTTGCACAGGTTTCTGTGAAGACTCAAGTATCTGTAACAGCTGCTATTCCACACCTAAAAACTTCAACGTTGCCTCCTCTGCCCCTCCCACCCTTATTACCAGGAGACGATGACATGGATAGGTAAGTCCTATAGTTAACTGGGAAAACTTTACCCTCTTAATGTAAATGTTTTGCATTTTCTCACACTGTCAAAACTGCTCTAATACATGGCTGTTTAAAATGATTTTATGAGTAGGAAATGCTTTTGATATTTGGTTAAGTGGAAAAGTTCTTATAACATTATTACTTAGGAGGAGAAAATTACAGTTTGAGGCCTAGTAACCCTTTTTCTTCATAAGTTTATTTGATAAGGCTAATATTTCATTCAAGTTTTTAAAAATTAATGGTGTTTTTCTCCCTAAAGTTCTATGTTGAAAAATTCTTTTTTTTCTTTTTTCCTTTTAGATTTTTTCTTTTCTTTTCTTTTTTTAAGAATTTATTTATTTGAGAGAAGAAATGCACAAGCACAGGAGGGGCAGAGGGAGAGGGAAAAGCAGACTCTCTGCTGAGCAGGGAGTCCATTGGGGGCCTCAATCCCAGGACACTGGGATCATGGCCTGAGCCAATGGCAACCACTTAACTGACTGAGCCACCCAGGTGTCCCAAGATTTTTATTATTTTTAAGTAATCCCTATACCAGTGTGGGCCTCAAACCCAAGACCCCGAGATCAACAGTTATATGCTCCACTAACTGAGCCAGCCAGGCACCCCTATTTTGAAAATTTTAATAGTAGAAGAATTGAAAGAATAATACAGTTAACTCCTTTATACTCTTCAAGATTCACCAGTTAACTTTTGCCACATTTGCTTTACCTTAAGATATCATGACACTTTACTTCTGAATACTTTAGCATGTCTAAAGATAGGAAGAGCTCTAATTTTGATGAGTCCTCTGAATATTGAAAAATGAAATGATTATGAAACATGAATCTGATTTTATGGAAGGCATTAGGAGATATATTTATTCTATATCTTGGCAGGAGTAGCTAGGCAAATACCATCAAACAAATTATGATTTAGTGGTGACATATGCCATGGTAGTCGTGTTAGTGGTTTTTTCTAAGGAGATCCTACCCTCTTGTTCTCTAAGATGAGTTTAATTTTAGTATATGTACTGCCGAAGCGAGCAGGGATATGAGTTTAATTTATTGCAACAAACTTTTATTGTAATCATAAAAGTAAGTACTACTGATCTTACATCCCAGACCAATTCCCAAACCTCCATTATTTTCCAAGTGACATCAGTAATTTGAATGATACATTTCAGCTCTTTACATCTATATTTTTATAGACTATGCTCTGTGCATTTTAAGAAGGTGCATTTTAAGAAAGTGTAAATGCAATTAAAATAATTTTTTTAAGAATAAGTCCATTAGGGGCGCCTGGGTGGCTCAGTCATTAAGCGTCTGCCTTTGGCTCAGGTCATGATCCCAGAGTCCTGGGATTGAGCGCCGCATCGGGCTCCCTGCTCGGCGGGAAGCCTGCTTCTCCCTCTCCCACTCCTGCTGCTTATGTTCCCTCTCTCGCTGTGTCTCTCTCTGTCAAATAAATAAAATCCTAAAAAATAGAATTTAAAAAAAAAAAACGAGTCTATTACTATTCTTAGTGGTAAATCTTATTTTAAAGAAAAATTCCACATGCTCTTTCTAATATTAATAATTGTCAGTTCTGCCATATCCTAAGATTTGCAAAGGAGAAGGATAAAACCTGAAATTTATGTAAAAAAATCTGTTTAGGTACACAGTATACTTCTCACAGATACAAACTACATGTTTCTGTGGGTTTTGTTGGAAAAGGAAATATCAGTGGGACTGTGGGCCATGATCTGTCTACAGGAACCTTATTTAAGTATTAGTTTACCTAGAGGCTAGAACAATATCGGTGTGGCTGAGAATCTTTATTTTGAAATGTTTACTTGGCTAACCAAATAATTGTTGAACTTACCTACCATGTGTCAGCGTAGAGTGCAGATTTCCAGAGGTGGAATAATTTCGATAGGCACATAGGAATTTCTATCTCCCATAGTTTGGGATGAAAGGTAAAGACTATTCAGTGGTTATTTGAGTATGCGTGGCTATCTTTAAGAATGTGTATGAGAGGGTGCTTGGGTGGCTCAGTTCATTGAGCGACTGCCTTTGGCTCAGGTCATGATCCTGGGGTCCTGGGATCGAGTCCCACATTGGACTCCCTGCTCAGCAGGAAGTCTCCTCTCCCTGACCCTCCTCCTTCTCGTGCTTTCTCTCTCAAATAAATAAAATCTTAAAAAAAAAAAAATCTGTATGAGAGAATGAAGTGAACAGCAGTATTTTTTGTTATATATCAGTTCCGATTATGAAGGTATAACTCTTTCATAGTCCAGTGTACCTAATTTTTAATAGTATGATAATTATGTAAAAACCCATAAACAATAAAAACAAACATCTAGTTTCTATGGAGACATATATCCATATAAATTCACACCAAAAAAATCCAGAAAGATTTTTTTAAGCTGATAATAATGGTTATCTCCATGAATGGGACTTAGGATGAGGATCAAAGGTAAAGAATCTTATCTGCAAAATTTTAATATTTTACAAATATCGATTGCTTCACAAATTTCCTTGTCCTTGCATGGGAGCTATGCTAATCTTCTCTGTATTGTTCTGGTTTTAATATATGTGCTGCTCAAGAGAGCACCAATGTAATTATTTTTAAATGTATGATTATTATTAGTTTTCCACATAAATATAAATAAATTATTAAGGTAGAAAAATGGATATGAAGATTTCTTCCACAGTTTTATTTTTTCACTATGTATTTTAAATTCAAGATGGTTTTTGTTTTTGTCTTTAATTTTGTGTGTGTGTGTGGTACCACGCTATCCATGTATCATACCAACTGCACCTGTTTTTCACATGAAAAATAATTTTTTTATAAAGATTTTATTTATTTATTTGACAGATAACAAGTAGGCAGAGAGGCAAGCAGAGAGAGAAGGAAGTAGGCTCCCTGCTGAGCAGAGAGCCCGATCGATCCCAGAATCCTGAGATCATGACCTGAGCCAAAGGCAGAGGCTTTTAACCTACTGAGCCACCCAGGCACCCCGAAAAATAATTTTTATGTAAGAAAACCTTTCAGGAAGAAATCTGAAAGTTGCGCATGGAATTCATTTATATTCTTGATCTTCTCATATGAGATTGCAGTAGCTTAATTTTCTTTTTTTTTTTTCAAGAATGATTTATACATCTTTCTATTGCCTACAGTGCTTTAAACATAGAACACAGAATGTGATCAGTAAATATTGCTTATTTGAATGAATAAGACTACTAAAGAAAATAGGATCAGGACTCGTGTGACATGACACTGGGCATGTAGTTAATTCAGTTGGCACATGGATGATGTAAAGCTTATATCAGAATTTGTTTTCTTTTAAAGTCCCTTTGGGAATAGGATGAAACTTTTCTTTCAAACATATATATAGGGCCAGGAGTGTATTAATACAGGTGTCAAATGCAAGAGTTAATTTAACTAATGGTATTGCCAAAGCCTTTCTAATTCATGGTCTACAATTCTTAGTTTTAAGAAATGAAGGCTGCTAAACTATCCATTCTTCATGATATACTACATTCTTTATAAACATAGCTATTCATGGGGATTGCCTTTTTTTTTTTTTTTAAAGATTTAATTAATTTATTTATTTGACAGAGATCGTAAGTAGGCAGAGAAGCAGGCAGGGAGAGAGGAGGAAGCAGTCTCCCTGCTGAGCAGAGAGCCCAATGCGGGGCTTGATCCCAGGACTCTGAGATTGTGACCTGAGCCGAAGGCAGAGGCTTTAACCCACTGAACCACCCAGGCGCCTGGGATCGCCTTTTTAAAAAAAAAGATTTTATTTATTTGAGAGAGTGGGAGGAAGGGCAGAGGTAAAGGGACAAGCAGACTCCTCGATGAGCAGGGCTCTACCCCAGAACCCCTGAGATCATGACCTGAGCCAAAGTCAGACGCTTAAGCCACTGAGCCACCCAGATGCCCTGGGGATCACCTGCTGTTACGGAGATCATTTGTATACTCTTTTTTTTTTTTTTTTAATTTAATATTTTATTTATTTATTTGACAGAAAGACAGCGAGAGAGAGGAAATACAAGCAGGAGGAATGGGAGAGGGAGAAGTAGGCTTCCTGCTGAGCAGGGAGCCCGATGTGGGGCTCAATTCCAGGACCCTGGGATCATGACCTGAGCTTAAAGCAGATGCTTAACGACTAAGCCACCCAGGCACCCCTGTATACCCTTTTTTAAAATTTCAGTTAACTGTGGCTCCTGGCTGGCTCAGTCAGTAAATCATGGCACTCTCAGTTTCTCAATTTCAGGGTCATGAGTTCAAGCCCCATGTTGGACATGGAGCCTATTTCAGATAAATAAAGTTTCAATTAACCACACAGGGTTTTTAAAATCTTTGTTTCCAGGGCACCTGCCTGGCTCAGTTGGTAGAGTATGCAACTCCTGATCTCAGGGTTGGGAGTTCAAGGCACACTTTGGGTGTAGAGATTACTTAAAAAATAATAACAAAATTTTCATTTTGGGTCAATTTTTTTTAAGATTTTATTTTTATTTATTTGACAGAGATCACAAGTAGGCAGAGAGGCAGGCAGAGAGAGAGGGGGAAGCAGTCTCCCCGCTGAGCAGAGAGCCCGATGAGGGGCTCGATCCCAGGACCCTGAGATATGACCTGAGCTGAAGGCAGAGGCTTTAACCCACTGAGCCACCCAGGCACTCCCTCGATCAATTTTTTTGGTGGCCTGGTTCATTTGGAGTCTATTAGATTTTAGTAGTGTCTTTATTATCCTTGAAGGCTTTTTATCTTGCGGTAGCTGGGTGGCTGAGTCAGTTAAGCGTCTGCCTTTGGCTCAGGTCATGATGCCAGGGTTCTGGGATTGAGCCCCGCCTTGTGCTCTCCGCTCAGCCAGGAGCCTGCTTCTCCCTCTCCCTCTGCCTGCTGCTCCCCCTCTTGTGCTCTCTCTCTCTCTCTCTCTGTTGAATAAATAAAAATCTTTCAAAAAAAATAATCTTAAAAAAAAACTTTAAAGTATTTTGCTCTTTATAGGAGAGAAAGGATCTGTGTGAGCATTCAGATTTGATTTAGAATTTTGCTAATGGAATGCTTCGTTCTCATTTTTAATGTATTCAACTCAGATTTTTTTTTTCAACTCAGATTTTTAATAGAGGTTTGTAAATTACTTTTTAAACAACCTGCTTTAAGGGCAAAGGGGCAAATGATCATATTTCAAGTCATTTATGCTATTAAATTGTGAAAAATATTAGGAAATCAGTCTTTTTAAATAATTGATATGTAAATACATATTCTTTATTAACATTAAAAACTTCTTATTAGTGGTATTGCTATTGTAGTACAGGTTAAATCCCATCATTATAAATTCCAAGAGACTATACAGTTAGGGTTAAAATTTGAGCAGTTGTGGGGCTTGGCAACTTTTTTTGAAAGAAAATTATTACACATGAGCATTTATGCAGCTACTCACCATATGTGAACCCAACTACGGGCATAAATGGGGAACCAAGAAATACTGATATTGGCAAAATCAGCACTTCAGGTATTAAATCTTCATAGTAATGATTTAGATGTTCAATATCTGCTCTCCAGTGTTAGACCCCCTCTGTACCATATGCCCTCTGCAATGTATAGAGCTATGTTTTACTGAGTGCTATATACGGAAGGCTAAAGGCCATAATGTTAAGCATTGCAATTTTAGGAGTCATCATTATTGCATGATGTTTGATACATTGGAATTTGTTGAAATAGGATTTGATCTGTATTCAACTTGTGTGCCCTGAACTGGGAGTACATAGCAAATACTCATGCTTTATGAAATAAATATGCTAAACATGTAATTTTTCAGACGTAATGTACATTTTCACAGCAAACTGAATGTGAACTGATAAAGCCAACTTTGAAGAAAACAAGACCTAAATATAAAACATAGACTGAACTTATATGAAGTGATGATGAGAAAATTCAGATACTTCAGTTCTAGTGAAGCGTAACCAAGAAGTATTCTATTTCTGAATCATGAAGAATTAAAATTTATAAAGAGTATTCTGACATTTGTAGTTGAAAAATTAGGAATTTTCATTCCCTGAATGTCTTAAAAATTGGGGAAATTTAAAAATATACATTGTATCCTGTCTGAAGAGTTTTCCGGTAACAGGCTTTGTTCCCTGGGTAGAAATCTTAGTGCAAATTATAATAATGTTGTGTATTCATCTCTATCAGTAATTGAACAGAAAGTTTCAGATGATTCTTTTGCACTCCATTGACTATCCTAGTTCTGGTTGATATGCACAAACTAACCGAGATTCTATTCTGCCTTATTTACAAGAGATTAAAATGATGAAAATTAGTAGAAAGTTACACTTTTGTGACTTTTCACATGTAGTCTTTATAGTTCTATGGAAGTATTCATGAAAGAGTACATGTTTTTATAACCACTTGTTAAAAAAAGTGGAGGAAACGCCTTCTGTGGTTTGGATTCTCAGCTTGTTTAAGCTTCTGATATTGTGGTAGAATAGAAAAGACTAATTATGCTTTTATTTGTAGGCATGCATTAGTATGTTATCTTTTTTGAGGACATAAATAGCACAAAATCCTTTTTTATAATAAATTGAAATGCTTAAAAAATTGTATCTGAACACTAACATTCCTAATGTGTTTCAGAAAAGACATCCTTTCTCCCTGCCCCCCCACCATTTTGTTGATTTTCATGAGAGGCCTGCTACCAACTGCTTTAATGATTCTGGAATAGTTTACTGGACTCTTGCCTTAAATTTTTAGTTTGGGAATTACTTACCCATTTTGGCTGGTCAGATATGGTTTCCTTTTGCTTCCAAACCAATAGAATAGATCAGTATATTTATAATTTCGATGTCCAATTTAACTATATATTTTTTTTTTACAAAATTCAAATACTATTTCCTTTCCCAAGTTCTGTCTACATCTTTTATAACATAGAAGTGTTACATGGTTGAACTTTCATTCCGTATGCTGGTTAAAATACATAGAGTAAGTTTGGTGACTCCATGAGTTGCAATGGTACTTTGGGAATTTAAGATGATTACTTCCTATATTTTATTTCATCTCAGTAAAATTCCAATAGAATCTTAAGAAAAACATTAAAAAGTTTGTTATAGGACCTACAAGTAATATCCCAAATTTTTTATTGTTTTATCCACTATGGATTTCTTTTTGTGAAATCCAGGTATCTTTGACTGTGATAAGCTCCAGTTCCTTATGTTACATTACAGGGTTTTATCCCTTAAAAGTAAAATCTTTATAACCTTTTTAATAGCCAGACATTTATAAGCTTTAAAAAGTTTTATTTTCATATTTTTTAAGTAATTATGATCTTTTTCTTCTCTTCCTCTATTGTTTAGTCCAAAAGAAACTCCACCTTCAAAACCTGTAAAGAAAGAGAAGGAACAAAGGCCACGTCACTTACTCACGGACCTCCCTCTCCCTCCAGAACTTCCTGGTGGGGATCCATCTCCCCCAGACTCTCCAGAACCAAAGGCAGTTACACCACCTCAGCAACCATATAAAAAGAGACCAAAGTGAGTTTTTAGAGGGTATTTTATTTTATTTTATTTTATTTTAGAATGAGTGGGGGTGACGGTGGCAGAGGGGGAAGGAGAAGGAGAGAACCTCCAACAGACTCTGCACTGAGTGTGGAGCCTGACTCGGGGCTCCCTCCTATGACCCCTGAGATCACGACTTGAGCCAAAAGTGAGTCTGACTCTTAACCAACCGAGCCACCCAGGCATCCCAGGAGGGACCTTTTCTTAATTACAGCTTCCTTTCTTACTTTTGGGCCTAAATCTCATACTTTCTTCTACAACCTACATCAGTAGGATTATATAAAATTGGGCCTATGTGTATATTTTATAATGGATAAAAGCCTTTCTGGGAGACTCTTCATCTGCACCCTCAGAAACGTAGTGTTTTTAGAAAAGCAGTGATTTCCCAAATCCATATATACCATGAACATTGATCCCATTGTATCTTTTGAGTTTGATACTTAGAATATTAAAAATGAAGAAAGGTTTTTTTTCAGGGTGTATCAACCATATACACATAAATGAAAAGTTAATAAATGTGGGATATTTTTTCTTAAACTGCATAAATTGCCATGGCATAAATGTAGTAGAATCTGGGTTTGATCTTTTGATTGTTAGCATCCCCCCACCTTTTCTTTTAAACTAGATACCACTCCCACCATGGGGCTTAAACTCACAAGCCTGAGATTAACAGTTGGGTGCTCTATCAACTGGACCAGCCACGTACCCCAGCATTCCTCTCTTAATAATAAAAATAGTTACCATTTATTGAGTACACGTTATTACCAAAGTTTTATATTTTATTTTAACAGTAGCCAATGATGTGGGAATTCTTTTCCCATTCAGTAGATAAGTAAGCAGCACATCTATTATTTGATCTTATGCCTTCCTGAAGCAAAAAATCTGTTTTAGCCACTGTGAGAGACAATTTATTTTATATAATTTGATTCCTGCCTTTTTAATAAATTCGTAGAAGATTCATAGGCCAGAGAATTATTATAAAATAATTCTGTTTTCTTCTTTGAATAGACTTAAGTTTTTAAAATAACTTTTTTTGATTTGTCTTGGGGGGCTCTTTTTTTTTTTGCCTTTTTTAGAATTTGTTGTCCTCGTTATGGAGAAAGAAGACAAACAGAAAGTGACTGGGGAAAACGCTGTGTAGATAAGTTTGACATTATTGGGATTATTGGAGAGGGAACCTATGGTCAAGTATATAAAGCCAAGGACAAAGACACAGGTAAATATTGCTACAAAATTCTAGATGTCAGTTTAAAAATTTAGCAGTACTAATGCTAAAGTAGACTTAGCAAAAGTAAATTTCAAGTTCTAATTTGGTTTCCAAAAGTTACTAAAAGACTAAAATTTTCCCAAAAAATAGTGTAATTATTACTGTTTAAAAACCTTCCTCTTTCTCTGTTGTCCATTGTAAATATTTTATAATAAGCTTGCTGGGAATTTAAAAGTAAAAATAAAATTTATAGGTTGCTCTTTGTTTGCTAAGGGGTTAGTCCTTAAAGATAAAATGAAGTAGTTGGATTATTGCCATATTTTAATAATTCAAAATTTTTAGGCCTAACTGAATACTGAATTAAATGCAAGTCTTATAAAAAAAATAAAGGCAAGAAAGGGAACATGGTTTGGTTTTGTTTTTTAAGGTATAAAAGTATCTGGCATATAGCATTAAAGTAAGCTAAATCTGTCTTTCAGAGCAACTCTGGGCAAAAATTGGCTGGCCAAAAAATGCTAATTGATAATATAATAGTTTGAATTTGTTGTAACAGGAGAGCTCGTGGCCCTGAAGAAGGTGAGACTGGACAATGAAAAGGAGGGCTTCCCAATCACAGCCATTCGTGAGATCAAAATCCTTCGTCAGCTAATCCATCGAAGTGTTGTTAACATGAAGGAAATCGTTACAGATAAACAAGATGCACTGGATTTCAAGAAGGACAAAGGTACTAGCAAGGAATCATGTTTCTACAGGGTAGATTGGTACATCTTATTTTTCTCTCTTAATTTGTTTGCCTGTTTGACCAACTTTTTGAATCTATACCAGAGTTAAGATGTTAGTTTTGAAGTCTCTCTCTCTTCTCT
Organism: Nasua narica; assembly: GCA_028533885.1. Lineage (NCBI taxonomy): Eukaryota > Metazoa > Chordata > Mammalia > Carnivora > Procyonidae > Nasua > Nasua narica. Next base: position 18,868,440 of record CM052804.1, on the reverse strand, counting down.
TTTTTTTTAACAAATTATAATAACAATAATAGAAAATAAACCCAGCTTTATCAGTTACTCTTTTTTTTTTTTAAATGCCCAGCATGGAGCCCAAGATGGGCCTTGAACTCATGACCCTGAGATCAAGACCTGAGCTGAGACAGGCGTCGGACACTTAACCGACCATCCTCAGATGCCCACAGTTACTCTCATTTTTACATCATCCCTTCTAGTTATTTTTTTATAATGGATCATATTTTTACATAGTTTTGCACTTATACAGTTTAGAATTCAAAGCAGATATTTCTTTTTTTTTTTAAGATTTTATTTATTTTTTTGACAGACAGAGAGAGAGATCACAAGTAGGCAGAGAGGCAGGCAGAGAAGAGGAGGAAGCAGGCTCCCTGCTGAGCAGAGAGCCCGACGTGGGGCTCGATCCCAGGACCCTGAGATATGACCTGAGCTGAAGGCAGAGGCTTTAACCCACTGAGCCACCCAGGCGCCCCTCAAAGCAGATATTTCTAAAACAAATCTTCAGGTCACATACTGGTTTGTTTTCCTGGATTTGTAACTTTTGTCTCTTTGGGGGATAAACTTGTTCATTCATATTTATGTTTGAAGTAGTCTATATATGTCATTCAACCTACTTTTATTTTTTAATTTGTTTAAAATATTTTATTTATTTATTTGACAGAGAAAGATCACAAGTAGGCAGAGAGGCAGGCAGAAAGAGGGAGGGAAGCAGGCTCCCTGCTGAGCAGAGAGCTTGATGCGGGGCTTGATCCCAGGACTCTGAAAGCACGAAGGCAGAGGCTTTAACCCAGTGAGCCACCCAGGTGCCCCTTAACCTACTTTTATTAAGGCAAATCTGAAGATTTCTTTTGTGAAGAAATGACATCTGTGAATATAGTCTGGAATGTTAAGAGAGAATACAATGGAAGTACGTAGAATTAGGAAGGTAATGGATAAAGTTAAGCTGGGCTTATTTATAAACCCTTAAGAATATTAGCACTAGGAGAGTAGGACTTCTCAAATTTGGTAGAAGTAGTTTTTGTTTGTTTTTAATTTTATTAAATGGTAGAAGTAGTTGTAAGGAAATGAAAAGAAATTCTGCTTATATAGCAGTAGTTAGATAAATTTATGAAAGTTAGAACAGAATAGAATTAAGAATACTAGGTATTCTGGTAGACTGGATGTGTCTTAACTTCTTCTGATTATAAGAATAGTAAAATGTGTAGGTAGTTTCTCTAAGGATAAATAAGAATATGTTAATTGGTTTCTTCTAGAGTGGAGTTTACTTTTCCTTTGCTATTCTGTACTGTTTAAGTAGTTTACCATGTACTGTTTAAATTCTTCTTAAAAAAATCATAAAATAATAAATGAATGAATAAATGGAAGTGATGCATATCCACGTGGTAAAATTGAAAAATGTGACAGGGTAAGAAAAAGAAAATGGCAATCATTTCTCTCCCACTCCATTCCAGTCTACCACCATCCATAGAAAATCACTGTAGTATTAGCTTTTTGATGTATTTCTTTCTATGTACTCTATATATGTTATATTTATTTTAACATAACTGAGATCAAAGTATATTTAGGTTTTATAATTGGTCATAAGCAATTTCCCAATGTGTTTTAATGACTGCGTAAGGCTAAATGAATCTACAGTTACTTCACCAGTCTCTCTTGAGCAGTTAGTTGCCAGTTTATTGTTTTTTAAAGATTTATTTATTTATTTTTAGTGAGAGCATGCATTCGATGAATAGTGGGAGAGACAGGAGAGGCAGATTCTTTATCTCAGGCAGACTCCTTGCTGAGCGTGGAGCCCAGCTCAGGGCTTAGTCTCATGATCCAGAAATCGTGATCTGAGCCAAAATCAAAAGTCAGACGCTTAACTGAGCCACCCTGGCACCGCTATTATTACTGTTTTTGTTTTTTTTTTTTAAGATTATTTATTTATTTATTTGAGAGAGAGAGAGAGAGAGAGAGAGAGAGAGAGCATGGACGGGGAGAAGTTCAGAGGGAGAAGCAGACTCCCAGTGGAGCTGGGAGCCCGATACGGGACTCAGTCCTGGGATTCCAGGATTCTGACCTGAGCTGAAGGCAGTCGCTTAACTGAGCCACCCAGGCGCCCTATTATTATTGTTTTGGGTTTTTTTTAAAGATTTTATTTATTTATTTGAGAGACAGAGAACGTGAGAGAGAGCATCAGAGGAGAGAAGCTTAAAGGAAGAAGCAGACTTCCCGTGGAGCTGGGAGCCCGATGCGGGACTCGATCCCGGAACTCGAGGGTCATGACCTGAGCCGAAGGCAGTTGCTCAACCAACCGAGCCACCCAGGCGCCCTGTTTTTTGTTTTTTAAAGATTTTATTTATTTATTTGAGAGAGAGAGAGATCACAAGTAGGCAGAGAGGCAGGCAGAAAGAGAGGGGGAAGCAGGCTTTCCGCTGAGCAGAGGGCCCGATCCCAGGACCCTGGGATCATAACTTAGGCTGAAGACAGAGGCTTTAACCCACTGAGCCACCCAGGTGCCCCTCTTATTACTCTTATTTATTTATTTATCTATCTATCTATTTATTTTTATTATTACTGTTTTTTTTTAAAGATTTTATTTATTTATTTGACAGAGAGATCACAAGTTGGCAGAGAAGCAGGCAGAGAGAGAGAGGGGAAAACAGGCTGCCTGCTGAGCAGAGCCCCATGCAGGGCTTGATCCCAGGACTCTGAGATCATGACCTGAGCCGAAGGCAGAGGCTTTAACCCACTGAGCCACCCAGGCACCCCTTATTATTACTGTTTTTAAAGGAAGCTCTACACCCAGTGTAGACTGTTAATTCATGACAATAAGGTCAAGAGTAACATATTCTACGTACTGAGCCAGCCAGATGCCCCAATTAGTTACTAGTTTAAAAAATAGTTCTTCATTGAACATTTTTGTTCATAAATCTTTGCATTTTGATTTATTAATATAGTTTCTTAGAAGTAGAATTATTTGCTGAAATGGATTTTTTATATTTAATATCAGATTGCTTTTAAGATAGTAATTATTTATGTCTACCTGTGAGTGCCCATACCACTTTTTCCTCCCTAAGATTGAGTACATCTTTTTAAAAAATTGTCATTTTAGGGGCACCTGGGTGGCTCAGTCGATTAAGCATCTGCCTTCGGCTCAGGTGATGATCCCAGGGTCCTAGGATTGAGCTCTGTGTCGGGCTCCCTGCTCAGCAGGGAGCCTGCTTCTTCCTCTCCTGCTGCTACTCCCTCCTACTTGTGCTCTGTCTCTCTGTCAAATGAATAAATAAAATCTTTTAAAAAAATAAAATAAAAAAATAAAAAATTGTCATTTTGATAGGTGAAGTATATCATTATTTTGGATTGCATTCCTTCTGTTACTGAGTTTTCCATGTTTATCAGTTTCACTTATTTTCCCTTGAGTTGTCCTTTTGTCCCTGTGTCTACTTATCTTTTGTAGTTTGGGTGTTTTTCCTGTTAATTTGTATGAGCTCTTGGCTAAATCTAAGATACTCCTTTAATGCAGTGGTTCTTAATTTTGGGGGGTGGTTATGGACTTCTAAACATCTTATGGATCCATACTTTAAAAAAATAAGTTCAAAATGTTGTGTATTATGTATTTAAAATATTGCATACTCTTTTGGGGAGTTCAAAGAATCCTTGACGCCTACCTTCTAGATTAAGAATCCTTGCCCTAACTCCTGGGTGGCTCAGTTGGTTAAGCAGCTGCCTTTGGCTCAGGTCGTGATCCCAGGGTCCTGGGATCAAGTCCCATATCGGGCTCCTAGCTCAGCAGGGGGCCTGCTAAGCCTCTGCCTCTGCCTGCCATTCTGCCTGTTTGTGCTCTCTCTCTCTCTCTCTCTCTCTGACAAATAAATAAAAATCTTAAAAAAAAAAAGAATCCTTGCCCTGGGGCGCCTGCGTGGCTCAGTGGGTTAAAGCCTCTGCCTTCGGTTCAGGTCATGAACTCAGGGTCCCGGGATTGAGCCCTGCATCAGGCTCTCTGCTCACTAGGGAGCCTGCTTCCTCCTCTCTCTCTGCCTGCCTCTCTGCCTACTTTTGCTCTCTCTCTCTCTCTGTCAAATAAATAAATAAAATCTTAAAAAAAAAAAAGAATCCTTGCTCTCATGCTGGTAGGAGATAGAATTTTAGATTGGCTAGATAATTGTCTAACCTAGGTCTAGTACTGCTGATGTTATAATGTTTGCCTTTGTCATACATCCTGCTGAAGTGAAAAGATAGCGTGGATTTCAGATCTTTTACAATTGACTTAGCATACTTATCCTTTTATCTACTTCTAAATTTAAGGAGTTTAATTAGATGGTTCACCTTTCTTGAATTCTTAAATACTGTGAATTTCACCAGTAATTTATACTGTATATACTGTGCTATCCCTGGCATATTATGTGAGTTCTATTAAATATAACTGAGGTAAAGATTTACACAAAAGTAGCCATAAACAATAATGGCATTAGTAATAAATGGGCATCGTTATAACAAATAAAACTTTATTTTACAGTGACAAACAGCAGCCTAGATTTGGCCCAAGGCCTGTAGTTTGCTAACTGACTTAGATCATAGAAGACTAGTAGTACAACTTGATCAGGGCAATTGTTCTCCTCAAGTAAATAGTCCAAAGAGCACTGGATTAAGAGTCAGAAGATTAATTAAAATAGTAGTTCTGTTATTTGTTTATTTTTAGAAAGGGTAAGTTATTCGAGTACTCTGAGTTTCTTCATTTATAAAATTAAGTGGTTGTTTCAGAGAGCATTATGGCCCACTCCAAAATTATATTTAAATTTGAGGCATTGTCATTTCAGCATCCTTTTCCTCCTTTTAATTTTTTCTTTCATTTTTGTATAGGTGCCTTTTACCTTGTATTTGAGTATATGGACCATGACTTAATGGGACTGCTAGAATCTGGTTTGGTGCACTTTTCTGAGGACCATATCAAGTCATTCATGAAACAGCTAATGGAAGGATTGGATTACTGTCACAAAAAGAATTTCCTGCATCGGGATATTAAATGTTCTAACATTTTGCTGAACAACAGGTAACATAGTAACCAAATAAGATTAAGCATTTCTTCCCTCTTTTCTGATCCAGTTAGTTTCAGCTGGTTAGTTGGGGTTACAGGTAGAACCAATGATGCAGTTTTTTGCATTTACATATGTCTGATAATTGTACTGTAGGAACATCTTATGATAGGGGTATTCTTATGAGCAGAGTCTTCAGACTCAGTGTTGTTAAGGAATTAACAGAGGTAGGATTGTAAAGGTGTTTTAATGGCAAACATTTTAGGGAATCACTCACATCCTACGGGAATATTCAGAGAGCTTTTTGCCATAGTTAGTAAATATTATTGTGGTCTTTGGCAAATTAAAACAGACATTGGGTTCTCAGTGAAATTCTCCCTTGTTTAAGTGGGAAGAAACATGTCTGCTCTTATAGCTGTTCTTAAGACTTTCTCTGTTATCAAATTTCAGCATAAACATAGGTGTAGCTAGTGGTTGACCTTTCTGCCAAGCACTTACTCCCAGGTTTTAATAGTGTAAACAGAGGGGTGCCTGGGTGGCTCAGTGAGTTAAGGCCTCTGCCTTCGGTTCAGGTCATGATCTCAGGGTTCTGGGATCGAGCCCCGCATTGGGCTCTCTGCTTGGTGGGAAGCTTACTTCCCCCTCTCTCTCTGCCTGCCCCTCTGCCTACTTGTGATCCCTCTCTCTCTCTCTCTGTCAAATAAATAAAATCTTAAAAAAAAATAGTGTAAACAGGAATTTGGTGATGAACAGTGTTAAATCTTCAGAAATTTTTATCTGCTTTCTTCTTCTCTGGCTAATTTATCTAAACTACTGTGGTGATGTCAGGTGTATTATGCACACTAGTCTTTGGTAAAATAGCTTTACCTATTGAATAAAAAGCAAGTCTGATACTATTGAATAAAAAGCAAATCTCATACCAGTGTTTCGTTCTTTAGGTAACTGGGCTGTTTATAACGATTTTTGTCTGATTCACCCATTGTTTTATACATTTCTGTTCAATATATTTAACAAATACTATTTGGAGTGATGTAACCAACTACATAGAGTTGCCTAGGGACTGTCCTGGTTTTACTTACTTATTTTAAGTTTGGTGGGGTTTTTTTGTTTGTTTGGTTGGTTGGTTTTTAGAGAGCAAGCAAGCAGGGAGAGGGAGGGGCAGAGAGAGAATCTTAAGCAGGCTCCATTCCCAGTGCTGAGCCTGATACCAGGCTCAATCTCACACACTGAGGTCAGGACCTGAGCTGAAATCAAGAGTCGGGCACTTAACCGACTGAGCCACCCTGCTACTCCTAAAGACTTTTTATTTTTATTTAAGACTTCATCTCTTATCATGACATCATGACAGAGAGAGACACAGCAAGAGAGGAAACAGAAGCAGAGGGAGTGGGAGAGGGAGAAGCAGGCTTTCCGCTGAGCAGTGAGCCCGATGCTGGCCTCGATCCCAGGACTCTGGGATCACAACCCGAGCCGAAGGCAGATGCTCAATGACAGAACCACCTAGATGCCCCAGATTTTTTATTTTTAAGTAATCTCAACACCCAGTGTGAGGCTAGCAGCCAGGACCCCAAGATCAAGAGTTACATGTTCCACCAACTTAGCCAGCTGGGTGCCCCTGTACTGATTTTAACACTGGAAGTCCCACATGGGATAGTTGATCACTAAAAGCTCAGAGTTTAATAGGGAAGCTAAACAAAAAATAACTCAATTATTAAGCACTCCTCACTCCACACACATGCTTTTTAAGTAATGTCTAATTAAGTAATGTCACAACCCCAAGATCAAGAGTTGCATCTCTACCCACTGAGCCAGCCAAGTGCCCCTAAGCCCCACCCATCCCTCCCTTTTTTTTTTTTTTTCTTGAATCTGGGAGCATCTGGGAAGATGCAATTTTGATGAGTAAATAGGAATTTATCAGAAAGACATACAACAGAGGGTTAAATTTCTAAAAGAAATTACATGGGGACAATCACAAAATGATTGTGATTATGAAAATTAACATGTAATATCTGGGAAAATATGAACAGGTCAGTATTACTAGGGCAAGAAGAGTGAAGCACTTAATGATGAGATGAAGCTGGATAGTTGCAAGGAGCCAATTTAGGGATCTCGTATATCTTGCTAAGGACCTTACACTGTCCATAGATGAAAGCCTTTGAGTGGTGCTGGTTTGGTTAATATTTTGTTCTTAAATTATATAGTTAGGGGGCCCCTGGGTGGCGCAGTTGGTTGAGCGACTGCCTTCGGCTCAGGTCATGATCCCGGAGTCCCGGGATCGAGTCCCACATCAGGCTCCCCGCTCCATGGGGAGTCCGCTTCTCACTCTGACCTTCTCCCTTCTCGTGCTCTCTCTCATTCTCTCTCTTTCCTAATAAATAAACAAATAAAATCTTTAAAAAAAAATTATATAGTTAGGGGCACCTGGCTGGTTCAGTTAATTGGGCATCCAACTCTTGATTTCAACTCAGGTCATGATCTCAGGGTGGTGAGATTGAGCCCTGCATCTGGCTCTGTGCTCAGTGTGGAATCAGCTTGAGATTCTCTCCCTCTGCCCCTCTCCCAGCTTGCTTGTTCTTACTCTCAAAAAAAATAAAAAATAAATTATACAGTTAATTTGTATTTTAAAATTATGCAGTTAATGCATTATTTTTAATTATTTTGTGTGATGTATACTTTTGTGAGACAAAATGCAATGGTAAAAAGTTATTTCTGTCAGTATATCTGTTACCCACAATTTTCATTAGAACTGGGCTTGGTTAATCTACATCCATAGTAATAATGCTTCAAGAACTTAATGATGGCTATCATTTTGCAGCTTTCTGGACTATAGCATATACTTTTTTGATTTCTTTTACTTCTCCAAGGGCAATGTCTCAGGTCAGGGAATAAACTGCAGTCCTGCTTGGTGACCTTTCTGTTGGGTCAGGCCCCCTCCCTGTCCCTGACTTTCCATATTCAGGAAGCTCATGAGGTTCTAGACTAAACTGAACTTCTTCTTCAGGTTGTTAAGCAGGATGCAGGAGTCTTCAGCCTCTACTCTTGCCCATTTGGCTCTGTTTATATAGAGAATTTTGGGTGAGATGGCCTGGAGAAAATGATAAGGAGCCCTCAGCTGGACAAGGAAGTGAAAGCAGTTGATGAGAGAGGGAGGAGAGCAGAGCTGGGCTCTCTGATGTTCATTATATTTTCCTTACACAAATATAATAATAAATGAAACCAAGTCATTTTAGATGGTGGAGAGACACAATTAGTCTTCTCTTTTAGAAAAATCACTAAGTGGTCATTCTAATAGGATGTAGACTAGAGGCAGGGAGACCTATTAAGAACAGGATAAGAGGGGTGCCTGAGTGGCTCAGTGGGTTAAAGCCTCTGCCTTCGGCTCAGGTCATGATCTCAGGATCCTGGGATCAAGCTCCCCATCGGGCTCTCTGCTCAGCAGGGAGCCTGCTTCCCCCTCTCTCTCTGCCTGCCTCTCTGCCTACTTGTGATCTCTCTCTCTCTGTCAAATAAATTAATAAAATTTAAAAAAAAAAAAAAGTTGCTATGACACTGCATTGGACAGGTTCCGCCTACACCAAGACCTGTCCACATGCCTACCCGTCATCTCTTCTGCCAATAACCTCTCCTTGGCCAGTGTTTCTACTGCTTCAACCAAACAATCCTTTAAGAAAAAAAAAAAAAGAATATGATAAGAAATTGTCAGTGTTTAAACTAACCCAGGCATTGCTAATAGAGATGGACAGGATCAACTTTGTGGATAATAAACTTTGGTGAGTAAATGAGTGGTAGAGAATGAATGAGAGTACTTTAAAAAAACTCACAGATTTCTGACTTAAGAAACTACTGGATGGGTGGCATAATAATCAGTATAGGTACTATAAAAGGAAAAGCAGGACAGGTGAGTGAAGAGTCAATCCCTTTGGCTCTTGCATATGCAGGGTAGTGATAGGCATATGGTCACATTGAAGTTCCAGACTAGCAGTATAGTTTAGGAGTTACAAGCAGAGAAAAGGTGTCAGAAGATGGAACTCAAGGGAATGATCAGAAAGATATGAGGAGGGGCGCCTGGGTGGCTTAGTCGGTTAAGCGTCTGCCTTCAGCTTCAGATCCCAGGGTCCTGGGATCGAGCCTCGAATTGGGCTCCCTGCTCATTGGAGAACCTGCTTCTCCCTCTCCCTCTGCCTGCTGCTCTACCTACTTGTGCTCTCTATCTCTCTGTCAAAAAAATAAAGTCTTAAAAAGTAATAATAATAAGTAAAAAGAAAGATATGCAGAAAATAAGGAAATATAATGAACATAAAATAGGTAGGTTTAGGAGCACCTGGGTGGCTCAGTTGGTTGAGCATCTGACTCTTCGTTTTGGCTCAGGTCAGGATCTCAGGGTCCTGAGACTGAGCCCAGTGTCTGGCTCCACACTCAGTGCAGAGTCTGGTAGAGATTCTGTCCCTTTCCTCCCCCATCACACTCCCTCACTCTCTCTCTCTCTCTGTTAAATAAATAAAGAAATCTTTTAAAAAAAAAAAAAAGAGGCAGATTAAGAAGGGGATGGTCATATAAGGTGATACAGACAGATTATAAGACCTGAGAAGGAATCTGAAAATTAAAAGGTCAGCATTGACAGTGTGTGGTAAGTTGGGGGGTAGTACACTTAATGGAAAAGTGATGGTAGCTGTGTCGTTAATTTTTACTATTTATTTATTTATTTATTTATTTATTTATTTATTTATTTAAAAGGTTATTTATTTGACAGACAGTGAGAGAGGGAATACAAGCAGGGGGAGAGGGTGAGGGAGAGCAGGCTTCTTGCTTAGCAGGGAGCCCAATGCAGGCCTGGATCCCAGAACCCTGGGATCATGACCTGAGCTGAAGGCAGACGCTTAATGACTGAGCTGCCTAGGTGCCCTGATTTTTATTTATTTATTTTTTAAATTAAAAAAAATTCTTTTAGATTATTTATTTATTTGTTTGTCAGAGAGAGAGAGAAAGCACAAGCAGGGGGAGAGGCAGGCAGAGCAGGCAGAGGGAGAAGCAGGCTCCCCGCCGATCAAGGAGCCCGATGTGGGACTTGATCCCAGGATCCTGGGATCATGACCTGAGCTGAAGGCAGCCGCTTAACCAACTGAGCTACCCAGGCGTCCCTGATGTTTATTTTTTAAGGATGCAGAGGTTTGAGCATGTTTAAATACTATGGGAAAAGAAAATCCATGGAGAGAATTCAAAGATTCAAGAAAGAACCAAAAGAGGGGCACCTGGGTGGCTCAGTGGGTTACAGCCTCTGCCTTTGGCTCATATCATGATCTCAGGGTCCTGGGATCGAGCCCCTCATCGGGCTCTCTGCTCAGCAGGGAGCCTGTTTCCCCCCTCTCTCTCTGCCTGCCTCTCTGCCTATCTATGATCTCTCTCTGTGTCAAAGAAATAAATAAAATCTTTAAAAAAAGGGGGGGGGCCCTGGGTGGCGCAGTTGGTTGAGCGACTGCCTTCGGCTCAGGTCATGATCCCGGAGTCCCGGGATTGAGTCCCACATCGGGCTCCCAGCTCCATGGGGAGTCCGCTTCTCACTCTGACCTGCTCTCTCTCACTCTCTCTCTTTCCTAATAAATAAATAAATAAAATCTTTAAAAAAAAAAACTGAAATAATTTAAAGGAGCAGGATTCTAGAGGAGATGGAATCAAGGCCACAGGTGGTAGTGGCCTACCACAATTATAGATATTGATTATCCTTGAACAAGAGAAATTGACGCACTTTTTCTGTAATTGAAAGAAAGGAAGATTATATATACATATTTTTTAAAGATTTTATTTATTTATTTGAGAGAGAGCACAGAAGGAGAGGGAGAAGCTGGCTCCCCGCTGAGCAGAGAGCCCGACTCTGGGCTTGATCCCAGGGCCCTGACATCACCCCCTGAGTCGAAGGCATACACTTAACTGAGCCACCCAGGTGCTCCAAAAGGAAAGTTATAAATGCAATTAAGGTTATATAGGTAAAAGATAGGATGTTAAGTAACTCCCACCTGATGATTTCTGTTTTTGTTTTTTTATTTTCTTTTTTTTTTTAATTTTTTAAGATTTTATTTATTTATTTATTTATTTATTTATTTATTTGAGAGTGAGAGAGAGATAGCAAGAGAACATGAACGGGGAGGAGAGAGTGAAGCAGGCTCCCTGCCGGTTGCAGAGCCAGATCCCAGGACCCTAGGATCATGACCTGAACCAAAGGCAGATACTTTACTGACTGAGCCACCCAGGTGTCCTATGACTTTTCTTTTCAATGAAGAAGGTCATTTACTGGGAGATGAGAGGGTAGATTAGGAAATATATTAGGTGCTTGGTGATGTTTAGGTCTAGCGTAACTTTTCATAACTTATGTATCTCTTGCCATTTTAGCTTTTAGTCCTATGTGCTTTCAGTCTTGGATCATCTCAAGTTCTAAGAGTGAGGATCCTGAGAAATTTGAGGAACCCTTTATGTCTCATTATAGGGCTCAAGTCAGCTAGTTCTTTTCTTTCTGCTTTTCTTAGAATTTGCTTGTAAATTGAACTTTAAAATGACATGTTTGGGGCAAGTGGATAAGGTGCCCAATGATCTTTACTAGGAATGGTAAGGGATGATTTAATGTAAAATTGTATCGCCAATAGTTGTTAATTTGGTTTGTTTGTTTAAGATTTGATTTATTTATTTGAGAGAGAGAACATGAGCAGAGGGGAGGGCAAAGGGAGAGGGAGAAGCAGACTCCCTGATGAACAGGAACCCAATGTGGGGCCAGGACCATAAGATTATGACCTGAACTGTAGGCAGGCGCTTAACCAACTGAGTCACCAGGTGCCCCAAATTACTTTGTTTTAATGTTTTGTCCCATTGCTCATAGTTTGAGGAGCACCTCCCAGCATAGCCTCTTTTTTTCCCTACTGTCTCACTTTTTCTGTCTGATCTCAGCTATCAGGTACCTGAGGTATCCCTAGTACTTTAAAAAGAGTGAGCTGGCTTTTCATTGCCCAAGAAGTTACACAAGCGGTAAATGTGAAGAATTTAGATAAACATGATTAATCCAGAATAGTTAATAGTTTAAAAAGTTTTCTGACATTTTATGTTATAGTTTATTAAAGTATTACTTGCCTAGGACAGAATGCTTAGCTTGGGTGTGATCCCTTTAAGGGCATGGTTCTCAAAAGTGTGGTTCTCAGGGATGCCTGGGTGGCTCAGTTGGTTAAGTATCTGCATTCAGCTTGGGTCTTGATCCCTGGGTCCTGGGATCCTGGCTGGCATTGGGCTCCCTGCTGGGCGGGGAGTGTGCTTCTCCCTCTTCTACTGCCTGCCACTCCCCCTGCTTGTGCACTCATTCTCTTTGTCAAATGAATAGATAGAATCTTAAAAAAAAAGAAAAAGTGTGGTTCTCAGGCCAGCAGCATTGGCTTCATCTATGGGCTTCTTAGAAATGCAAGTTCAGGGGTGCCTGAATGGCTCTAACTTTTTCTTCCTTCCTTACCATTCCTTACCTACCTACCTACCATTCCTTACCATTCCCTCCTTCTTTCCTTCCTCCCTCCCTCCCTCCCTCCTTCCCTTCCTTTCTTTTTTAAAGATTTTATTTATTTGACAGAGAGAGAGAGAGAGATCACAAGTAGGCAGAGAGGCAGGCTCCCTGCTGAGCAGAGAGCCCAATGCAGGACTCAATCCTAGGACCCTGGGATCATGACCTGAGCCAAAGGCAGAGGCTTTTAACTCACTGAGCCACCCAGGCACCCTCTTTTTTTTTTTTTAAGATTTTATTTGTTTGACAGAAAGAGTGAGAGAGCACAGGTGGGGGGAGCAGCAAAGGGAGAAGGAAAATCAGGCTCTCCCCGCTGAGCAGGGAGCCTGATGCAGGATTCGATCCCAGGACCCTGAGATCATGACCTGAGCTGAAGACAGATGCTTAACCCACTGAGCCACCCAGGCACCCCTAAGGGTCTGACTTTCGATATTAGCTTAGGTCTTGATTTCAGTCATGAGTTTAAGCCCCAGGTTGGGCTCCATGCCAGGCGTGGAGCCTACTTTAAAAAAAAAGAAAAATGCAAGTTCATGAGCCCTGACCTTCTGAATTACATCTCTAGGAATGAAGCCCAGGAAACTTTTAATAAGCTTTCCAAGTGATTCTTAATTCATATTAAAGTTTGAGAACCCATCTAAGGTCATAGGTGTGTATCTTTATGGCATAGGAAGGGATGGCAATATGTTGGTAAAAGGGGCCTCATTCATCATAAGAATTGTGTGCTCGGTTCAAAGCCATGTTCTCTGAAAAAATCTGCTATAGCCATGGTATTGTTGTGGTTTACTTTTTATTATGTAAAGATAAATTGTAAGAAAAATTGAGACACTAATATAATTAATATATATACAGTTAATATTTTACTATATTTGCTTCCTTTTAATTTTTCTGCTTGAGTTATTTTAAAGTAAATTGCAGACATCATTATGTTTGACCCTAAATGCTCCAGAAGATTATTACTGATTATCTTCTAACACTCAGTTCATATTTTGTTTTTTCACTTACATTAAAATGTCTTTTGTATAGCTGGTCTGTTCAAATCAGAATTAATCAAAGTTTATAAACTGGATTTGGTTGTTAGGCCTCTTAAATTTCTCTTAATCTAGAAAAGTTCATTACTTTTTTCCCCAATAGTAAGCATTTAGTCTAGCAGGTTCTAGTGACCTTTTGGCCAAGAAATAAAGGAAATATTTATTGAAGGGTCAAATCCAAAAACACAGTAGTAGTCAAAAAAGAAAACCATAAGGCTTTGTAAACCAAAGTAGTCAAAAGAGGCTTAATCTGGGAGAGTAACCATTAAGAACAGAACTAAGAGAGCATAGGTTAAAATTCTGTTTTTGTGATTCCTTTAACTCCTAAATCCATGCTTTACTGTTTAGGTATAATTAGGAGGCTGTTACTGTTACTTTTATAAAAATAATTTTTTTTTGTTTTACAGTGGGCAAATCAAACTAGCAGATTTTGGACTTGCACGGCTCTATAACTCTGAAGAGAGGTGAGGCATTCCTCAAAATTACCTGTGTGAAAAAGGAAAGAATCCTTTTTATTCTTGGATATATTCTGGTATTCTGCAAGTTGCAGTAATTTGCAGAGTTTCCTAATTTTCTAAATGTGTTAATTCTGTCTAAATTCTTAAATCAGCCTTAGACTGAAATAAATCAACCCAAACTGGAATGCAAGTTATTTTTTCATCTCCAACTTCTGTCCAGTTTTGAACTATTAGATTGCTACGGAGCTGTTTTGACAATCCCTTTTCAGTTGGCAGCTGTTTTTATTTGTATTTACTTGTACAAGTATTTTTGCATCAGAAGCCATTGTAAATTTTATGTCATGATGATTTTTTACATTTCAGTCGCCCTTACACAAACAAAGTCATCACTTTGTGGTACCGACCTCCAGAACTTCTGCTGGGAGAGGAGCGTTATACACCAGCCATTGATGTTTGGAGTTGTGGGTAAGTCTCTCTGTGCTTTCTCTTTTGTTTGTGATTTACATCTTGAACTTGTATCTGTTTTCTCTCTACATTGGCTTTTTGTAGCTTTTCTTTAAGCTTGAAAGGATAGGGATAAACTTTTAGCTAGAATTCAGAGCATCTGTTGGATATTTCCTAATATCAGAGATAAACTTTTTTTTAAACATTTCCCCAAATGTCTTTTTTTTTTTTTAACTGAGTTTGAATTGAGATCCAAATACATTCAAATAAGGTCCATAGATTACAGTTGGTTATCTCAGGTCTTTTAATTATAGCTTCTTCCTCCATCTCTTGGAGGAGCCTCCACATCTTATAATTTTTTTTAGAAGAAACTGGATCATTTGTCTTATAAAGTTTCCCAGTCTAGATTTTGCTGATTGCATCCACACTGTTTTTTGTTGTTATTTTAGCATGGTTCTCTGTCCCTTTTTATTTCCTGTAAATTGTAGGTGAATTCAAGTTTGATTTCCAATCACCCACTATAATATTATCACATTATAGAGGCAGTTCTAAACAATGTTTGCTAAAATATTCATCACTGACAGGGCAGATTTACATATACACACATACACACACACCCCACTTTACATAATATACAATTATCTCTTTATTTTTTAAATTTTTTTAAGACTTTATTTATTTGATAGAGATCACAAGTAGGCAGAGAGGCAGGCAGAGAGAGAGGGGGAAGCAGGCTCCCCACTGAGCAGAGAGCCCGATGCGGAGCTCGATCCCAGACCCTGAGATCATGACCTGAGCCGAAGGCAGAGGCTTTAACCCACTGAGCCACCCAGGCGCCCCTACGATTATCTCTTTTTGAAGTGTTATCAGCTATTAATGATCCACCATCATTCATTCGTGATTGTTTTGTGATGGTGATATTCTTATTGTATTCCTTTCTAGAATAAAGAGAACATCTATTTTTCTAACCCTAGGTATAAATCCAATAGAAAAAAGTAGAGATAAAGCTTTCATTCTTCCATTTTATTTATCAGTTTTAAAAAGATATTGAGGGGGGGCGCCTGCATGGTTCAGATGGTTAAGTGTCTGCCTTCAGCTCAGGTCACGATCCTAGAGTCCTGGAATTGAGCCCCATGTCGGGGGGTGGGGGGGGGAATCCGGGGAATCTGCTTTCCCCTCTGCCTCTGCCTCTCTCTCTCTCAAATGAATAAATAAAATCTTAAAAAAAAAAAGAAGATAATGAGGTGGTTTCCTAATATCCTTCAAAGATGGCCAAAGAGAGGGTGTTTTGTGTTTTAGATTCATTATGAACTCATGGATTTAAACTTTTTTTTTTTTTTTTAAGATTCCTCTATTAGAATGTACAGGGCGGGGGGTGGGGAGGCGTGCTGCAGAGGCAGAGAGAATTCCAAGCAGACTCTCCACTGAGTGCAGAGACTGATGTAGGGCTCAATCCCACGACCCTAAGACCATGACCTGAGCCAAAATTAAGAGTTGGATGCTCAACTGACTGAGCCACCCAGGTGCCCCAACATTTTTAATGTGTTTTAAACTTACTTTTATCATCTTATTCCTATTCACACTTTCCAGTCTTTGGCCCGTGGAAGTTTAGTGGGTTCTTCCACTAGCATTTGATAAATAGCCTTCCTTATTTTCTGGTTCCAAGCTCATCCTGTTCATTTCGTGCCCCGCAGCTGGAATCAGCCATTCTCTCAGGAGTCTTAGTTCCAGGGCATCTGGGTGGCTCAGTCGTTAAGCATCTGCCTTTGGCTTAGGTCATGATGCCAGGGTCCCAGGCAGGAAGCCCACTTCTCCCTCTCCCACTCCCCCTGCTTGTGTTCCCTCTCTTGCTGTGTCTCTTTCTGTCAAATAAATAAAACCTAAAAAAAAACTTCTTAGTTCCTTTTAGGAAAATGATATTTAGAGACCATAATTTGTGTTAGGAATGTAGACATTTTGGGAGTGCCTGGATAGCTCAGTGAGTTAAGCATCTGACTTTTTTTTTTCTTTTAAGATTTTATTTATTCATTTGACGGAGAGAGAATAAGAGCGTACACAAACGCAAGAATCCTGGCAGAAGGAGCAGGAGAAGCAAGCTCCTTGCCAAGCAGGGAGTCTGATATAGGGCTCAATCCCAGGATCCTGGGATCATGACCTGAGCTGAAGGCAGACGCTTAACTGACTAAACCACCCAGGCACCCAGACATGACCCATTCTATACACAGATTAGGGAACCTGGACTTTAGGCTTAAGAGAGCTTGCCCCGGATCTCCTGGTGGTGGAATTGTAGAGCTCACATTTGAACCCAGGCCTTTTGGGTGATTTCATTATATGTCACTATAGTGTTTAAGCCTCTCAGCACACACACACCCACAATTTCCCCTTTACCTGAATGGCTTCCACCAGCTGTTCCATCTCACCCACCACTGACCAAGCACCTTCCATACTTCTTCTTGTTACTTAAATAAATGCCAGCCCTAGGAGGTAGCAATTATAGTTGTTGTTTTTACTGTAGGAAGATATATAGATGCCTAACTGACCGAGCTACCCAGGCACCCCAATAGCCGACTTTTGATTTCTGCTCAGGTCATGATCTCAGGGTCGTGAGATCATTTTATTTTATTAAGATTTTATTTATTTGAGAGAGAATGAGTGAGAGAGGGAGAGAGAGAGAAAGCACATCAGCAAGGGGAGAGACAGAGGGAGAAGCAGAGTCCCCAGTGAGCAGGGAGCCCAATGCCGGGCTCGATCCCAGGAACCTGAGATCATGACCTTTAGCCAAAAGCAGACACTTAACCAGCTGAGCCACCTGGGTGCCCTGAAAGTTAGTTAGTTGTTTTTGATACTGTATGATTTATGCATATACATTCTGTCCTTGACCTCTGTGTCTTAGGGTTCTGACATAGATACTTGCAAGTGGAGCATATCCTTTTTCCCCATTCATTCCCTCCTGTATTAATGTCAGTCTTTTATTTATTTATTTATTTATTTATTTATTTATTTATTTATTTATTTATTTATTTATTTTGTCAGTCTTTAAAAGGAGCACTGCAGGAGTTTTATTTCAAAATTCAAAAGGGTGATAGATAAGGAGAGCATCATTTCTGTGGTAGCCTACCCAACTCAAATGAAGCTTTAGTTAAATATTACTGACTCAAGCTGGGTGTGTTTGTGTTCTGGACTATTTGCTTTAACAGTATTAGCATTTAAATTGTCACAACTAGGCTCTAAAGTTAACGCCCCATTAAGATACACTGGGAAAGTTCATAGCTCTGTTGGTATTATTTCAGTGTGCACAGCCTGCCACCTCAGTGTAGTAGCAAAGTGTTGATTACATAATAATGTCTTCTCCACCAAAGAACTAGAAACTGAAATAAAACACCACAACACAACTTGGGAATTAAAATCATAGAAGATTAGACTTTAAAGCTGAGTGACTTCATTGAATTAAGATTTTGCTAGATGTGAGCTTAACTCCTTTGGTAATCTGTGGACGTCTCTGTGAAGGAGAAACTAGAAAGACTAGTACAACAAATTATGCCTAGATTCTGAAAACCCACCTGGTTTTGTTTTTCTTCTTCCTTATGTTACCAGTTGTGACAACACTACTTGGAGTTTGATTTAGTGGGTAATGTCGGAAATAGAGTTAAATTTTACTTTCTTTTATTTTTAAAGATTTATTATTTTAGAGAGAGAGAGAGAGAGTAGGGGGAGGGGCATAAGGAGAGAAACTCAAGCAGACTCTGTGCTGAGCGTGGAGCCTGACGTGGGGCTCGATCCCACAACCCTGAGATCATGACCCCAGCCAAAATCCAGAGTTGGACGTTTAACCGACTGAGCCACCCAGGTACCCCTACTTTTACTTTTCTAGTTTCTGGATAAGATTTGAGTGAATATAAATTTGTCATTTGAGGGGTGCGCCTGGGTGGCTCAGTCGGTTAAGTGTCTGCCTTTTGCTAAGGTCATGATCCCAGGCTCCCCTGCTCAGCGGGGAGCCTGCTTCTCCCTCTGCCTGCCACTCCCCCTGCTTCTGCTGTTACACTGTCTCGCTTGTGCTCTCTGGCAAATAAATAAAATCTTGCGGAAAAAAAGAATTTGTCATTTGAGGTTAACAAATGCTAATAGAAAGGTGCTAATAACTTGAAAACTAGATTTGTTTTGCTTCTCAAATTTAGTTAAGCTAAGGAATTCAGAGTGAAACAATAAATACTGCTTTTGTATTTGTAAATTTGATTTCAAAGCACAGGCCAGAGAAGAGATTTTTTTGTTCATTTTCTTTTCCCACTTTTCAAAAAATGATATATTTTAGGAATACAAAAATGTACAGATTATTCATGGAGTTTTTTTCATTTGTTTTGAATTTATGTTGATATGGGGTGATTAAATAGGTGATGGAAATTAAGTGCACTTGTTGTGATGAGCACTGGGTGATGTATGGACATGTTGAATTACTATGTTGTACACCTGAAACTAATATAACACTATAGGAAAACTTAGTAGATTAATTTTGATATAATTTCATATGTACAGAAAAGTTCCTAGAAGAGTACAAAGAACTTTAGTATAGCCTTCATCATTATTCACTAAAATTTTTTAACCTTTTGAAGTATATAATAAACTGCATATGTTTAAAATGTATAATTTAAGTTTTGACATATTATATACACCAGTGAAACCATCACCACAACCACGATAATGATGACTTCTAAAAGTTTCCCTGTGTTCCTTTGTAATCTCTCTCTCCTGTTGGCACTATCCCATTCGTAGGCAACCACTGTTCTGCTTTCTTTCACTGTAGATTGATTTCCATTTCTAGAATTTTATGTAAATGGAATCATGCAGTATATATTCTTTTTCCCTCTATCTTTTACTCAGCATAATTATTTTGAGATTTATTCATGTTTAATTCACTAATTGTAACATCTTGCCACATTTGCTTTTATATTCCTGTGTGTGTATATGCACACCCCATCTTTTTTCCCGAACTGTCTGAAAGCAGTTGTATATATCATACTCTTTCCCTTCTTACTATTTAATGTTCGTTTTTAAAAAGATTTTATTTATTTATTTGGCAGTGAGAGAGAGAGAGCACAAGCAGGGGGAGCAGCAGGCAGAGGGAGAGGGAGAATCAGACCCCCTCTTGAGCAGGGAGCTCAATGTGGGGCTCAATCCCAGGACCCTGGGATCATGACCTGAGTCAAAGGCAGATGTTTAACCACCTAGTTGCCCTTAATGTACATTTCTTAAGAACATGGGGCACCTGGATGGTTCAGTAGTTTAAGCCTCTACCTTTGGCTCAGGTCATGATCTCAGGGTCCTGGGATCCAGCCCCATATTGGGCTCTCTGCTCATCAGGGAGCCTGCTTTCCCTCTCCCTCTGCCTGCCTCTCTGCCTACTTGTGATCTCTTTCTCTCTGTCAAATAAATAAATAAAAATCTTAAAAAAAAAAAAAAAAGAACAAAGATATTCTCCTATATAATCACAATACCATTATCAAATTCAGGAAATTTAACACTGATACACTTTTAAGTTGTTTAGCTCACATTCCATGTTCTTATTTTTTATTACGCTAATAATACCTCACCTGATAGAGGATTTAATCTAGTATCATGTATTTTAGTTCTCTCTCTTTTTTTTAACTTTTTAAAGATTTATTTATCTTAGCAAGAGAGAGTGCATGAGTGGGAGAGGGAGAGAGAATCTCAAGCAGACGCCATGGTAAGCGCATGGAGCCAGATGTGGGCCTGGATCCTAGGATCCTGAGCTGAAACCAAGAGTCAGATGCTAACTGACTGTGTCACCAAGGATGCTAACTGACTGTGCCATTCTTTACTTTGAAATAGTCCTTAGCCTTTGTCTTTCATGACATTCACATTTTTTATGTTTTTTTTGCTTTTAAGATTTTATTTATTTGACACACAGAAGAAAGATCACAAGTAGGCCGAGTAGCAGGGAGAGGGAAAGGGAGAAGCAGGTTCCCTGCTGAGCAGAGATCCCAATGTGGGGCTCGATCCCAGGACCCTGAGATCATCATATGAGCTGAAGGCAGATACCCAACTGGCTGAGCCACCCAGGCACCGCTAGTTCTCAGTCTTTACTCTGGAACAGTGCTTTAGCCTTTGTCTTTCACAACACTTAAATTTTTGAAGGTCAGACTAACTACTATATAGATTCAGGTTATAAAGTTTTGGCTGGAATATTCCCTAAGTGTTCAAGTTATCACATTTGTTTTTATGTAAACCCTTTTTCCCTCTTATTGGTAATATTAATTTTGGACACTTAATTAAGGTGGTGTCTTTTTCCCTGCTAAATAGTTACTAGTTTTCCTTTTGTAATTAAGTAATTTGTGGAGACATATCTGGGGACTTTGTAAGTATTTCAGTATTATTTTGGAAGATGTTTTCAAAATGGAAAAAGTGTTTAAGCATAATGTGTTTGAAAGTCCTGTTGAAACTGGTATCTGATGACAATAAGTGTTTCTTTACAAATACAGTGCTAAGAGGGCAGTAGTATATTGCACATTCTACAGAGCAAATGAATGGAAAAGGTAATTTCTTTATAGGAGCTGCTGAGCATCCTTGTAAATTTGAAGTATGGGTTTTTTTAGTCTTTACTTCCTTAATTTACAATGGAATTGATAGAAAAGGATATTGATTCATTTTCTCTGCTTATAGACTTTATAGGTGGCAAAAATTTGATCTCCTGGCAAATATAAATTCTTTGTACTATCTATTCTCACTTTGAGAAATATTTTCTTTTACAAAACTCAAGACACTGCAGTTTGGGGCTTATTTACAACATGGTATATCAGATACAGCCAGATAGATTATAAAAGTCTATTGAGACACAGGTTTGGCTCCAGGGATATCTCTTGACCTCTCAATTTTATTCTTTCTAGATGCATCCTTGGGGAACTGTTCACAAAGAAGCCTATTTTTCAAGCCAATCTGGAGCTGGCTCAGCTGGAACTGATCAGGTACAGCTGTGCATGTGCTCTGGGTGCCCAGGTGTGATAGGTGATCTTATTTTCTAATTTCTATTATTTTTTGTTCATTCTACTAAATAAGTTTATGCTTCTTACGTCCAAGTAAGTTTCTCAGTCAGATTCACCACATATTTTGTCACGGGCTGTAGATGTAAAGAAGTTGTAGTCCCCTTTTTTAGGTCTTATTAAAGGTCTTACCTTGTAGGTTCCCCCTTTTTAGACTTCTTAGGTCTTTGCATTTTTATTAGTTCTTCATATTAAAGCATGCCATTTTCAATGTGGCTATTTCATTCCTAGATTAGATTAAGATCAGATTTATTCAGCAAACATTTATTGAGCCTATTCTATAACAAACTCCTTTCTCTGTTAAACTTTAGGATTTAGAAATATGTAAAAGATAGGTCCTTGCCTTCAAAGAACTCAGAATTTAGTAAATGATACAGCATATTAACAGATAAAGGTGGCATATAACTCATTATTTGTTATGCATTAAATTCAGTTTTCTATCAAAATTTCTTAGGCTCTTTTCTGCCAGTTTTCCCTATAGGGACATTATAGGACCAGCTTATCACTTTGAAATTAATACTAACTGAACAGAACAAAATTGAAAATGAAAACCTTTGTGGAGGTTTAGAACCACATCTTACAAAACTAAGTATATGAATCATTTTGGACTCTTTTGCCAGAATTTTCTCTTCATTATTTTGTAACCAGTTGTTTCCTATTCCTTCTGTCCTTAAAGCAGTGAGGTCAGGTTTTACCTTTCTGCATGCGTTCTAATTTAATAAGCCAAAATTCCCCAGACCTCAGGAGGTAATAATTTCTGCTTTTGTAATCTCCAGAATTCACAATGCTGACTCCCTCACTTCTTGTTCTGGCTCTTTGCTTTGTTTTCAGTCGACTCTGTGGTAGCCCTTGTCCAGCGGTGTGGCCTGATGTTATCAAGCTGCCCTACTTCAATACCATGAAACCGAAGAAGCAATATAGAAGGCGTCTACGAGAAGAATTCTCTTTGTGAGTTTGGCAAAAATATACATCTGGTTTCTGTGTTTAGTTGGCATTTAGACTTGACTTCCTTCTGGCATAGGGAGTTAGTGTTGTCCCAACTTTTTATGGCAGCACACCACAGGAAAACATTTTATCTTTGAACAGTATGTGAATTTTACCATAGTGCTGTTATAATTTTCTCTTATGGAGGCTTTATTTTATTTTATTTTTTATTTTTTTATTTATTCATTTGAGAGAGAGAGAGAGCTTAGGGGGAGAGGCACCCTGACGTGGGGCTCGATCCCAAGACCTAGAGATCACAACCTGAGCCGAAGGCAGACGCTTAACCATCTGAGCCATGCAGGCACCCCTGCTTTATTTATTAATTTATTTATTTATTTAGATTTTATTTATTTGAGAGAGGGAGTAAGAGAGAGAGAGAGCACGAGTAGGGGAGAGAGGGACCTGGGTTGTGCAGAGGGAGAGCGAGAGGCAGATTCCCCACTGAGCAAGGAGCTTGATGCAGGACTCGATCCCAGGACCCTGAGATCAAGACCTGAGCCGAAGGCAGTTGCTTAACCAATTGAGCCAACCAGGCGCCCTACTTTTTTAAGTTTGTTTTTATTTAAGTAATCTCTACACCCAACATGGGGGTGATATGACCCCAAGATTAAGAGTTGCATGCTCGGGGTACCTGGGTGGCTCAGTGGGTTAAAGCCTCTGCCTTCAGCTCAGGTCAGGATCTCAGGGTCCTGGGATCGAGCCCTGCATCAGGCTCTCTGCTCCGCGGGGAGCCTTCTTCCCCCTCTCTCTCTGCCTCCTTGTGATCTCTCTCTCTCTCTGTCAAATAAATAAAGAAAGTCTTTAAAAAAAAAAAAAAAGAGTTGCATGCTCTTCTGACTAAGCCAGCCAGGCGCCCCTAAAGGCTTTAGATGATAGAAAATCATTTTATTGTGAAAAATATATACGTTTTCTCATAGTCCTTTTGATCTTTCTATGGTAAAAGAGAGAATGAAGTGCTGGCTTCATGTCTTCTACCTGTATTATAGCATTGCATAAATCCTGTGTGGGAACAAATCTACTTGCTTGTTTAGCCGCTTCTAGCTCCCTTTCCACAGTTTTGCATGGATCTGGAAATTCAGAAACCTTTGACACAGGTTACAGGTTTAAGAACTCTGGGGTCATTGTGAATTTGTTCTTTCTACAGCATTCCTTCGGCAGCACTTGATTTACTCGACCACATGCTGACACTAGATCCTAGCAAACGTTGCACAGCTGAACAGACTTTACAGAGTGACTTCCTTAAAGATGTTGAGCTCAGCAAAATGGATCCTCCAGAGTAAGTGCTGCTGGCCAAGTAATGACCCTAAACCTCTCACTAAGCCTCAGGAGATGAGAAACTCAAAATAATAGGTTTTTAGAAGGAACTGCAAATGGCTAAGTCCAGAATAGAGAGGTACCCTAAAATATGGTTGATAAGAGGTTTGTTTTATTGCTTTATTGGTTTCTTTTTAAACAAGGAATAGATTTAGTTATGATATTTGTTCTTATTTGACTCTAGCTGTCTTTTGTCCCTGAATCCCCAGCATATTGCCCTGTACAACTTCTTTGAAAGTGTCCCTTCTAGTTTTTGCTCTTACCCATTTCATTTGCTTGAATCTCCTATGTCTGGTGACCATGTATATCCCACATTTGGAAGGACAGTCCTAATTTTAAATAGTTTGCATCACTATCAGGTCATATAACCCAAATTTTGATGTTGAAAATAGAGTGTTTGAATGTGTCTCTCTCTCAGTAGAATCTTCTGTATTTTCTGTATTCTGTAAGATCTTCTGAGGTTCTATACTCATATTTCACATTTGGCAGATAAAAAATCTTGTATCTTTGAATTTATCATTGACAGTGTTATACCTTTCATGTCAGAGTCTTTGGGTATTTTTTTCTTACATAAGAAACTGTCTTAAAGAAATACACATTATTGGGGCTCCTGGGTGGCTCAGTGGGTTAAAGCCTCTGCCTTGAGCTCAAGTCATGATCTCAGGATCCTGGGATCGAGCCCTGCATCGGGTTCTCTGCTCAGCGGGGCGTCTGCTTCCCCCTCTCTCTCTGCCTGCCTCTGCCTACTTGTGATCTCTCTCTGTCAAATAAATAAATAAAATCTTTTTTTTTAAAAAAAAAAAGAAAAAAATATACAGTATTTATTTATTTATTTATTTACAAAAGGTTTTATTTATTTGACAGAGAGACAGCGAGAGAGGGAACACAAGCAAGAGGATTGGGAGAGGGAGAAGCTGGTTTCCTACAGAGTGGGAAGCCCGATGCAGGGCTCTATGGGATCATGACCTGAGCCAAAGGCAGATGCTTAATGACTGAGCCACCCAGGTGCCCCCAAATACACAGTATTTAAAGACTGAGTGGGTAGTAATCATGAATCTAATTGTTTCAAAGAAATGTCCAAATTTATTTACTGCACTAAAATTTGATACATTGTGGCTCAAAATATATAAGGTTTTTACTGAAATTTGGGAGCTCTTATTAGAGGGAGATTTTGACTCTGGTAGTCTTTATTGTAATAAGGTTTGACTTGCCAGGACTGTTTGCATTATCAAATATGAGGAAATCTGGAAATATATTTTAAAATTTACTAATAAACCCCACAAAATATCAAGTCATGGAAATTCATTAGGTAGAAAGAAGAAAAGAATCAGTTTTTTGGTCCTCACAGATCAAATAACACATAAATTTATTTTACACAAAGGTGATTTAATAATACTATAGTGGTTCACCATCTTGCCTGGACTTTTTTGTAGATACTAACAAGCCAGTCATCTCTGTCCTGTTCATTCCCAGTTGAAACTTCACCAATAAAGTTCTCCTTTATTCTTGTTACGTAAGGCAAGAACAGTTATAAACTTAACTATTTGACTGGACTGTGGGCATTTATATAGTAGGTATGTCTCTGATATTAGCAGGATCCTCCTTTCTCACTGTAGAGTCTCTTGGACTTTTATTTCATTAGACTACCATATGCCATGATCCCTTTTACACTACTACTATCTATTTACTAATATTTCTAGTTATTTTTATGTTACTCTTTCCATTTCCCTCTGCTCTTTGTCTTCACATTTTAATCTCTTGTTCCTCTATTCACTCACTGTTGTAGTCCCACACACATTTCCCCTTTGCTTTCTCTTTTTGCAGCCTCCCCCACTGGCAGGATTGCCATGAATTATGGAGTAAGAAACGGCGGCGACAGCGACAGAGTGGGGTTGTGATAGAAGAGCCACCTCCTTCCAAAGCCTCTCGGAAAGAAACTACCTCAGGGACAAGTGCTGAGCCTGTGAAGAACAGCAGCCCAGCACCACCTCAGCCTGCTCCTGGCAAGGTGGAGCCTGGGACTGGGGATACAATAGGTCAGTTCTGGGATAGAGTTTTTGTGTTTTAAGTACATTAGGGCAGGTTTTGCTGGTGAAGTGCAAGGATCCATGCATGTGTGTGTGTGTGTGTGTGTATGTGTTTAGTTTTTAGCCACTGAAGCATTAATAAATGACTTCATTATGAGGAGAGGGAGCTAAACCAAGTTTTGTACATGTGGTCTAGAAAGTCTTCAGTAGATTATTTTCCTTTCAAGAAAGTGGAAATGCTGTATCTTAACTAGATGTATAGCATAAATCAGTAAATTAGGCCAGATTTTAAGGTTCATTTACCCATGGTTCTCTAACATATAATTTGGAGCCCTGTTTATTTTAGATTTGTTAAGACCTTCTTAGAATCTAATCATTTAAATCACAATTGCTATTAAATGTAGTTAGTTCTGTAGATGGTTATTTGATCTGAATATATCCGAAACTGTGTAATAGTGAACAATTATAAAAAAGTAGTTGTCCTGTGGTACCATCAATTTTTCTGAACTATGGGTATTCTTTCCATGGCTCACTTTCCCTTCCCTGTCCACCTATAAGAGTGGTTTTTAACACTGGCTGCACATCCAAATCATCTGGGAAGCTTGAATAGTAAATACTCCTGAACAATTGCCAGATCTCTGGGGGTGGAAACTGAGGCATCTGAATTTTACAATCTCTCTTAGTAATTCTGATGTGCAATAAGGGTTGTAAGTCACTGACCTTGAAGAATATAGATAAAATGAAAGCACTTTTACTTAAAGTGTAGAGATGTTTTAGCTTGTTCTTATATTTTTAAGTAAAAATAGAAAGAATAACAAATTGTCATGACAATTTGAGGCATGAAAAATGAGATATTCAACATGAAACTTCATACATTGAATATTGTAAGTTGCTATTGCCAGTTGAAGAAGGCAAAGGTTCTTAACCTGCCTTATCCTCTTGTATTGGCTCCACTGTCTGTCCACAGGCCTCGGTGACATCACGCAGCAATTGAATCAAAGTGAATTGGCAGTGTTACTGAACCTGCTGCAGAGCCAAACAGACCTGAGCATCCCTCAAATGGCTCAGCTGCTTAACATCCATTCCAACCCAGAGATGCAGCAGCAGCTGGAGGCCCTGAACCAATCCATCAGTGCCCTAACTGAAGCCACTTCCCAGCAGCAGGACTCAGAGCCCATGGCCCCAGAGGAGTCTTTGAAGGAGGCACCTCCTACCCTAGTCCAGCCTTCAGCAGAACAGACAAGCTCTGAAGCATCAAGCACACCAGCTGACATGCAGAATATGTTGGCAGTTCTTTTGAGTCAGCTGATGAAAACCCAGGAGCCAGCAGGCAGCCTGGAGGAAAACAACAGTGACAAGAACAGTGGGCCACAGGGGCCCCGAAGAACTCCCACAATGCCACAGGAGGAGGCAGCAGGTAAACAGACCGGTCATGAATCTCATTGAGCTCAGGTGCTGTTGATCCTCTTAAAAATCTCTTTAACATTTTCTTTTTCACATCAGTGGCCTCAGTTTCAGTTTTCTGTAACCTAGTCTACAGGAGAACATAGCACCCAATGATGTATTTCTTGCCTGGCTTTTATTTAAGTCTCAGAGCTTCTCAAAGCACTTTTCATATACTGATTGTTTTTCCATTTCCTAGGAGGTAGGTAAGTAAAGCCTCTGTATTCTAACCCAAGGAAACCACAACCATAGCTAGTGATACATCTTGAATCACTGTGAGAATGGTGGCAACTAGTACTAGCACTTGGAAAATCTGCCTTCCAAATAAAGCATCATCAGATTGTACAAATAGTCAATTTTACTCTAGTGTAGTGAATACTGGATACCAGTCTTACCTGAAAGATATAGTCAAGAAAACTCTAATAAAATGCCATTGTTAATCTCCAGAGGAGTAATACGGAAATATTTCTAAGTAGATAACTAACACTGTACATTTCCTTTCCCCCAAAATTAGAGTGTATAAAAATGCTTTTTAAAAATCTGTGTTCCTGAAAGAGACAATTGATTGGACCCCAAATTAGGAAGTGAGCATTACAGAAATAAAAATCTAAGAAAAGGAAATATGTTATACCATGGTCTGGCATGACCACAACACACAATTTTAATAGAAGAAAATTTTAAATTTTCTAATTCTGATTCACAGTCTATTTGCAAAATACTTACTTATCTGAAAGTGTTTTCAACTCGGAACTTTTTGCTGTCCATGAAGACCCCATGAATTGGGGAATGAGAAGAGGCACAAAGGCTGAGGAGGTACACTAACCTTCAACTTTAGGTTGTCCTACATTCGCATTTCATACGGGATGGTGCAGAAAGTATATGCCTTTTCCACTGGTATACAAATATATAAGCTATTTTTCACACATGTAAAGCTTTTTAAAACTGGAAGATGACAAATAAAACCCCTTTACTTTACAGATAGGGAAACTGAAATCCAGGAAGTTTAAATAAGCCTGCCTATGGTCCCACTGCTGAAACCATATTATTGGCAGAGGCAGAATTAGGACTGGTTTGCTTTTCTTTAACATGTTTTTTTTTTTTAATGTGTTTTTTAATTCACTTTGTTTCCCTGTCATACTGATTGCAATTGCTTTTAAGAGACTCTAGAACATGGAATAACAGAGAAAGCTAATCTAGAATCAAAGCAGGCCTTTTTGCCTCCTCTCCCACACCTTCCTTCTTCTCCCCACCCCAACAGAAAAACTCAGCTATAATCAATACCTGGAAGAAGTCGTTCAAATTAAATAATACAGGGATTGAAAGAAGTTCACCCAATAATTGAGCTAACAAGCTATCAGCCAAATGGTGAGATTGAACTAAAACTAAGGCCTGGCCTCTGGCCAGAAATTGTTGGGTTTGCTTTTCAGAGGAGAGTAAAAATACCACTCCTCATTATTACCCCTGGATTATCCCGTTTTCCCTGTCCTGTTTCTGTTTCTCACCTGCTGCCTCTCTTTTGGCCATTTTACTGTTCATTAGCATTTCCACTAGAGGGCAGACTGAATAAGCCAGAGAAGGTGAAAATCTATCACTTTGGCTATGTTTAGCTAGCTACTCTTTACTTGTTTGGGGAAAGGTTTATGATTGGAATCTAAATGAGTCAATCGAAATATTTAAGTTATTTATACATTTCATTAATACCTCCCTCCATTAGTACAGACTGTTAAGAATTGGCAATATTATTAACACTAAATGTTATAATAGTATGATTTTTTTAAATGTGATCTTTATTTTTTTAAGAAGTTTTATTTGATAGTTCTTTACAGTCTGCTTTTCTATGTTGAGGTAGTTTTAATCCTCATACATGTGATTTTGAACTCAAGAATTAGTTCTTTTGAAACAGTATTTACATAAAAGGCAAAGTTTAAGTATGAAAAGTAGTATAGTTGGAAGAGTAAGTTTAGCTTTGCTTACTTTGGCAGTTAGGCATTTTTAAAGTTGTTTGTCATTAGTATTAAAAAAAACTGGTGTTTTATGTATAGTCCAAAAATACTTTTAAATATAACTGGTACTGAGATATTCTTATGTAGTGAGATATATAGTATTGGCAGCAAGAAGCTCTGAAATCTATAGATGTTTATAGTCCAGTTAGCTCTCCTTTTTAAGTATATCTTATTTTCATTCATGAGTTTTCTATAGCTAATTTTTTGTCCTTAAATTCATTTTTGCCTACCACCTAGTCAAACAACTGATCTGTCAACAAGCAACTTGGGTGGGTACTGTATACAGGGTGACCAAGTCAACTCTATCTGTCATGGTTTTAAACTGAAAGTCAGCAACCTGAGAAACCTGCTTAGTCCCAGGCAACTTGGGACTGCTGGCCCCCCTACGTGTATGTTACATATAGCACTTGAACTTATCCTTCCAGGGTACAACGTTATAATATTGTGTTTTCAGAGTACTTTCACCTGCATGCTGAAAGAATACATACTTACTTTACCGATTGTCTTTGCAAACTATAACTGTGGTAAATATGCTACCAAAATACTTTATAACTAAAAACTATTTTTGGCTTGTCTGAGTAATGACTTTTATATCACTAGCTCAGATAATAAAGAATTGACTATATGAACATTTAAAAAAATGGTTCCGTAGGGAACAGAAAAAGCAATCATTTGGAAGATATCCCAAAACATTAAACCTTTTCTTCAGCAGGGTGACTCCCAACTCTTTAAAAGCATTGTTCTAATTGTACTTGGTTTTGTATGTCCTCAAACTCACACCATTTTACATCTCTACTCTGCGGGCCTTGGCAGGAGTTACCAGACAATGATCGCCATGCTTAGGCAAATTTAGCCAGCAGTGGGGTTGGGGCATGGGGGGGTGGGAATGTGGGGAGTGGTTCAAGAAAGACAAAGATCTTTGGAAAGACAATGTAGTATATAAGTTCAATACATTTCTAAATACTCAGTTCTTGTTACCATCTCCAAGATAAACAGATGTTTATCAACAACCCATTCATTCTGCATGACATTACTATAGTGATTTTTTTCATAGCATGGAAAAAAAGCAAGAGGTTGGGAAACAAAATAGAAAATATGATAGATTAGTCTTTATAATTACTGTAACATAGAAAGCTGAATGACAGAATGGTGGTTAATATTCCTTTCTTCAGAATGTGATTATGGGGAAAGGGGACTAAAGTTTGGAGAAGCAAGTGTATATTTATACATGACGGTAATGAAAGGTTTTTACTTTATTTCATCTCTCCTGTATATTCTTTTAAGTTCTATTTCAGGTGTTAACCTTTTATCATCAAATGTTCTGTAAAATGTGTTAGCTAAGTCCATGCAAGGTCTTCTATTGTACAGCAAGATTATGTGCTAGAAATGTGACCACAACATGTGTATTATTTCCTCTCATCTTCCTTCTTTCTACGTTATTTTCATTAATGTTTTGATCCAACTGCAAAAAGGGGCGGGGAGGCTGGTAACAGCCTACATATTAGAACAGTTCCTTAAGGAAGGAAATGGAGGAAATCTCAGACAAAAATCAGGACAATCATTTGAAACATATGATCTTTTTTACACCAGCTGTTAGATTCATAATGCAACTGTTTTATTTTAATCACTTGATTTTATTTATAAATCGCAATTTCCTGATCCCAAGATTTTATTCTTTATATATATTTGGTTACTTGTATTGATATTTGTTTATGTTGGGCAGTGTATGTGTGTGTGTATGTGTGTGTGTTTGTGTTTATAATCACATGTGATTTTTAAGATGGTGTTTAAAAGAAGTAACCCTTCCACAGCATGTCCTCCTCACATTCTTCCACCAGAGAAGAGGCCCCCTGAGCCCCCCGGACCTCCACCGCCGCCACCTCCACCCCCTCTGGTTGAAGGCGATCTTTCCAGCGCCCCCCAGGAGTTGAACCCAGCCGTGACAGCCGCCTTGCTGCAACTTTTATCCCAGCCTGAAGCAGAGCCTCCTGGCCACCTGCCACATGAGCACCAGGCCTTGAGACCAATGGAATACTCCACCCGACCCCATCCCAACAGGACTTACGGAAACACTGATGGGCCTGAAACAGGGTTCAGTGCCACTGACACTGATGAACGCAACTCTGGTCCAGCTTTGACAGAATCCTTGACCCAGACCCTGGTGAAGAACAGGACCTTCTCAGGCTCTGTGAGCCACCTTGGGGAGTCCAGCAATTACCAGGGCACAGGGTCAGTGCAGTTCCCAGGGGACCAGGACCTCCGTTTTGCCAGGGTCCCCTTACCATTACACTCAGTAGTCGGGCAACCATTCCTGAAGGCTGAGGGAAGCAGCAACTCTGTGGTACATGCAGAGACCAAATTGCAGAACTATGGGGAGCTGGGGCCAGGAACCACTGGGGCCAGCAGTTCAGGAGCAGGCCTTAACTGGGGGGGCCCAGCTCAGTCTTCTGCTTATGGAAAACTCTATCGGGGGCCTACAAGAGTCCCGCCAAGAGGGGGAAGAGGGAGAGGAGTTCCTTACTAACCCAGAGACTTCAGTGTCTTGAAAGATTCCTTCCCTATTCATCCTTCCATCCAGTCCTCTGAAACATTAATGAAATCATTTGCCAGAGCGAGGTAATCATCTACATTTGGCTACCGCAAAGCTGTCTGTTGTATTCCTTGCTCACTTGCTACTAGCAGGCGACTTATAAAATAATGATGTTGGCACCAGTTCCCCCTGGATGGGCTACAGCCAGAACAATTACTTCAACTCTACCTAGTAGATATAAGTAGAGAATGTGGAGAGGGTCATTAAATTGAAAAGTAAATGTTGTATTAGTTCATTTGCCTGCACTTCTTGAGCAGAGAAAAGGAGAACAGTTTTAATTTTGAGATGGCTCAGGAGAGGCTCTCTTTAGGTTTTTAAAATTTGGGAATTTTTTTATGATTTCTTTCTTTTGAATTTTGTTTTTTGTTTTGTTTTCCTTTAAAGATAATAGTGTTCACAAAATTTGAGCTACTCTTAGGCTTTTGCTATAAGGGAAACAGAGTGACTGGCTGATTTAAATAAATGTTTCCTTCCTCTCCACCATCTCACATTTTTGCTTTCAAGTGAACTCTTTTTTTCCCCATTGAGCATCTTGAACATACCTTTTTTCCAAATAAATTACTCATCCTTAAAATTTGCTCTGGTTTGACAAAAGACATGCCCTCTCCCTGCACATGAAGCAGGTTGCAGAAAGAGGCACTCTTGGGCATGTAGGTAGATTTACCCCATCTCTTCCCTTTTTTTACCCCTTCTTTATAGAGTTTCTCATTCTCTCTCTCTCTCTCTCTCTTTCTCTCTCTCTGTCTCTTTTTGAGGCATTTGTTTGGAAAAAATTAATTGTTGAGATGCCCAAGAACCTGGGATAATTCTTTACTTTTTTTGAAATAAAGGAAAGGAAATTCAAACTCCTATATTGTTCTCTGTAACTTTTCAATTCTAAAATGTTTTTGTTTTTTAAAAACCATATTCTGAGGTGAAGTTGATTTATAAATGCAGACAGCCTAGGACGTTGCTGTTGAGCTGGGGTTTGAGATGATGCCTCCATAACTAGAGGGCTAGTAAGAGCAGTTAGCATACTGTTTACACATATATTTTTATGTCAAAAAAACCTTTGAAACAGAGCATTGTAGTATTGTCAAAGAGAAAAATACATCCTGAAAATACATGGAAATGTAACTTAGTTTAGGGTGCATATTTTTCTGAAAATCTATCAATATCTGAGACCTTTTTTAAAAAATTTTAAAAAGAACAGGCCATGAGAAAGAAACAGTATTGACATATACACATCTCAGCATGTATATCCTGCCAATTCTTTTAGGGAGTTTCCTCTAGAGAGATTTGGTTTTGGTTTTGTTTTTGGTAAAAGGGGTTAAATTATGACTTCATGGCAAGAATTTTGCCTTATTATAAACAGGAAATGGAAAAGGGAAGGGCTTTCAGGGTGGGATAATTTGGGAGGCTTCTCATTCTGGCTTCCATTTCTATGTGAATACCAGCATATAATGTGTTTTAAAAACATACACATTCATATAAATTATCTGCACAGACTTAGACCTTTGTGAAACGTAGATTAGGGCCCTTTTACAAAGAAAAGGCAAACATGCTTCAGCATCTTGGAGAATAGTTTTCAGAACTCAAGTGAAGTTTTGTGTTTCAATGCCAAGTTCTTATTAAAAAATAAAAACTACTTGTAAGAGAAAGGTGCACTAATAAAAAAAAAAACTTTAAAGAAATGAAAGAAGAACCCTCTTCAGATATTTACGTGAAGACTATTTTCCCCTGTTTACTGAAATAGGTAGATATCCGGTGTGTGTATTTCTTTATTACTCTCTGGGTTTTGGTCTGGCCTTGCCCTCATGGGCAAACATTGATTAGAGGAAGAACCTTCTAGCCATTTTGGCATTGATGGCTTTTTATACCAGTGTGTCCAATTAGATTTGCTAGGCTCACTGACATGCTATTGGAAAATTCCATTAAAGTTCACCTGAACCTTTTGTCTGTTGACTTCTTAGTCCTCAGACATGGGCCTTTGTATTTTAGAATATTTGAATTTGAGGCATTGGGCCCCACTCTCATTTTTGATTAAAGAACTTAAGCCTGGGATACTTTCAAAAGTATCTATTCAGTGAAAATAATTGGTCTCCCATCAAATATGAATAAAATTCTCTATATTTTAATTACATTTTGGTTATCAGCAGTCATCAATAATGTTTTTCCTTCCCCCTTCCCATCCCTTATTTTTAATTATGCCAAATATTCTAAATAATATACTTAAGTCTCCATTCCCTCATCCCTACTACTAGGGAAGGGGGTGAGTGTATGTATGGTGTGTGTGTGTGTGTGTGTGTGTGTGTGTGTGAGATCCCATCTCCTACCCCCTAACCCTATTTGAGGAGTCTAGCCTTTACAATGAAAAAAGTTTGGTAATTTTGACTATTTCTAAAAGCAGAGGAAAAAAGAAATATCCTGGAATCTGGGTGGAGGAAGAAAAGGTATTTGTTAATTTTTCAGCTATGTTATCTATAAATTGTGATAGAAGTAAAGTTTTGGCAGAATTTCAACTTGACTGTTAGAAAATTACATTATATATCCAATTATATTCAAAAGTGGTTTTTGTTTTGTTTTAATTATTGTACCATGGGAGATAAGTCCATTAAATACATTATTTTGAACAGATGAGAAATCTGATTCTGTTCATGAATGAGAGGCAAAACTGGTTTGACCATGATTATTTTTGTGGTTTTGAAAACAATTTTGTTTGACCCAGTTTCCTTAATTTTTTCTTCAACTGTCCATAGGAATGATAAAATGACATCAGATCTATCCTTTTCAAAGCAGGGCAGTAGCATAAATTTGTAAGTAGGACTTTTTGTTAGGTTATGCCATAGACATCACCCAGCCACTGTGTGTGTGTATGTGTGTGTGTGTGATATGCATTTATAGTTACAGTACTAAAATGGTTACCAGCAGGTTTTGAGAGAGAATGCTGCACCAGAAAAGTGTCAGTTGCCACCTCATTCTCCCTGATTTAGGTTCCTGACACTGTATTCCTTCTCTCTCTTGTTTTTGCCCCACATCGGGTGTACCTTGTCTATGTACAGATATTTTGTAATATATTAAATTTTTTTCTTTCAGTTTATAAAAATGGAAAGTGGAGATTGGAAAATTAAATATTTCCTGTTACTATACCACTTTTGCTCCATTGCATTTACTTCTTAACCTGTAGCCTCTGAGCAGATCTAATTGCATGTAAAGGGTTTTTTCCCTCCACTTTATCTTAAGACTTCTTTGTCTCAGAATCTCTATAGTCTCATAAAATATTTAAAAAAAAAAAGTTCTCAGGGTTTGGAGTGCTTCAAAACACTAGACTAGGAACTAGAAAAGAAAAAAAAAGTGGGGGAAACTGTAAGGTGATTTTTTTTTTTAAAGTGAAAATAGTTATACAAATGATGGCCAGGCCAACAAAAGAGTTGAGCCTCATGTACCCCGACTCATCCTGAAAGGAGAGATAAGTGGGTTTGAGCTCAACTTGTTAATGGAAGTTGGTAAGAGGCTGTTTAGAACAGTCTCTTAAATATAACCACCGCCCCCCCACCAGTTCTTATGTGATCATGAGTAGAATAGGCACGGAGATTAGTGTTCCTAGCTCTGTTGAGATTTCCTGATATGTTGCCAATCCAGGAAATGAGTAAAGTTGTGTATAAGGGTAAAATTCTATTATCTTCAAAATCTTTCCTATCTCCACCTGAGGAGAGAATTGTTTTCCCATCTCTTTCATGGTTTAGGACTCTGAAAACTAAAATTTCCCTTGTGTATGCTGCAGTCCCGCTAGTTACGACCTAAGTAGGCAGACAGACAGCAGATAAAACCCATTAGAAGACAGGAAGAGGGGAGATAGGTGATCAGGAAGTTGGTGGTGGGGGTGAGCAATCATAAAAGTGTAGAGGGCACACGGTACACCAAAACAAGGAAATTAGGAAGATGAATTCAAATACTGGTGATGAGGGTTGCCAGCCTGTTTTTGAATCCCCAAAGTTTATGATCCCTGTGGGCTGTCATGTCTTTACCCAGAAGGAGAATGGAGAGCTCAAGATTGTTCCAATTCCTGGAATCCTGTGGTCCTGGTTAGCTTCCAGAGAAAAGGAATTTGGTTTTGGTCTTTATATATTGCAGATTCATGACTAGGAGTGTGAATTTCAACCTATTAGAGAATATTGTTTCCACTTCATATCAGTGGCAGTCTTTTTCATTCTGGGCCTAAAGGCAGAGAACCTAACTAACATGGATTTTTTTTCTCTATCACAGCCAAGGCTATTTCTTATTAAAAACCATGCTGTTTCTTTCGGTATCTACGTTTCTTTAAGCACTGTCTTTTCCCAGACAGGTATCCTTAACTGTAATGGTAAAGTTAATGCCTCAAGGAAGGTAACAGTTAATGTTCTACATGCTAGGATTTCCTTTGTTATTAGATTGCCCCATAGTTTGACTGTGTTTCAGGTATGGAGTTACTTCTCTGTTCACAACTTAGTCATCTGCAGGGCTAGGTGGAATGGAAGTGGGAAGTTTCTCAAGTGAGTAAATATTCAAGCATTCCAACGGAGAGGTGGAACTGCTAAGTCTTTTGGTTGTCCTGGGAGGCAAGGTGAGCATTTCTGGAGACGATGGTTAATTTTACTGTCCAAGTGTGGCATTTCTCATCTCTAGGGATACTTCTAATGTTCCTGTAACCTTAAGAATACTCTGAAGTGAACATTTACTCCAAGGTAGGGTTGAAAGACTTTGGGGGAATTGCTGGTGGTACTCTACCACTCCTCCCCATGTACAGCCATCTCTCCATCTCCTGTCCACCCACTTTTCATTTCCTATTTTTCACTCACTGCCCACCTTGCATGCATTAGGCCTACAAGAGGTATTGATTGCTTAATCCTGCGGGATATTTAGAGTTACATGGTTTCGAAGGGTAATGAGAGGCAACTCAGAAGACAAATGTCTATTCCAGATCCTCAACTTACTGGGCAAGAGGTGAGGGAGGAAGCAAAATAACCATGCTTTCTTACTACTAAGGAGATTTTAATTTATGTTGTGTGGGGTACAAGAGATTCCTTTCCTGGTCTAGGAAGGGCAGGGAGTCTCAACACTTCACTTCATCCTCTTCCCTCCTATCCTGAGACATGCTTTTGGTGATGACGCTTCAGAGCTCAGTTGCAGATGGTGTCTGTGGGAAGTAAAGCTTGAGTGAGTGAAAAGAGGGCCCTGCTATCCATGAGCAAGCAGATGAGGATTGCTTCGATGCCCTGGTGATTAATCACTAAAGGGCCAAATCACTTTGGCAACTGGATTGCTCTCATACCTATATCTCAAAAATTAGTAGTCCAAGGCTGAGAGAAAGGGGCTGATACGAAGTTTGTCTTTAATACTCTCTAGATGGGTGCTTGTTAGTGAAACTTAACCTAATCTGTAGCCCATAGTCACAGCATACTTCTCTGGAATAAGAGAATATAGCCAAAAAGCAAGTTCACTTAGACATAGTTTTCCTAGGACCTGGAAATAGATGGATTTTGAGATGTTTTGCTCTGGCATGGTAAACAACAGATAATGTTGATAATTCCAAAGGAACGAAGAGCATTTTATCCAAGCCAAACCATCTCTCCAGGGAGGCAGCATGGAGAAACCCTACAAAGGCTACAATGTAGCAGTCAGAGCTAAGTGAAAAGCAAGGCCTGGGTCTGCGAGGATGTTTTTTTCTTTACCTTAAGGAGCCTAGTCTGAGGGCTGTAAACAGGGAGAGGATCCTTTTACCTCCTGTGTCTCAGAACTACAACAATACCTACCTTGTGGGTGAGGTGAGGGTCTGCTTGTAGACAACCCTCCCACCAAAGCTAATGCAATTTGAGTGCTTTGGGCCCTGGAATAAAGAAGCTGAATTCAAAGACTTAGAGAAAGCTGAGTCTGATCCCTTTTATAAATTCAGGAACTTCTGAATGTGGCCCTGTTACAAATACAGTATTTGTATTTTATGTTTGGGAACCAAAGGTCTCATACAATATGAAGCAATAGGAGGAGGAGATGTAAGTAAGGGAAAGAAGGAGAACTGTAGAGCAGTCTGTTAGCTGGGCTACAGAAAGACACTTAGGGTATGATTGCTTTTAAAGAAGACATAGAGATATGGGATGGAAGGAAAAATTATGGTTGGACTGGTAAAAAGGGATAATTGCCTTAAAGTTTCACAGTTCATTTTAGGGAGGCCCCATTAAAGCAACACCTTGAGTAAGGAGTGCCTCTTGGTTACAGCAGTGTTGCCTTTATGTTTGGAGGATGGGCCGTAGAACCCTTAGGTTGGGAGATGCTTTGAAGATGTTGTCACTTAGTGAAGCTTGGTTATATTAGGCAAATAACATTTGGGAAATTTTGCTTCCCACTGCTACCTACATAGTTCAAGAGAATAATTAAGAAATAAGGAAGGGATGATAGGGATGCATCACTTTAAAAAGTTATTTGTATTTTTGGAGTTTTAAAACTCCTAAAAGTGGTTTTGTGTATTTTAGGTCAACCTGGAAACTAGTGTTATTCTTCTCTCCTTTGTTTTTAGATCCAAGTGAAGGCA
Organism: Nasua narica; assembly: GCA_028533885.1. Classification (NCBI taxonomy): domain Eukaryota; kingdom Metazoa; phylum Chordata; class Mammalia; order Carnivora; family Procyonidae; genus Nasua; species Nasua narica. Next base: position 18,829,998 of record CM052804.1, on the reverse strand, counting down.
GTGCATGGAAGAGTAAACAAACCAGAATATGTGAATTAGAATCACAGACTGTTAGAACTACAAAAGGACATTAGTTTGTCTACTTCAATGCTGTCTTCAGCCAGTGAACCAATAGGCCCAGAAAGGTTGAGAACCTGTGGTTTGGGAAAGAAGGGAGAGAATAGGAACTAATGTTGTCCAGGATCCTTCTATGCTTCGGGCACTGTGCTAAATGCTTTACTTTTATTATCTTGATCGTCAAGTACCTTGAGGCTAAAGGCTGGAAGGAGTAAAAGGCAAATCCCTCTATTATTCTGAGCAGTAAGTAAGTGATAAAGGGGAATGGCAGATCACTTTTTCCTGTTTAACCACATAGGGCTAAACTATAAGAAATGAAGAGTCCGTGTTTTTGAGGTTAATCTAAGGAATATTCTCTCAACAGTTGAGACTCATGAATAACTTCTCTACTCCCGGGAACCTACCAAAAATGTGATGGTCAGAGGTAGGCTAGAGGCAGAGCTAGTAGAGAACAAGACTACTTTTGGCTCTGGGGTTGATTTGCATTCTAGAAAATCAGTTCACGACCTGAGAATATAGATTAATCTTAGAAATAGGGAACACAGGGTGGGGGACATCTTATCCTACGGGGTCTTCAAAGAAAATAGTGTTTATATCCTAAGAATCAGGGAGGTAAACAAATGTCTTTGGTGACCGTGCTTGTTTCTGGGTTTTTGTTTTGTAACACACTTTGAAGTCATGAAACCATTTATAATTTTGGAAAGACTCAGTGCCAAGTTCAATGTTGATAGGAGCAGGTGGCAGCCTGAACATTACTAAGGAGAGTAAGATTTTATTCCTCGTGGTGGTTTGATATGATATCCCAAGTGTTATACCATGAGGACTGCCTCAGTAGGGAGTAGTAATGTCAGTAGCTGAGTCATGTCCTGGGTACAGGACAACTTCTGGGGAAGACGAAGGGAGGATCTCAGTTTTTAAAGAAGCTTCTGGATCAAGTGAGACGGGTCTTATACTTGGGTGGGAAGTAAGGAATCAGTATTTATAAGTCAGCACGTTAATGCAGGCTATAAAATAAAACAGTAACCTAGTACAGAAGTAGCCAGAGCCAAGAAATAATTCAAAAAGTTAAGAGTTAACCAGAAAAGATTCTTTGAAAGTAATGAAGATAGAACAGAAAAAGTGTTCAAACAAAGAAAACTTAACAGAAGAAGGTTTATGTGTGTTTTGTGGAGAAGGCTGTGAATGGCTACTCAGGGTGGTAAAGGAGAGGAATATTAAGAAACAAAGTTGGAGGAGCAGTCTCGTGGGCCTGAATAAGGAGTTCAGATTTGATTTGGTAAGCATTCGCAGGAAGCAGAGCATGATGGGATGAATATGATGTTGAGGACTTTCGCAGATGTACTAGGTCAAGGAAGCAGGCAATCTTGCTAGGATATTTTTGTTCTTGTCCAGATGTGAGGCCCTAAGGGACTGCACTAGAGTGGGACAAAGAGAATGAGAAGAAAGGAAGGGGGTCCATAGGAATTAGCAAGGCTTGATGATAGTTTGGATGTGAGAAGAGAGATGACCCCAGGACATTAATTCTGTTGATGGTGATGAGAGCTTGGAAAGAGGTAGCTGCTTTGTTTTTAAGAATTAGGAAGTGGTTAGTTCATTAACCAATTAATGGGATATGTCTTTGTTCAGTATTGCAGGGCGGGGGGAGGCAGGCAGCACCCCTGGGAAATAGTGAAGTGTGTGCAGTGCGCCCGGATGGTCATCTGCACTCTGCCCCGGGCAGGTGGGAGATCCAGGTGAAAGACAGTTTATTGCTGGGGTGTTCCCACAGACTTCAAGAATGCTATCCCTCTCCAGATCTAGGAAAGAAAATAGTTTTTTGTCAGTTTCTTCCCCTTTAATGCTTTGAAAATGGGATATGACTAGCCTGTGGCAGCGTGTGCCTATGGATGCACAATTCTCTGGCTTGTTTCTTGGAAGGCCTTTTTCTGTCCCTCCCTAGGGGTCATTTGTATCTCTGGTTCCTGCTCCCAGAGCCATAAAGTGGGAGCCCCCATTTATTAATTGGGTTGGGATTGGGGAGGGGGTCCACGGGGGACTCTTTAGTGCAGCAGGCGGGGGTCTTCCCGAATGAGCCCATTAGCCAGCCCCAATGGCAGCTGAAACGGGGCCGCAGCCAAGTCCTCTCCGTTTCAAAAACCCTCCATCGCCTGCAGCAGATCAGAACAAGGCCTGCGGGAGCCCTTAGCTTCTGATTGCAGCTGTGAGGAAGGACAAAACAATTTATAGGAAGCCAAGTAGCTCCTGTCTCACTATCTCTTCCTTTCTGATTTTGGGGAGGGGCAAGGCTGGGATGTGGTGCCCCCCCCACACCATATCTTCTTACAAGGCAGTGATAATACAGCCTAAAGTAGGAGAGAACAGTAGTGAGTGTATTTGCACTGATATAACATTTATGTCAATGCTCTGGGTGTATTTACACGTGTCCTTGCTTTCTTCTTCCATCCACATACAGTTGTATTTGATACATGGTCCTCTCTAGGGCAAAGCCAAGTGTGTGCTCAGATAGCGTCAGTTGTATATTGGGGGGCATGCTTATCACATTCTTCCCCCATACATCCGTCTTGTGTCTTCTCTGCCTTATGGACATTCAGGGTTAGAGTTAGATCACCTTCTTAACGTCTCTTGTAATAGAAGGAGTTTGGCACTGAAAGGAAGGCCTCCTACTGGGACTCCCTCATTTGTCCCTTTGGTTAAGCCCGCACAAGAAAAGCAGGCACCTCTAGGGGAGCTTCTTTCTGCAGTGGTCCAGAGAGAAGGTGTGAAGGACAGGAATGCTTCACCTCCTGATAAAAGGAAATGTCTCCTTCTTCATAGAATTACAGAGGGCCAGACCTAGAAAGGAACCCTAGAGATCACCTAATTTACTCTTTCGGTGTACAGAGTAGGAAACAGCTTTGGGGAAGGGAAGTGTGTTGCCCACTCTCATAGTAAGTGAGTTGGTGGAAGCCAGCCAAGACTGAAATCCAAGAGACCAGCATCTTAACCTACTTGAGTATAGAGGCCCTGACCGTAAGACTCCTGTGAGCACTGGACTTCCTCAGGAAAGGAAGGTGGGACTGTGAGGTTTTGAGGGGGAAAGGTAGATTTGAAAAACATTTGTAGAAAAACAGAAGTTTTATGTGTTTTTACCTCAAAGACTCATCTCTCCATGACCTGCAAATTGTACAAGTGTAATTTTTATGTAGTCAGGAACCCTGCTCATTGGGGAAGCAAGTGGCAGCCACTGTCAAAGATCTTGATACCCCCAGAGTTACCCCCATCTTCCAGGAGCACTTTGCCACCAGCTCTGGGGTTTGGAACGCAGGAAAAAAAAAAAAACCCTCTGAGGCCCAGTGAGGAATTTACCCTAAATCTCAACTCAGGCTCTTTTGCATTACAATTTAGCTATAGAAAAGCAAAATCTGAAGGAAAGGAGAAAGAACACGCCTCACTTTCTGGGGAACTAAGAGGAGTCTCTGAAGGAGAGAAGGGATTATGGAACTCTGAGTAAAATGAGATATTCTCTGAGATTACTGGGAAACAGGGTTGGAGGAGGGACCCCCTACTCCTCTCCCTTATTAAGTTTGAATTGTTGGTTTTCTCCTTTGATGAGGCAGAAGGAAGGTGGTATGGTACCCCACAGTGACTTAAGCCCTAAATAGTGTGCTTGGTGAACTGACACGCACAGCGGGTTCTGAAGTCATCTCACTGGTGCTGAGACTATCCCTCTTTGGACCTTTCTGAGATGTATCTACAGACCCTTCCAGTGCTTATTTTTCTGAGCATATGAGTCTGGGAGCCAGTGATGTGCATAGAGGGAAATGCTAAAGAATCTCTAAGCTGCCATCAGAATCTTGGAGGGAGAAAGGTACCACTGGGCACCTTAGAGATAAGAGTTATGAGCCTTGGTCAGAGGAGCAGTGGGTCTGCAAAAAGAACATTGTATGCTGATGACAAAGAGACAGGTCCTAGTAACCTTTATATCTTCTCCATCACACCCCAATTGATAATATTGGGGGAACTTGAGCTGGTCCCCATGCAGATTCCTCCCTACATAGAGAGTATGTATGATAGACCTACGTGTCCACATTGCATCAAGTCCGCTGTCCCCTCACAAACCTCCTTTCTGTCTCATAGGATTTTCTTATTTGTTCGTTTGTTTGCTTTTTGCCTCCCAGCCTTGCTTGAAGAAGCTGTTTTGGATAAGGCGATGACGAATGGCCTCCTCTTGAGTCACCTTCTTGCATTAACTTTGCATTAATCTTGAACCTTCATCACCCTTTATAATTCTGAGTTTCACAGCTTCTGATTCTGTTGAATTCCTAATTTACCTCATAAGTATAGGAATCACGGTTTTTACTTTATCAGACAGGGAGCTGGTTCCAGGGAGGTAGGACTCTTAGAGTAGTTATGATTCTCTCTGAGAGCATACTTAAGGTTCATCTTAATCCTTCTGGGCTTTGTGAATTCAGGTTTGAGGAAACTGGAAGAGTGGTGACCCTAACCATCACGGTTACCTGCTAAGGCCATACTCCCTGGGTGAAAGACCAAATTTCTCTTTGGTATCTAGCCCCTTGTCTCGTTTAAAGTAACCTGTTATTTTCCTTTACAGGTGGCAGCAGCGGCGGGAAAGATGGCCCTTGAGGAATTTGGTGAAGTCCATCAGTCACCTGCATCTGGAGCCCTGACAAGTTCAGTCCTTCACAGACTCTAAAGCCAGGTAGGGACCACTTTTGTACGGAATTCCCCACCCCCACACGTAACTAGTCTCAGGGAAGTTTCTTATTCCCAAGACCTCCAGAAGAGTTTCCCTGGTTTTTTATTTGACCCTATTACGGTATCCTATCCTTCATTAACCATTTCTCCCCCTGGTTAGAGTAGGTGACCCTCTTTATTAATATTGACAGTCATTTCATTCCTCTTCTTTCCTCTTGGCCCACTTTGCTAATGGATATTCCTCTTTGGTTACTCTCAGCCTTTCTACAACACTTGTCCCACTTACACATCACCACCACCACACGCACGCACACACACACACACACAGCCCTGCCTTCTTCCCCAAGAAGCTATTTTTTCTCCCTTTCTGAGCGGGATTGGGCATGCTGTCCCTTCTTACTACCTCTCATCAACTTCTCTACCTCCTTTCCAGGTTTGCTGGGAGCCCCCACCTGTCCGGACTATACAGGACACCGGAAGTAGAGGCCTACAAGCCTGCTTCTCTGCAGCCTCATTGCCCAGAACCAGGCAGGTCATGAGCTTCCAGTGCTCATCCCCACTCTTCTTGCTGCCAGGTAGGTGGCTCTTCTGTCTACCCACTAACCCCAAGCAGGGTCATATTTCTCTCTGGAAGTATTTCTCTCTATTATTAAATATCTCCAATAAGGGGAAGGCCTTGGTGACTCAGCTCTCTGCCTTGTGACTTCCAGTTTTAGTCTGTAGCGGGACCTTGCTGATGTTAAATATCCACCCCTTTCCTGTAGTTCAGAACCATTTCCCCCTTTTAGTGAGTGCAGGAATAAGGGACCAGTAAATATGATATTTCATCCTGGAGGGTGACAGTCAATGACAGGCAGCACTTCTCTTTGGGCTGAAAGTCTAAAGCCCCAGATATGCATTCTGCCCAGTGGCCTGGCATACCTGGAGAATACCTGGATCTTTTGAGGGAAAGCTGTGTTTATCTGATGTCTGTTTCCAAGGACAAGGGTCTCAGGCTCTGAGAATCTGTCTTTATTCATTCCCAGACCTCTCTGGGGAGTAGGAAAATATTGCTGTACAGCAGAAACCCACCACCAGGGGCGCTTGCGTGGCTCAGTCTGTTAAGCATCTGCTTTTGGCTCAGGTCATGATCTCAGGGTCCAGGATGGAGTCCCACATTGGGCTCCCTGCTCAGCGGGGAGTCTGCTTCTCCCTCTGCCTGCTGCTCCCTCTGCTTGTGCACTCTCTCTCTCTGACAAATAAATACTTTTTTAAAAAGATGTTATTTATTTATTTGACAGAGATCACAAGTAGGCTGAGAGGCAGGCAGAGAGAGAGGGGGAAGCAGGCTCCCTGCCGAGCAGAGAGCCTGATGCGGGAGATGATGTGGGAGCAGAGAGCTCGATCCCAGGACCCTGAGATCATGACCTGAGCCGAAAGCAGAGGCTTAACCCACTGAGCCACCCAGGCACCCCTAAATAAATAAACTCTTAAAAGAGAAAAAAGAAAGAAAAGAAGCCCAGCACCAGGCTGTGTGTTTTATGCCACCAGCAGGCATAGTTCAGGTGGCAGGTCTTATCTGGTACCTGTAAAAAGTTGGCAGGGGTCCCAGAGCTGCTCCTGCCATTGGATGTGACATCAGCTTACCTTTTGCTTTTAGGTCTCCTCTCTCAGCAGCTCCTCTCTCACCCCTGCAAGCCAGGCAGTACAAGCAGCAGCCCTAATAAGTGCCAGCCCTGGATAAGGTGTGCCCTCCCTGTTGACGCATACCTTGAGTTGGAGTTAGGATGCAGTGGATGGAAGGCTAGGAAAGCAGGAAATGTCCCTGGAAGTGGTCGAGCAGTAATACCTTGATGACTCAGAGATCATCAACATTTATAATTCTGCCCATCCAGATGTCAATCTAGATGTCTGATCCCTCAAAGCTGCTGGGCCACTAGGATAGCTGCAGTCTTGGTTTCTGCCACACGAGGGTGCTGCTGACCAATTAAAACTCCTGCCCCTTAGCAGCCGGGAATTTGGGTGACAAGGGCACCCTTTCCTCAAGACAGGGATCAGAAATAATCTGAGAGAGCCTGAGAGCCAGGCCCCAAGAAGCCAGAAGAATGATTAGTACCACTTGCTGTTCTTAAAAATGGCCTGAGACCCTGAACACTCCGCCCTAGTGGCCTGACATCTCAATGTTTCCATCTGAACTCAGGAAGCCCCCAGCTCCCGGCACCAAACATCTCGAATAGGTGCTTTTCTCCCTCAGGGTGTAGCAGGTTTCAGCTTCCCTTCCCCCCACTGCTACTGTCTCCCTGCCTCTTAAATAGTTACTTTCTAGGCCAGAGGATAGGAATACCTTTGGTTTTCAGAGAAAAAAATCTCACAATTATTGTGAGAGCAGTACCTTCTTTAGTGAGAGTGTTGGGAGAGGGCTGAGAGTGGGAAAGTTCAGCCTTTTGTGCCCCTTCACCTCCCCCGTCACAGACCTGCAGAACTCAAGACGGTCCGGTGGACGTTTGCAGCTTGAGTGGCTGGAGGAGACCCCAAAAAAAGGTGTCAGAGAGCTGGATGGGGAAGGGGGATGCCTTGAGCTTCCAACTGACCCCATATGGGGCCCTTTTGGGGGTGAGGTATCCCATAATTGGTCCTCGGTCTCCATGAAGCCCTTCCCGGCTGAACAGGCTAAGGGAGATGACAGAGGTTCTCCTCCTCCCTCCTCCCCCCGTGCCCGAGGGCCCCTCCCCAGGAGGACAGCTTGATTAAACAGTCGGTGCTGCTGGAATTACTGCACAGCTGGCGCTCCCCCCAGCACCCCGAGCAGAGCTGCAGCGCAGATTAAAATCGCCAATTAGCGTTAAAGTGAAGTGAGGAGGTACTGAGGCTGCCAAGGAGGCCAGGCGGGGGCCCTGGGTCGGCAGACACCCCCACTGGTGCCTGGATTCGGAGCGCTACCCTCCAGTCCTCCCTTCTTTCCTAGCTCCTCTCCCAACAGCTCTCAGCGCCCGCTAGCTTTGCATTACTTGGGCCCACAGGACTTTCTGGGGGCAGAGGGTGAAGCAAATGCCTTACCTGACAAAATGCTGGGGACACTGTAAGTGTGAAGGAGCATGAGCGATCAGTGCTCGTCAGAGGAGACACCCTGCTCACAGCGTGCCCAGCAGCCAGGCTGAGGTGGCTTCCCACGCCTGCTGCTGCTTTTTGCCTGGAGAAAGGGCAAACAAGACCAATCCTCCAGACCCGGACCCTCTTACCTGTAAGGTGCCGGATGTTGTGGTGCCCACACAAACATCCATCCTTGTATATTTTATCCTATCTGGCCCATCTGCTCCCACCCAAATTATGGCTCTGTTCTTCCTCGCTCCCTCTGTTATTATTCTCAGCTTTCTTGTGGTTAGAGTTAGGCACAGCCTAGCTTGAGAGCATCGCCATGCCCTGCCACCTGGGTCCCAGCCGGCTTCTTGTTACCTTCTTTGCAGTTTGGGGAAGAGCAGGGATATGCCAAGAATGGAGGCCTCAGACTCTCCCCACCTCTGAACATCATACCCTGTCCTAAGGGCCCTCTACCGTTTACACTTCTGCCCTTCACTCACCAAGCCCGGAAGGAGGGCGGCACAGCTCGCCACACCCGCTGACTTCCCTCTGCCCCTTTAAGGGAAATGGAGGTGGGTACCCAGCTGACTGAACCTACTCACACCTCCAGAAATTAGACACCAGGGCACAGTGCCACCCTCCCAGGCTGGCACATGCTACCCTGGCAGAGATTCAAATAACACCCCCCTTCATCCTCCCACCCCAATGTCTTCCTCTTCTCTCTCCCTCTTTCTTCCTCTCTCTCTCTCTTTTTTTTCTCAGCTCAAAGCACAGCTGAGCCTTAAAAGGAGGGGGGGAGACCAAGCTGGGGCGGGGGGGTGGAGAGCTCCAATAGCACGTTTTCACCTGCCATTTAATTGGATGTATTTTTAATTAATGGGACCTCAGGGACCAACATGAGACAATCTGATCTCTGAATAGGGACAGGGGAGGGATTGGGTTAGGGAGGAGGATTGGGCCACTGGGTGCGGTTACTGGGAACCCAGGCCCATCAATCACTGGCCACTTTGCGCTCTGGCATGGGGAATAGTGAGGTGGAGGAGGAGGGGTGGTGAGTTGCCAGAATTTCCCCCCAACTGCCAGGACCTCCAAAAAAGAATAGAACTATACTAGTTGACTTGGGTCTGAGGCCCATAATTGCAGCCAGGATGTTAGGTAAGGCAATTTTCTTGCTCTTAGGATTTTGTCCAGTTGGGCTTGTCCCAGTGAATGATGTAAAACTGAAAGGAAAGTGGAGACAGAGTTTTGAGGTCCTTGAAGAGAGAGGGCAAGAGGTAGGGACCATAGAACCAGAGACTGTGGGAGAGGAAAGAGTAGGGCAGAGTTTAAAGATATTTCTGAATGTTTAAAGATTTTTTTTTTTAATTTTATTTATTTATTAGAGAGAGAGACTGAGAATGAGAGGAGAGAAGGTCAGAGGGAGAAGCAGACCTCCCGCAGAGCCGGGAGTCCGATATGGGACTCGATCCCGGGACTCCGGGATCATGACCTGAGCCGAAGGCAGTCGCTCAACCAACTGAGCCACCCAGGCGCCCCTGAATGTTTAGACATAGGAGAAATGCCCTCGAGGTTACCTGCAAAGCATGTAAGGCCTGATGCCTTTAGGGTGTGACTCACAGAAGCTTACTGCTGCAGGGGAGAGAACGTGGAGCTCATCTTACCGAACGCTTCACTTTACAGATGTAGAAATGGAGACCCAGAGAGGAAAAATCAGTTGAATCCTGTCCTGGAGTTGCTTTGTGTTCCTGGCTTCGGAGAGTTCCTGGGAACCCAAGGAAAGGTAGGTAGGTAGGTAGGTAGGTAGGTAGGGCATGGGGAGGAAAGTCAAGGGAAGAGGATTGGCAGGATTATTATTGGAGTCTCATATCTCTGGCCTCCAAGTCAGAAACAAGTGAGGGGAGCCAGGCAGATGCATTGTTGGAGGACCATTTCCTTCATACAGCTAGTTCCAGAGGTCACCTCATCCGTTCCCCTGCTTCGGAGTAGACAGATCCACGAGAGTCCCCCACTCTCGTGGGATTTTACTATACTCTGTAAGATCCACAAGGTACCAACCCTAGTTCCTTAGCCAAGAAATAAGTCTCCCAAAGGTGACTAAATATGAGATTTTTTTTGAGATCTTATTAGAAGTTTCCCTGTCACAGTATAAACCGCTAGAGAAAATTATGCTGAGGAGTGGTCTTATACCTCTTGTCCCATGTCTAGGCCTAAAACAGAGATGGGGTTAAAATTCAAGGCTCTGGGGCACCTGGGTGGCTCAGTGGATTAAAGCCTCTACCTTCGGCTCAGGTCATGATCTCAGGGTCATGGGATCGAGCCCCGCATCGGGCTCTCTGCTCGGCAGGGAGCCTGCTTCCCCCTCTTCCCCCTGCCTCTGCCTACTTGTGATCTCTCTCTCTCTCTGTCAAATAAATAAATAAAATCTTTAAAAAAGAAAAAAGTAATAAAATTCAAGGCTCTGAAGGCTGAGTCAGAAATGCCTCTGTATTCATGCGGTGCCATGGCCCCAGAGCACGTAGTCAAGCCCTATCTGACTTTGTGCGGTGTTGGTGCATGATGGAGAGGAAGGCGTGTTTCCAGCTGTCCACATGCCCACTCCTCCTCCCTTTACTCTTCAGACACTAGGGTTAAGGAGGGAAAGAATGAAGGAGAAAAGGGGCTTTCCCCAGGTTGCCAAAGGTGGCATTTCCTGGCATCTTCTTCCTTCCTTAAAAAAATTTTTCTTTGTTCTGTGCTTCATGAGACTAAGCTGGAGTCAGGCAAGGATGGGCACAGAGCATGGAAAGCAGTGTGGACAGAAACATGATCACACTTTCGAAGCCTCCACACCTTTCCCCCACCCCCAGAATTGTCTTCCCTCTTAATATCCCATTTTATATCCCCAAAGTCCCTGAGGAAGAGCAGGATGTGCCTCTTTAAGTGGCCCATATTCACCCTGCCTTATGTTTAAACCTTCAGGATCATCTCCTTGCCTTCTCTGCAAATAATAAGTGAGAAGGACCCCCCCACATCCCCCCAAGACAGTCTGGAAAGAATCTGTCTGCCTCTCCCCCTGCTTCCAAGGGCCTATAGTAGTGGGAACTGGGAGGAGAACTGTGCCAGAGAATTGAAAAGGAAGATTCTCTTGTCTGGGAAGGTCAGGGAGGAGCCTGAGAAGGGGGAGAAGATAGAGAGGGGAGCTGAGGCCTGTAGTCCCATCTGTGGGGCTGGCTGCCTAACCTAGGGTAGCCCATTCATACTACTATTATTCACAGGATTTATTAGAGGCTCCTGTTTACAGAACTGCTGTTTCTCCTTTGAAATACAGAGCAGTGGAGAAGAACAGCAAAGAAGGGGAGAGGGTATCAGGCTTTCAGTAGGCTCTTTCTTACCCGTTGTCCACCCCTGCTCCATCCCTGCTCCAACACTGGAGGCATATAGAGGGTCCAAAAGGCCCTTAAAGCATTCAATCTAGATTCTGGATGTTTCTCTAAAGAATAGGGCTTTCCTCCCCAAAGTCCCACTGGCGCTGCCTCACACTCCCGAGGTTTAGGCAGGGTGCCAGATCTACAACCCTGGAGTCAGAGCCTGGAGCTTGGAGTCCAGAAGGATTGCTGAGCCTTCGCTGGGAAAGAGGAACAGACTTGAAGTAAGTGGGAGGTGCTACAGCTCTGTAGCAGCACCCAGCACGGCTTCCACTTTGGAGGAAAAGGAGCTCTGTATTGGCCCAGGGTTTAGCTTTTACTCTGATGGGACTCCTCCTTTCCTCCTTCTCCCTCAGTGTGTCCCATGGGCTGGGGAGAGATCTGGGTGTCTGAACCTCCCACCTGGCCCCTTGAGGGTTGTTATACGTATCTCTAGCTCCCGGAGCCATGGAGGAGGGAAAGGAAGGCATCTCAGAGGCGCAGTGCTGGACTGTCTGTCTATCAGCACCCAGGGAAGTCAAGGAGAAGAAACAGTGACCAGAGAGGGAACCAGGCGGTGACGCCTGCTCTTGAAACAGCCTCTTTATCCCATCCTCTCCAGCACCCCCCTCACGTGCCGACGAGGCCGCGTGCCCAAGTGTGCCAGCTCTCCTGGCTGGCAGTCCTGCTCGGCCGTGCAGGCATCCGGCTCTGCTCCGGCACAGAGCGCACGCTGGGGTCTCTCACACTCTGCTCACTCATCTCAACGGGTCTGTGTTGCAGATTCCTAGGGATGAAAGAGGAAGCTGAGCCCTGTGAGTAGGAAGTTGGTGGGCTTGGGGTCCTTTGGGTGCATATCTCCTTTGCTGGAGGGCAAGGAGGGAGAAGGCTCCTGGCACCTCAGCTGAGCTCAGGGTTCTGGTGACTCATAGCAATGGCGACAGCTCATGAAAACATCAGAGGGGATGGGGGTGCAGGCTTGTTAGAGCTGTCTTTTGCCCCAGTTCTCCCCAACTCTGAGCTGTGTGGACGAAGTTCTCTCATCTGAACTGTGGGGCAAGGAGTGGCTCCAGCTATGAAAGAATAGAGGGAAATGGGACAAAAGAGATTAGGGGAGGTGGAGCATTCCCAGAAAGAGGCTTCCCATTGAGGAGAGGATAGGCGAGGCCAGTAGTATCCTGTTGTCTCCACTGGGTGCACAGAGGGTACTGGGCATTCACATGTGCAGGCAAACACGACTACTTCTCCCTGGACGGATTGCCGCTTGGTCTTAATACTCTCTTCCCTGGCAACAGACACCATAGATCGTCAAAGGTGCCGATTCCCTCTTCCCTCACAGGCCAGGTGGCCAGTGTGCATCGTCTCTACTCCTTCTGAGTCAGGGGCATGAGAGGATATTGTGTTTGAGATCACATCAGCAGAAAGGGGCCAGAAGGTGGACCAGGAGAACTGTTCATGCTTCTGACCACAGTTCCAGAGGCCTCCTTGTTGCAGCAAAGGGAAACAGGGACCTTTGGTACTGGTATATCCAGATAGTAGTGTGGCGAAAGATGGGCTAAGTAGGAAGAGGAGAGTTCTCTGACCGAGCCCATTTTCATTTGCCTATTTCATTGCTGGCAGCCCTCCAGCTTGGGGTACATGTGGGGGGCTGCTCTCTGCTGGGCTGCTTCTGGAGATGCAGAGATGGTTTTGGTTGGAGAAAGTGATGGACGAGCCGCTTTTCATTCTTCACTGTTCCTCTAGGGAGACAGACCATCTCTACTCCCCTGCTCTCCCTGGCAGCATTGGGAGCCCAGAGCCTCCTGCTGGAATACCCGTAATAAAGCTCAGTCCTGAACTGGGCCAGTACGTCACGTGGCTCTGGTATAGAAATGGTGCTGTGAGGGGAGTCTGCGTGCACAGGTGGGTATAGGCAGGTGTGGAGAGTTTAGACCCGGGAGAGATAGTAGAATCACTCCTCAATACCACATGCTCCTCCTCTTTCTCAAGCTTTCTCCTTGGCCTCCCTTTTCTTCTACCTCCCTTCTGCTAGCCCCACTCCTGGCCACCTCATCCCTTCGAGTCCGAGAAGATACGGTAAGTAGTTGTCTGTTCCCTACATTTTTCTCTCTCTTCCTCTACTCCCAAGTTCCAGTCAAGAGTTACCCCATTTAAACTCTTTGTACTAGTGAATGCCATCAGGATCTGAACCCAGAAACCCCAGCCTTTGCCACCCCCCCCCCCCGACTCTGAGAATGCCACTCTGACTCTGAGACTGACTCTTTAGTGCTCATGCTCTCCACAAGGGTAGCCAGGCCAAGACTGGTATGTCCACTGACAGCTAGGGCCCTGACCTGAGGCAGAGGGCTGCTCTAAGGGTGCAATGGGGCCCAGCCCTAAATGCAAGTATGCCTGTGCATTGGGCACACTGGTTTATTAGTGTTATTTCAGCATTGTGATGCAGAGAGAGTAAGTGTAACAGCTGCTCCTTGCTTGCAGTGTTTATTGTTACCTAGAGACAACCTCCTGGCTTTTTCCCAGCTCCCCCTCCCCCCCCCAGCCCAACCCCCTCTCTGCCAACAGTCCTACTCTCCCCACACTGATGGGAAATTTATAGCTTGCCCATACCATGTCTTTAACCCTCTCCTGTCCATAGGGTAGGTGGGGCAAGGGAAGTCAAAGAGAGCAGAGGCATGCTCAGGCCCCAGCAGGGTAGAATGGTGTGCAGAGGAAGGGGGGAGGGAGGACACTGCCCCTCCCCAATCTGTGTGTCCAGACTCAGGCTCTGGTTGCCCTCCTGGCTCTCATGTTGAGAGAAGAGAGCTTTGGACCCAGCATCCTCCTCACAAGATGATTCTCTTCCCTGGGCATCTCTAAGCACCCCCAGTTGGTCTGCCTGGTCCTGAGCAAGCACAGTGAGGTCGTATTGAAACAGGAATAAATGTGGAGGGCCAGAACCCCCAGCCATCTCCTTTCTGTAGAGATGTCATATCAAGCCTAACAAGAGACTCTGGCATGAGGGATGCTGGCCAGACCTTCCCAACTAGGTAAATGTCAAACATGAAACTGGCTGCTGAATCAGGTGGGAAAAACTACCTACTCTAACTTTACTTCAAGCCAGCACTCAGGTCCCAAGAGACTCCCAGACCATTCTCCAAGCTGGTCTCCTTGGTCTGGTTAGGCTACTCTTTTCTGCTCTTCTTCCTGGCCCATTTTCTCCTGCTTATCTTTTGGTTCAATAGCTTGGATCAAATCCAAGAGACCAAGAGGACTGAAATATCTTAGTCATAGCCTCAACAAAACTGGGGAAAGAGAAACTCCTCCAGTTCCTCCTGACCTAGGACCTTTCATGGAAGGGTACCATGTCATATATTCAGCTGTCCTCACTGGAAATAAGAGAGTTTGAAGAGGGACCGGATTTTAGCAAAAAAGATAGAAGGCAGACATATGGAAAAACTTACTCATGGGATATACAACTTCAGAATGGGCCTACTTCAGATATTTTTTTTTCCTGCCTGGAATAGGTTTAAGTCTGTGCCGACCAAGAAGAATTGAAAAAACAGGATTACTTTTCTGTGGCTTCTCCAGATTTGGGCCTCAGTGCCATTTCTTCACTAGCTCTGGGAGTGCAGCCCTTCTCAGTCCTTCTAAATGTAGTAACTGGTGGTTAGATCACAAGTTTGGGAGGCAGGAAGCCTTGGATTCCAACACCAGCACTGCCATTAACCAACTGTGCTACCTTGGTAAGTCACTTAACTTCTCTGAGCCCTAGTTTCCTTGTCTTTAAAATTCAGATAAACAACCTCTTAAGATTGTGGAGAGCATTTAGTGAAGTAATGTGTGTAACACACCTAGGACACTGCCTGATACTCAGTAGGTGCTCAGTGTTTGATACAATAAATAGTCTGTTACTTTTATGGAGTCACTAGGGCTGACATGGTTTCAAAGACTCCATGAGTCCTCTGAAATTACAGGCCAAATAACTGAATGTATGTATGCTGGGAAGAATGTCCATGATTGTCTTCATGATGTGGAGCAGGGAGGGGCAGTCTTCTGGAAGGGAAATAGCCCCAATCCCTTGACTCAGACTCTGCCATTCCCATGCCTCAAACCAGGAGCACATTAGGCAGCGTTCTGCCTGGAAGGACAGCTTCATCATCGAAGATGGAACTGTGAGAGACAGCCATTAGGATAGCAATGTCTAGCATTTGCCAGGCACTTTACAGTTTGTCAAGTACATTTACCTGCATTAGCTCTTTTATTTATTTATGTATTTATTTATTTATATATTTTTAAAACTTTTTTAAAAAATTTATTTGACAAAAAGGGACACAGCGAGAGAGGGAACGCAAGCAAGGGGAGCGGGAAAGGGAGAAGCAGGCTTCCCGCCGAGCAGAGAGCCCGATGTGGGACTTGATCCCAGGACCCTGGGATCATGACCTGAGCTGAAGGCAGAAGCTTAATGACTGAGCCACCCAGGCGCCCTGCATTAGCTCTTTTAATACCCAGCATATCCTAGTGAAGTGAAGAGAACTACCATTTATTGAGTGCCTACTGTGTGCCGGGCATTGCACTGGATGTATTTTTTTTTTAGGTATATTTAAAGTCTATGGAGTATCATCACCTAAATATGTCATGATTTACAAGACTCATCCCCTGTTTTTAATCGCTTAAGTATTTTACCGTTATAAATAATACCACAATGAACATTCTAACACATAAACCTTCATGTATTTTTTAAAGATTTTATTTATTTATTCATATTTATTTATTAGGAAAGAGAGAGAGTGAGAGAGAGCATGTGAAGGGAGAAGGTCAGAGTGAGAAGCGGACTCCCCGTGGAGCTGGGAGCCTGATGTGGGACTCGATCCTGGGACTCCGGGATCATGACCTGAGCCAAAGGCAGTCGCTCAACCAACTCCGCCACCCAGGCGCCCTCTTCGTGTATTTTTTTAAAAGATTTTATTTATTTGTCAGAGATCGAGAGAAAGCACAAGCAGAGGGAGAAGAAGGCTCCCTGCTGAGCAAGGTGCCCAATGCAAGACTCGATCCCAGTATCCTGGGATCATGACATGAACTAAAGTTAGACACTTAACCAAACGAGCCACCCAGGCATCCCCCTTCATGCATTTTTATAGTAAATTCTAAAAAGCAGAATTATTAAGTCAACAGATACAAATATCCCCTCTTCCCTATGATTATGGTCACTTTATTGATATACACTAATGAGAATAATGTTTTTAAAATTTTCATCTTTGGAATTCTGCAGTGGAAACACAAGGGCAGCCCCTTTTCTCTCCTAGGCCTGGCAGAGAAACATTAGTAATCTAGCTTTTTTTTTTAATTGAGATAATTATAGATTCACATGCAGTTTTATTAAGAAATACTACAGACGGGTGTTTGTATGTGTGTGTTCTATACAACGTTATTACGTGTATAAATTTGTGTATCTACCTCTAGAGTCAAGGCACTGAACAGTTCCAACACCACAAGGATTCCTTATGTTGCCCTTTTATAATCACGCCTACCTCACACCCTCCTTAACCCTTAGCAACCACTTATCTCCTCCACTTCTGAAATGTTGTCATTTCAAAAATGGAGGCATACAGTGTGTAAGTGTTTAGGATTCGCTTTTTTCACTCGCCAAATCCATCCAAGTTTTTGTATGTATCCTAGTTTGTTCCTTTTGTTTATTCCATGGCATGCCATGGACCACATGGACCACAGTTTGTTTAACCATTCACCTGTTAAAGGACACTTTGTACTCTCACTTTGTACTCACAACCAGTTAATGAAGTAGCTCATTTTACTTGGTGTGCTGACTGTTTTATACTCACAATTATTAAGCTTCTTTAACCCTTCACACATGGCATTATTATTATTTTCATTTCATAGATGAGGAAAATTGAGGCTCACAGTAAATAATTTTCCCATGATTACATGTTGGAACCCAAAGAAGAAGAGTCTTCTCTAGCAAAGAAGAGTCTGGAACCCAAAATAGTAGGGCTCTTTCTACTGCACCAGGCTTTCTCACCTTGACTGACATTGCTGGGAATAGGGTGTGGGCAGAACCAAAAGAGAGATGTTGGAGGCAAAAAGCACTGGAGCAGCTTGGGTCAGTTCAGGTGTTCACAGCTAACTTTGACTCATCGGTTAGAAGAGCAGCAGTGTCATAGAGCAGAGAGCAATATGGCATGTGCCTTTGAAATTGTTTCCCCTTTGCCAGGGAAGAACAAGGCTGAAGTGGATAGAGCCCATGAGCAATCTGCCTGCAGATCTGGGACCTGGAATCAGAAAGGAAGCCTTTGGGTGTCCATAGAGGATGTGTGGCTAAGATCCTCCATGGAAGTGTGAAGCTGAATGTGTCTCTGATGAGGTCTGAGGAAGCAGGCCATGATGAGTGAGCTCGGTTCTGGAGGGGCAAGGGCCCTCCAGAGGGCCCACTTTTTTGGTATTGTACCGCTTTTTTTGGTATGTACACATACACACACACACACACCCCCCCCTTGGGCAGACCCAGTATCTAGTACAGGGGACAAGCAGAGTGGAAGCCAAAGGCCAGTCTGGCACTTAGGCCTCACTTTACAACTGTTCTTCACCTTCAGCCGAAGTCACGGGCGGCGAAATCAGAAGGAGTTGGAGAAATCATTTGGTCTGTCCCTCAGCCTGTGGGCACTGGCTGAAGCTGACAGGTGGAAACCTAGAGTTGGCCCTGACAGGATGGGTGGTAGAGATGCCAACTTGTGGGAGAGAAGGTTTGGCTCCTCTCCTGGGAGCTATGTCTGGCCAAAGGCTACCTCTTCCCACCTCCCGCTGGAACGGGCTCTTTTATAGCTGATGTTATCGTTGCTCCATTGGCCTATTCCAGTGCCTGTGGACTCATAACACTTTCCCCATGTCCTTATGGCTCTAGAACCAGGCTCAGAGCCCGTATCACTCTTCTCCATCTCCCCTGGCCCGTCAGAAACGGCACATCTCCTAGTCACACCCACTATCCTTGCCCCGTAATTCCAGCCATGGAGGATAAACACTGAGGCCTTCAGAATGTGTAAGGACTACACTGTATCATTGAAACAACCAGAGATACCATCGTGATGGAGATACTTGTGCTTTTGGCTGGAAGTTCTTAGACAAAGGGAGATCACTCTTTACTGAATCTTACTCCCACTGAGGTTTCCTGACTGTCAGAGGTCCTGAATGTGGCTGGGAGACAGCTCCTTTTTCTCAAAGCCAAGATGGCTTCTAACCAGGAAATCTCAGAACGCCTGCTTATTTCCTTCCCTTGGCTGCCCCTCTACTCTAGGTCCCCTTCTCTCCTGCCACCACTGCCTTCCCCTTCCTTCTTCCTCTTCTCCTCTCTCTCTCTTTCTCAGCAAGTTTTTTATGTGATTACAGGCACTGCATGGTAATTAGTGCTAAACTCATTTGCACAACTACAGTTAATTGGCTACAACAATTAATTAATGTGTTGGAAATTTGGCACTGGAAAAAAAAAAGTTTGTCATCAAAAAAAAGGGCAAAAAATTATAGCGTTAGATACCCATAAAAATCGAGGGCAGGCTTCAAAAGCCCAGCTGGGCCTCAAACTTCGGCCCGGCCTCAGATGCCTTCCCACTCTCAACTCCAACACATTTTCCTCTTTCCTCTTTCATTTTTTCCCTCTTCCTTTCTTTCTCTATTTCTCTCTTCTCACTCCATTTTTTTTTTTTTTTTACAACTTAAGCAAACTCATTTCCCTGATAAAATATAGCATGACTAATGGCTAGAGCATGTAAAAATCATTGGGAAAATGTCCTTGGAAGACGAATGCATTTTCAGCAGAATAATTAACTTAATTAACAAATTCACATGCATATTCATCAGGCTATTAATGTCTTCTCGGCTCAGCTTGATGAACATTGCGGTAATAACCATCTCATTTACATACTGCATTCTACTGCGATCCAAAACAGAGACAACATACAGGCGTACACACACACACACACACACACACACATACACTTGCACGAATACACACATGTCTGGGCCGCTTTGACTTCCAGGTTGGCTGGAAGTGTATGTGTGTGTGTGTGTGTGTACACGCGCGCCCGTGTTGGGTGTGTGGAGGGGGTGGGCTGGGAACTCCAGCCGGGTGCTGTGATCTTTAGAGGGTCATGAGTTGAGGTGGGCTAGAGATGCCCACGTGTGAATGTCTGAGAACTTGAATCCTCTCTCTATCTCTGCCTCTTTTTCCTTGTTTCTTTTTCTCTGTGTCATTTTCTCTCTTCTTCTCTCGTCACCCCCCCCCCCACCATGTCTCTCTAGGGAAAAACTTGGTATCCGTGCCAACTTTTTCCCCCCTCCCCTCCTCCCTCTCTCTCCTCCTTCCCCTCTCCCAACTGCTGCCAGCCGGCATCAGCGCCGAATTGCCATCTCCTTGAGCTCTCTGTGGAGCAATCTCAGAGAGCAGTAAGGTGTGACGCGGGGCTCTGCCGGCTTCGCAGCACCGCCTGCGGAAAGAGCGCAGGATGGCGGAGGAAGATTAAGAGAAATCTCGAGCAGGGCTCGGCTGCCATTGGTGTGTGCAAACGCCGAGGAGGAAGGGAGAGGGAGAGCGAGGAGGGGGGGTGGAAGGGGGGGGCACCAGCAGCTGTCGGCCTAATTCTCCTAACACTCTGCTTGTGGTCATATTAGAAAAACAGATTATGCCCCTCGGTGCCACTCACTTATACTTGACATACGTTAATGTTCTATATCTCCATTCTCGGGTCTTGACAACAGTGGACTTTAGGTGGAGGAGGATAGGAGTCTAGGTGGCCAAGGGGCACAAAAGACCCTGCCCTCTCATTCTCTCCTGACCTTCAACCCCAGCCCGTACTCGCTCTTTAGAAAGCAACCCTGGACATAGAATTTGCATCTGATGCTACCATTTGCCGGTGCTTTTTGCAGCCCCTTAGGAGGCGCAGAGGTCAGAGGACGCTTGAGAGCTTTTTCCCCTAAAAGCCACTCCCTCTTTAGAGTCTTAATAGGTCACTTCAGGGCCCAGTGAGACCAGCTCACCGGCACTCCCACCCTTAATCTTTCTATGGGCCCTCCCCCTCAAACCGGAAGTTGGGGGTCAGAGAAAGGAGTCCATGCTAGTCGGTGCTCCAAGAGGGGTTATAGAAAAGCCATAAGCAAAACAAGGCCAGGATTGTTTCTGGGTTGCTATGGAAACCAGGTTCCCTCCTCCTGGCAGGAAGGAGGGCCTGAGGCCTTCCTCCTTCCACCAATCCGGAAGGCTGTAAAGGCGGAGTTTACCAAGGCCTGGGGGAATAGGGCTGTTCTTGGAGGAAGAACCAATCATCCCCGCAGCCCTGCCTGCCAGTCCCTAGCCCTTTGACCCCCACCTTCCCTACCCTCTCACCTCAGTATTCAAAAGAGGCTTTTTCCTCGGTGCCTTGTCCTCTATGGAGACCTGTTGCTTAGCAACCACTAGTGCCTTCTTCCCAATAACTTGCAGGGACTGAGAGATAAAATATCTGTCTATATTCAGTTCCCCTCCCCTGTCTATTTATATTTAATAACCCAAGCCCTGTCTTGGGTTCCCTCGGCACCTGTTGGAGAGGGCTTTTAGAGGGATTAAGCTGCAGCCTGAAGAAATAAAGTTACATCCGAGGAAGAACTTCCAAACAGGGAAGAGTGGGAGAAAAGACGAGTAGGTAGGGAAGCTGTGGAATCATATTCTCTTAAATATAGGCAGAGAAAAAAAAAGGTATTTTGAACTTGGAATGTGGGGAGGGGATGTCTGCAGGGATTCCCAGGGGTCCACTTGGGACCTGAAGTGGACTCTAACAGAACAGCTGAGTGGGCTGGCACTTTTCATTCCCCACCCCCTGCCTTGCCCCTTTTTCCCAACCACTTCCAGTCTACAGCCCTCTCATATCTCTGTATGCGGGAGGCCCATCCCTCTGGAGATGTCTAGTTTCCTAGTGTCTGGAGGCTGGTTTCCAAGAGTGAGGGCTGTGTGGATGTATGTCCACCAGGCCTGGGTCTCTCCCGAAGTTAATCAGTCACAGGGAAGAGATTCTTCTTCTTCTTCTTCTACTTTTTTTTTTTTTAAGATTTTATTTATTTGGGCCCCTGGGTGGCGCAGTTGGTTGAGCGACTGCCTTCGGCTCAGGTCATGATCCCGGAGTCCCGGAATCGAGTCCCACAAGGGGCTCCCAGCTCCGTGGGGAGTCCGCTTCTCACTCTGACCTTCTCCCTTCTCGTGCTCTCTCTCATTCTCTCTCTTTCCTAATAAATAAACAAATAAAATCTTAAAAAAAAATTTTTTTTATTTATTTATTTGACAGAGAGAGAGATCACAAGTAGGCAGAGAGGCAGGCAGAGAGAGAGGGGGAGGCAGGCTCCCCGCTGAGCAGAGAGCCCAATGCAGGGCCTCTTCCCAGGACCCTGAGATGATGGCCTGAGCTGAAGGCTGAGGCTTTAATCCACTGCGCTACCCAGGCGCCCAGGGAAGGAATTCTTCTGAGTTATCTACTAGAGAACCCCAGCCTGACCCAGCAGGGGAGGCTGTAGAGTATCACCAAAAATGAGGGGCAAGGAAGGTGTAAGGATAGCCTCGTGGGTGCATGTCAGAACACCTGGGTTAGGGCCCCCTCTCCTTACTCTCCTGTGATCCAAGTTATTCACTTAATCTCTTAAACCCCTTGTTGGGGCGCCTAGTGGCTCAGCTGGTTAAGCATCCTCCTAATTTCGACTCAGGCCATGATCTCGGGGTTGTGAGGTTGCCCCACCTTGGGCTCTACACTGGGCATGGAGCCTGCTTAAGATTCTCCCTCTTCCTCCACCGCCCCAACCCCCATCCCGCTCCTGCACACGCATACTCTCTAACAAAAATTAAAATAAAATAAACTGCTTATTGCTTTGTCTATGGATCAAGAATAATAATGTTTACCTCTCTAGACTTTAGCAGGATCAGTTGAAGTGATATGTGAAAGGAAACACTCTGAAAACCATCAAATTTAAATAAATATTATTTTAAGGTCTGGAAAAGTTCTGACTGCTAGGAGCAGAGGGGCATCATGAATCCAGCCCAGGCCTTGGCTTAGGAACACCAATAGTTTTTTGGCCAGAGGGGTGTGATTCTTCGCCCTGTGGTTAGTCAGATGGGGAGCTATAAATCAAAATCAGAAACATAGGGCTCTTTAGGGAAAGTAGCACAGAACATCCCTATCATCTTCCCCACCTCCAGTCCCAGATTCTGACCTCTAGGTCTCCCGGCCGACACCCCCCCCCGACCCTCCCAGTCAGCACCTTCACTGTCCTCGTGCTAGATCACAGACTGTACAATTTCACCCTCCATACCCCCCTTTTCGGCACCTCCTCCAACCCGAGCCTTCTGTGGGAGACAGATGGGGTGTCTGCAATGGAAAAGGCTCTGGGCTCTACGCCGCCTCGGGTGGGCAGCCCCCCTTCCCATCTCCCCACTACTCCCGCTCCCTACCTAAGACACTCAGTTTCACCCCGGGCAGCTTTGGGAGCTGCGGAGGATTCCAACGCTCTTCCCTTCTCAGACTCAGCCCAGAAGCAGAGCCAGAATGACCTCTTCCTCTGAGACCTAGATCCCAGCCCGTCTTCATGGAAAACCAATGCAAAGGACGAAGTACATTAGAGAATGGTAGGGCTCCATGTGAAGGGACTAGTGCGGAGAGGCAGGGAGGTGGCGCCCAGAGTCCCTCACTGAGGACTGGATGGCTGGGCTTTGGGGCCTGAAGTGACTGAGGAGGCTGAGACTAGGCAGCTCCTTTGTTCCAGAAATCTGGGGTCCCTGGAGGGAGGCTCAGCTTGGGGAGGGG
Source organism: Nasua narica (assembly GCA_028533885.1). Lineage (NCBI taxonomy): Eukaryota > Metazoa > Chordata > Mammalia > Carnivora > Procyonidae > Nasua > Nasua narica. The sequence goes on along the minus strand of CM052804.1, from coordinate 18,807,005 downwards.
GAGAAGGGAGCTAACATTACAGAGCACCAACTGTGAGCCAGGCACAGTGCCAGAGCCTTTCCATACCTGTACTCACAACTAGCAGGGGAGGAGCCAGGGTGCATAGGTGTCTCACGAGCTCTCAGCATCTCTCGGCACAGTTGACCAACTTCTCCTTTGATTGTATGATTTCGCTGCCAATTCTCCTACCACTCTGGCTGCTCTTTCTCTGTCTCCTTTGCAAGCTCATCCTCAACTCCTTGGACTCAGCCAAGTCCCCTGATTATACACTTCCACGGTGCTATATATTCTTCTTTCAGAGCACTTAGCACAGTGATTTCACACTTATTTGTGCAGTCATTTGAATAATAATCCTATTTCCCCCACCAGATGGAAAGTTCCACGAGGACAGTGACCACGTCTGTCCGTATTCACCAGTGTGCTCCCAGTGCCCAGCACAGTGCCCAGCATAAAGCAGCTGTTTGGTAAATATTTGTTGAACGAAAGAATAAATGACAAAAGACATCACTCTGGCCTAAACTCAGTTCTTAGCCACTTCCTCACCCCAGAGCGGATGTACCCCTAATGTGTGGACCAGAGAACAGGGTGCCTGGGAGGTCAGGCCACTCATTCTCCTTGGGGAAAAAAACAAAAACATCAGGACTGGAGTAAACCAAGTTCCAGGATATGGGCCCCCTGCCTTACTAGCACCTCGACCTGCCTATATGCTCTCCAGCTTCTCCAGGAATGGGGAGAATTCAAAGTCCCAATAACTTCTCTCCATTTGTGCCTGAAATCACTCATGAGCTAGAGGAGAGGAGTTCCATTGGAAAAGGGTGTTCTGCAGAAAACCCCTCTTTTCTGCCTTAGCTGAGACTGCCGAGACCATCTGTTGCCACTCCTTTGTTTGCTTCTGTCCCCTTTCCCTGGACTTCAGCGAAGGAGATCATTTGACCAAGTAGGAGGGATATATGGTGAGAGCAAGATAATTTGTTTGTTCCTTGAAACGTCTGGGGTGATGTTGGTGAGCCTCATCCAGGTGATCGGGTCGGAGGAACACAGGAGCCAGCAGCCTCAAGTCCTTCGGGTCTGGACTCTGGGAAGCAGGGACTGGACAGAATGGCCCCTGGGAGGTGCCCAGTGTTCAGCCCAGGGGCTTTATCTGACCTCTTTGCTGCCATCTGACCTCAGACAAAATAACCAGATCTGCAAGAAGTTAATGTTAGGCCAGGGGTGGCAGCCCCTCGCCCTCCCTGGCTGTTTCCCATTCTAGCCAACTGCCCATCCCAGAGCATCTCTCCCTCCTAACTTGGCATCAGTACCCGGTCCTCGCAGTGTCTTCTCACCCAGTCCCCTTGTCCTGACAGTGCCCCTCAGCACCCAGGTACTTGGGGTCATGGATCTGGAAGCCACTCTAGGCAGTGTTGCTCTCTCTGACCCCCACCTGTTCTTTGGGCCCCTAATGAAGTAGGACAACTCGGGCTCTGGGCCAAGTCCCTGTGTCCTCATCAAAGGCAACATCTGTCTCCTTGAAGAAGATAAGCCTGGAGGGAGGGAGGTGAGACAGGCACAGGGGAGAAACCCCAATCCTGCCTGGGCCCTCACCCCAGATTCCACTGCAGGCACAGATTGAGGGTGAGGAGGGCAAGACAGCCACAGAGGCCTACCCTCACGCATGCCCCTGCACAAATCTTCATGCCTCTGAGCCCCCAAATAGGAGGGCCCCTCCTGGGCTCACCCGGCTACCTGGGCTGCTGCTGCTGCCAAGCCAGCCTTCTTTTATTCATGCGTTGTTTTATTGCTGGCAAATGCTGCTGCTTGCCGCTGTTGGAGGCGTTTCTGCCAAATCCATCCCAACATCTTGGCCTGGCATCAGGGCGGCATGCTAATGTGGAAATTTAAAGAGCCGCTCGGCTTTAAATCGGAATTTTAAATGAGCAGCAGTGCTCCAGAGGGACCCAGGCAAAATCGAGCACTATCTGATCCACCCTTCCTACTCCTACTCCTGTAGCATCACCCTACCCCTTCTCGCCTCTCCCCTGGACTTGGACACTAGATGAGGGAGAAGCATGGGACACACTAGGGGATGAGGGAGTTACCAGGGCGGAGGAATTGACGCAAGATGGCCATTTAAGCCAATAAGGAGCTGCAACCCCTCAGCTCGGAGCAAGAAGAAGTCCACCAGCTGCTGTCATGGGCAAATGGAGGCAGGGACCTTCAATACAAGGGAGCAGGGCTGGGGATGGTGAAACTGGCATTCCTACCCCCCTCCCCATTTAACCAGGAAACAAGAGGAGAAGACCCAGAGCGGAGAAGAGGGAAGGTGGGACTCCCATAAGGACATTCACGCGCAGCATACACTTGCGCACATGGGGATATGTGCATACAGCTGTGTGTGCGGGTCAGGGTGCTTGCTGAGGCTCCCTGGAGCACGCGCACACGTGCTCACTTATCACCCATGCATGGAGAAGCATGATTCACATACGCAGGGCAGTCTTCCCACAACCAGACCACTGTCCTAACCGGGCTGGTTTCTGCAGGTTGTTAGCCGGAGCTGTGCCCCAGCTTTTTCCATGAATCCTAATGCACCAATGTTCCCCAGCTCCTGGCAGCTACCTTGAGTCAGCCACGGTGACGACAGAGCCTCAGAGTAACTCTGCCAGGAGAGGGGTTGGGGATACCTGTGCTCATCCTCTGCACCTGTCCCGGCCACAGTGTGGTCCCTTCTCTGGTGGCCATCAGGTGACAGGCTCAGACATCTCACTTGGGAGAAGCGCTGGGCATAGACTTGATTTCAGAGGGAAGGGGAGGCTAATGGGAGATGAGAGAGACAGAATCTGTGCCTCTCTGTGACCCACTTTCCTCCTTACCTATTTCCAGACAAGTGGCCCCTCGTTATCAGAAAACATTTGTCGAGTGCCTACCCTCAAGGAGACACTGTTTAGTTTAGCACAGTGCCTCACAGTTTTCTGAGCCGGACTGATGACAGATGCAAGAATCTGGGTGTGCTGTCCCCATTGGAGGATCCACAGTAACTCTCCTGGTAACCTCAGCCTTACCCACGTTAGACTGCCAGGCTAAGGGATGCTTCCTGACCTTCCCCAGGAACCCCCCTCTCTCCAAGAAGCCAGCTCCTTCACGGACTGGTGTGGCTGCCAGCCAAGAGGCTTGGGGCAGGCCTGGGGCATGCAGCTGGCACCTGCCCACTAGATCCCCAAGGAGGACCCTCCTCCCCTACTCCATAGCCCCATTCCAATGGCCCCTGGGCTACGGGGAGACAGGGGTCACTGTTCCCCACTCCCAGAGAAAACCTCAAGCTGGAACACCCACCACCTCCCTTTCTACCATAACCTGCTCCAGGATCCCCCACCCAGACTAGATATACCAAAGACCCACCAGGTACTTTTTCTAGGCAGGATCAAACACTTAATACAGTAGGAGTTGTGTGGGGGCCGGGTGAGAGGCCTTGAGGGGTGAGGCTTGGGCTGGAGTTATGGGAGAAATTGCTGAGGCCAAGTGATGGATGAGGAAGGCCTGGGCTTCTGGGTGGCTCAGTCAGTTGAGCATCTGACTCTTGATCTCAGCTCAGGTCTTGGTCTCGGGGTCATGAGTTCAAGCTGCCCATTGGGCTCCATGCTAAGCATGAAACCTACTTAAAAAACAGAGAGAGAGATGGATGAGGAAGAAGAACTCAGAGTGGCATAGGACAGGGGGACATGAAAGGAGGAGGCTAAGTGAGTCTGCCTCTCTCATCTAATTAGCAACATGCAAATAATATGCAAATAACCCCCTCTTTGTTTAGAGACCCCTGGGTTTTTGGATGTGAGGCCACCAGGCAGCATCTCTGAGACCCTCAGACGTGGAACACCCAGGCTCAAGAGAGAGGCCGGGGTGCAGCCATCTTGTAGCTTATTCCCTGGATGGACTCATTCTCTAAAGGGCTCAGTTTCCATGTGTGTGGAATGGGAGGACTGGCCTGGATGGTCCTAAGGCCACTGACAGTCTCGGGTTCTCTGATTTGGGGCCGAGTGCCGCAAGAGTTGGAGGGGTTGATTCCGTTCTGGGGTGGAAGCTACTTGGCCCTCTTGCCCCACCACTTACCTCACCAGTTCGGCCATGCCATGGCCCACATGCTTATGCACCTGCCATCCCGGACGTCGACAGTCTCCTGAAGGCAGTGTTCTCTCCCACTCCTTTACCCACAGGGTTTCCTCTGCTTGGAATGGCCTTCCTGCCTTAGCCCCTCCCCTGGCTAACTCCTCCAACTCTAAAAGCCTTACCTACCTTCCTCTTCTACCTTCTGGGCATCCCAATGCACTGCTTACTTCTCTCATTTCCCATTAAACTTGAACTCATAGAGGGAAGGTACTGGGTTTAGTTCAAGATGAAATCTCCAGTGTAAATGTATTAGTTTTCCAAGGCTGCTGTAACAAATCATCATAACCTTGGCTGCTTAAAAAAAAAAAAACAAACCAGAAATTTATTCTCTTACATTTCTGGAAGCCAGGAGTTCAACATCAGCTTCACTGGGTGAAAATCAAGGTGTTGGCAGGACTGTGCTCTCTCTCTCGGGCCCTAAGGGAGAATCTCTTCTTCCAGCTTCTAGTGGCTGTTGGCTTTTTTTTTTTTTTTATTGTGATTGCCTCTGTCTTCACATCACCTATTCTTTTGTCTGTATAATCTCCCCTGCCCTCTTTCTTATAAGGACACTTGTGGTGGTATTTAGAGCCCAGCAGATGATTGAGGATAATCTCAGCATCTCAAGATTCTTAATCACATCTGTAAAGATCTTTTTTTTTTTTTCAGATAAGATAAAATTCACAGGTTCCAGAGATTAAGAGGTGGACATATCTTTGGGAGCCATTATCAGACTATCAAGATAAACGAAGACATCTTTAAAATTACCATTTGTTGGGGCGCCTGGGTGGCTCAGTGGGTTAAAGCCTCTGCCTTCAAATTGGGTGCTGAGCTCAGGAATTGATTTCTACACATCAATTCAGGTGAGAAATTAGTGCTGAGCCCTGCATTGTGCTCTCTGCTCAGCACGGAGCCTGCTTCCTACCCCCCCCCCCGCCGCCTGCCTCTTTGCCTACTTGTGATCTCTCTCTCTCTCTCTCTGTCAAATAAATAAATAAAATCTTTTAAAAATAGATAAAATAAAATTACCATTTGTTAAGCATCTACCATGTGCTAGACACTATACATACATTTTTCTCAATCTTGCAATAGCCCTGAAAAGTCGATTTTTAATGACTTATTTATTTAAATGTTTGTTTGTTTGTTTGTTTGTTTGAGAGAGGGAGCAAGTGGGGAAGGGGCAGAGGGAGAGAATATCTAAACAGACTCCCGCTGAGTACAGAGCCCGACACAGGGCTCAACTTCATGACCCATGAGGTTGGCTCAAGTCACGACCTGAGCCAAAACCAGGAGTCAGATGCTTAACCTACTGAGTCTCCTGGGGGCCCTGAAATGTAGGTATTAATGCCTCTACTCTACAGATGAGGAAACTAAATGAGGCTCAGGGAGATTGAATCACTTGCCCAAGCTCACAGAGCTGAGAAGTGACAGAGCCAGGATTTGAAACCAGATGAGTCTAGCTATAAAGCCAGGATGACTTTTGCCTTCCCAATGGTCTCTGATCCTACCCCAGGTCTCGGCACTAATTTCTCACCTGAATTGATGTGCAGAAAGAGAAAGGTGGGCAAGAGAAGGGAAGACGAAGCCCAGTCTCCCTAAGGATATTGACTCAGGCTTTCTTTTGCCAAAGCCCCTTCCCACCCCTTTAATCCTCCCCATCACCCCTGACTCCTTGTTTCAGAAGCCTGGAACCTCTCCCAGTTTGCAGCCCACTGCCGACTACAGCTGCCCAGAAGGGTGGCACAGTGCCTGAACTTCAGACAGGAGACATCAAATTGCAGAACCAGAGGGGCCTCTGGAGGTCACCACTTCCAGCTATCTTTGTGTCTTTGCTCACGTATAGGTCTGCCTGTGAGGATAGGGCGGGCGGGGTGAGGCTAGTGGGCAGCAGGAGGGGGAAGTAGCCATCTCTTCCTTCAGCTGCCCTTTCTGCTCACTTCCTACATGGTTTGTATCGGGAAGTCCTTACTCAGGTCTCACCTTCCAGATATGCTGTAACGAAAGCTGGCCAGAGTCAGAAGTCCTAGATTGTCCAAAACATAAAACTGGACTTTGGATAAGTCCCTTTACCTCTCTGAGCCTCTGACTCTTCATTTTTAAAATGGGATTGAGGGTGCCCCTCTGTGGCTTGTCAGTTAAGCACCTGCCTTCAGCTCACATCATGATCCCAGGATCCTGGGATGGAGCCCCCCAGCTCCCTGTCCCGGGGAGCGTGCTTCTCCCTCTCCAACCAGCTCAGTGCTCTCTCTAGCTATCTCTGACTCTCTCTCTCCCTCCCTCTCTTAAATAAATAAACAAATAAAATCTTTTTTAAAAAATAAAATAAAATGGGATTGAGAATAGTGGTAATGGCAGTAATACCCGTCTCACAGGGCTGTTGGGGGGATAATAGCACAGTCTAGGCCTAGAGGAAAGCAGATGCCACAGGATTATTTTGTAACAGCCCCTCGGCCCTCCAGCCGAAGCCCCTTCATCCTGGGTAATACAGGGTTTTGCTCACCTCAGCCAGTCTGGTCTGCCTTGCGCGCTAGACTGTGAACTCCTCTTGGCAGGACTTTGTTCATTTTTTTATCACAGCCCGTTCTCCTCCCCAGTGTCTAGCCCATGCTTGGGCACGTAGGCTCAATCTACATTTGATAAAGAAGTGAGGGTATGAGTTGGACACCCAAGTCCCGAGAGGCACAGGGCCTGCCTCTCACCACTGACCCTCCGGGCACGACCCCCCCCCCTCACCCCCGCCCGGAGGTCCAGGAGGCGGCGGCGGCGAGGAAAGGAGGCGCTGCAGCTTTAAGATTCCTCTCGGGCGTCCCGGTTGCCAAGGCGCGGTTGCCAAGGACCTGCGCGGCGCAGCGTCCGGCCTCCGCAGGCCGGCCCCGGGTTTCCTCCGCCGCAGCCGTCGCCGCCGCCGCCGCCGCCGCCACCGCCACCGCCACCACCGCCGCCGCCACCGCCACCACCGTCGCCGCCGCCGCCGCCGCCGCCGGGCCGCGCCGGGCTCGGCTCCTCCGAACCGTCTGGCGGACTTGGCACCGGCCCCGGCTCCTCAGTGCCCCCGCGGTGCGTGGCAGGCTGCGGCTTCATTATCCTGATTGATTCCTCCTGCTCCCCGACACCATGGGGGCCCCGGCCAGGGAAGGGGGGCCGAGGCGGCATCTGCGGGCCCCTTCGCCGGCCCTCGCCCCCAGCCGCTCCTCGGGCTGCCGGCCCCTCGGTGCCCTGCTGCGGCCAGGCCAAGGAGGGCGGGCCGGGCCAGCCTTTGCCCCCCGGTGGGCGGGGAGAGCCCCCGAGGAGGAGCGGAGCTGTGTCCGGCTGGGTTCAGCGGCTGGGTTCTGCGCAGTGGCCCACGGCGCCCGCCCTGGGCCACGAACGCTGCGGGTCTCGGGGTCTGCGCTCAGCAAAAGGTTTTGCGCCTTCCCCAAAAGGGTATGCAGGGTTTGGGGTGAAGAGGGACAGAGTCTGCCCAAACAGCACAGGGCAAGGATCTGAGCTCGAAGGAAGGCCAGGGGCCCCTGTGCGTTAGAGAACCTGTGCCCAATTGTAGCAGCGGGTGGTCTGGCCACAAAATCGTGGCCCCCCCTAAGAGGCCGAGTGTTGAGGTGAGGCCTCAGTGGAAGGAGTGTCTGGGGCCAGGCTTGAGATTGGAGGGTCTTCCTAGTTCTGCCACTTGGTTTGTGACTTGGGCAAGTAGCTACATTTTTTAGTCTTGGTTTATTAATCTGTAAAATGGGGTTAAGACCTCCCTGACAGTTATCAATGGCTAAATGGGATAATATGTTGATGGCAGGACCCTAAATTCTCTGGCAAGGAGTAGAAAGGGAAACGGGGCTGGCTTCCATCCCTGCTGCAGTGTTGCATGAGTCCCTTCTCTCTCCTTGAAGGAGGTAAGTCTCCTCCATATGCTTAAGTCCCTTAACTGGAAGATGACCTGGAATCTTCCAATCAGATCTGCTTCCTTGTCAGGGGAGAAGGGCAAAACTGCTCTCCATCTCATTGGCATGGCATGGATTTCATTTCTGAAATCACATCAGGCTCTCTACCACCCCTATCCCTCTCTGGGTGGGGCCTATCGTCCAAAAGACTTAACAGTCTCCCTCTAGCGCCTTAATGTTGTTCTGTCCAAGGGCCAGACCTGGGAAATTTCTTCTGCAGTCTCCGTCCTTTTGGCTAACTCCAGCCTTTAGCTCCCCTTTAGCCCTGGCGAAGAGGGAGCGGGGGGAGAACTTGACGCCATTTTTTTTCCAGAGCTGTAGCAATCGTTGTATTTGTGAACATGATCTGGGCCACTCTGGCTACTCAGTGTCTATCTCTGGATGTTTCCTTATCTGTAAGTTCATTAATTTCTTCTTCCAACCCATATTTCCTGGGTGACCACACTGGGGCAGCATGGTGCGCCCAGAAGGTGAAAGTGTGGGAATAACAGAGTGGGGAGAACTCCGCTCTGAAGCTGCTGATCTTCTGAGGGAAAACAGACACACATATCAATCTGTCCAATACAAAGCAATTTGCTTCAGGAGGACCTCCAAAATTCTAGAACTTTCCACGGTGTCATGATACCTTCCTCCTCCTTCCTGAGAAGAGCAGACCCTTGCCTTGGACTCTTCAGCCAGAGGCTAACTGCTTTCCGATGGAAAAAGACAGATGCTAAAATTTGAGTCTGGAGCTTTTGTTCATTCTGTTTTGTTGGAATTATCTATTCTTGTAACGATCATGCATTACTTTTATATTCAAGATGAAAAACACAAAAACATTCCCAGTTTGGGGGAAAAGATGTCCGGGAGGATTGTGTTTATTCCCCCCTCTCTGGTGACCAGAGGCAGGTCAGCACACAGATCTAGGCATGCCAGGCTGCCCGGGGCCTTTGATCGATGCGGCTCTGGGAGAGGCTGCCTCGGTCTACCCACTGGCCTGGCGGCTTACCCATTCCTGGCTGGCCTGCTCCATCCTCAGCATCTATAGGCCTGAGCTCCACTTCCTATTAATACAAACCACGTGGCACCCTTGCCGTGGCGTCTCTAGGCAGAAAAGGGAGCCGCAGCCGCCTAGTGGCTGCCAGGGAGGCTGGCAGGAAGGGGCATCTCCACCAGGCGTCTCCTGGGAAACAGCAAGCTCCCCAGAGAAGGGACATGTGGAAATAAAATTCCTGCCGCTGTGTGTTTGTGTGTGTGGTGGGGCGGGAGAGGGAGTTAAGAAACCTCCCCTGCCTCCTCTGCTTTTCTCTCTCAGGGAAAGCCTCTTCCAGCAGCTCTCCGGACTCCCTCTCCCAACTCCAGCCCATTCCCCAGAAACCGTGTAGGGTCTTCTGAAATGGACAAGAGGCCTAGAAATGTACCTTCAGATTCATGATGTGGGCGGGGAAGAGCGCTGGGCTGAGAGCCAGAGGCGCACGTCCTCAGCTGCCCTGCTTCGCCCTGCAGCCCTGGTCCATCAGACCCCCCTCCTGAGCCCCGCTTTCCTCTGTGAAATGAGGGCCCTGCATGAGATGCCCCCATTAGTCTTCACGCTGGGCCTCCCGCACAAGGCCCAAGAATACAGTTGGGGCATTCTAGGCCATTCTTTCTGGCACTTGGAGCAGATACCTGGGAGTAGTTAATGATTCCTTGTGTGACCTTGACTGCTCCCTTACACCAGCAGGGTCTATGCACCTGCACATTCACTCATTCCGGTATTTACGGGTGCTTACTGAGAACACAGAGAAGATAGAGACCGCCCTGATTGACAGGAAAGAGGCCCTCCGGCTCTTTCCAGGCTGGCTACACGGCACATTCCTTCCATGAGGACCCCCTTCACATGAAGCCGGAGGGCCCTGGAAGCTTCTCTTCCCATCGTGCCCAAAGCCAACCAGAGAGAGAGGCCGTGGTGCCTCCAGCATAGTAAGGATGGGGGTGATTGATGCCCCTGACCCTCCCTTTCACACCTCCCTAGTTCTCTTTGCCTTCCCTCGATCTTGAGGGACAAGCCCCCACTCCCAGCCCAATCCACCCCTCCCTGGTAAAAAATGGATGATCAAACTGGAGACAGGCGCCCTTGGGAAACCACATGCAGAGGTCAGAGATGCCTGAGTAAAAGCCAGTGGCTCTCTCCCAACTGGAGTGCCCTTCTTCCTGGCCTCACCTCTGAGAGCTCCCCTTCCTCCAGTGATCCAGGCAGGGCAGGAGGTGCAGGGAGAGCTCTCCAAGCAGGAGACAGCCCCCCACAATTTTAGGAGGAGACACGGGAGTTCCAGAAAGGAAGAGGGCTGGCAACCCTGCAGAGACCCAGGGAGGCCTAGGCCTCCTTTGGTGTCCTCCGAGGAGAAGACATTGGCCCTCACAGGCCTGGCCTTGTGGCTTCTCAACCCAGGTGTGCCTGGGGCCAGGCAGTTGAGGTAGGAGGGAGGAAGGCAGGTGGGAAGCGAGGTCAGGAAGTAGAGGTGGTAGGGAGGAGGAGTGTTGATCTGGATTCTGACTGGCAGCTTTATTGGGCACCTACTGTGTGCCAGGCGACAGGCCCTGTCCCAGCTTTACCTGGATTGTCCCCTTCAGTCCTCACTTGAGCCCCGTGCCAGTGTTATTATCCTGCTCTGACAGAGAAGGAAACTGAGACTCAGAAGCATTATGTAACTTGCCCAAGGTCACGCAGCTTGTCAGGCCTGAAGCCAGGATCCCAGCCCAGGTCTGTCAGCCTCCAGTGGGTTCTCTCTGCTGCCAGAAAGTCCTCCTCCTGGAAAGCAGGTCTGGGGTTGGGGTTTTCAGTCAGAGCTCATCGGGATCCCCAGAGGTAAATCTATTGTCATCGGCCCTCCTCCTCCTCGCCCATCTGCCAAGCAAGTCGCAGGTGAGCCCCCCGCCACGGCCCCTGCCCCAGCCCCAGGTGCTAGCTCAGCTTTGCCTGGCTCCCGGCCTCTCTCTGGTGCCCCCAAGGTGGCTCTGAGGTCACCCCACACCCCAGTGCCTTTCATTCTGCATTTCCAGATCTCAGAACACAGAGGAAAACGCAGGAAGAGAGAGGAGGTCACTTGAAGGTTGGAAGCAGGGGCTCTGGTCTTGGGCAAAGGATTGGGGGACCAGTTATCTCCTTTGATTCAAATGAACCCTTTCCCTAACTCCCACCCCTCACCCCCAGAGACAGCCAGAGCTTTGCTTAGTTAATGAAATACAAAAGAAGGAATCAGGGGGTGGGGGTGGTCGAGAGCGCTGGAAAGCAAGGGAGAGAGGAAAAGTTGGGTCTCTTCCAAAGAGTTAATGTTCCACAGTATGATCGATTAGGTGTCAGATGTAATTTCAAACCAATACAAGATGAATGGCATAATTTTCCCTCTCTCATTTTAGACAGAATTAAGAATCCATTAGCTAACACAAATTTTTGGCAAGTTTAATAGGAGCTCAAATCTACATTCGGAGGAAATGCTCCCCAAAGCCTGTTTCAAGCTTTTACTCCTCAGGCCCCCCAGCCTCCAGTGTCCTCCCGACCCTCAAAGCCCTCTGTCGTCTCTCCCCACATGCAGCCCCCTCTCCCTTCCCCTAGCCCTTCCACATGCCCCTCCCTGGCCCAGCCTCAGATTAACTGCCTGACCCCTCTCACAAAGGCCGGGCCTGCCCACCATTGTCTTCCAGTGGCGATGGGTGGGGGGAAGGGGCGGAGGGGCTGGCAGAGGGCCCAGGAAAGGAGGGGGGTTGCTGAATTGGCCCCAGGCTGCAGACGAACCCTAGGGAGAGGGGCGAACTGGGGCTTTGGGACTGTTTGTGTCTCAGCTACTCCCCAGTTTCTCCCCCAGAAAAGTTCTTGTTTTTGTCCTAGACAAAGCATTACCCGGCTCATGAGGGGAGACGCAAACCCCATTCTGCCTTTTGCACTTAAAATGTATTAATGTACACGGTAAACCTGAGAGATGAAAAAGAGCAGCTACCATCCCTTTCTACAGATGGGAAAACTGAGGCTGGGGGAGGTGATTGGAGTCAGCTGGGCCCAAGGGTGAACCTTGGCTTTGCTACTTGCTTGCCTACTAGGGCCCTTAGGCATTTCCTCTGGGCCTCGATTTCCTCCGCTGCGTTGGTCCCCAGTACAGAGTATTATCCTGAGGGACAAATGAGAAGGCCAGGTGTCCACTCCGCACGGGCTTCCCGAATCAGCTCCAGCGCATCCCCTCCAATCTCACAGCCTGATCTAGAAGACCGACCTGTAGACTGAGCTCTGTCCTGGAAAGCAAAAGAGGCCAGAAAAACGATTATGACGGCTTCCCCTTACTGGGCACTTATGCCAAGAATGGAAAGCAAGCTCATTTATTCCTCAGGCCTTTATCAGGTAGATACTAGTATCATCATCTCACTTTCCAGGGCAGGAAACCGAGGCACAGACGAGTGAAGTAACGAGTGAAGTGCTAGCAAGGGGCAGAGCTCGAATTCCAACCCAGGCAGCCTGGTCCTAAGGCCTGGGGCTCTCTACCCGCGGCGCAGCAGAGGTCAAGGTCTGGGGCGCTGGAGGACCAGGATGTGATCCCAGACCCTGGGTCTGGAAAGGCTTCCCGGAGGACCGTAGGCTTGACTTAGATCTTAACCAATGAGTAGGAGTCTACCAGGTGGGCAAGGAGAGAAGGAACGTTCTAGGCAGTGAGAACAGCATGTGCCAAGGCACCGAAGGAAGTCTCAGCATGGGGATGGTGAGTGACGCACTGGGCCAACCAAAGCATGGGGCTCATGTGGAGGAAGGCAGGAAACAGGTGGGCCAGGCAGGGCAGGTGCTTCATTCTGACAGTCCTGCTCTAGAAACTGGGAATTCTAACTTCTGTAGCTAACCTGGCATCCACGCTCAGGAGTTAGGAGTTTCCATGGCCCCCTCCATGTGCTGCATGCTTTATAGCAATTGCTTTGTCTCTTCATTATAATAACCTCACAAAGCAAACACTGTTATCCTGTTTTTCAGATGAGTAGACTGAGGCTCAGAAATACTAAGTAACTTGCCTAAGAGACAACAGCTAGAAAGGGAGAGAAGTGACCATCCAACTCAGGTATAACCCCCAAGCCCGAACCCGTAATCACTGTGCTTGCTGGGTCCTCGGAGGCAGTGGGAAGCTGGGGAGGGGTTTTGGGCAGGGAGTGATGGGTTGGGTTGAGTTTTAGGAGAAGAAGAGGTTCAATTGGACAGAGTGTGATCGGAAGCTCCATCTGGAATTTTCCTCTGGACCAAAGCAATGGAGAAGGATGGGGGGAAAGGCCCTCCCCCATCCATGGGGATGGAAGAGAGGGCCTCCCAGAGCCTCCTAAGTAGTAATAATCACAACAATACCAACTCTTCAGAGGCATCTACCCTGTGCCTGGAACTTCCCACCATCTCCAACTCACACGATGCTGTAGGGCAGACACTGTTAGCCCCATTTTACAGATGAGAAAGCTAAGGCTCAGAGAGTGTGACCTATTTCTTGGGACCAGACAGTCGCGATCTGGCAGAGCTGGTGCTGGCCCAAAGCCCTGGCCTTCCCTCATACCTCACTACCAGAAGGTGCTTGGACTACACACCAGATGCCAGCCCTTCCCTCTTGACGTGCCTTAATATTCTCTGAGGTACCTAGGGAGCTGTCTCCCCATTTGGGCCCCAGCAAGTGACTTTGAGCTAAGGGAGAGGGAAAGGGGCTGAGGAAGAGGGGAGGAGAAGAGACATTGGAGAGGGATGAGCTCTGAGGGGAGAGCCGTCAGTCATTTTTACCTGTCACTGACCACTCAGGAAGACGTCCAGGGCATCGTTAGAGGAAGAGGAATGCACTCAGTTATCCTAGCCCTTGATTGGAAAAGAGGCTTCATACCTTTGCCTCATTTCCTAACTTTCGGGAAAGTCCTTCCTGTTATCTAACTCCCATCCCTCCTAAGGGACCCACAAACAATCCCAGTTGCCAGTTCCATGGAAGAGCCCCTGCCCCTGGACCCCACCATGAGGAAATACCATGTCACCTCATGGGGTTAGGAGTCCAGGGATGGAGGAATATTGTCCGCCCCTCAGCTTTATGTCACTGTGTGCCCAGAGTGGGGGGTGGAGGGACTATGTTCCCAAGTTATCCGTTGGAAAGAAGGAAATGACGGGTCCAGCCTCTTCTCAGTAGAGAGGGGAAGGACTAGCAGTATCTGGGGTAGGGGTGGGGGAGCACCTGCTGGGGCCCCAGCCTGAAAAACAGACCCAGGACTCCTGCCTTGCAGAGAGGAGATCTCTGAGTTTGGGTAAAATTACTTCACTTGCTGGGTATCATCGCTAAGAGTACATAAAGAAATTCATATCCCTGCCTGGGCTAGAAATTGCGTGAGCCCAGGACCGCCCCTAAGGGAGAGAACTTGGGGAGGAGACTGGAGAGAATACTTAAGAAAAAAATGACTTTGAGGGAAAGAATTCAGGCTTAAATTTTATTTATTTATTTGAGAGAGAGAGAGAGAGAGAGAACAAGCAGGGGGGAGGGGTAGAGGGAGAGGCTGACTCCCCACTAAGCAGGGAGCCTGATGCGATGCAGGACTCGATCCTGGGACCCTGGGATCATGACCTGAACTGAAGGCAGGCACTTAACCGACTGAGCTACCCTGGTGCCCGGAATTTGGGCTTCAGAAGCAAAAGATCTCAAGTTAGAATCTGAGCCCATCCGCTGTAAAAGCTAAGCTACCTGGGCAGGCCTATTCATTTATTCGACACATGTTCATTGATATCCTACCCTGTGCAAGGCACTGAAGATCCTTGCCTTTGAGGAACTTATAGCCCAGCCGGGAGGTGGGCATAATACATCAGTAAGTTATATTTATGTTAGAAGGTAGTAAGTGTCATGGGGGGAAAGTTCACGAAAAGGCGATGTAGATTGTTTGGGTTGGGGGGAGTCAGGGTAGACCTCATTTGGAAGAGCAGCATTTGAACTAAGACCTGCAGGGGGTGAAGAAATCGACAGTGTGGATATCAGGGAGCAGCCAGCAAACACGTGAGCCAGGGCCCGAAGGGTCCAGGGGGACCCGTGGACTGGAGGGGTCCAGGGAGAGCAGAAGCAGGTGAGGCCTGAGATGGAATGGAGAAAGGCACAGACTGCACGGGGCCCCATAAACCTTTGTATAGGCTTTGGTTTTCTCTGGGATTAAAATGGGGAACCTGGCCAAATTTCCAGTGAGGGAAAACATGATCAGACAAATGTTTCAAAGGATCACTGTTGCTCCTATAGAGAGAAGAGACTGGGGCTGGGGGAGGGGAGTGGGGGAGAGGTGAGGAAAGAAGCAGGGAGCAGGGAAATCTGGCAGTTGCTGAATCTAGCTGAGTCTCAATGTTCTCATTGGTCAAATGGGAATAAAAAGGTGTTCCATGAGATACGCAATATAAGATTTGTGGGTATATCCCCAGCCTTTAGCAGATGCAGTTCAACAAAGTCCCACTGAGTGAAAAAAAATGATTATCTTTCCATTCCCTCCTCATTATATAATGAGTTATATAAACTCCTATCACAAGCCCGGAACCAGCTCCTTGGAAGGTTCTAGAAACCAACAAACATGGATTCTCATCCTGATTAACCATTCTTCTTCATCTGTAAAATGGGGATGATATTATCTACTCCCCAAGATAATTGTAAAGATTAAATAAAATAACGTGTGCCAATCTTCATTGCCCAATTGGAAGCCACTAGCCACATGTAGCTATTTAAATTTAAATTAATTAAAATCAAATAGAATTTAAAATTCATTTCCTCAGTCAGCTAGCCATATTTCAAATGCTTAATAACCTCATATTGGCTAGTGACTACCATACTGAACAGAGCAGAAATAGGACATTTCTATCATTGCAGAAAGTTTTTTTTATGTTTTATTTATTTATTTGAGCTAGAGACAGTGAGAGAGAGCATGAGAGGGGAGAAGGTCAGAGGGAGAAGCAGACTCCCCATGGAGCTGTGAGCCCGATGTGGGACTTGACCCCAGGACTCTGGGATCACGACCTGAGCCGAAGGCAGCTGCCCAACCAACTGAGCCACGCAGGCGCCCATCATTGCAGAAAGTTTTGACAGTGCTGGTCTGAAGCACTCAACTTAAGGCCTTGCCCAAGTCGTAAGCACAGGAATGCCACCATCCTTGGAGGACTCGGGCAGTGAGACTGATTATTCTTCCAATAGCCTGCCAGAGGCCCTCCATTTGATGTTCTCCAGGGTTGAGTCTGAAAATGAAGAGCAGGGAAGAGTCAGGGGCTGGTCAGGGTAGAAGGAGAGAAGGAGGAAGAACGAGTCCCTTGGACAACACCAAGAGAGTTGGCATTAAGGATTGTCCGGGAGGTGGAGGTGAGTGGAACATTGTGTCAGGGGCAGGAAAGAAAAGAAGACCAAAAAAGAAAAAAGAAAGGAGAGAGAGAAATTCAGCCACCCAAGAGCTGGTCCCCAGGAATGCAACTTTTGAAATCCTTAATCTCAATATGTGTATTATTGAGTTCATTCATACTACATGTGTTCATTGAGCACCTATTACATACCTGGTCCTGTCCTAGGTTCCGGGAGTGCTACTATTAAAAAAAAGGCCCCGCCCACAGGGCGCTTGTGTGTGAATATGGGGTAGGAAAAATAAAGGAGGAACATAATACATGTGTAACATACATAGCATGTTAAATGATGATGTGTATTAAAGAGAAAAATAAAGCAAAGAAGGAGAGGGGGAGGAGGTGCAGTTTTTGATGGGGTAGTCAGGGAAAGCTTCTTGGAGGAGGGGGTGGTTTATTTTGGTTGCCTAGCACTGTGGGGGTTGGGGGTTGAGAGGAATGGGAAATGACTGATAAAGGGGTAATGAAATATTCAAAATTGTCATGATGGTCACACAACTCCATGAATACACTAAGAAACCATTGAATTGTACACTTTTTCTTTTTTAAGATTATACTTATTTGACTGTCGACTGAGCCACCCACATACCCCGAATTGTACACTTTTTAGAAAAAGAATTTATTTGGGACACCTAGGTGGCTCAGTTGGTTAAGCATCTGCCTTTGGCTCAGGTCAGGATCCCAGGGTCCTGGGATCCAGCCCCCGCATTGGGTGGAGTCCCTGCTCTCTGGGGAACCTGGTTCTCCCTCTCCCTCTGCCTGCCACTCCCCCTCATTGTGCACTTGCTCTCTTCCTCTCAAATAAATGAACGAAATATTTAAAAAGACTTATTTATTTATTTGAGCGAGAGAGAGAATGCATGAGGGGCACAGAGGGGTAGAGGGAGAGGAAAAGAGAATCTCAAGCAGACTCCCCACTGGGCACGGAGCCCAACGCAGAGACCACCACCTGAGACAAAATCAAGTCAGACGCTTAACCAACTGAGCTGCCCAGGCACCCCGAGTTGTACACTTTAAATGAGTGAATTATAAACTTAGCAAAGCTGTTATTACACGAAAAAAAGAATCACTCTGCGTGCTGCTCCACAAACAGGCTGCAGGGATCCAGGGCTGAAACTGCGCTCATCCAGGAGAGAGGGGACGGCAGCTTGGACTGCGGTGGTAGCAGTTGGGTGATGAGAATTGCTCAGAGTCTGGGTTGATTTTGAAGGCACAGCAGACAGATTTGCTTTTGAATCAGGTATGAGGTGTAAAAGAGCATTGTCAAGGATGACTCCAGAATTTTTTGCCTAGGAAACCAAAAGAGCTAAGGAACTAGAGGCCTGGAAAGGAAGAGGGGCTGGCCTGAGGGTACCAGTCACCAAGGGCAGCGCTGGGACTCTGAAAGGAGGCAATATGATTGCTTAGATTGGCAGACCCTGGCCTTTGACTTGGAATTCTTTTTTTTTTTTTAAAGATTTTATTTATTTATTTATTAGGAAAGAGAGAGAGTGAGAGAGCAGGTCAGAGTGAGAAGCGGACTCCCCATGGAGCTGGGAGCCCGATGTGGGACTCCATCCCGGGACTCCGGGATCATGACCTGAGCCGAAGGCAGTCACTCAACCAACTGCGCCACCCAGGGGCCCTTGACTTGGAATTCTAACCCTACCACATTTCAGAACCTCCCCGAGCCTCTGGGCCGCAGACTGCCTTCTGGGATCTACTAAGACTGATTAGGACAGATCTGGCTCATTTAAGGTGCTGGGAGAGCATTTGTTCCGTCTCTTTCTCCTTCCTTCCTGACCTTCCATGGACCTGAGACAGCTCTGAGCCAGGAGCTCAGGAGAGAATGAAGAGGGGGTGCGTTGCAGACCTTAGGCCCCAGAGGGAGAGCTGGTCGGGATTTGGGCATTGCTGAATTCTGTAATGCAGAGGGAGCAGGGAGAGCATACTCACCCCCTGAGCCAGAAGGGTGGGCGGTCTGGGTCCTGGGCCTCCACCCTCTCTAGGGGCACGGAGGCTGGGGCCTACACATTTGGGGTTGGCAGAGGATGATCCCGGAGTCAGTTCTCCCCAAGCTGGTGAGAGATTCTAGGAAGCTTTTAATTACTGCCTCAGAGTGGATGCTAGGTTAATGTGATGATTCGAAAGGTGTATTTTTCAATTATATTTAACGAAAAGATTTATAGGGAAGTAAAATATAATTACGAGGCTGCCAGCAGACAGGCTTCCTGGGAGGAAGAGAGATGAGAGATGAGAGAGACCCCTAATGGGGCAGGTTGGAGCCCAAACTATAGGACCTGCTCATCCTACCCCCACCCTGCAAGGTGTCACCACATTCATCAATTCTGCCATTCAAACACACTGACTCAGTACCTACGCCACGCTGGGCGCAGAGCTTACCAGGGGGACAGAACAACTACTATGGTCCCTGTCCTCAGAGCTTACAGACCAGCAGGATGGGGAGCCAAAAAAAAAAAAAAAAAAAAGCAACGCAACAGTTAAGTACTGCAAAGGAAATAGTAGAAAAGGCATCAGGAAAATTTCTTGAGTGGACGTGGGGGTGGGCCAACGGAGACTCAAAGCACAAAAAAGAGCCAGCCATCAAGAGTGGGAGAGAGATGAGAGGATTGGTTGGGCCAAGAAATCCGTCCATTTCTCGGGTGAGAGGTGATCTTAGTGTGTGCAGAGTGAAAAGAAAGGCCAGTGAGGCTGGGACCTGGAGAGGGAGAGGCAAGGGGCGAAGACTCTGGGGAGGGAGGGAGGGGCCAGATCCGGCAGATGAGGAGTTAGGATTTTATTCTACGTGCTGAGGAAGGCTGGGGAAAATTTTAAGCCAGAGAGTGAAAAGCCTCTGATGTGATGTGATCCTCTTGATGTGACCTGCCGTAAAGGGAAGCGGTGAGGAAGGAAAGAAGAGCCTGGACTCGGTTGCCCATAGGAACAAGGATCAGTGGCTCTTGGTGAGAGTCTATATGGAGAGCGAGAGGAAGGGGGGTACTCAAGGATGAGTGAGGTTTTTGGCTTGAGCAACCAACTGGATGCTGCCTTTTACTGAAATGAGGAAGCCCAGAGAAGAAATAGGTGGGAAGACATGTGAATAAAAGAGTTAAGATGTGGGGACGCCCAGATGGCTCAGTCCATTAAGCGTCCACCTTCTGTTCAAGTCATAATCCCAGGATCCTGGGATGGAGCCCCGCATCGGGGTCCCTGCTCCGTGGGGAGTTTGCTTCTCCCTCTGCCTCTACCTACTGCTCCTTCTGCTTATGCTCTCTCTCTCTCCCTGTCAAATGAATGAATAAAATATATATTTTTAGATTTTTATTTATTTATTTGACAGAGAGAGTGAGAGAGAGAGCACAAGCAGGGGGAGTGGCAGAGGAAGAGGAAAAGCAGGTTCCTTGCTAGCCAGGAAGCCTGATGTGGGGCTCGATCCTAGGACGCTGCGATCATGACTTGACCCAAAGGAGATGCTTAACTGACAGCCATACAGGTGCCCTAAAAGCTTTATTTTAAAAAAAGAGTTCAGATTTGGAATGGAGACCCTCTCTGGGCTTCCCTGGCCCTGAACCCTGGAGGTCTGGATGCTTCACCCCAAGGGGGTGCACTCTCACCACCGAATTCTGTTTCTCCCCACATTGTCCTTCAGCTTTTTTGTATGTCTAACTTCCATTCCTCCTATTGCACTTGGGAGTGCATGATTCTCTCTTTGGAGAGCAAATTCTGTCATTCTCAGCTCCCTTTAATTGCCTAAATTCCTGAAATTCTACCACTAAGTTCCTACCATACTCGTATTCCTTGAGAACCCACTATGGGTCAGACCCCGTGCTGTAAGCATTGACTACAGGATTTCCATCCAATCCTGCTCACTACTCCTTCCATAGTATTAATATAACAATAATAAAAGTGACCATTTAATGGCAACTCTCTCGAGCTAAGCCCTTTACATGAATTATATATAAAATTTAAAACAAACTTTTATGTACTTAAATAATCTCCACACCCCATGTGGGGCTCAAACTCACAACCTCGAGACCAAGAGTTGTGCACTCCTCTGACTGAGCCAGCCAGGTGCCCCTACATGAATCATATTTAAATCTCGCTGAGAAATAACCTGCCCAGGGTCACGCAGCCAGTTAGTATTGAGAATGAAATGACAAATCTAGGATTGTTTCCAGTAGACCAGACTCTCTGGGGGCATAAGAACTGCCTGGGTGATGAAAGGGAGGAACCATTTGGATGCCTTTCCTCTCCCCCTCGCTCATTCTTTCTCAGATGAAGCACAGAGGCAACATTATTATTCTCTCGGACTTCCGTCCCTGGGTGCAGAGGGCTGGTACCCCTGGTGACAAGCCCCAAGGCATGCACTTGCTGGGCAAATCTGCCCATTTGTTGGGGGGGGGGGGAACAGTCGTGGTAGGAGCTACCAGGTCCTAAGAGGCCTTGCCTGGTATCGTAGGGGGGAGTGCCCAACCATGTAATGAGGGGTCCTGCTCTGTGACCCAGAGAGATGATTCTTTTATCCCCTACCCTCTGAGAATGACTTAGTTATTGTATAGATGCCTGTGCGTTTGTGCAGGAACCGGTGTGCACACACGTGTGCAAGCCAGAACAGGCCTGTCTCCTGTGCATTTCCCTCTGGATATGTGTGTGTGACACGATGGTTTTCTGGCCTGTTTACTTGCCTCACGAAGGCAAGTAACTTGTACACTTTTCTATGTATGGGCCTGTGGTTGGAGTTCACGCAGTATAGAAAGGGCCTGGCCCCAGAGTAGAGTGTGGAGCTCGGCTCCCCACATCTTCTTGCCTGTCCCTAGCTCCCTGCTTCTTCCCTACCTCCCCTCATGCTGGGCAGAATGCCCTCAGCCTGTGCCGGCTGGCACACATGCCACATGGTGCCTGGTGCGCGTCTGGGCAAGGATGACGCCCCCAGGCCCGGCTGGGGAACTAAGCCACCCGCTGCCTCCCCCATCTCCAGAACGGAGCGTCCCCATCCCGTCCCCTTTCTCAGCCAGGGACTAGGGGAGCAGGCAGGGACACGGCACAGACAGATACAAACACACAGATGCACCCAGAGACGCCCACAGGCGTGCGCCCCAGAGAGGCACAGGCGTTCACACAGCCTTGGGCACACTCACACATGCACATTCACACACACCCAGAGAAACTCGCAGGCACTCACCACTTGCACAGATCTCAGCCTGAAGTAAACCCTCCTGCCCATTTGGGATTAGGTCAAATAAAGCGCCCTGTGTCTCTGTCCGTGGTGCTGAAACCAGACCTTTCCCCTTACAGAAGGACAAGACTGGGAAGAGGTGAGGGGAGACCCGGAATGGGTGGTAGAAGACACAAGGAATGGAGGAGAGAGAAGAGACAAGAGGGAGAAACTCACAGATAAAGGAATGAGAGAGAGAGAGAGAGAGAAGGAGAGAGAGAGAGAGTTGAAAGGATACCAGGGGAACTAAGGAGTGTTCGAACACTGGGTGGGTCTGGGAGAGGCAGGTGAGGATGGAGGTTGACCTCAGACCCCATCCCTGCTTAAGTGCAGACTCAGGCTCATGGATTTAGCCATCTTTGCCCTTCAGGGCCAATTATGCGAAGAGTTTGGTAAGGGCACTGTGACAAGTGAGGGATCCTGGCTGTGAGGTTTCCGTGGTGTCCTTTTTCAGGTACCTCCTGGCCTTGGAAAACCTTAAAATAGTGGGGGAAGGAGACAGATGCCAAGAAAGTTCTAACATAACCCCACCCAAAGCTTCCCACCTGATTTCTTATCTCAAGTTGTATTGGGCAAGTGGACAGCAATGTTGATCTGGATTTGTTCTGAGGATTGTAGGGATTTAGTGACTGCTTAATGCTTATCTGTAAGATTGGATTATGGGTTCCTATCTCCCTCTCTTGAGATAAAAACTTCTCTCTGGTGGGATTGCCTAGTAGGGATGCTCCCCCACCAGCAGCCCCTCCATTGTGAAATTTATGGAATATAAAGAACGCCCACTTTCCTGGTGGAGGAGGAGGATTTTCAAGGACCAAAGGGCTTATGATATAATAACTAGGCAAGAGGGGATGAAGAAAAAGATGAAAAGATGAGTAAAGATAAAAGAGGAAAGGGGGGAGAAAGGATATGTAAAGATGGATGAAAGAAGAAAGGGAAGAGGAAAGAGACTGGAGGAAGAGGAAAGGGGGAGGATGGAGGTGCAGATGGCAGAAATGAGAGAGGGCATGAGTCACTCAGACAGACTCCAGTGTCCAGGGAAAGGACAGGGGAAATATGCCAGGTGGAGCAAATTGCTCCCCAGGGGCCCAGATTAGACTGGAAGTCCAGGCTGGTCCTGCAGCTGTTCATGATGGCATTCTCCACTCTGAGCTTCAGGCACAGTGACCCCATGGGCCGGGAGTACAGATGTGAGGAGCAACTGCCCTAACACAGAAGGTGGGATCAAACGCAGTCAAGTCTGTGTGTAGATTTCCTCATGTGTGGGATGGGGACAGTGAGTGCCTTCTTGGGGGTGTTTCCACCTATTTGCATGGGAGCAGTGGCAGGAAGAGAGAGCCACTTGTATGGGCATTCGTGGGAAAGAAGGTATTGGGTTGAGTGAAGGTAAGGAGCAGGCAGAGGAAGAAGAGAGGCAGAAGGAGAGAAGTGAGTGAAAAAGAAGGATGATGTTCCTAAAAATTTTTGGACCTCCTAATTATTCTCTTATTCCTACCAAGAGAAGAGCCAGGACTAGGATACACGTTGGACATATGTGCCCCAGTGTTCTTTTCTGTAGTATGGGTATGACGACCGTTCCCAACCTCATAGAGTGCTTGAGATAATTATTAGCTTGCGTATAATGCTTAATTTAAGTCAGTTACAGATACATAATAAGTTCCACACATATGTTAGTTTCCATTGTTATTGTTGTTAGATATTGGTTTTGCCCTGAAATCAGCAGGGAAATTTTTCTTCATGTTTAACTAGACCTTCCTGCTACAAATTCGAGTCCAACCTGGGGGTCTTCTTTTGGGCGCCACGGAGAACGGTGATTTCGCAGCTCTTCAAATTTACTCCTGAAGACGAACAGAGCCAGCAGATTTTGGGGGCACAGAGGGGAACCCCTATGATAAGGAAGGGGACAGGGTCTAGGAAACAAGGCACACACCAAGGACCATCCAGGATGTTTTCCTGGATTCCTGAAAAAGCTGGATCCTGGACCCACATCAGTGCCTCCCTGCCCAGTCTGGAGTCTCAGCACTCCACCTTCTTTAGTGCTAGTGCCCCCACTCTACTCAAGCCTGTACAGGTGTGAACATATGGGTCATTTCTTCCGGATTGCTCTTCCAACCCCAGTCCCTTTCCCCTTTTTTTTACCTATGCTTCTGCTCTTTTCTTCTAAGGAATCTAGGTAGGAGGAACGAAATTCCCTTACTACTTAGAGGGGTGGGATTTCCTCACCCTGCACAGGCAAAATAGACGGTCTCATTCTGGAGGTCAAGGAAGCATGTGGGGACTGGCAAAAGGAGGGGTGAGGGGTGGCAGGGCAGCCCCCATGTCCTCCCATTCCCCCCAGCTCCTGTCTCATCACTGTCACCATTCAATCATAGCAGATGGGCTGCAGCTGTGAGCGCCAGCCCGGCACACAGGCTGGTCCGTGCCACTTGGGAGAGAAGGAAGAGAAAGGGAGGGAGGGAAGGAGGGGAAATGGAGGGAGGAGGGAGAGAGGAAAGGGAGGAAGAGAAGGAGGAGGAAAAGGAAGAGAGTGGAGGAGGAGAGAGATAGCTTGAAGAGAAAGGGACTTGGTACCCTTTATGCCTCTCTCTTCCCAGCAGGAGAGCAGAGGCCAAGGCTGGGCTCACAAGCTGGGCAGTGCCAGGCGAGATGGGCATATGCCCTTGATTACTACCAGGACCGCAGGCCAAGCCTCCGCAGCCGCCACGGCCTCATAAATCAGTTTTTAAGTAGCAACCACATGGACATTTCCCAGCTGAGAGGCCTGGCCTCCGTCGGCCCAGCTAGGGCAGCCCTGGTGGAGGGGCAGGTGCCAGGCCAGGGCACAGGAGAAAGGTGGTCATCAAGGCTTGGTGGGAAGTGGGTTAGAAGCGTGTTCAGGCAAAGTCTCAGGGCAGGGTCTCCAGCCAAAAGGGAGCAGTAGGTAAGGTGACAAGTGACTGGCAGAGGGTCTGGAGCCCCCTATTGGGGCTCCTAGATCCTGTTCTGGTTTCCCCTGGGGAAACTGCCTACAGACTGGGAGGATGTGTTGTTACTGGAGCTCCCTCCCTGCAGGTCCCCCTCCCATTTAGAGCCTCTGTGTGGGCGTGCACACTTGGGTATCTGAACGTGCTCACTGCTCCTGATGGGTAAGAAGGTATCTCCCCAACATCTAGCCCAAGCCCAGCAGAGACCAAGCATCTAGTAGGATGACTTGAATGAATAAATGATCAAGTTCGAAGGGGGCCAGTTATGTGTGTTCACAGGAACTGGAGGATTTATATCTGAGCATGTATGATGGCGAAGTCTATGTGCATGTATATATGGGGGAGTCCGCGGGTGCTCTGGGGAGATATATTCTGACAGACATCCCTCCACACCCTCCCTTTCAGCCCTCCCCTGAGCCCTGATTCTCCCCATCCGAGGACCCCGCCCCCCGTAAGACAGCAGCTCCTAAATTCCACTCCCCCTAGCCTGATCCCTTGCTTAGCAAGCACCCCCTTGTGCAGGCCAGCGTCGGTGGTTGGGGGTAGGGCATGAGGAGCGCGTGAGTCCCGCGTGAGTCCCGCCCCTGGAACGGCGGGCAGAGAGGGCGGGGTGGGGGCGCCCAGTGTCTCCTCCCTGGGTGAACAGATGTCTCGGAATTTTAGATGTGCTCTCCGCCCCTCCTCGCAATAACTACCCCCACCCCCAGCTGGCACTGGTTGTGGCGTAGCGCCCTCCCCTCCCCCACCCCCGATCGCAGAACCGGCTGATGGATCGGGGAGCGCGGCCGGAGGCCCCAGGCCAAGAGGCGGAGGAGGTCGGCCGGGTCGCGGCAACCGGCTGGGCCGAATCCCGGAGGCTCCTGGTGCGGAGAGAACCGGGTCGGCGCTGCCCCCGCCTCTTGCCTTCTTCTCTCCTTCCTTCCCATTTCCCGCATCTCCTCAGCCCTATCTCTCCGTCCGCGATCCCCGTCTCTCTGTCCCTCTCGCTCTCTGCCCCACCTCACAGCCCTCACATCGTCCCGCCAAACGCGTCTACGCGAACCCTCCATACACAGCTTCACACTTCGCGGCAGAAACTCCTCCTGGCAACTTGGGCGGAATTCTTCCCTCCAGAGACCCCTTTCCCTGCATTCCGTGAGCCACCCCACCCCCAACTGGCCGCCTGCCTGCCCTCTGTGGAAACCCACAGTTAATCCGGAAAACAGGAGGGAGGGCAGGAGGGGAGTGGGGATCCAGATTAGGGAGGCCAAGGATACCCGGCTTGGCCGGGGTTTGAGAGACACCCAAATTTTCTAATCACTGCTAATTAAGGAACAATCCAATTCCGTGGACCCCCAACTCGGGGAAGGGGGCGGGACCCGCTGAGGGCAGGAGGGGGCTTTGGCAGGGCTTGGCAGCCCGGGGTGGTGCCAGGCACCCTCCCCCACCCTCCCCCCACCCGCCAGCATTCCGAGGTAACAGGCATTTGTTACCCAGCTCGTGCCAGGAGCGATTGGCAGGTTCGAGTAGGCACAGTCATTCCGCACACAGATGTCCCTGCGTTCGCTCTTCTGATATGAATTCTGTCAGCTCCGAATCTGAGGGAGAGGAGCAGACAGCCCCACAGACAGAGTTACAGACAGAGCAATTGTCTGAAGGACACAGAACTCCACAGATATTTATTTTTTCTTTTCTGAAAAAAAAATTAAAATTAAGAAAGACACTCACTAATTTGGGGGGACCCATCTGAGCTCCTGAGAGTGGCCCTCACTTTTGCAATCCTTCCCCAGTTGCATGCCCACACTTTTCCAGTCTCCTCCGGGGCCCCAGAAATCACCCCTGAACTTCAAATTAGAGTCGCTGCAACCAGAACCACGGAAGTCTGGGAGGTCTGCTTCCTCATATAGGACCCAGAATTCCCGAAACCCTGCAAGTTCTAGAATACCACCAACCTGGTGCAGGTTCCAGCATTCTAGAATCTCTGAAAATAGAAATTCCAGAATTCCCGCTCCTGGGAAAATTGAGCCCAGCCACCGATTACTGTATCATGCTCTCCATCAGGGAGGGGGAAGTGGGTGCTGTCCAATGTCCTGGAGTGGCGGGCCCCACATTGCCTGGTCCCCACCAGCTGCCCCCCGCCTTGGCAACCAGCCAAAAACCCAGCCTGCCCTTTGAATTAGGAACTCAGAAAGGTTGAGCCCCCCCCCACCCCTTTCCGCCCTCCCTCCCAGCTCCAGTTCCCCTCCTGACCCTCCACACCGGCCATTCGGCCTCCGCCCCCCAGCAGCTGTGGGAGAGAGCTGCTCGGTCACTGGGCAGCTGTGAGCTGGCTGGGCTTGAAGAGCCACTGGGGTTTGGTTCTCCCTGGGCAGCCCGTGCTGGTGGAAGAAGGGGGAAGGCAAAGGGGCCAAAGTAACTCACTGACATCAGAGGAGAGGGGCACAGAGGGATTTGGGTTGTGTTTTGTTGGGTTGTGTTTTTTTAATCTTTCTTTCTTTTTTTTAAAAAAGAAAAAGCCCCCATCCTGTGTCATCATTTTTATGGGATCTGCAATTCTGGCAAAAATCTGTCTTTAATTTAGCTGTCCATATAAAAATCCTCACTGTATAATAATGAACAGATGCCATGGAATTTAAGCTGGAGCCTCGGCTCCTCCCTGCCTTCCCCCCGCGCCTGGCACCGGGCACCGGGCACCGGCTGAGTGGCACAGACTGGCACCAACACGGGAGCAAAGGGTGGGCAGGGGGCGACCTGGGCTCAGCGCCAGGGCACCGGGGTGGTGAAGGGGTATCCAGGCGCTGGGCTTGGCCAGGCGGGAGCTTTTCCGTGGTGGCACCAAGGGAGAAGTGGCTGAGGGATGTTTCTTTTTCTACAAAATGATCAGTAGTTAAGGATTTTGGTTTGGTTTTGCTTAAGGGCTTTGTGGTCCTTCTCAGGTTTTTAAAAAAGCACTGCCCTCCCCCCAGTATAAATCCAAATGTTTTCGAAGTTTTAATTGAGTTGTGTTTAACCCTTCCCCTGCGCGGCGCCCCCGCCTCGGCCTCCGAGCCCAGCGAGCGCGAGTTCGCTGCAAGCGGGATCCGTACCGCTTCCCGCCGGCCCGAAGCCTCGGAGGTATCCTGGGCGCCGGCGCCTCCGGACGCTCCGGGGCAGCTCCCGCGGGACCGGAGGACCCTGTTGCCTTCCAGGAGTGAGGCCCGATGTGACATCTGATTGTTAAGCGAGAGAGACGGAGGCAAGGGAGGAAGCCCCCACGTCCCCCTTACCAATTCTCTCGCTTTTCCCGAGGGGAAAGAGGAAACTACGCGACTTGGGTGTCCCCCACTGCCTCCGCCTGCGGTCGAGAAAGCAGGCATCGGCTCGGCTCGATTGAGAGGTTGGTTCTGAGCCCCCCACCCCCACCCCTTGCCTTTAATGCGACTCTGGCGAGAACAGATGTCCCAAGCCGGGCGGACTGCCCAGACCCCGCCCAGCTGTGCCCTTGGCGAAGACTTGGCTGAGGGTAGGAACTGGCACGCGGGTCCCCAAAGGGGCTTGGGGGCTCCTTCGTCCCGGCGGACCCGACCTGGCAGCCTTGGCCTCCTGGCCAGCACAGCCTCAGGCGGGAGGTGGAAGCGCCCCGGAAAGACCCGTTCCTAATTCAATTAATTCCAAAAAGAGGAGTGAGACGAATACCAAGGTGGAGAGAAGCGGAGAGAAAGGTTGGAATAACCGACCACCGGGCACACACACCGTGCATGGAACCCTGCAGCCCCTGTCGGCTGGGGGAGTCAGCGAGGCGCTCCTGCCCCTGGGAACAGGCAGTGGAGTTTCCAGCGCCAAAGCCACACCCCGGTGCACATCTGGGCAGCAGCTCCACCCAGCGCAGTACCCCGGCTTTCCTGGCTCAGCCAGTGTCTAGGGGTTCCCATGTCCTTTCCTCCCTGAGTACCTCAGGTTCTCCTCACAGGGGGTGGGGGGTCTAAGCCCCCCCCCCACTCCCTGATATGTCCCCTGAGAAACTGGTTGCTGTCCTGCGTTGGAGCCCAGACTTCCTCTCAGCCTTCTCCTGTTGGCCCTCCCCGGGCAGGCTGCTCCTATTTCAGTGCTTTAAGATGGAGAAAGTTTCAGAGGGCGGACCAGCCCTTCCCAGGTCTGTGCCTTTCTTACCACTTCCCACCCAGCACAACTTTGTCCAGGATTTTTAAAGATGTAGGACAGACAGGCAAGAGGCCACGTCAGGATTTGGAAGGGAAGCAGGTTTTCCAGGTTTCTTAAAGTCCAGATCCTCGCCTCCTCTCTGGTCTGTGTCCAGTGCCTTCATGCCCCAGCCCTAAAGAAAGAAAGGTGACAGTGTCTTGGGCTATGAGCCGCGGGAAGCCTGTTGTGACAGCTGAGACCTGTCTGGCCCCTTCCACATCTCACAAAAAGCCGTTTTCTCCTTTGAGCACATAGGAACAGGTCAAGTGTGGAATCCTGGTTGACCCCTGCTGTAACATGAGGAGCCTTGGAGCGGAGGTGGAGACCAACGCTGGGCAGCCTCGGCCCATGCTGTCCCTTTCTTCTCACCTTCCTTAAGAACTAAACTGTGGGATCTAGAATTATCCCTCAGTCTCAATGTCCCCTCAGAGCAACAGATTTCTCCAAGGAGCAAGCAACTTTAAATGTAAGATTCTGGGGAAGAGGAGAAAGCAAAGTTCATCTAAGAGGGAATGAAATCTCTGACCTCTGTGAGAGATCCTTGCATCCATGGGCTTCCACATAAAACAGAAAGAAAGAGAAACAAACATAACCCGATGGAGTCTAGGGACTGTCAGGGGTTCCCTGTTGTTGACTCCCACGGGGTTTAGTTTCCATGGACTGTACTCAGTGGTTTATTGGGCTGTCCCACTAGGTGACAAAATGAGAGCTGGGGGTTCACGGGGCATCAGGGGCTCATGGTCCAGATTACGTTTGGTTAAACAGACGAGAGAAAAGCAGCAAGGTTTTTCTCTCTTTCCCCTGATGGACAAATGGCCTGCACCTCAGGAACATCTGTGTTGCCCTGTCATTTCCAAATGCTTGACTTTGGATGGGGGTAGGAAAATCAAGGGGAAGACACCCTCTAGATTGATCCTGGCGGCAGCCTTCAGGCTCCCCAGTCCAGGGATTGAGCTGTGCCTGCTAATGCGTGCTTGGAGATCCCGCTGCTCGAGTTAGGGCAAGGAGGGCATCCTCTCTTCGACTTCTCCCCTTGCCCCCTCCCTCCCACTGCTCTGGCCCCTTTTAGCTTTCTCCCCACCACCACCACCACCACACACCTCCTTCTGTTCCCGGAGCTTCTCTGTGTGTGTGCGTGCAAGCGGGAGAGCCAGTGAGAGGAAACGACCTGCGAGGGGGAGCTTGGGGCCGCGTGTCCTCGCGCATCTTCTTCTCCTGCTCATCTCGCCATCTCACCAGGGAAGTTGAGTGTTGGGGAGGGGGTGATGGGAGGATAGAGCACAGCCAGAGTGCAGGGAATGTGGGGGAAGGGTCAGGAATTGGGAAAAGGGATAGCTCTGGTTGCCGCTGGAATTCACAGGAAGCCGAGGCGCGCTGGATCCCCGCCCCAAAAGGGGGCCAGGCACACACCCCTTCACTACCCCCCCCCCGCCCCCCCTGCCCAAAGTGACCACAGACGCTGTGGCCCGAGAGTCATCAACATCTTTCCAAAGGATCTGGAATCCGGATTCAAAAACTGAATTGTGCCGCGTGGAGTAGCTGGAAGAGTGAAGCGTAGGAGTCTGTGGTCTGGCCAGGGAAACCACGTGGAGGGGTCTTTTGCTTCCGGCCCCAAGCCACCTGGATGCTACCCAGCCCGGGACTTCAGAGGAGTTTTGGGAAACAGGCTGAGTGGGAGAGAAGCCCAATTAACCTTGTTTCCAGGGCAGGATAAGACTCAGGCCTCGGGATGGGTGCCGAGTTCCTTTTCTCTCTAGTTGTTCCTGCCAGGCCTGTCCCATGCCATGAGCAGACCAGACTCCAGATTTGAGTCTGGGATTTGCGCCTAGCTTCATATACCATGTGAGAAGTGGGGGAGAAAGGTGGGTCAAGTCCTTTCTCCCAAGAATAGGGATGATTCAGAGGATTATCAAATTCCCTTAGACCACCGAAAGACGTGAATCATAAGTGGAAGGACCCAGTTCTTAATCTCACTTTAGAGAGATGATCCTATAAGAATCCTAGAATGAAATTTTGAAAGGATTCCAGTGAAATTTTCCGAAAACTAGGGAAGAATTCTGCCTAGAATTCCAGCCGGGTGTTGGAAAGGGCCTCTCTGTGCGGCACTCCCCGGGGCCCGGCTCAGGCAGGGTCCCTCTGCGGCCAGAATGCACGAGCCTGGATGAGAGTCAGCACCTGGGAGCGGACAGCTCCTAGGCCCCAGCCTCGGTTTACCTGCAGCTGCCTGGGGTAGGGGAGAGAGGGCATCGTCTCCACTGGTGAGACAGAGTGTTTGGAAGTGGTCACTTAAGGGGGATGCAGAGCTGAAGGTCAGACAGTATAATCCGATCTACCCTTTCACATTTAAGGCTTCCTTCTTCAACTAACTTCTCCTTTGCAGATTTTGTCAGGGCGCTCTCATTTGGGGGCCTGGAATCCAATCTTTTTTTTTTTTTTTGGAATCCAATCTTTAAAAGCCTTAGCATGCCTGACCACAAGCTCCAGCCCCATCAGCACACCCCCCCATTTCAGCCCTAAAACAAGCAACAGTATTTGTGTGTGTGTTTAAAACAATTTAAGTAAGCCGTGTCATTAACAGCCCAGTCTCGGTATTCCTAACCGTGTTCAGGCTTTGGGGATGGTGGTTTTCGGGATTTAGGCCCCTCCCCCTCCAAATATTCTAGGGATCCAGTGGGCACCGGTGTCTAAGGGAGGGTCCTTTCAGGGAAGTCTGTTCAGAGATGCCTGTGCCCCTGAGGCTCGGAGAAAGAGAATTGAGAGGCTGTCTTGTGAGATGGGGGCAGCAGGCTGGGCAGAGCGAGCTCTTCTGCGGTGTCCTTCTTTCATCTCCCTAGACTGAGGGCTTCCCTCGGTCTGGTGCTGCACCAGGTGGGGCGGAGGCTGTCCAGGTGTGGAACAGGGGTTTCCTGCTGTCCTGTCAGGAGAAACTCATGGCAATATCAAGTTCCATTCTTCCAGGTGGGCACCTGGATTCGGACCCCTCCTGTGGCTCTGGGAACACCTGCACTACCAAATTCAACATTCCTGAGACTAAAAAGGGCTGATTTCTCTAAGTGCACTGAAACAAATATTTCAAACCAAAAAGACTTCCTACATTAATGGTTCATCCTCCTAACCTTATAACTTTTTTATTTAAAAATATCCCTGTCTGGTTCAAATGGTTGTCTCTTTATCTCTATTCACTTGTGCGGTTTTTTCCAACAGCGGGCAGAGGGTTGTAAAATGACCGGCTGCTCCCAACTGGGTCATTTTTTAATGATGAAAAGATATTTTATTCTCAAAGGAGGTGTATGTGCATGTTTGGGAGCTGAAGGAGTGTAAGGAGATTAGTGCAACGCTTTGTGCTAGGACCCTGTGTGTGTGTCAGTATAAGGTCTGGGAGGGGCAGTGAGTGTAGCTGTTTTGTGCCCAATGGATGATTGTGAGCGAGGTTGTAGGACAGAAATCCCACCCTGCAATGTCCGGGGTCAGGGTACCTGGCGTCTGTACAGTCTCTCAGCTCTGTGTCTCCATCCCCCAGAGTCCCAGCTCAATCCCCCAAATGAAATGAGGCCACCGTGAGAAACCGGGTCCGGCTTTGCATCTCATTTACATAAATATTTATTAATCGTCATTAAACTGAACAGAAACACGCAATGCACTTCGGGTGTCCGACGGGAGTTTCATCTTCTCTACAAGAGGAAGGTAAAATTGCGTGTGAGTGTGTGGGTAAGTGTGTAGGTGTGTCGCCTGTGGGTTTGCATTTTTTGCATCGTGTGTTTGGATGCCTGATCTCCTGCCTCCGGCGGGGAGAGGTTCTCCTTTTGCCCCTTTCTCTGGGAAACTTCCAGAAGGAGCCCTCAGCCCTCTCCTTGCCCACCTGCTAGCCAGAGCCAAGAGGACGCCTCAGACAAAAAACAAAAACAAAAACAAAAAACAAACAAACAAAAAAAAAACCTCTCCAGCCACTGGAAATCGTCGGGCGCCTGGCGCCCACCGAGGCACATTCGGGCAGGGGCGGGGCTGGCCCTAGGTCTTGGTCTCCACCCTCAACCCGGGATGAGGCTTGCCTGCGGGGAGCGAGGGCTCGGCGAGCTCTCCCCCTCTGCCCCCCGACGCCCTCGTGGGGCCTGCGTGTGCGTGCGGTGTGGTGTGCGTGTGTGTGTCTCTCATGCAAACCCTCCCTCCCCAAACCGACCCCCCCAACAGTTTGCCATTCCATACAAATTTGGAAACAGGTTTTTTAAAAACAGCATGACGCACAATGGGGACGGGGCGGGGGAGGGCAGTGGCACTGGGGCCCCAAATCTCCGAGTCACTGATTGTAAGAACCTGGGGAGGGGAAGGGGCGGCGCCGGCCCCCACTTCACCAAAGTGCACAGATCCGCGCTTGGGCGGCGCGGCCCGCGGGCCGGGAGGGGCATCCCGGGTCCGGGCCGGGCCGCTAGGCTCTGTCAGAACCTCCTTGCATAGATATTTGTGTCTTTTTATTATTGGTAGTAGTATTTTTTGCCTTTTATTGCTTCTAAAAGTTCTTACTGCGTTTTCTCTCCGATCCGGACTCTGCGTTCGGCCTCCGTCGCCTCTTAGCTTTTTTTTTTTTTCTTTTTTTTTTCTTTTTCTTTTTTTTGTATGTTTGTTTGTTTAAAAAAAGGAAAAGGGAAAAACGGATTCTAGTTACAAATTGTCTTGGCCTCTCTCTTTCCTCTCAATCCACACTTCCTCCCGCCAAAATTAAAATCACAAAACGCTGAGACTAAGGGTTGGGAAGAGGGCGTTCCAGGTCCAGGCGCGGGCGCCCTGACTTATGCCCTCTTCAAGAAAGAGGGGGCGCCCGGCTCCTTTCTGCCTCGGCAGCTCGGTGTCTGTTATAATAATAATAATAATAATAATAATAATAACGATGATAATAATAATAATAACAACAACGACGACGACAACAACAATAGGGGAAAAACAGTATCCCACAGCTCAACTGCCCCCTTGCCAGTGCCTTTGGGCCTGCAGGGGGGAAGGGGAGGAGGAAACCTAAGTGTAGGGATTGGGAAATGGAGGGTGGTCTCCAGGGAGTGCCCTAAGAGGTTTCCCTGGAGAACCACCCCTGGGAAAGAGGAGGAAACCCCTTGGGGAGAAAGAAGGCGAGTCCCCTGGGGGAAGCAAGGCCCCTGGGACGGGCCACCCACAGGTAAGAGGACTGCACTGCCCAGGAGAGGGTCAGTACCGGCGGCCCGCTCCCCGCGCCCGGCGCCAGGATAGGTGGGGGTCCCCTTGCGCTCGGGGGGCTGGGGGCAGGGGTGCGGGCAAAGGCAAAAGAAAAAGAAAGGGGCAGGCGCGAGGTCTCAGTTATGGAAAAACGCATTGAGCTCCTCGTACATGGGGCCCCGGTCGTGGTGAAGGTGCATATCGTAAGACAAGAGATTCTCCGAGTGGACGCCCCCGCGCACAGCCGACGAGCCGAAGACCAGCCCGTGGCCCGTGGGCCGCGAGCCGGGCAGCGCCGAGTAGTGCATAGAATAATGGTAGCTCTTCTCGTGGTCGGGCGACGAGTCCTGCTTGAGTGAGAAGTTGCCATTGAGACAGAGCGGGGGGCTGAGCGGGCCCTCGTACTCGGAGCTGTTGTAGTCCGGGCTCGCGCCGCCGCCACCCGCCGCCGCATACAGCGTCTCGTAGGCGGCGCAGTAGCCGTGGGTCCGCAGGGCGTGCGCCGCACCGCCGCCCAGGCCGCCCGCCGCCTGGCACTGTGCGCCCGCCAGGCGCGAGCACGGGTACGGGTAGGGGTGCATGGCGAACGGGCCACCCGAGCCGTGGAAGCGGCCCGTGCCGTCGGCGCCCTGCTCCGTGAGGAAGTTGCGCGAGTTGAGCTGCAGGCAGCCGGCCACCAGATTGGTGGTGGGCTGCGACAGACCCTTGCACAGCGTCTGCACGTAGGACACCAGGTCGGGTCGCTTGCCGGAGCGCAGGATCTCCGAGAGCGCCCAGATGTAGTTCTTGGCCAGGCGCAGCGTCTCGATCTTGGACAGCTTCTGCGTCTTGGAGTAGCAGGGCACCACCTTCCGCAGGTTGTCCAGCGCCGCGTTCAGGTCGTGCATGCGGTTGCGCTCCCGCGCGTTCGCCTTCTGCCGCCGTAGCTTGGAGCGCTCCAGGCGCGCCTTGGTCATCTTGCGCTTCTTGGGCCCGCGCTTCTTGGGCCGCTCGCCCTCTGCCTCGTCCAGCCCTTCCTCCTCCTCCTCTTCCTCCTCCTCCTCGCCCCCCAGCTCGCCTTCCTCCTTGACCTCGGCCAGCGCGGCCTCCGGCACCTCGTCTGCACGGAGAGAGGCTGGCTTGGCAGCCCGGGCGGGCCCCGGAGCCCCGGGCCCCGGCGGAGGCGGCGGCGGCGGCGGCGCGTCGCCCTTGTCGCTCCTCGGCTCGTCGTCGTCGCCGTCGCCCCAGCTGGCGAACTTGGGCACGTCCGAGAGGAGACCGGGCTCGCTGAACAGGCGGGTCAGCATGGTGCCTGAGGGCGCGCCGCGGGCGGGAAGGGGAGACAGATAGCACTGAGTGAGGGGCGCGCTGGGGTCACGTCGCCCCCCCCACCTGCCTCCACCCCCGAGTCCCGTGTGGGTTCCTGCCCAGGGGGCCCTGGATGCCCACCTCCTCCGCCTGCCCCGCCCAGAGCTGGCCCAGCCCTGCCCCGGCGGCCCGCCCGGGATCTCGGCCCAGGCCCTCTCCCCAGCACTGGGCCCCGGCTCCGCCCCTCCCCTGAAAGAGGGGCCGCTGCCCGCGCTGGGGGCTTCTCGGGGTCAGGGCAGGGACCGAGTCCGGGCTTTAGGAAAGCGACATCCTCGCCGGGGGAGGCGGCGCGCTCGCCCTGAACGCCGGTTCTCTCCTGGCGGTGGAGGAAGGCTGGGCGGCCGCGGGTGGGGACAGCTGCCCCGCTCGGCGGCTCTGGCGGCCCGGGCCCCTCGGCCCCGCTCCCCCACCCCTCCCGCGGCTCTCACCCCCACGCTCCCTAATCCAATTTGCAACTTGGACGCGCGCCGCCCTCGGCTCGGCCCCCACCCCCGCAGCCCCAATTCCAGAGGCGGGAGGATTGTCTCTTCTAGCCGTGGCGTCCCCAGCTCCCCGAGCCGGCTCCGGGCAGCGGGGACCGAGAAACCCGGGCGTGGGGAGGAGACAGACAGAAGCGAGCCCCGTCCGTCTCCCCTGCGGTCAGGGACCCCTTTCACCCCTTCAAACTGCCTCCCTCCTTCACGACTCTTCAGATCTCGTTGTATTTTGGGGTTGATGGGGGGGCAATCAAATTTGTTTGATTTTCTTTTTCTTTTTTTTTTCTTTTCCTTTTTTTTTTTTTTTTTTTGGTGGTAAGGAAAGGTCTCAGGTTCCTCTGGGACAACGATGGGGGGGTCCCCATCTCAGCCTCTTCACTGCCCCCCCATGATCCTGCTTTTCTCCCCAAACCCATCGCTGGCAGAGATGCCTCCCTCCGCAGCCCCCTGAGCTGCAGCCCCTAGGGGAGAGGGAACCCAGGGCACCTCTGATGCCCACCCTATGAAGGGGCATCGTCCCAGGAAGGGGGGATTTGGGGACCCTCTCGTCGACCGAAGCAGCCGCCCTCCCCCCACCCCCCCACCCGGCGGGTCAGATCCAGCTCCCTTTCGGACAACTTACCTCGGAGAGGAGTCAAGGGGAGAGGGGAGGGGAGGGGGGGGAGGGGGGCAAGAGAGAGAGGGGGGAGAAGAGGAATCTTCTCGCTTATTTCATTGTTCCCCCATCTTCAGGGAGCGGGGGCAGCGGCTCCTCAAGGCGGCGGGCGCCGGCGTCTTCAGAGCGCCATGCGAACCGCGGAGCGAGTGTGGCATCTCTACCAGGCGGGGTACCAGCCTCTATGCCAGGCCATATGGGCTTGGCACGTCACGGGCAGCAGCTATCACATGAGAGACGGTGATTGGCATGCGTCTGCATTGGGGGAGAGCCGGCTCCCCCGGGACCCGCCGCCATCTGTCACTCTCTACTCCAAAAAAAAAAAAAAAAAAAAAAAAAAAAAAAAAATTAAATAAATAAAGGAAATAAATAAATATCTCTGCCGCCCTCCCCTCCCCGCCCAACGCAGAGAAAGCAGGGATTGAGAGGGAGGTGGGAGGAGTTGCCCCCTCGGATGTAGAGCCCCCCACATGGGAACAATGGGGTGACAAGGCTGGAGATTGGGGGTGTGTGGTGGCCCCCAGTTCTGTGCTCCCTCCAGGGTCCTGCTCTGTCCATTTCCTCCCGTACAGGCCCCCAAAGGTGGGTCAGGGACCAAATCCTCAGGTCTGGAGAAGGGACCTCTATGCTGGCCCCCACTCCCCAGGAGGATCCCCTCAGCCACAAAGGGACAGCTGAGGCCCCCTCCCAGGGTGGGCGTGGGGGCGTCCCTGGCCCAACCCCATAGGTAGATGTTGGCACCATGCCATCCCTCATCCCTGTCTGCCCCTCCCCCACCCACCCGCACGCACACACAACATATGTGGCTGAACGAAATTCAAACCAAGGGAAAGACAGAGAAAAGGAAAGACTTGCCTGGATGTCTGTGCCTCGGCATGGGCGTGTGTGTGTGTGTGTGTCTGTGGGGACATGTGTGTATATCTGGGGAGTCAGCCTATGGGAGAGATTTCCTCGGGTGTTTGGGGGCATGTGTACGTTGAGGTGGGGGTGGAGAAGAGCCTCTGGAATAAGCCAGTGCGCCCACCACTGGGAGGGAGGGAGGGGGTCTCAGTCCGGATTCCTCACCCAGAAATCTCTCACTCACCGACTCCCCCACCTCCCCCCCTGCCAGCCGAGCAACCATCGTCCCACCAGTGGCTTCCTCTCCTGGTCTTCTGACTTATTGACAGGAGGAGGAGGGGCTGGGCTGGAAATCGCCTGAAGTTCCTGGAGAGGACTCAGCATTCTCCTCCCGCTACAAAAAATACTGAAAATACTGAAGCCAACCCCGGCAGGCTGGAGAGGGACAAGGGGGAGGTGAGTCAGACAGGTGTCTTGATAGAGAAGGGAGGAGATTGCTGTTTTCTCTTACAGCTCACCTTTCAACTCTCTCACTGGGCCAGACACAGATGCAAATGGCACACGAGTTGAGGGAGGTAGCTTGCCGCCCACGCCCACGCACGCAGGCACACGCACACACCTCTGTTCCTCACCCCGCGGAGCAGAAAGTGGAGAGACATCCTGACTCAGACAGATCCATGGGTGTGAGCAGGTAATCACAACCCTGTGAGAGAGACCCTTGCCCACACCCCGATTCAGCATGTGTGTGTTTCAGACCCACATTTCCAGTCCTCCCCAGCCTCCAGCTTACACAGACCCCTTCACGTCTATCTTCAGCACACACACTTCAGTGTCCACCTCGTGCCCATCGCCGGGGTGGTGCAATGACAAGCAAGGCAGGGCTTTGCTCTCAGTCCGGGCAGGGACCGTTTTCTCCCACAGGGAGCCTCCAAAGGGGACCTTGGGCTGGTAAGACACTGATTTGGTCCTTGGTAGAATGAATTAGGTTCGGGTAGAGGCACATAAGATGGAGGCCTTGGAGGCCTTGGAGAAGGGGGGCTGGTGTGGTCCGAGACTCTCAGGGATAGTTGGCCAGGACCTGAAAAGAGCCTCAGAATGAAGAGCCCCAACTTGTTTTTTTTTCCTTAGGCCCATAGAGGGGAACTATCTTTCCCAGGAACACACCAATGGAGAGCAGAACCAGACCTAGAACCTAGGGTCTTGACTCCCAGCCAAGTGCTCCTTCCAACACCCCACAATCTGTCTCAGTGGTCGACCAAGGCTGGGAAGGCAATGCTAAGTTCACCACCATTCATGCGTGGATCTTAGGCCTGGGAAGGTAGAATCCTGCCTCTGGCAGATGGTCTAGGGTGCTCTGGGCATGGCCAGAGGGAGAGGCCAAGTGATAAACCTCAGATGGGGCAGAGATTCAGGAATGCCATCCAGCCCCTCTTCAAATTTGAGCACAGCCTCAAAATCTTTACAGTCCTTTTACTGAGGGTGGGGTCTTCAATCCTGACATGGGGTCCTTCTTCTCAAGGCTCCCCAGCCATATGGTATTTTGGTTACATTCACACGCTTTGGGCTCTGATTTCTGCCCAACCGCACTTACCAGCGTCCAAGAATGCTAACTACCGCAAGCAGGTTGCATACTGTCTCTCAGTCTTGATTTCTCTATCTGTAAAACGGGGATAATTATACTATGGCTCATAGAGCTGCTGTCGGTACCAGATGGGACAATACCTACAATGAGGTAGCACAAGGCCAGTGACACAGTGAGCATTCAGTAAACAATAAACAGCATCTCTTATTTTTATTAAAGCCCTTTGTAAACTGTAATGTGCTCGACCGATTAATTTCTTGCACATAGTCACACACACATTCAGAACGCTTTGTCTATACAGGAATTGAGTTTTTGTTGAATTAATGGAATGAATGGATGAGTAAGTGAATGAATACTTCCTTGGGGGAGAGAGACACCCTCTGCTTTCTCCTCTGGACACTGAGGGAGGGGCTAAGCCACCAGGGGTCTTGTAGCCCCCTACCAGCTTTGCTTTCTGCTCGGGGTAGGAAGCCATACCTTGCTCAGGATAAGGGGGCCTTTGGGAAGTCTCTCCATCTCTCCCGGTCACCTGTCAAGAATGACCTCAGCTGTCTGGGTTGGAGAAGGCCCTCCCAGCGCCCCTACAGAAGGGGGCCCTGGGGGTGGGGGTGGGCACACCGGAGGGTATGGGCAACTTCATCCCTCTAGGTCTGTTTCCTGCCCCTGTCTTTTCTTCCTTCAGAAAAATGGAACAAGTTTTTCTCACTCGACACGTTTCAACTTTTTTTTTAGAAGATACAATAAAAAAACAGGGGAAAATTGGAACAGAGGGAGGTGTGGGATGGGCCAGCCCCAGACATAGGCTTGGAAGAGGTACAACACACGCGTGTCCACATCCACACGGGCAAGCGTGAACATACAGGGACATACCTGCTTCTCTCCGCTCACCCAGAGACGCAGAGAGGCAGTGACGGAGAGACAGAAAGAGCCAGAAATGGAAGGAAGGAGACGGAAGGAGAAGGACACCCAGAGATGCCATCTGTTCCTCCCCCTGGCATTGGGGGAAGGGAGTTGGTGAGGGGCCTAGTCCCCTCTGGGTCTCTGAGAGGGAAAGGGGAATGGTGGGTACCTCAGCCAGACCTGTAAGACTCCCTTTCTGCTGCCCACCCCCCTGGAGGGAGCTGGGAGCCGAGGGTCTGAGGTTCCCATGGAGACATAGCCCCATCCCAAGGGAGGCCACAGTCTGGGCACCTAAAATGGCTGCCTCAGAGGGGTGGCGGCCATTTTGTGCAGGCTTAGGTCCTGATGGGGGGCAGGGGGGAGGCAGGCAGAGAGAGGGAGAGGGAGGGGACAGGTCATTCCTGAGCAGTCTAGGGGAATCTGGCTCAGGGGACAGGATGAATGTTCTGTGAAACTGCTCTCGTTACACCCCCTGCTCCCCCCCAGGGAAAGACATCCATACGAATCTGTAAGGCTCCACTCCATTCTGACACCCAGAAGGACACCTGGCCAGCCACCATCGCCGCCTCCATGCCTCAAATAAGACTGGTGGGGGCCAGCGTGCGGGAGAAGGAGACGTGGTTTCCCACCAAAGTGCCAAGCCGTAGGGAGCAGGTGGATTAGAAGCCAGGGGTCCCTTCTCCGGTAAAGGCATCTAAAGCCATGTCCCAGGGTGGCCCTCCGCTGAGGTGGGCAGGCAGGTGGAGGATGAGGGTGGGAGCACAGAGGGGAGGGGCAGCCCCTTCCCCTCACCCCCACCTCCGATTTGAGGGGCCGGGAAGGAATTTGGAGATCCTCTGAGGGCCCGTGCTGCTGGCATGAGCTGTGCTGAGGGGGGAGGAGGAAGGGGAGGGGGCAGGCTGGCACTGCCCAGACGGCGCCTGTTCCATCAGTTCAGGATGCTCGAAGCTTCCTCCTGAAGCATAAGGGCACCTGCCACCCTCTTCCCCAGCTCCTTGCCCCACCTCAAGTCCAAAAGGGCTTTGGGGGAGGGGGACCTGCCGCTTCTTCCCGGCTCTGGGGTGGGCACCTGCCCTGCTGCCCCCTCCCCCGCCCGCTGCAGTGTTCTGGGGAGCGGCGGGCACGCCAGATGGCGTGGCTGAGAATGCGGCGACGTTGCCGGGAGGTGAGGGCTGGCACGGGTGATATGCGGCTGCGTGCCTTGTGGTGCCACGGGGGAGGGGGAGGGGGAGGACCAGTGAGGTGTAGCCCCCCTCCTCCGCGCTGACCTCCTGTCCTGACCTCTAGCGCCCTGGGCTCCCGTTAGGGGCCTAGGCCCCTCCCAGAGCTGGGGGGGCACGCGCCCATGGGGCCAGGCCTGACGCTGAGAGTCCTGGGGCAGAACCCCGTTGCACCCTCCCCCCTCTCCACCCTGCCCCCAACCCCCCCCACAAACGGTGATGGGGGGAGACCTTCTCATCCTCCTGAAAAGCCAGCCCCCTCAGGATTGTTCCCTTGCTCCAAGAGTAGAGCGGCCTTCGCCCCATAACCTTAGACTTCTGGCTTCTGAGTCCTGTTCTTATAAGGGCCGCTTCCCTGATGGGCTCTGGTCTCTGATTCTCCCTTTCATCAAACTTACCCTCATTCCTCACCAGGATGGTTCCTGATGGACACCTCCTCCTGGGAGCCTTCCCAGAAACTTCCTGGGCAGGCAGCTTCAATACTTCCCAACCCAGGTCTCCTCGACTCGACTGTGGTAGCTACTTGTTTTATATCTCAGCAGTCTCCCGCTTTGCACGGGCTGTACTGCGTTGGCGCTTAATACATGCTTGTTGCATTAATGCCTGGCTGAGAATTGGGGGGGGGGGGGTGGCTGGAGCCCTTCTCCAGAGAATCTTCTCAAGCAGTAAGGCCCAGGGTCCCTGGTGCAGCTCAGAACTCCCAGGCCCTTTCTCCGGCCTTTTGCACAAATTTCAGTCTGGGGAGCTGGACTTGAGATAGGGGGTCACAGGTGTCCCCCGAAGTGACCCTCAGAGACAGGGTATGGGGGGTGAGGCTTTGCCTGGGAGCGCTTGGCTCCATTCCTGGGAGCCGAGCTCCGGTTCTGAGGTTACAGAGGGCCCGCAGCACCCTCCCGGGGGTCTCTGCGAGGTATGGATCCCCTGCTCCAGCCTCCCACCTCAGAGCGGGCTCAGAGCCCCTCCCCACCCCTTTCTATCCACCTGGACCCTGCAGGGGGGTAAATGCGACTGCCCAGAGAGGAGGAAGGAGGGAGGGCGTGGGGCAGGGAGCTGAGGTCCAGGGACAAGGCTGAGTCCCACTCCCACTGCCTTTTCCTCTTTGCTGCCCCCAAAGCCACCCCCGCCCCACACCCAGCAATATCTCCCATCCCTTCCATCTTATGGGCCCCGTCCAGGCGCTCCTTCCTGTGAAGCCCCTACTGCCCACGGGGTCTTGGTCCTCAGGCTTCCCGCACAGGACCATCGCTGCCCATCCCTGCCCATGATCTCTGAAACGTGGTGTGCAGGCATCTTCACTGGCTGCCATGCTCCCTAGGAGCAGGCCACACTCCTAGGGACACCCCTGACCGGGCTGCTGCCCATTTCTCACCGACACTTGTCCCTGCCTTGAACCCTGCCCCTCAGCGGCTCAAAGCTGCTTCTGCTTTCACAAGCCTCACGCCTGGGAGCCTTTGTCCCAGTTGTCGCCTTGCTCTGGTCTGGGGCGCTCTCTCCCCTCTCCTTGCCCTTTAAGCCCAAGCATCACTTCCTTCAGGAAGTCTCTCTGGGTTACATACTCCTACCCAGTCTCCTCTAATGCTTTCTGGACACTTCTACCTAGGCAGAGGCATTGACCTTTGCCTTAAGGGTCTCTCCCATCCGAGGGCGCGTTCATGCCTTGAAGGCAGGAAGTGGGCCCAGAGCCTGGCACACACAATGTCCTCAATACGTCCTGGTCCCAAAGGCCTGTTGGCCACTGTTGGGGCAGGTGCCACCTGGAGCCCGGAAACTGAAGCCTGCGAGGGTGGGGGGGAGTGGGGGGAGAGGGAGAACTCCTGCCCACAGGAAGCCGCTCCTTGAAACCCTCCCTCCTTTGCCCTCAGCCTCCCCACCAACGCCCTGACTGATAAGCCACATCAGCCTTCAGCCTTCCTCTCTGTACAGTGGGCGTGATAATGGCAATAAAGCCAGCCTGCCAGGACTGTGCGTCCAACAGGCCAACACGTGTGAAAACGCTGCCTCAGCCCCTGGCCCTGTCCAGATGTGGTTCATTCTGCCCAAGCCCTTGATCAGCTCTCGTTTTTAAAATCTTTGTTCCTGGGAGTGCCTGGGTGGCTCAGTGGGTTAAAGCCTCTGCCTTCGGCTCGGGTCATGGTCTCAGGGTCCTGGGATCAAGCCCCAAATCCGGCTCTCTGCTCAGCAGGGAGCCTGCTTCCCCCCCTCTCTATGCTTACTTGTGATCTCTCTCTGTCAAATAAATAAATAAAATCTTTAAAAAAAATAATAAAT
Organism: Nasua narica; assembly: GCA_028533885.1. Taxonomy (NCBI): domain Eukaryota; kingdom Metazoa; phylum Chordata; class Mammalia; order Carnivora; family Procyonidae; genus Nasua; species Nasua narica. The sequence continues at coordinate 18,763,823 of CM052804.1, read as the reverse complement.
CTTTGTTCCTGGAGCTCTGGTCCTCAGTATTCCAAGTGAGCGGTCAGGACGTCCTGCCCCTGCCCCTGCAGGGGTCCACAGAGGAAGGCAGTCAGATGAAGAGGGAGCTCAAGGTGGCCAGAAGAGCATCCGTGTTAGCAGGGTCTTGATCTTGGTCAGATCCCACAACCCTCTGCTTCTTCATCTGTGAACTGGGACTAGTGCCACCAGCCCATTTGCTTATCTCCCTCAGGACCTGGGAGGACGGAAGAGACAGTCAGTTATGAAGCACACTTGGGGGCGGTCAGGTCCTGATTGATGGGACACGGTGTGGCCCCCGTGGGGGTAGCGAAGGGCATTGCTAAGAGCTGAGGACAACGTGTGTGTCCTGGGCTCTCTTTCCCCCAGGCAGGCTCTGTGGAGAACTTCCTTCTGATCTGGCATTTCCTGGTTTCCTCCCCTGGAAATCAGAGCCAGACATCTGGGCGGGGACTTTTGGGGAACCCGATACTGGACCATTCTCTGATGCCTCTCTTGAGTCCAGCATGGATGGATGGGGCACCGGAGGCTGGCCGTGTGCACAGGGGACTCCCACCTGTCGGTGTTCACAGGAGGACAGCCACAAGGGGCCATGGTGGGGGATGGGGTTGTACATTGAGGAAATGGCCAGGAGGTTTCTCTTTAACTAGATTCCTCCTGGTTCAGCCCCTGGGAGATCGGAGCCCAGGATAGTGTGAATGGGACTTAGGCATTGCTTTCCCACTTCACTGCCCTGTAGGGTGGGCACAGGGAGGGAAGGGAAGGGTCTGGGGGTAGGAGCCTCATGGACCGACGCCCCATTTGACAGATAAGGAAACCACAGCACAGACAGGAAGAGTAACTTGCCTGATGTCACACAATAAATGAGTGGCAGAGCTGGAGCTAAAAACTAGGACCCCAATTCCTGCTTTGGGGTCCTCCTGTCCCTGGGGCCTCAGAGCCCCCTATAATAATGTAACGTGAACCAGAATAATGTAAGGACAACACTGAATGTTACCTGTATAGGAGGCACTAGGCTTCCCCAGTGCCTGACCGTTATCTTACTCCATTCTCCCCTGGACCTCAGAGGCAGGGTTACTGTTAAGCCCACTTACGGACAGAACGCTGAAGCACAGAGAGGTTGGGGTCAAGGTCGCGGTGCCAGCGACACACAGCTAGTATGTCGCAGGTGTGGTATTTGAACCCAGCTCTGACTTTGTCTGTGCCTAAGCATCACTTCCTTCAGGAAGTCTCCCTGGGTTGGATGGCCCTACCCACTATTACAAACTACTGCTTTCTCTGAAAGTCCCACTATTGCCAAACTGCGGGACCAGCAGCCCCTGTGACAAAGAGGGAAAGGGAGGGTGCCCTGGGAAGGACTGGTGCCCAGGGTTTGCCCTTCGTCCAGGCCCCCACAGGAGCCAGTGTCCTGGCAGGTGTCTCCACAGTTCTACTGATGGGTGCGTGGGGGTTCCTTCCATCCACTGGGAGAGGCCGTCACATCAAACATGCTTCCCTCTTCCCTTGGCTTTCAGAAGCTGCCCTCCTTGCCCTTGCAGGTTCTGCAAGGCGCTTACCAGGAAGCCCTCCCTGATGTCATGTCACTCCCCCTTCTGGCCCCTGGCGCCACGTTGCACACGTGGGGAGGGACCCACCAGCTGGATCAGCTTTACTCCTGATCACCAGCCGCCTGTCACGTCATTCTGTTCCCGTCTGCAAAATGGGAATAAGGAACCCTATCTCAGAATCTTTGTGAGATGAGAAGCGAAGCGGCATCCTATGAGGAAGCCCCTGGCACCCAGAGGGACCCTGCCACTCGCTCCTTCTCCTCGTCCTTCTCCTCCAGGCTTTCTCCCCGTTCTCTCCTCACCGCCCCCGCCCGGCGCCTGGCACAGGGCCCGGCGCGCCCCAGCCGCGCAATCCCCGCTCGCAGCCTGACTTCCTGCCCGCCGGGCTCCCTCGGCACGTGCCCCGCGCCCCCCCACCCGGGGGGAAGCGCCACCTCCGGAGCAGCCCCGCGCACGCCCTGTCGTCCTCGCCGGGCCTCCCGATGGGGGTGCAGCGGCCGGCTCGCAGGTGGGGTCGGCGAGGGCGGAGGCGGGCCGGCGGCGGCGGGAAGGGGACTCTGCCCCTTTAAGGTGCCACCGCCGCGTGGCAGGGAAACAGCTTGTGCCAGCCCCATTCCGCCCGGCTCCGCTCGCAACAAGAAACACAATGCATAACAATCAGGCGCGCGCTTGGAGCCGTGCCACGCGGCGGGGGCGGGGCGGGGCCGCGGGCGGGGCGGGGGCGCCCGGGTCGCGACCCCCGACTGGCGTCCTGCGGCCGCGAGCTAGCCCGGGCCTGGCGCTCCCCTGGCGGTGGCTCTGCGCCCCAGCGAGGCGCCCCTGCGCCCCGGCGCCCCCCCGCCTCGCCCCCGCTCTCCTCCCCTCCCCCTCCCTCCCCGCCTTCGCGCTCCCTACAAAGTTCATTCCCACTAACTCTTTTCCAGGCCACTTCCCCCTCACATCTGACAATCCGGGGCCCCTCATTCTCCCAGTAATCACTCCACTGCACTAATTGCACATGCAAATATGCAAATGCGTATTAATTAATTACTATACTAATTAGTTCTGTGGTATTTGCGAGTAATAAATCATTGGATGGGAGCGAGGAAGCTGGAGACCTGGCCCATTTTCATTCTGCATAAAATTTTAATGGTCTCTCTGGCTGATCCGGGACGGCAGCGCGCGGAGAGGCTCTTAAAGGGCCAGTGGCTGCGGGAAGGGGCAGGGGCGGGGAGCAAGGGGCGACCCGGGCGGGGCTGGTGCCCGGGGCGGTCTTGGAGAAGCAGCCCAAGCCCTGCCGAGACTGTCTCCGGCCTGGGGTTGGCTTTTCCCCTCCCCTCCGGGGCTCAGTGTCCTCCCGGGTGGCTTCTAAGGAGAGAATCCCGGCGGGAAGGAGGAGGCTGAGCTGGTTTTCTTTAAGAAAGGAAAGAGGGCAAGGAACTGTGAGAGGCCGATGCCAAGGCCTTTGGGGCCCCAGGGAGACAGAAATGAAGACTCCCTCCTCAGGATGGCTGAGTAAACTGAGGCACTGGAAAGGTCAAGGTTAGCTCTCACCCCTTGCCTATCCCCAGGGGAAGGGAGCTCCTGGGATGGCCTGGGTGCCCTGGTCTTTCCATGTCTCTGGTGGGGGTCACCCAGGAAAAGGGGCCACCCAGGAAAGCCTCCAGCTCTCCCTTTCCATATGATCAAACGGCTGCCCCGCCCCCGTGGGCACCAGCTGGCACCCTGGCAGAGCAGTCCTGGGCCTGAGTGGGCCCCCGGGACCCTGCTTTATTTCCAGGAGGTAGCCAGGACCTGGGCACAGGGAGGGGTCTGGCTGCTTTGCAGGACCATTGACTCGGGGAGGCAGCGGGGTTGTGCCTCCCGACTGCGCCCAAGCCAGAGGGTGCCAGACGTGGGAACACTGAGCTGAGGTTGCAGGCCAGGGTCCCTGAGCCTGAGCCGGGGTCCCCAGGACCAGGGTCTTCGGTCTGGTTCTGCTCGCCTTCCAACCTTCTGCCGTCAACAAGCCGGCCGCCCCCATGGGGCAAAGCCCAGAGGGAGTCAGTGCTCTAAGGGGGCCCATAACAATAACAGCAACTAACAATGCCATTGAGTTGGGCTTTCTGAGAGCTGTAGGTGCCTCCACCGCCCAATGACATAGGTTCTGTTACAGTGTCCGTTTTATGGGACAGACAGGGGCACCGGAAGGTCAAGCGACCTGCTGTAGGTCACTCAGTGGCAAGTAGCAGAGTGGAATTCGAATACAGACGGTCTGGCCCTGGCAGCTGGGGTCTTTCCCCCACACTCTACCCCCCTCTCTACCAACATGTCCTCAGCACCTGCTGAGAGCCAGGCCCTGTGCTGAGAGCATCCCTGGCAGTGTCCTAGCCAGCCCTCCCAACCGGCCAGGAGGTAGCTTCCGGGATTTTCCCCATTCCAGAGTCGGGGGACCCCTGGCTCAGAGAGGTTGACTAAGTTGCTCCGGCCACACAGGGAGGATGGCTCAAGGCCAGGTTTGCTTCCAGCCTGTGTGACAGCAGTTGAGTAGGTTCTCTGATGCCCCCCCCCACCGCTGTCCCACTGGGGGTGAGACACGATGGGTCACTGCAGCCCTTGCTGGAGAGAAGAGAAGGAAGGGATTTCAGTTAGACTGTGGGGAGGACTTTCTCCTGGAGAGGTGGGGGCCCTGGAGTTGGAGTGGGGTGGAGGCTGTTCGTTCTTTCCCAAAAAGCAGGCTGCGGAAGGGCCCCCGGCTATTGGAGGCCACGGCGTGTGGAGGTGGGAGGTTGAGGGATGGGAGGAGAGCAGAATGAGAAAGTCCAATCACAACCTTACTTACTACTCCAGAATCCTGGTTATTGTTGTTTTTTCTTAACTTTGGCCTCAGCACTCCAACCTGCCCCCGCCCCTTCCTCTGGAAATCTCAACACCTCCACTCCAGGATTTGCTCCTTGAGGGGACCCAAGAAATCCAGTCCCTCCCCAGCAGGGGGAGGAGGAGCTAGTCCTATTGCTCTGTACGCACTGCCTACGTGCCAGGCACTCGATGCACACCAACTTGTTCAATTTTCACAATTTTACAATTGGTATCCTATTTTATTAATGGAGGCAGGGAGGAAGAAAAGAGAGGTTAAGTTACTTGCTCAAGGTCACACAGCCAGCCAGCAGGAGAGTGGGATTCGAACTTCGGACCTGGTGTGCTTTACAGCCCTGCTCCCCCTTCCCTGCTGAGCTCCCACGGCCACGGGGGCGTGGCCACACTGACCCCCTGGCCTGTGGAGTCAGGGATCACAGGAGCAGCAGGCCTTTGGGTGCGTACCTTCGAAACTGGTAGACGCAAAGATAAAGAACGTGCCTCCCGCCTCTCGTTCCCATGGCCCCCACCCCACATGGATTTTCAGGGTACCCTGTACCTGCCCATAGAAGTTGGGTAAGGTGAGTGTTCAGGAAGCCCAGATCCCTCCTGTCGCTACCCTGGGAATGGGCTGCCCGCCAGAGTGGGCTGCTATCCCAGCATTCCCCTCTCAGCCCACCCTTGACAGAAAAGCCAAGTGAGGGAGTCCACTGGCTGCTGTCAGGTGGGCCACCCCGATCCAGGGAATTGAGATTCCGGCTCTCAGGGATGAACCCAGGGTCCTTTTGCCTCCCAGTGTCTCTAGGGAATCTGGACACCCTCACTCCCCAGCCCCGAGAAAACCTGGGACACCTACCTCCTGAACCTGGGAGTCCTGGGGGAGGAGGGGTGTAGGGATGGCCTTTGGGCCGCAGCCCTCTAGGAAAGAAAATCCATCCTCACCTCTCGACTCCACCAAAGCCCAGAGAAGCTGGGTTCATCAGGGTCCCCCCCTACATGCTCAGTTCCGAGGAGAATGGGGGGCAAGTTGGGGAGTTGAGGGAAAGAGGCAGGAGGCTCTGAGCTTCTCCACGCAGCCCTCAGGGCCGGGTGCCTGGGCAGGAGGCGGGGGCAGAGCAGCTGCTGGCGATTTATTAAGCAGTCACGGAAAAATTGGTTTATAAATTAACAGCTGTTTTAACTTTAGGGCCTCTTCTTCAGGGAATGGAAGCAGCCGACTGGACCGGGATCGGAGTGTGTGTGAGGGCTGGTGGAGGGGGTAGGAGGCGGCGGGCTCCGGCAGCTGGCATTCTTCGGGGGCAGCCTCAGCTGGCACCTCGGGGGGCACCAGGCAGTGGCCAGAGCGGGGGTCTCCAGGTGCTGGGGGGCTGAGGCTGCCCCCACCGTGGGCCGCCTGCTGGCTCAGTCTTCTCCACGGCATCCTACCTGAGGGCGCCAGAGGGCAGAGACACCGCTGTACTCATGTCTGCCACCAGAGGGCAGCCTCGGCACGTGGATTTCTGCTCCCCAACCCTCTCTGCCCATGTGGGTGCAAACTGGGTTGGAGAGAAACCGGTTCAATGAAGAGCAACAGAGAGGCCCCGTCCAATGCGTGCAAGCAATCTTCTACTCACTCATCTTGAATGTATTGAAGGCAGCAGTAAAGAGAGAGCTCTGGAGTCAGACTGTCTTCTTGTGAACTCTGTGAACTCTCTGGGCAAAAGTTCAGAGCCTCATTTAGCTAATCTGTAAAATGGAGTGGTGCTAATGAGGTTTAAATGAGATCATACATATAAAAGGCCTAGCTCAGTGCCCAACACAGAGTAAATGCTCCATATATGCCAGCGCTGACAATTTCTATGACTTGTGTATTCATCCATCCATTCACTCCTCAGTCCATATCCCCCCCCCCCGCCCCCCGCATGTAGTGTCTCCTGTATTCTGGGCACTCTCGTAGGCAGGTAATGGGGCAAAGACAAATGGTGGGAAGGACACTTCTCAAAACAGTGTGTTAAGAGTTGTGATATAGAGGCTCCTGGGGGGCTGTTGGTTAAGCGGCTGCCTTCCACTCAGGTCATGACCCCAGGGTCCTGGGATCAAGCCTCGCATCGGGCTCCCTGCTCAGGGGAGAACCTGCTTCTCCCTCTCCCTCTGTCTGCCGCTCTGCCTACCTGGGCTCTCTCTCTGTCAAATAAATAAATAAATTCCTTAAAAAAAAAGAGTTGTGATACATCCACTGAACAGGGAGGGAAGGTTGACTTGGTTGGGCAAAAGAGAACATTTTGGGGTGATGAAATGTTCCATATCTGTGTTGTGGGAATGGTCATATGTTAAAAACTCTCAAAAATGGGGTGCCTGGGTGGCTCAGTGGGTTAAAGCCTCTGCCTTCGGCTCAGGTCATGATCTCACAGTCCTGGGATGGAGCCCCATGTCAGGCTCTCTGCTCAGCAGGGAGCCTGCTTCCCCTCCCCACACTACTTGCTTCTCTGCCTACTTGTGATCTCTCTCTCTGTCAAATAAATAAATAAAAGCTTTTTAAAAAATTCTCAAAAACTCATAGAAAGTGTACTTTAGGGACACCTGGGTGGCTCGGTTGGTTAAGCGACTAACTCTTAATATGACCTCAGGTCTTATCTCAGGGTCCTGGCTCAAGAACCACATTGGGCTCTGTGCTGGGAGTGGAGCTTACTTGAAAGAAAGAAAGATGGGTGCCTGGGTGGCTCAGTTGTTCAGGCGACTGCCTTCAGCTCGGGTCGTGATCCCAGAGTCCCGGGATCGAGTCCCACATCAGGCTCCCAGCTTCGCAGGGAGCCTGCTTCTTCCTCAGACCTTCTCCCCGTCATGCTCTTTCTCACTCTCCCTCTCTCAAATAGATAAATAAAATCTTTGGGGGGGAAAAAAGAAAGAAAGAGGGAGAGAAAGAAAGAGAAAAAGAGAAAGAAAGAAGTGTATTTGTATTTATATTTGATGGGGGGAGGAGCAGAGAGAGAGGGAGAGAAACTCAAGCTCACTCTGCAATGAGTATGGGGCTGGAAGCAGGGCTCTATCCAGCCACCCTGAGATCATCACCTGAGCTGAAACCAAAGCTCCAAGGCTTAACCGACTGAATGTACCACCCAGGCACCCCTAAATGTATATTTTGAAATGATACATTTTATTGTATATAACCTCTGACTCAATAAAGTTGATTTTTTAAATTATTTATTTATTTGACAGAGAGAGATCACAAGTAGGCAGAGAGGCAGGCTGTGGAGGGGGGGGGAAGCAAGCTCCCCGCTGAGCAGAGAGCCGGATGCGGGGCTCGATCCCAGGACCCTGAGATCATGACCTCAGCCAAAAGCAGAGGCTTAACCCGCTGAGCCACCCAGGCGCCCCAATAAAGTTGATTTTTTTTTAAAAGGTTTTTTTTTTTTTGAAGATTTATTTATTTATTTATTTGAGGGACAGAGAAAGTGAGAGAGAGCATGAGAGGAGAGAAGGTTAGAGGAAGAAGCAGACTCCCCGCGGAGCTGGGAGCCCGATGTGGGACTCGATCCTGGAACTCAAGGATCATGACCTGAGCCGAAGGCCGTTGCTCAACCAACTGAGCCACCCAGGCGCCCTAAAGTTGATTTTTTAAAAAAGATTTTATTTATTTATTTGAGAGACAGAGCGAGCACAGGGGTGGCGTGGGGAAGAGGGAGAAGCAAGCTCCCCGCTGAGCAGGGAGTCTGATGCAGGACTCCATCCCAGGACCCTGAGATCATGAGCTGAGCAGACGTTTAACTGACTGAGCCATCCCGGCCCCTCCCAATAAAGTTGATTTTTTAAAAAGCACCCAATTCAGTGGCCAACGGGATGGGTGATGGATGAATAAATGAACGAATGAGTGAATATGTTCAGTGAATGTTTCAGAGGATCGCCCATCTGTCCTGATACCACTATTGTCCTGGCCCAGAGTGCCCTTGCCCTCTCCTCTTCTTGTCCCCTGGGTTTCCCCAGAGGCCGGCCTTGGAATTCGCCCTGCCTCCCGTCTCCCCACCAGCAGCTTCGACAGGGAAAGATGCCCCAGTGTGCCCAGTTAGCGTTCCCTGGCTTCTCTAAGGTTGCTTCCCAGGGCTTCCGGGGCCTCCCTTCCAGCTGCCACATGCCAACCCGGCCAGCTCTGCTCAGCTCTGTGGTGCCAAGGTCACGGGTATGATGCCCAACTACAGACCCGCAGTGCCAGCAGCTCAGCCGCCCAAACCCTGGCCGACTCCGCCACCTGCTGGCCCTTTTTGGAACCGCACCCCTGAACTCCAGGGAAGCTGGAATCCACCGCAGATCTACCTACAGCACTGGGGGGGGGGGGGGGGGCTTTACTCGTTTTATCTTATTAAATCATCACAACTACCATGTGAGGCGGGCTTTGAAACACGAGGAAACTGAGGCACAGAGAGGGTAAGATTTTATCTAAGGTCACACAGTAAATTATAGATCCAGGTTTCTTACCCTGGTACCTGGTCTGTCCAATTCCCCAATGTATGTTCTGCATCTTGCTTGGGGGAAGGGAGGGAATATTCTCCATCTTCCGCTCTCCCCAACTCCTAGAAGGAATTGCAAGGCCTCACACCTTCCTTCCAAATTCACCTTCCAGAGAAGGTGAACCTGGTGCTTCTTGTATGCCGGGCAGTGGGGCAGCAAGCAGGCAATGATGTGAAGGGAAACGGTGAGAAGGACATGTCTCCAAATAGTGTGCTCAGACCTATGACCCATTAATGGACACACTACAATTCATATTTTTGTCTGTCCAAGCAGAAAGACTCATAGTTCAATCAGAGTTAAGTCAAACAAGGTCTTGATTTTGTTTCTTGGACCCAACCGCCTGTGCTTCTAACTCAAGAATAATAACCGAGGAGTGGCACATTATTTTTACATCTCATTTGCATATGATTAATTCGAAGTCAAAGAGAATGGAGGTCACCCTGGTCCCTTGCTTCTTAGTCCTCCTCCCCCATGGGCCTGACCCTGGCTACATCTCCCAGCTCCCGCTGGGCTCCCCCACCCTCACTAGTCCCACCCCACCCCTTGCCCCTGATGGCATCCCCCCCAGCTCCCAGAAGTCCTGTTCCCTTCCTTCTCTGTCACCCACGCAGCCCCCGCCACCTGGCCGCCCACCTGAAAAACTTTTCCCCAAGTTCTCGAGAAGTCGCGTAGGATCCAGGAGAGAAAAATCAAAGTAATAAAACCTCATTTAATTCCTAGCGGAGGGCAGAGCTGTGAGCTGCAATTATCTTAATGCTGAGCTATTTTTACTCTCTTTCCATCTCTGTCTTCTGCCTCTCTCCATGGTGAGGCTTTCTTTCTCCCTTTGTCTCTCCATCTCTCACATGTGTTTTCTCTTCTCTTTTCACTTTGTCCTGCCTCCCCACCTTCTCTCCCTCACCTCCTGTCTCTGTCATCCTTCTTCCCTTCCTCCCCCTTCCTGTCTGTCCCTGTGCCTGTTCATCCGTCAGTCAGGCTTCCCACCCCTCTTGGGCCAGGTTTTGTGGCCAGAGCTGTGGGGGCCTGGGCGAAGGCTGGGGGAAGAGGGTCAAGACCCTCCCCTCCACGCTGAAGACTCCATCTTCCAGGCCTAGCTCAGAGGGGGAGTCTACCTTCATGGCTGCCCCAGCCTGGGTCAGGGGAATTTTTCCCTCATGGCCTCCCAGAGCGCCAATCCTTTGGGCAGAAGCTCCATAGCTGAGCCCTCCCTGGTCAAATGAGCCGAGCCGCCCTGGTCCCCAAGGCCTTCTCATTCTGATGGGCTCTGAGGTGTGACTGGTGATGAGGCCTCCCTGTCCCTGTCCTCTTGTCACCCACCCAGCTGTCCTCTGTCCCCCTTCACCCTGCTCTAGGACTTTTCCACTTCCCCAGCCCTGGAAGCCACAGGCCCCTGACCCTCACCTTGTCCCAGGGGCCACTCCGGGATCCAGCCCGGGCCATGCCTTTCCTGTGCCTCTTTGACTTTCAGGCCCTCCTTATTTACCCTCTCAAGGCACTGCCCAAGTGCTCTTTGCCACTCCCCAGCACACCCCACCGGGAAGAGGGGTCCAGGCCAAGCCAGGGGCTGCAGAGATGCCCACATGACCAGGGTCACGACCTGGCCTCTGGCTGTTTCCCCAACAAGCATATAAGTCAACAAACACAGTGGGATTTGAAGCAGGCCCAGGGTAGGGGGAAGTGGAGCCAAGGGGCGGGGACTCCCAGCTCCTATAAGCCAAGCTCTGCTCTCCTGCCTCCCTCTGGGTGACACTGGGGTACAACATCATGCCCTTGACCCCATTTCCACGGGACTCCTCTGGTCTCTTGCTTCCTACTGCCAAGGACCCAGGATGCTGGGGCCAGGAGTAGAAGAGCGGCCGGAGGGGGGCTGGGGCAGGGGGCGTGCTCCTGGCTGTTTCAGGTCTGAGCGTGACCAGCAGCGAAGTGAGCCAGCACAAACAGGGCTCCAGGAAGACGCACACCGATGTACCCGTCTACACGCGCTCCCTCTGGGCGCGACAGGGAAGCCTTCCGGCGCTCTCCCGCAGGCCTGCAGAAATGCCCAGGGCCTGGACAGCTAAGCAGGACTCTACCCCACAGGCCAGCGCCTCCCTCTCCCCCTAGAGACACACGCAGACACCTCTGCAAGGAGAGAGAAGCTCACACCTCAGAAATGAGCACACGCACCTCTCCCCTCAGCTCTGTTCCCGAATGCACCAAACTCACACACGTGATGGCACGTGGACTGGTACAGGCAGCCCCCCAACTCTGTCCCCCTGGGCTGGCTCTGGCTCCCCCCCCCCGCTTTAGATCTGGGGAGAAAAGGCAGGAGCCCCGTGACCCCAGGGTACAACAGGGCAGGGACACATTCCCCCCTCCCCACGAGCCAGGATCCCATCCTCTTCCCCCTCTTCTGCACGGGCTGGAGCGGTGACACAGCCCCTCCACCCCACCCCCCCCAGCAAGCTGCCACCCGCCAGCCCGTCACCTTGACAGCCTCTGACATCCTCCCCCACACCCACACCCTCCCCCAGCACACAGCCTTCCCACACCCTGCCACTCACACCCGCATCTTTGACACTCTGACACACTTACTCACATAGATTCACACACACTCATGCCACACGGACACCCCCCTCACACACACACAAGCTCCCTAGCTACAGGCACCACAGGGCCCCCGGCACTCACACACACTCCCTGCCACGATGAGTGACACGTGTCCTCCCACACACACCCGCTCTTTCACACTCTGGCTCTCTAGGACACCCCCATTCACAGCGTGACATGCCAGTGGTAGTTTTTCCGAGGACCTCCCAGGCCTCCTCGCGAAACTCCGAGGACCCAGGCCACGAAGGGGTTAAAGCCAGAGTCCCATCTCCCCGCTGCCCCTCTCCCCCACCAAGGCCCCCTCACCCCGCCGCCCCCCCCCCCCCGCACCGGCCTCCCCCCATCATCCTCCCCGCTGGACTCCATCAATAATGCAGCTTCAAGTTCTCGGGAGACGGCAGGGGGCCCCCAGCCCGCTCCCCAGGTCCTGGCTCACTCCCCGCACCCCCCTCCGGGCCCGCGGAGAACACGGTTCTCGGCGCTCATTGGCCACTTCCCGCAGGGCCCTCCCACCCAGCCCCCGGGCGCTAGTCCCAGGCGGAGGGGACGGGCCGGGGACCCCCAAGGCTGGGGCCAGAGGGTGAGACCTGGAGGGACCGAGCAGGGCAGAGACAGAGGCGCACGGAGAGGAAGGGAGGGAGAGAGAGGAAGGCGGAGACACCCACGGAGACCCTCGGGGAGAGCGAGGGAAGGAGGAAGAGGCGAGACTCCGGGAGAGGGGCAGAGACCCCGAGCCGGCGAGCCGGGAGCCCAGGCTGCAGGCGCCCGGGGACCGCTGCGGGCGAGCCCGAGAGCCGAGAGTCGGGGGCGCTCGGAGCCGGCGCGACCCCCTCCCGCTCGCGCGCCCTCCCCTCGTCGCGCGCGGTATTTTTATCTGAGCGTGAGCAGCTCGCCTCCCCCTCGCCGCGCACAGCCCGCGCTCGCCGCCGCGCCCCGAGCAGCGCGGGGAAGCCGAGTCGGGACCGCAGCCCGGGACCCCGAGACGCGCGCCCCCAGCCCCGCCGGCCACCCTGCCCGCCATGGACCCCAAGGATCGCAAGAAGATCCAGTTCTCGGTGCCCGCGCCCCCCAGCCAGCTCGACCCCCGCCAGGTGGAGATGGTAAGGGGGCCGCGCCCCACCCCCGGCAGCGCCCCCAACACAGCCCGGGCTCCTCCCGCAGCGGGGCGCTGCCGGGGCGGACGGGCCTGGAGGTGGGGGGCGACGGGAGCGGCTCCGACCGCCTCGGACGCGCGGGGGCGTGGGGCAGCGCGTGAAGTTCGCTGCGGACTCCGGCAACTTTTTCCCGGGGCCGCAGACTGCTGGGCGGTGAGCGTCGAGGGGCCCGGCCGTTCCGGGCCAACCTCGGGCGGGGAGACTGCTCTGGACCCTGCACGGTGTCCTTGGTTCGGAGGACCCCTGCCCCCGGGACCGCTGCGCCCTGGCCCCGGCCAGAGCCAATGGAAAGTGAGACGCGTGGTGCCCTGACCCATGGTAAAGAACCGGCCTCCGCCTCGCGACCCCCGGGCTCTGCCGCCTCTCTGGTCCCACCGTGTGTGCCTGGGCCGGGCCGCCAGAGCCTTGTTCTGACCTCCTTCTGCTGCCAGGCCCTACCCGGAGCCACAACGTGGGGGTGGGGGCGACTAGCCAGAAGCCAGACCCCTACACAGAGTGCTGAGTTCTCTGAAGAGCCTTCCTGGGGGTCCAGAGGCCTGCAGCGGTGGTGGGAGTGGACAGAGGGAGAGGAGAAGAGGGCTGCGCTCCCCCCCTCTCCCCCTCGCCCCAAAGTAGCGTGTTCACTTGTTGCTGAGCTGCGGCTGACACCCAGCAGAGCAGTGAAAGTGCAGCCAAGGCATTTTGGGGGGAGAGAGGGGGGCTGTGGGGGGAGGTGGGAGGGTTGGGTCCTGGGTCTAAGCAGCTTTGGGTCTGGAGGGCAGTTTGGAGAGCTGGGCAGGGGGGCGGTGGTAGTTCCAGCTTCATTCACCTGGTTCTTTTTGTGCTTTTCCCTGGAGCTCAGAGGGGACCTAATTAACTGACAGTTGGTCTGATTGCCAAGCTGGGGGGGCAGGTACTGGGAGTGCTCAGTGCCCCCCCTCACTGTTCAGCTTGGCTCACGAACCGAGGAGGGCAACTTTTTGTTATTTATGAGCACTGGGCCAAGAGTTTTTGAGCCTCGGAGACACTGCTAGAGGGACCCAGACGCAGCCTTCCAGGGACGCCTCCAGGACTGGGAAGGGGGGGTTCTGGGGCTCAGGCCCACACCTGAACCCCAGCATGGGGTTGCCCGTATCCGCAGTGCCCGGACTCAGCCTCCCTCTGCAGTGGGATCCGGTTTCTTTGGAGCCCTTGAGCTGACCTGAGGTGGGAGGGGACACGTGGGTGCCATGGCCCAGGGGACATCTCCCACAGCCACGTTCTGGCCCCGGAGGTCTGACATCTGCAAAAGCAGGAGAGGACGGGCCTCCTTGATAGGCGAAGGTGGAAAGGGAGATGCCCATTCTGGAGGAGCCATGGAGTGGGACAGGAATGGGTTAGGAGTCAGCGATGGGCTTTTCTCCTTTCTCTGGCATGGAGAGCTGGGTGGCCTTGAGCTCTTGGCTGAGCCCTGGGTTTTCACCTCTAAAATGAGGGGGTTGGGTGAACTATAGAGTTCCTTTCAGCTCTGACAGTCTTTGATTCAAAGGCATCCTGGGGATTTCAAAGTACTGCTCCCTGCTGCCTGGGGGGTGGGGTGCGGGGTGGCTGTCCTGCTCCCCTCCCCCTCCCCACCTCTTTCTCCTTCTCCTTAGATCCGGCGCAGGAGGCCAACCCCTGCCATGCTCTTCCGGCTCTCAGAGCACTCCTCGCCAGGTAGGCCCTTCCCTGCTGCCCCAGCCCTGGCCCCACCCTCGCTCTGATGCCTTCCTGGGGGCCCCTGCCAAAGTCCCAAGAGTAGAAGACCGAGCAGAAGATGAGGGCAAGTGGGTGAGGTCTGGGAGCCCAACTCTGCTGAGTTCATTTACTGACCGGGCACCTTCCAACACCCTTTCCCTTTCCCAAGAGCTTGAGCGCTTGGGGAAAGTAATTCAGATTCTCTTTCTCTCTTCCCTTTCCTCCCCGTCCTCTCTCTTCTTCCCTCGGTTTCCCTCGGTTCGTTGGTGGCCTCCCTCAGAGGAGGAGGCCTCCCCTCACCAGGTGAGTTTCCAGGGGTGGCTGGAAGGAGGGACTCTGGGGGTCCTTTCACGTGGGCTGGACAGGATTCCTCCAGACTAACACAGGGTGCCTGCCGGAGGACACATTAGCATATCACACTGGCACCTTGGTAAGAGGGTCCCATGGGTACGGACTCCCGTGCCCTTGTCTCTCCTCTGCTCAGACTCAGGCTGGGCCTCCAGGATCCTGGATTCTGCCCTGAGCCAGGCCACAACTTATGGAAGACGCCCCCCCCACAAAGCCACAGGGTAGCCTGGCCTGCCTGACCCATCTGTGCAGAGGCTAGAGCACCTGTGGCCTGGGCGGCCACAGGTGGGGTGGAATGGAGGAGGGGCGAAGGGAGGGGGCCTTTGGTGAGCCTGTTTACCCTGGCACTTACCCCGGCACTCACCCCGGCAGAGAGCCTCTGGAGAGGGGCACCACCTCAAGTCGAAGAGACCCAACCCATGTGCCTACACACCCCCCTCGCTGAAAGGTACTATCCCCCCATCCGTCTGGCTGGCCCCTCGACCCCGGAACCAGGTTGACATTGGGGGAGGGAGGTGAAATGTTGAGATTTTGTCAGTGGGGAGGGGATTGTCTTGTGTACCCCGGCCACTACTTAGAGACCAGATCTTTCTTAAGTCGGCCTTGTAAAGAAGGGCCCTGGGGCTGAAAGGGGTGGCCGAGGGCCTTCAAGTCAGGTTGTGGGGTTGAAAGAAAAGAGGCGACTGGCCTAAAATGACAAGTATCATCAACATAAAGAGATTCAGCTCTGCACCTCCTCTTTGCAAACGCGTGCTAAACCACCTTCCGGGTCCTCCCCCCGGATCCCCCCCCGGATCCCCCCCAACCAGGACCTTCTCCAGGTGTAGCCCTTGCTCCCCTCTCCCACTGGAAGAACATTTGCAAGGTCAGCAAACTGATTGCTTCTTGGTCCTGCTTCTTCTATTTCAAAACACAAGTCATTCCTAGAGCACACGCTTAGAGAACACTTCGCATGTGCCAGGCCTCACTGGTGGGCACTGGGCACAATGGGAGGAGTCAGATTTGACCCCCACCCTCCTGGGGCCCTTTGCTTCAAAGGGTGGTGGGTGAGTTACAGAGGAGAGGAAGATGAAGCTTGGATTTGAAGGATGAGTGTGGATTCAACAGGCAGGCAAGGCATGGAAGGGCATTTTAGGAAGAGGAAAGAAAATGTGCACTGGGGAGGAGGTGTGAAATCACAGGGAGTCTTTAGAGTCTGCCTGGAGACTTGGTTTCCAGCAGGGAGGCTGGGGAACCTACACCTGGAGGAGAGGGCTTGGAGCTGGGGGCCTGGGGAAGGTCTCTCCCTAGCTAAGCCGGAAGAATGCCTTCCTACCCCCATCTCAGCTCTGGCCTGAGGCTCTTCCTGCCTGGCCAGCCCTCTCCTCCCGCGGAAGAAGGGTGTGCTGGGAGCTCCCTCTGGGGTGGGTTTAATGAGCTCCCAGCAGCGGCCAAGGTCAACAGGTGCACCTGCCAGCCTCCCTGTCGGCCTGCCTGCCAGGGTTGGGAGCAGAGAGGAGAGGCTGGGAGGAGAGGAGAGAAGGGCAAGGGCATTTTCTCTTCCCCACAGCACAGAAAGAGGAAGGGACAGCACGTGGGCAGTGGGCATAGCACCGGGAGGGATGTCCCACCTATAGGGATGTGGGGGAAGGCCAGCCCCTGAAGGAGGCACGAGGGAGGTGGTGACATCTCAGGAGAGTACATAAGATCTCTCTGTCCTCCCTACTCTGGGCTGGGGAGGGCTGAGTGGATGGCGGGGGGGCAAGAACCGTGCCTTGGACTCTTGGTCATGAGCATGGGGCAGAAGGCTGAGGTGAAGAGGATAGGGCCCATGGGCTTCCCGGGCACCTGGCGAGGACTAGAAATGGGCTCCCCCTGCCATCGCCCCTTTGGCCCTGTGTTGGGAGAGGTAGGGCAGTCTGGGGGCTGTGCTGGAGACCCTCCGGCTCCGAAAGGAAGACTTGGGTTGGGGGAGTCCAGGGCCCCAGAAATGAGGACAGACGGAAGAAGACAGCCAGGAGGGCGAGGGGGAGACCCCAGAGAGCACCGAGAGACACGAGGGGAGGTGCAGTGCGCGGGAGGCTCACGGGGCACCGGCACGGGGCGGGCGGGTTCCGCACATCTATTGTCACTGTGGCTCAGGAACCAAACTCTCCTCCCCCTCCTCCCCTGACTGGGGGAGAGGGGGCCGCTGCTGGAGCAGCCGCCTCCTCTCAGCCCTTCCCCCGCAGCCCTCAGGTACCTTCTTTCTGCACCTGAAGGGCCTTGTTTTGCGGGCTTCAGCCCCTTTGCCGGGCAAGGCAAGCTCTGGGCAGGGTTGGGGGTTTGTTTGTAAGGGGAGAAGCCCAGGCCCTCCAGGGGAGGGTGGACAATACCCGGTCTTGGCTTGAGGGGGACTCTCCAAGGCCGAGCTCTCCTACTTGGCTCAAGGTGAAGCTCCGCTGGGTCCCCAAGGCCAGGGCAGGGCGATCTATTGCATTTTTATTGCCTGGGTAGTTTGCGCAGAGCCCGCGGGAGGCACCGGCTGGGAGCCTGGGCAGGGCGGGGCAGTGGGCCACACAATGCGCCCTCTGTGCCTGCCCCAAGTTGGCAGGAGTGTGGCGCCCCGCTCATTGCCCCGGACGTTTCCAGCCTGGCTCTCCCCACTCTGGGCTTTCTGAGGGGAGGGGCTGCCTGCCTCCTGAGAAGGATCTGGAGCAGCCCCAGCCCCTACTTTGTCAGCATCCTGTCTGTGAGCTGTGAGGTCTGCTGCCCGAGGGCTCCGAAGTCCCCTCGGCTCCTGGTCCCCCGGCTCTGCCCCAGCCACTCCTCACGGCGGCCCCTCAACCCCTGCCAGTCCCCAGAATCCCCCAGCCCTGGCCCCTTTCCCCTAAGCCCCTGGGCCTTTCCATCTTTTGGAAACTTCTCCTCAGCTGCCCACACTGTTCCTTTCCTAGGCCCTATCCCAGCAGGCCTCGGTGGTGTTGGGGGGGTGGGGGGTGTTTGCTGCTTTCTAGGTCACCAGAGAGGGAGCTGGAAGCCTGGGGATGTGGGTCAAGATTGTGGGGGCTGCGTCTGAGCACGCCACATCCCCAGGCGCCAACCTGACCAGCTGGAGACTGTTCTGTCCTTGGTCCCCGAGTTGTTCCCACCTCAGCACCTGGGGCGGGGACGTGCGGGGTGGCACCTATGACAGGGGCAGTGCCAGGGGGTGGGGACCGAGCCCAGCAGGATCGGGTAGGCAATGAGCCCTAGGCAGTCTGGACACTCCGCTAGAAACGGAGAGGGACAAAGCCCACAGGCCCCGGCCCACGAGTCCTGGGCCTTCCGGATGGGGCTGTAGCTAGCGACACTGTTTCCAGTAGCCGGTTCTTGGAGAATCAAGCGCCCCAGCCACGGAATGTTAAGCTGCTGCTCTACCTGCCTGGTCTTGTGAGGCTCGGCGCCCTGCGGTTCGGGGGAGCCCCCTGGTGCCAGCCCCCAAGGAGGTCTGGTTCTCCGGACAGCTTAGGAGCAAACAGGATTAAGGGTCTACCCCCTGCTGCTTCTGCCCGGGTCTGGCCCCCAGCAAGACTGGCCTGTGACCTTTAGCTTTTGAACTAGACGCCTGAGGGGGTTAGCCGTGCCCCAGGCCGCGTGCCTCCCCAGCGCCACGGGCTCCTTGTCGGCCTGGCTCACCCCTGCCTTCCCGGGGCCCCCTCTGCCAGCCGTGCAGCGCATTGCTGAGTCGCACCTGCAGTCCATCAGCAACCTGGGCGAGAACCAGGCCTCAGAGGAGGAGGATGAGCTGGGGGAGCTGCGGGAGCTGGGCTACCCAAGAGAGGAAGACGAGGAGGAGGAGGAGGACGATGACGAAGAGGAAGAGGAGGAGGAGGACAGCCAGGCTGAAGTCCTGAAGAGCGGCAGGGGGCCTGGTGAGCTGATGGGGTGGGGAAGCCTGGCGGGGTCCTCCCTGAGTGTCCTGGGGCACCCCTCCCAGTTCACAGCTTTTGTAAACCGACACAGGCGAGGGCCTCCCCATCCTCCCGCCCACAGGTGTCCTACCGGGTACCTGGGCTGCTCCCATCCTGACCCAGTCCCTCTCCTGAGTCAACTAGTCCCCAGTAATTCCTCTCTTCCCTAAGAATTATGGCAAGGTCACATGAGGTTTGAGGTTTGAGGCTAGACCCAAGAAATTACTTCCCATCCATGGCCGTGAGGGGGTATAGGAGATGCGGGGATAGAGAACTAAGAGGGTCCAATTCCCCTATTACCTGCGTTTTTAAATGTAAGATGTGGTTTCTGCTGGGAGGCAAAGAGCCCGTTCCTAAAACCTCCCCAGGACCCTGTGGCTGTCTCTCCCCCTTTTATTTCCTGGGCTGGGGGTGAGAGGGTGCCCTCTAGTGTCTAGATGGAGAATCTATGATTCAAGAACGACCTAGCCTTCTGTGCTTCAACTCCAAGCGCCTGGGAAGAGAGGGATCAAGGAGGGGCCTAAGACCTACACAAAAGACTTCGGAGCTAGGGACCCCCAGATCCAGAAATCTCCACCGAGGGGCCGAAGGCCCAGAGAATTCCTCTCTGCCCTTCCCATGGCTGTGTTTTCCATGCTTAGCTATGGAAGGCTGTGCTGTATCTGTCCCTCCCGGTGCGTGTTAAACTTTCTGGTCCCATTACCTCTGGGGATGAGAAACAGTCGGCCACCCCTGCTTGAGGTGTCCAGTCCTTGCACCCAAACAAAATGGCTTGGACCTCCTCTGCATCTCTGGCAGTGGGGGATCAACACTGGAGCAAAAGCTCCAGGTGGAGGTTGCCTCAATTCCCCCCGAGACCTTTAGGACAGGTCAAGAGGAAGCAAGAGGACACTGTTCCCTCTGGAAAAGCAGCAGGGCAGAGGGTCCAATGACAAGACTACCAAGGAGAGATGTCGATTGCCACCACTCCAGGAGTGCCGGTCTGGTCTGGCCACCATATTAACTATCCTCTTATTTAGGACAATCTACACAATTTCCTTCTCACCGTCCCCTTCAGAGAAGTAATAACTTACTTATCGAACTCACATAGCTAGTCACTGGGACGGCATTCTTGGTGCAGCGTTTTCTCCATCATACCATGATGCCCTCAGAAAGCTTAGCTTCAGCCATCAGAGAGGCTCAGCTCATGCTCCAGGACCGCAGCCGAACGGATACTTAGAGTCTGTGTTTTTATTCCTTCACTCCCATTCCCAGTTGGGCAGAAGACAGCTTGTGGCCAGGGTCTAGAAGGACCCTGGGAGCGCCCACCCCCTCTGGATGAGCCCCAGAGAGATGGAAGCTCCAAGGAACAAGGGGAAGACCTGGCACTAAATGGTGAGGCTTGGTGGTGGTGGATGGGGAGTCGGGGCTGGGACCTTTTGTGGGCGTGGCTATCCCTGAGTCCCTCCTCTTGCCTTGCAGAGCCTGGGGACGAGCCACAGCGCCCTGCCCACCCTGAGCCTGGCACTTAGGCACCTGGCCTTGCTTCGCTCAGAAGGAAGTGGAGGGGGCACTGCTGTTCCCCAGAAACCCGCTCTGTCCCCACCCTATTCTGTACCCTTCCCCCTCACTCGCTAGGGCTGTGGCTTCTGACTTCTAGAAGACTTAGGCTGGTCTGTGTTTGCTTGTTTGCCCACCTTTGGCTGATGCCCAGAGTCTCTGGGCACTTGCTGCCTGATGCCTACCCCTGCCAGTCATTCCCCCATTTACCCAGAGGGAGGCGGGATGTGAGAGAGTTTGCAGTGGATAATCCAGTAAGGGGGGCAAAAGTTTATCCTTCACAATTCTATTCACCAGACCCTTCTCCTGGGCACAGGAAACCCACAGGGCAGGACCCTAAGATCTGGGGAAAGAGGGTACTGAGAACCTGTAGGTGCCCTTAGACCCTTCTCCATCCCCTCTTCTATGGGGGATTTCAAGTTATCACCCCTCTCTGGCTTCTACCAGGGCCCAGGATTCAGGCATCCTTCTCCTCAACCTCAACATTTTGGAAATCTTCCCCTTATCACCCCTGTTCCCCGGCCTGGGTGCCTGGAAGATGGACTAGCAGAGGCTGCTTTGTTGCGTTTTATTTGTGCTTTGATGCCAGGAATGCCGCCTAGTATACGTCCTTAGGGGGGGCGCACGGTGGGGAAGCCAGGTTCTCCTTGTCCTCCAGCTGCTCTGCCCCCTTCCCTTCTTCCCTGACTCCAGGCCTGAACCATTCCTGTGCCGGAATAAATAAATCTTTGTAAATAACCGTGCTGAGACTTCTCTTTCAGGGGAGAAGGGAGGGAGAAGGGGGAAACAGGTTCCCCTATGTGGGAAACCTGGTGGGTGGTCACCTCGACCCTCGTGTTTGGTCCTCTAGTCTGGGTCTTTCCTGCAGACAAACTCAAAGCACTCTTTGGAAGGACCACAGAAGTACTAGATCCTGCTAGGGATGGCTGAAGGAGGCAGGGAGGGAAAAGAACTTTCCAGAGTAATCGGATTTCTCCAAAGGGACCTGTCTCCCAGCCCCAAAGGCCTCCCCTCGGGAAGTTCCCCTTTTTTCCCCACAGTGCCAGGCCTCTGTGGCCCAACAATGATGATGACCCTGGGCTTCTTTCCCATTTCCCCCAATAGTAAGACCCTCTCCAACAGTCCCCACTTCCGGCCCTCCGGGTGGGGCCCTGGCGCTTGGGGGCGGAGGCTGAGGCGAAGGGGCGGGGCTGCACTCTACGCACTTTCCAGTCGCTCTCGGGGGCGGGCTCAGCGGCGGAAGTGGCGCCGCCGGGAGATCCAGTTCCGCTCGGAGGCGCTCCCGGGGCTGCCGAGCCGGACAGCGGCTGGGGCAGGAAGAGCCTGGGCGGTGGCTGACATGGAGCAGGTGGGTCCGGGGGAGGTCACTGGGGCCGGGTGGTACGAGGGCTGTGTCTCGTCAGCGGATTCCGCCTCCCTGCCCGGTGTCCGTTGTTGGTTCGGTCCGACCCTTCCCACACCCGCCGCGTCCCAGGTTCCGCCCCCTTTCTCTGCTCGGCCTCGCTCAGTCCCGGGTGGGGTTCTGGGGGGACTCCGGCGCTGACCCTCCGCGGCCCCGCCCACCCGAGAGGGCCTGGGAAGGCGTCCCGGATCGCCCTCCGGAGCCTGGCTCTTCACTCTGAGGGGAGAGGGGAGGCACGAAATCTGGGTAGTGGGGGACAGGAGTTGGATGTGGGCAGGGGTCAGGTCTCTGAAAGAGGAGGAAAACATCTACACGTTCGGGTAGGTCTGCGTCTCACTGTCATCCGGTCTCCCCCAACTTCCTTTGAAAACGGCAGTGAATGACTTCCCTGACATCAAAAGGGCTCTTTAAAGAATCTTGAGTTCTTAGAGGCGCATAACACCAGTGACACTCGTTCCTAATTGATATAATTGACACGCCCCCACCCCCCCACCCCCCGCGTCCTCGGCGTCTGCATCCCATTTTCCTCCTCCTGTCCTGCCAGTGGAAGTACCGTTTCTCAGTCTCTTCACCTGCCAAAGCCCCCGCTCAGTACCCTGAATTTTGATGGTCGCCTCTACTCTTATGGCTTCCGCTCCACACCACCTAGATACCCGAAAGGCGCCCACATCGACCTCTTTCTTCAGCGCGGCCCCTCCCTGGAGCCCCAGACTTGGCCGTCCAGCTAGCAGTGGACAGCTCCACTTCAGCTGCCGCTCTCTTGGACTGGTCTTTCCCCGCTGGGAACGCGCGCTTCCTGTGCCATCGCATCCCAGCGGGAGACCAGGAAATTATATTACACTTCCTCTTCTCCCTCAATTCCCACATCTGTGAGGTGCCCCGATCCAGCTAACTTCCGAACGTGGTGCACAGCTGGTCCTGGGCCTCCATCTCTTCTGGTACCATCTTGATGTGTTTCTCTCTAGAATAACTGCAGTGGCGTCCCAGCACCTTCCAGTAGTGGCTGCCTGCAACCCAGTCTCCACACTAAGTGTTAGGATCCTTTTTTTAAAGGATCAGTCAACTCCTGACTGAGCCAGCCAGGTGCCCTTCTTGTGATCTCATAGCATTCCTTACGTTCTTGCTTAAAACCCTCTGGGGGCCCCTGGGTGGCTCAGTGGATTAAAGCCTCTGCCTTCGGCTCAGGTCATGATCTCAGGGTCCTGGGATCAGGCCATGCTTCGGGCTCTCTGCTCAGCGGGGAGCCTGCTTCCCGCTCTGTCTCTGCCTGCCTCTCTGCCTGCTTGTGATCTCTCTCCTCTCTGTCAAATAAATAAATAAAATTTAAAAAAAAAAAAAAAAACAACCCTCTGTTGACTTTCCACTGCTTGTGTAAAAAGGCTGAATCTCAGCACAATTTACAGCACCATCTGGGTTCTGACCTCTTTCCTGCAAGTCTCCTAAGTGCACCCTAAAGTCCAGTAACGAGGCGCCGCAGGGTGCGCTTGCCCACATCTTGCACTTTTGTGTCTCCATGCCTTTGCGCACCAGCCCCTCTGCCTGGGAAGCCCCTTCTCCGAAGCCCCTTCTCCTCTTATCTGCCAGGCTATCTTCTACTTGTCCTTCTCAGTGCTCAGCTCAGGCACACAATCTCTGTGTTGACTTCCTCCCGTCCCCCCCTTCCCTGTTCATACTAGAACAGTGGTTGAGGATAGAGGCTCCTGACTCAGACTTTGTGGATTCTGATACTGTTTTATCACCTTGGTGAAGAAAGCGCCTCAGTTTCCTCATTTGTAAAATGGAGGTAGCAGTGTGTCTACCTCATAGAGTTACTGTAAGGATTAAATGAAATAATGTGTGTGTAGGGTTTAAATCAGTGAGCACACGAATGCTCAGTAAATAAATGTGAGCTGTGATTACTTATATAAGAACGTTCTAGAACAGTGGTTGTAATTTTTAATTTCATAAATTGCTTGAGGACTGTTGATACGGTTGATTTCTCATTCTGTCCCAGAGCCCCAAAGCCTGGCTTTTTGTTAATAAATAAAATGCTGAGGTGGAGGGCATGGGGATCGGGGTCTGGATTTATTGAGTGAGGATTCAAGAATGGAAAAGACCCAGACCTGATGTTAGTCTGCTCAGGAAATGACTCTGGAAATGAATGAATGTTACATGGCCAGCATTAATACTATGGAAATGTACACAGAGCTCTGGGAACCCATAGGAAAGAAGGGCCAAGAATGGCTTCCCAGAGGAGCTGAAGGACCTTAGGGTAAGAGGATGAACTTACCAGAGAGAGGTAGAGACCAGAGTGGACTCAGAGAATGGGCAGTTGGATCTTCTGAACAGAGCTCTTGCAGGGGGAGGGCTAAGGTGGGCAGGAGGGCAGAGGCAGCCTCCTCTCCTGAGGTTGGGGATTCCTTTCCTCACTTGGCCATGCGGAAGTGTCCCCTTGGTTTAGGAGCCTGTAGGGACCATGCCCAGGGTGGGGGGTTCCGAAAACCTGGTGTCTGGTGTTTGGGGGCAGGGCCCCTGGGGTGGTCGGCCTGCAAGCTTGTGCGCTGGGCCTGTGCTTTAGACCAGAGTCTGGACCGTTGCTCATGCTAGTTTGCCTGCCTGAAATGCTCGTCTTCCTTGCCTGGGGTTGATATATACGGATTCTTCAAGGTCTCGGCCAGATGGCTCCTTCTCTTTGTGGCTTTCCTAACCTCACCCACTGCAGCCTGGGTCAGATGCTCCCTTCTCTGAGGGCCCACAGTCCATTGTTTGTTCCTCCCTGAAAGTGCCGATTACGGTGAGACCCCATGTTTTATGTATGTGTTAGCCTCCCTCACCAGACCCCGAGCCCCCGAATAGCCCCAGGGACTAGCGCAGGCGCAGCGTTAAACGGAGCTCTCACACACCTAGACTGGGGGGGGAGGTGTGGGTGAGACCAAAAAACCTGGACATTTGTCGGCTCATACTTGTTCCCTTGAGTGGTAGAGATTGTTGGCTCCATTTTACAGATGCGGAAGCTGGGACTCAAGGTAAATAAGGTCAGTGTCACTCAGCAGGAGCTTCAAGAACTGTCTCTCAACTCCAGGTCCACAGCTGTCTCTGAGAAACTGCCTCGGTACCCCAGCCCCTCCCCCCCGGGGTGGCTGCCGCATCTGTAAGACAAGGGACAAGCAGGGCGTCCCCTCTGACCAGTTGTGTATCCTCGCGAACTTTTTCTGGCCGGGGCCGATCCTGGCTTCTGTCTGGCCAGAGCTGGGGCTGGCAGGGGTCCGTGCTGAGCTCCCTTCTGCCTGTGGAGGCTTCCCTTGAGTGGGCTGACAGGCCTGAGATCTCTCCCGGAAGATGACTGGCCCTCTCCAGACTGACCTCGAGAGCTCGACCTTCTTGGCTCCCAAGTCTTAGCCAGTAGCACTAAGGGTGGGTGGGGACTGACTCACCAGCCCCTGAGTAGGCCAGGGGTCTCGTCAGCACAGAGCTGGGATGTCCCGTACATTTAACAGGGCCTGGAGTGTGGAGGAAGCAGGGGGGCTGAGTCAGCCTTAGTCTGTCTGGGTTTTTCAGTAAACTGTGCTGGCCGGAGGGGCCGGTGCGCACTGATGAATGTACTTTCTGTTTTGGCTTGACTCTTCCCCTTTCCACTTCTCCAGAAGGAAAGGAGAAACGGAGCCTTGTTTGTGTCCTGCTCTCCTTAAAGTCCTCCTTCTCTAGGGAACTTCCCAGTTCTCTGTCGGGGAGACAGGGTAGGGGCCAATAAGCCAGCTGTGCCAGGGCTGACGGCACGGGCCGCTGAGCCCGGAAGTGCCATGGAACCTGCTGTGAGCCATCCGGGGTCAGCTCTCGGAGGCCGGGGCCCGTCTTTGTGTCCGGCAGTGCGGAGGGGGCCCTGTCTGGGCAGAGTCCGTGCTGCACATGCCTGGCCCAGGCCCTGCCCCTAACACCGGATCCGTAGCCCCTCGTAGTAGTAATAGCTGCTGTTAATTACGCACAGACACCCTGCATGTATTATTCCTAATCCTTTCAGTAGCTCCATGAAGTGGTCACTATATCATCCCCATTTTATAAACAAGGAGACTGAGGTTCAGAGAGACTCAGGGATGTAGTCAAGGGCTCACAGCCTAGTAAGGAATGGCCCTCGGCTTTTGACTCCAGGTCTGATGCCCAGTCCCCAAACTCATGCCCTTTCCCCCGTTCCGGGGTGGACATCACAGACCCACAGACTAGTTAACTTCCTGAACATGTGCTGTGGCCAAGCACTGTGACCCAGGCCTGAAGGGTTCAAGGAAAGATGACTTGGAGCCTCACGTCTAGAGTAGTACTGAGCCAGAGTCCCGCGAGCTGGGGTTGGAGGAGCCTGGAGGGCGAGGGAGAGCTTTGCCCAGGAGGTGGGATTTGAACTCGTCTCCGAAGAATTGGAGTTCTCTCCCAGGGGGAGGAGGTCATTCCAGAATGTGCAAGTGGAGGGAAGCGGAGGCGCAGAAGGGAGACTGCCGGTCATGGCATGTCCTGGAAGCAGCCAGTGGTCAGGAAGGGGAGGACAGTC
The DNA here is from genome assembly GCA_028533885.1 of Nasua narica. Lineage (NCBI taxonomy): Eukaryota > Metazoa > Chordata > Mammalia > Carnivora > Procyonidae > Nasua > Nasua narica. The sequence goes on along the minus strand of CM052804.1, from coordinate 18,737,808 downwards.
AACCCCCAGAGCAGGAGAGGAGTGCTGGGGTCTCTCCCAGGGAGCATGTCCTTCTTTCTTCTTGACCTTCGCTATTCAAGGGAACTTAGCTTACGTCATCTTCTCCCTGTGAGTTGGTGCCCAGGAAAAGGGAGGGGAGCATCCACCAGGCCTGAGATTGCCCAGGAAACCAGTTTCCTGGCCTACTGGTGCCTGGACTCTACGCGAGGAGAGACATCAGCAGTGGACAGAGTCCAGCTCCCGAGAGACAGTCCGCCCTGGGAGGGGCTCTTCCTTCAGGGCCGGCCGCAAAGGCGCACAACTGTGCTCAGGCTAGTTGACCCTTTGCCAGAGTACCTTCCAGAGCCTGGTACCATGGAGCAAAGCGGGGGGAGTTCCTGCTCTTGTGAAGTTTGCGTTCCAGGAGAAGACAGGCAGTAAACGCAGACCCGTAAACAAATAATATGTCTGAGGTGGTGAGCTCTGTGAAGAAGAATAAAGCAGGGAAGGGGACGAAGGGTGGGAGCTGAATAGGGAGTTCAGGGAAGGCTTCTCCAAAGGGACATGTACAGAGACCAGAATGGACGGAGCGCTGCAGAGACCTGGGCTTGAACTTCAGACAGACAGGACAGCAGGTGCAAGGGTCCTGGGGTGGGAGCGTGGCACATGCTAGATATGTCCAAGGAGCAGAGAAGGACCAGTGTAGCGTGAACCCTGGAGCGTGAGGGTTCCGGGGGAAGAGGCTGGGGAAGAACGGGCTTGTAGGCCAGGATGGAGACGTTGGCCTTTACTCAGGGTGAGCTAGAAGCCACTGGAGGTTTGCAGCACTGGGGAGGTGTGGTCTGACTTTTACCAGGATCCCTCTGGCTGCTGTGTTGAGAGCTTGGGATGCAGACTTCTTGGGTGGTCAGGAAGCTGTAGCAGGTGAGAGGTGGTGGTTTGGACAGGGTGGCGGTGGGTAGATATGCTGACTGGATTTTGAAGGAAGAGCCAGTATGATTTGCTGATGGTTTGGATGTGGAGGGGAGGGTGCTGGGCTCTCCTCAGGCTCTCGCTGGGTGGCCATAGGGACTCCCTTGGCCAGCAGAGGCCCTGGGGTCAGCTCTGCCCCATCCTGCCCAGGGGACTGTGGGCAGGCCTCTCCAACCTCTGTCTCCTGCAGCCCACCCTCACCTCCACGGCTCCTGGTGGGGGTGTGAGGAGTAAAGGAGGGGTGTCTGCAGGGGGCCAGCACAGGCCACCACTAGGCCGCATCTCTTCCTTCTGTGCCAGCACCTCAGCATGGCCTGAAGTCCTGTGTTTTGTTTTCGTTTCTAAAGATTTTTATTTATCTGACAGAGAGAGTACAAGCAGGAGGGGCGACAGACAGGTGAAGAGGGAGAAGCAGACTCTCTGCCGAGCGGGGAGCCCGATGCGGGACTCGATCCCAGGACTCTGGGATCATGACCTGAGCCGAAGGCAGATGCTCAACAGATTGAGCCACCCAGGTGCCCTGTAGTCCTTTTCGAGCTGCTGTCCTGCCCTCCCTGAAGCAGCTCCCTCCCAGGCTGACCAGTGGCCAGACACAGGCAGGGCCACCATCTTCCACACCCAGAGCCTTGGCCTCCTGCCCGTCTATGGATTCTCCACTCACTGGGCCTGATGGCAGTGGCTTGAGAGCACAGCCCCAGTCCTGGCCTGAAGCCGTCTGACCGAGGCAGTCAGAGCTCAGGACTGTGCCTTCCTCTAATGAAGAGACGGGGATGTCGTCGTAGCTGATCCTTATGCAGTGATCGCTCTGCAATCGTCAGGGACGGTTCTAGGCCATTGCATTTAATAAGCCATTTAATCGGGGCGCCTGGGTGGCTCAGTGGGTTAAAGCCTCTGCCTTTGGCTCGGGTCATGATCTCAGGGGCCTGGGATCGAGCCCCACATCGGGATCTCTGCTCAGCGAGGAGCCTGCTTCCCCCTCTCTGTCTGCCTGCCTCTCTGCCTGCTTGTGATCTCCCTCTCTCTCTCTCTCTCAAATAAATAAATAAAATCTTTTAAAAAAAAATAAGCCATTTAATCCTCATAACACCTGTAAGAAACAGGTGCCATTGTCATCCGCACTTTATAGGGAAGAGAACCGAGGCACAGAGAGGTTCAGCAATAGTAAAGCGGGAATCCAGGGTTTGAAACTTCTCTGCACTTGGAGTCTAGTTCTTTCTCGGCTTTACTGATTCCTCCTGGTTTGTACAGAGATAGGGACCCCTCTGGGAAGCCTCTGTGGCCAGTATGAGGCTGGTGCTCACATTTCCTGGGGAATACAGAGCGAGGGAGACGTTGAGAGCCTATGTCCACTGTCCCGTCGGCCTCAAGAGAAGGTTTGGAGAAGACACGTCCCAGAAGCGTGGGTCATTTCTGGATACAGATGAGACTTGGTCCCCCTACCCGGAGACCAGGGTGGCTTAGCTTTGCAGAGAAAGCCGTAGCTGGACCTGGGACAGTTTGGCCGCCTCTGTGTTGGAGGTCCGGGCGTGGGAAAGGGCAGGGGGCCTCGGAGGGGACTGTGGCGGCAGGGGCTAACGTCTGCTGAGCCTTTACTGTTCTGGGCACTTCACATGCATCACTGTGTCCTCCGATGTCCCAGACAGCGGGGTCAAGACAGGTACCCCGCGTCCTGGATAGCCTCTGAGGCTGGTACAGTGAGTACGTGGTAATGTTAAATCATACACTTGCCTCGGCCGGGGAATCCCGGCCCGGAACTGCGGGCCTTCCGGGTGTTGAGCGGCAGAGGTGGCTGGAGCTTCCCGGCTGGGCTGCGACTGAGAGCTGGCAGGGACTGCACGTGTGCCGCTGTCCCCTAAGAGCCGTGGAAATGGGGCAGGGGACACCTGCAGCGGGGCCCGGCACCAGCGGGAAGCGGTAGTGTCGGGGGTCGGTCCTACCCCTCAGAGCCTGTGCGGGAGCCACCGCAGCCCCCGCTTCCTGCTGCCGCCCCCAGCTGGGAATTCACCTGTGCCTGGAGCTGGAATGGCTCGGGCCATTCTTCCTTCTTTTCTTTTTTTTGAGAGCATGAGCGAGTGAGAGAGCACAACCGGGGCGGCGGCAGCAGGCAGAGAGAGAAGCAGGCTCCCCGCTGAGCGGGGATGTCGGGATGTCGGGATGTCGGGCTCGATCCCAGAACCCTGGGATCATGACCTGAGCTGAAGGCAGGCGCTTAACCCACTGAGCCACCCCGGCGCGCCCCCTTGCGACCATTGTTAAGGGCATGGTTCCAAGGCATTAAGTATGTTAGTGTTGCCTTTATTTAATGCATCTGAGGAAACCGAGTCTCAGGACGGTTGGGTTTGCTCCAGATTGCACGGCTCGTAAGGGCAGACTGAGACCCGAACCCTAACCTCAGAGGCCGGCTCTCTTTCAGCAGTGTTAGTCAGCTGCCTCCTGTTGTCTGCCCTGGGTCGGGGTCCCTTCCCGAAGGCTCGTCTGGCAGTCCGGGCAGCAGTGGCATTTCCTGGGGTAAGAGAAGGCCTGGCAGGCCCTGGGGGCTCGCGTACACCCCTCCCCTTTGCCCCAGGGGCTGACGGAGCTGGAGTAATCCGGGGTGGATTGCCCCCTCCTCCTCACCCTCTTTCCCTCGCAACCTGGGATGATAAAACGTCAAGTTTCCTCACCCCCTCCCCCAAACCGGTGCAGCTCAGCTTGTCCTAAAACACAGGCCGAGTGGCCAGTCGGCCGCCAACCCCAGGCGGACTCCTTCACCCCACGCGTGCTGTTCCACTCCTGAGCCTGCTGGGGGCTGGTGGGGTGGGGGCTCCGGGGGGGGGGCTGCCGTCTCGCGCCCATTCCGCCTCCCCCTCAGCAGGATGGTGGGCACGGTGGGGCGGCGGCCAGCTGCCAGCTTCCGCCCCCAGGGCCAGGGGGCCGGAGCATAAGTGCTTTGGGGGACCGCTCAGGGCAGTTCCCGGCCTCTTAGACTGGCAGGTGGTCTGATGGAGCTCCGAGACCTTCAGAGGTCACCTGAGTGGGCCGTTTTCAAACTGGGCCTAAGGAAGCGCCCCTGGGTAACCGTGGGGTTTGAGGAATGGCCGCCCAGGGGTGCTCTCTGTGGCTACCTTCTGTGGCAGGACCCAGAGCAGTCCCATTTTTATGTTTCTTCTATTTAAGGTTCTAAGTAAGGTTTTCTTTTCCTTTCTCCCCTTTCCTTTCCCTTTTTCTTTCTTTCCTTCCCTCCCTCGCTCTCTTTTCCTTCCTTCCTTCCTTCCTTCCTTCCTTCCTTCCTTCCTTCCTTCCTTCCTTCCTTCCTTCCTTTCCTTCCTTCCTCTCTCTCTCTCTCCCCCTCCCCCCCCCAAGTTTCTCTTGCTTGAAGAAGGGGGTTTGAAAAAGCACTTCTCCCCTCAGATAACGAAACAGGGCCTTTTCGAGGACTTGCCTGGTTACTCAGGGTTAGTGGCTTCCCCAGGCCTGGGGCTCAGCTTCACTCCTGACCGGTGCTCCTTCTGCTCTACAAGCTCTTGCTTCTTTGGGTTCCGAGCGGCTTTCATGGTGGAGGGTGATATAGAACCCCCCTCTCTTCTCTGCCTCTTGGCCTGCTGCCCCCAGCCCTGCTTCCGAGACCCATGCCCCGTGCCTGGCTCCCACACACCCCTGCGTCTGCAGCTCTCCCCGGCTCCCCCAGCGCCTTTGCTCTCAGCCCTCAGCCTGCGTCTCATCTGTGTCTCTCGCTTCACCGAGGATGTCTGCGTGTGTGAGTGTCAGTGCTGCTCCCGCTCCCGGGGCGTCTCACACCAGGCTGTCGCCACCCGAGCCCTGTCCCCAGGGAGGGAGGGAGGAAGCCGGGGACAGCGCCAGACAGACTTGGGAGCAGCCTGGAGGAGAGAAGCCAGAGCACCCTGCAGTGAGATCGAGAAGAGGGAGAAGAGTGGATAGGGAAGATCATACACACGCACACACACACACATGCACCCAGGAGGAAGGGAGGCGTGCACACACACACACAGAGGGAGTGTGAGGCTGGGCTGATGGCCGTGCAGATAGGCTCACAGATGGGAGAGACTTGGAGAGGAAGACCCATAAAGACGGACACGGGAGCGGGATATGGAGACACAAAGATAGAAAGGGGGTTTGGGAGAGAGACAGGAAGGAGGAAGAGAAATGGAAACAGGTCTGGCAGCAGGCCAGAGGGCTATTAAAGACACGGAAATGTCACCCGCCCCGGAGCCACGGCCCTGTCACATTGAGCGATGCGCTGCGTGTTCCGTCTGCCAGCGGGTCCGGCTGACGGATGTTGGGGGTCCCGTTGCCGGCGGCCT
>CM052804.1:18674496-18732056 GCA_028533885.1 Nasua narica | reverse complement strand
GCGCCCCGTGAGGCATTCTTCCTTTTGAAGGTCCCAGTCAGCATCCAAGCAAAGCACTGGAAAGTCACCCCCAGCGCTCATTCAGTGCGTATTTTCTTGCCAGCAGGCAGCTGAAAAAATTTTGATGACTTGACTTTGGAAATTATCTGGACGTACTGGGTATAATAGCTCAGCAGTCCTGATGTGTACTTGGGAATTCTTACAAATCGAGAAGTCTGATCTCCAAATTGTTTTCAGATGTAATGAAAAGTTCAGCGTGCTGGACTTAGCCATTCGTGGAGTTAGCCATCGTGTTTCACTTGGTAGACACTCAATTAAAATGTTACGGATTTTTGGTTTTGTGGTTTTATTTTCACGTTTTGGAGCATATTTTTTTTTTAAGATTTTATTTATTTATTTGACAGAGAGAGGGATCACAAGTAGGCAGAGAGGCAGGCAGAGGTGGCGGGGGAAGCAGGCTCCCTGGCTGAGCAGAGAGCCTGATGCGGGGCTTGATCCTAGGACCCTGAGACTATGACCTGAGCTGAAGGCAGAGGCTTTAACCCACTGAGCCACCCAGGCGCCCCTGAACATTTATATCTTAATAAGCACCCCCTGCATACCTCAGTTTGGATCACCTGCCAGAGGTTAGAAGCTCCCATCTAGGTGGTCGTGAAGGGTCTCTACTTTGCAGGTTCCTGGGCTCCATTCCCCAGAGTCCTCTTGTGTCCTCCCTTCTCCAGGGGGCTGGTGGAAGCCAAGGCCCGCCACCGCATCCCTCCTGAGAAATCAGGCTGCATCCTGGCTCTCGGTATCCATCCAGATCCTCTCCCTCCCGAGCCAGTGTGTCAGGAGTCCTGTGGAAAACGTATGGGGGGCTGGGGCAGGGTCGGGGTGAGGACGCGTCTGCTCATTCTGTCTCTATTGCTCGCCGATCCCTGTACAGTGTGATGGATTCTGCCCATTAAGCACAAACCTAATCAATTGATTTGCCACCTGGGGCTCCGTCGGACTGCCCACCCCGGGTCCCCGTCGCCCCAGATGGACGGTTGGCTGGGAAGATGAAGCACTGTAGTGGAGAGGGGGAGATGAGATTATGTGAGAGGCAGGCTCCCAGCACCCAGTCGGCCAGCCCTACCTGCCCGCACGGGGCCTGTTGCCTCCCCTGCACAGCCCCGAGGCCCTCCAAGCCTCCCCCTCCCTGGGGAGTGTGCCCCCACGTGTCCCTGCTGGAGCCAGGCCCTGCCCGTCCGGGTTGCCCGGGTTCTTGGAGGAACGATATTAGTGCTGGGGTCTCAGGCCCTCCCTTGGTGCTCGGGGCCCTCCTTGGGCAGTGGCTTATCATCTCCAGGTTCCACACTCCCCCTGCCTCCTCGCCCTTCTCGAAGGCGAGGCACCCCTGGGGACTTGGTTGTGCGTACAGAGCTGCTTGTATCTCCCTCTCGCAGACCAACACAGGCATCCGGAAGAACCTGGAGCAGGAGATCATCCACTACAACTTTAAAACTTCCTTCTTTGACATCTTTGTGAGTGGCCTTAGAGAAGGGGCCGTTGGGGGCAGCGGTGGTACAGGGACGCGCCTCTGGCTGGATTCTCTCCTTCCTGCAGCACACATCCTAGTCTGATCGGGGAGACTTGGCTCCCAGTGTTCAGAAAGTTCCTAAACAAGGCCCTCCCTTCAGGGAGCCCCAAGGGTGAGGGGAAGAGTAGACCCCTGTCCAAGAAGGCCACATCTGAACCATCCCCCAAGATACACCGACTCGGCCCTTCTCTCCCGAGGCATCACACCCACATAGAGGGAACCCAGGGGAGCAGGACGGGGGGAGGGGCGGGGGGAGGTCAGCCTTCAGCCGGAGCTAGGGGCATTGGCCAGCCCGTGATGGCTTGTGTGTCCCCTGCCCGCCCCCGCCGCCAGGTCTTGGCCTTCTTCCGCTTCTCGGGACTGCTCCTGGGCTACGCGGTGCTGCGGCTCCGGCACTGGTGGGTGATTGCGGTAAGAGGCCCCTCTCCCGGCAGCTCCCGGGCCCTGGCAGGGCTGGTGCGAGGGGCAGCGTGGCGGAGGACTCACTCCCCAGCCTGTTTTCCCTCTCTCCCTCCTTCCCTCCCCTGGGCAGGTCACCACGCTGGTGTCCAGCGCGTTCCTCATCGTAAAGGTCATCCTCTCCGAGGTCGGTGGCTCACGGTCAGGCTGGTGTGGTGGGCCTCTCACCGGAGGGAGGGATGGGCTTATCCCAAGAAGGGACCCTTTCTCCGATTTGGGGCGTCTGCCCCTGTTGTCAGGTTCGGGTGAGGGGGAGTCCTGTCCTTGATATTTCGAAGGCTTCTTGCACCCGTCCCTCTGCAGCCCAAGAACAAAAAGTTCCTCTGCCAGTCTACCCTCAGTTTATCCGGCTGCAGAATTCATTAAGCCACCTCAGAGGCATGTGCTCTGCGGGGTCCCCAAGCAGCTGGGGCCAGGAGCGGGGTGTGTGCCCGAGTCGGGAGCCCCAAGAGAGGACTGTGCGTGCGGGGTGACCCCCCGGCTGTGGAGCTCAGCCCCCTCCCTCCACAGCTGCTCAGCAAAGGGGCGTTCGGCTACCTGCTCCCTATTGTCTCCTTTGTCCTTGCCTGGCTGGAGACCTGGTTCCTGGACTTCAAAGTCCTGCCACAGGAGGCTGAGGAGGAACGATGTGAGTCCTGGGGAAGGGGTGCAGGGAGGGTCATCGCAGCCCCAAGAGAGGAGAGTTTCGGGCGTGAGAGCCAGTTCAGAGCTGTCTTGCCAACTCTGAACAGCCTCCGGGAGCCCAAGGGTGAGCCTGGAGTGGGGGGACCCCGGGCTGCTGAGGCATGACTGCCCTTGTTCCGGGACAAAGGCCGTCCGTGTCTGCTCCCCCAGGGTATCTTGCTGCCCAGGCTGCGGTCGCCCGTGGCCCCCTCCTCTTCTCTGGCGCTCTGTCCGAGGGCCAGTTCTACTCGCCCCCAGAATCCTTTGCAGGTGAGGGCCGGTGGGCGGGCGGCTCCTTCAGCGAGGGTCTTCATGAGGAATGGGTTGGCCGGCCTGTTTGTTGTGTTCCTTCTCTCAGGCCCCTGGGGAGGGCCAGCACCCCTCTCCCTGTCTATTCCCCCGCAGTCTTGTACCCCGTCACCTCCTCACAGTCTGTCCCCACACCGTCCTCTTGTCACCTGTGCTTGTTTTCCAAAGGGTCTGACAACGAATCCGATGAAGATGTGGGGAAGCAAAGCTTCTCTGCCCAGGTATTTGGCTCCCCGCCCCACCCGACCTTTGGAGTGGGCGCCCCGGAGAAGGTGCCAGTGCTGGGCTCAAGCCCGAGCGGGCAGGGGCTTCCCCGATGAGGGTGCACCTCAGGCGGCCCGAGGGCCAGTCAGCGTGGCCCCGAGTGTCTGCGCCACCGTCAGGCCGGCCCGCTGGGCCGCCTCACACCTGGGGCCTGGAGGGGAGCGGCCTCGGCCGCAGTACCTGGGGCCCCCGCGGGGCCTGAGAGACCCACCCAGACTCTGTGGGTGCGGAGTATCCGGAGAAAGAATTGGCCACGAACCAGGGGGTGGGCAGGCCCCAGGCTGACCCCTTCCTGCCTCTCCTCCCCGGGCAGGAACGGGAGTACATCCATCAGGGGAAGGAGGCCATGGCGGTGGTGGACCAGATCTTGGCCCAGGAGGAGAACTGGAGGTTTGAGAAGAACAATGTAAGAAAGCTCTCGCCTCCCCGCCCCCGACCTGCCCACGTGCGTCGAGAGTTTTTGCTTGCTTTTCTGAGGCCTGAGAAGCCTGGGGATGGCCCAGGCTGGAACCCTATTCCTGTGCCAGGAGAGGGGGCAGGGCCCCGGGGTCGCCGCTTGGCGGGAGGTGGGGCCGAACTGGATGTGGCCGGCCTTCCCCCGGCTGCCCTGCCGCGCCCATCCTGGCCCCTGCTGCTCTCCTCGCTCGGCGCCGGCTCCGAAGGGGAAGCCAGGCTCCGGCCCGGGTCCGGCGTCTTGTTTAGTGAGCAGAACAACATCTCTGAAGAGATGGCCGTGAGCTTGGAGGACGGGGAACACGTCCCCGCCCCCGCGTGTGGTCAGTCCCTCTGGCGGCCCTGGCCGGCCTGGAGACTCGCGTCATCGCAGTCATGGCTGCAGCTGTGCTTCTGTCCTTGAACATGACAGCAAAAGCCTTTCTCTGCTGGTTGCCTGACGTCTGTCAGAACCACTGGTTTTCACGGCTGCCTAAATATCGCCGAACTCCTGGAATTTTCCACCTGAGGGGTTACAAAGCTGCCCCGTCGGGGCGCCGGACCCTTCACCACAGGCCCACCCTGCGTGCCCTCCCCCGGCCCTCCGCCCACCTCCCTGTCCCTTTCTGTCTCTGCCGTAGGAATACGGGGACACCGTGTACACCATCGAGGTTCCCTTTCATGGCAAGACCTTCATCTTGAAGGTGAGGGAGGGAAGCAGGGGTCCTGGAGCCTCCCGCTCTGTCTGAGGTTTCAGCGAGGGGCTGAGGGGCCTTCCGGCAGGTTTCTCCCCGCCAAGAGGGAAGGGCTGCTGTGCCCCAGCGCATCTGGCCGCAGCCAGCCCTCTGCCCACCCTGCCCCAGACCTTCCTGCCCTGTCCCGCTGAGCTGGTGTACCAGGAGGTGATCCTGCAGCCCGAGAGGATGGTGCTGTGGAATAAGACCGTGACCGCCTGCCAGGTGAGCCGGTCGGGGGGCCCAGCCTGGCCGCCTCTCAGGGCAGAGCGACATGGCGGGGCAGGTGCAGTCATCCCCCAGCACGACCGTGTCCTCGAGCTGCCCTGTGCCTCAGCTTCCCTGTCTGTAAAAGGGATGATGGTAATGGTGCCTCCCGGAAAGGGAGCGCGCAGACGGAGCCCAGCCCGGGGCCTGGGAGTGGCTGATTTTGAGGGGACCTGGGCAGGGAGGAGGCTGGTGCGGGGGTTTCCTGAGGTGCCGGGACCCTGTGTTTGGGCCATTCCTGGGCTGGGCCATACCTCACATCTCCCCGATGGCCTTTAGATCCTGCAGCGAGTAGAGGACAACACCCTCGTCTCCTACGATGTCTCTTCGGGGGCCGCGGGCGGGGTGGTCTCCCCCAGGTGAGCCCCACCAGGCCCCTCCTCTCAGGCAGGCCTCCTGCCCTTGCATCTTGGGCTTGGCGCCCTGCTCCCGTCTAACCCTCCCGCCCCCAGGGACTTCGTGAATGTGCGGCGCATCGAGCGGCGCCGAGACCGCTACCTGTCCTCGGGCATCGCCACCACCCACCGCACCAGGCCCCCTACGCACAAATACGTTAGGTGAGCCCTGCCCTGCCTGGGCCCTCCCGGCTGGCCCGTCCCCCGGTGGCTGTGAGGGCCGGGTAGGGGACAGCATGGACCGCCGGGCGCTTTGTCCTGCTGGGGCCGCCTTCCTGTCCCAGTCCTCCTGGGCTCTGCCCCTCCGAGCCCCTGGTCCCGCTCGTCTGCTCCCCCTCCTGGAGACCAGGGGCTTGAGGGCCGGAACCGCACTGCCCAGGCCGGAGAGTGGCCTGAGGACAGGGGCCGGTCCAGAGAGGGGGGCTGGGAGCCACGAGGTGGCGCTGGTCCAGGCGACCTGAGCGGAAGGCTCTGTGTCTAGGAGCTTTACCTCCCTGCCTGAGTAGAGTTGGTTCCCCCGCTGTGCCTTTCCCTGGACTGCTCGGAAGTCCCCACGGAGGAAGAGGCACTTCCTGTCACCTGTCCCGGGGCATCCTCCAGGTCTCCTGCTATCACCCTAGACCCCAGTGCTGGAGGCGGCCTCCTTCCCGATTCCGCGCTCTCCCCGTCCTTCCTGGGGTTCCACAGAGAGCACTGGGCGATGAATATGAGATTTGACATACCAGACCCGTGGGTGACAGGCTGGCTTCTTTCTGCCGAGTGGGCTCGAGTGTGCTCAGTGGGGCTGTGGGGGAACCCACTGGTGACGGGACGCGCCCGCCTCCTGGGAAGGCGCCCCCTCCTGGAGCCCCCCAGCACCACACGGCTCTCTGAGTCGGGCAGGGGTGAGAAATGCGAGCACGGCTCACCCCTCCCAGCCAGAGCTGACCTCGAATCCCTGCACAGAGAGGGTGACGGCTGCCACGGGGGGTGCTCCGGCATCTGCAGGCTATGGAAAGGGGAGTTGGGCCTCACGGCGTGCAGGTGGAGGGCTGTATCCTGTGGCCTCTGGGACACCCGTCCTGGGCCCTGCTTGGGCAGAGTGGCAGTTGGTAGCCCAGTAGCTTTCACCCCAGTCCAGGATGGGCCAGGAACAGAGGCCTTTCCTGGCTCCAAGGTGCCCCTCTAATGGTGCTTTTCTCGTAGGGGAGAGAACGGTCCTGGGGGCTTCATCGTGCTCAAGTCAGCCAGTAACCCCCGAGTCTGCACCTTCATCTGGATCCTTAATACAGATCTCAAGGTAGGGCTGCTGGGGCTGCAAGGCTGCCTCGATGCGGGAGAGGGGGCTCTGCCGGGGGGCCTTGGGAGGCGTCTTCTGTCATGCTCAGGACCTCGCCTCTCCTCTCTTATGCTCAAGTTGGGGGCCGGGTCAAGATGGTCTCCCGAGTTGGTGGAGGGCCTGTACGTGCCCTCACGTCTGCACTCCGCGCCCCGCAGAGCGGCGGCTGGCTGCCAGGCCGGCCCCTCCTGGGTCTGTGTGTGCGGCCGGAGCCAGGAGCCGGCACAGCGTGTTCTTCCTGCTGGGGGAGGGGGGAGGGGGCGCACTCAGGCTGCCTTCCAGAGCTGCACCTGCACCTGTGGCTCTGACCCAGGGGAGCCCCCCGCCCCCCACCCCTGCTGGCTGAGGAGGGCAGGCCTTCCCGAAACTTCTTCCCACCTTCCTACAGGGCCGCCTGCCCCGGTACCTCATCCATCAGAGCCTCGCGGCCACCATGTTCGAATTTGCCTTTCACCTGCGGCAGCGCATCGGAGAGCTGGGGGCCCGGGCGTAACCATGCCCCCTCGCCACCCTGCAGGCCAGGGTCCTGTCACCACAGCCTTCAGAGTCAGAGAGGGGGCCAGTGGGGCTTCCCGCCGCCCACAGAGGACCTGGCCTTCAGTGGTGGGGAGGAAGACATTTCTTCCTGGTGCCGCCCCGCGGCCCCCAGCTGCCACTGTCCACCCGTGCTTCGCTGTGCCTGCGCACCACGGCCGTGAGCAGGTTGTGCCGTCGGGCACCGGGACGCCCGGGCTCCGCTGCCGAGGCCAGTGGGGTTTGCCCTGCCGATGTTTACACGGTGACCGGCCGTGCCTCCGGGAGGACGAGGTACGCGGCGCCCTGCCTGGCCCGGGGCAGGATCTGGGATGGGAGCGGCAACCTGGTGGGAAAGCGCCAGGGCCCCGAGCAGGACGGAGGTCAGGGTGGCCTGGTCACCCGCATTCAGGCGGAGGAGCCGCTTCGTCTGCCTGCTCTCTCGTCATGGTTTTTTAGGATTATTTAAAGGGTCTGGGACCTTTTTCCACATGCACTTGTTGGCAGTGGGTGGCAGGTGGGGGCGGCGGGTGCCGGCAGTGAACTTCTGCCGCTCCCGGATTCTCTCCCTCCCCGAGGGTTCCTTGGGGACCTTTGTAATTTGAGCCAATTATTAAAAACGAACTCAAAAAAAAAAAAAAAGGAAGAAAAGAAAAAAGAAAAGCAGCCCCTCCTGCCTGGCCTCTAGAGGGAAGAGGGGCCAGCACCGTGGAGGGGGGATGGAGCCAGACGGCTCTCACACCCTCACGCCCTTCCGGAGCCAGCGGGAGGGCAGGACAAGTAGGGACCCCATTCTAGGAGCCCCCTGCGTTCCTGAATGGTCCAGCTGGACAGATGATTGGTCAGAGAACAAGGACCCCCCCAACCCAGGAGTCCTGGGAGGGAAGGTCAGTGGAAGGTCTCCTGCCCAGGAACTGGGGGGAGGTGGGAGAGGCCCGGCAGCAACCCCAGCAGGCCTTGATTGTCCTTGGGGTCCCACAGCCGGCCTGGGGGTGGGGCCTGGGCTTCTAGGTCATTGAGGCACCACTGGGATCTCTGTCTCTCTCACCCCACTAACCTGCCCCCTTTGCCCCAGCACCCTCACCAGGGGCAGCATAGAATGGGATCATGGGCCAGGGCCGCCACCACCCCTGCCCTTCTCCTTCCCTCCCTCCTTCCTCCCTCCTTCCTCCCTCCTTCCTCCCTCCCTGCCTGCAGGCTACTGAGGGGGCAGCTCAGCTTGCATGGAGCCAGGGCGTGGGCAGGGCGTCCTAGCTTGGTTCTGGCCAGGTGCGTGACCCTAGGCAGATCTACCTCTCTGGGCCTCCGTTTCCTCCTTTGTCAAAATGAGACTCCTTATGCTGAAGGGCTGTCCTGAGATTAAAGCAAGACTCAGGGCCAGTGCTTCAGTAACCAGGAGGCTGCAGTTCCTCCCCGGGTGGGCACCCGCAGCCCTTCCCAGCTGCCGGGGGTGCTCTGCTCCTCCTGCAGGGTCTCATCTCAGCTCCTGTACGGCCTCCGCCGGCGCCCTTCGCTGTGTCTGTCCCCTCGGTGCTGCCCCATCCCTCCTCCCCCATGCCCAGCGCCCGTGTGCCAGCTTCCTGCGCCATGAGCCCCCCTTGGGTGCTACGTTTCCCAGCGGCTGTCTTGCTCCCCTGGAACAAGCCAGGCCCCTCCCAGGTGGCCCGGTGGAGCTGCGCAGGCCATATGTGACCAGAAAACGGGGCCCAGCGAGGGGCAGAGCTGCCCCACGGCCATGTGGGCTATTCATGGCTGATTTGGGGGTAGAGCCAGATCTGGCTCAGCCGCTCCTCAGAGCCCCTGCATTCGCATCGCACCCGCCTCGGGGCGTTGCTGGGGACACAGCCGGGGGCCGCCTCCCACACCTGTTCTTTTCACCCTGACCGGCCTGACCCGAGACGCCACTCTCTGACTGCTGGCCACCAGACAGGAAAACATCTGGCAAAGGCCCCTGCCCGGGGTTCCAGCTTTGGAGCTGACCAAGTCGTTCCCTGCCGGCGTGGTGGTGGCCATCGAGGACCAGGTCTCGGTGCAGGTCCCACGGGCTCTGCCCTTGGTCCCAGGCAGAGGAGAGCGGTGCGGGCAGGACCCGATGGCCCGGTACAGAGCCCAGAGTGGGCCTCGATGCCTGCCGCTGCCTGTTTTGTTTATAGATGGGCCGCTGCCCTCCCTGGGCGAGAGGGAAGGGGCGGGGCAGAGGGCAGAAGCCAAGGTGGCACGAGGCTGGGCATGTGCCTGGTCTCACACGGTGTCTGAGGAGTGTCACACACCTGGAGGTGTCACTCTGAGGACCTCTGCCCCCACTGGAGCGTCTTAATCTCTTGAGAAGCCAGCTGCTGACCCCAGGCGGCGGCTGGAGTGCAGGGACCCCCACCCCCGCCCTGGGCCCAGAGTCCCCATCGGAGAGCCTCCGCTCTACTTCCAGCATCTGACGCCAGAGGGGCTGAAAATAGCCCCTGGAGGAGGTGGGGGAGGGGGCTATTTAAAGGGCCTGGGAGGAGCAGAGCTGAGAGCCAGTGAGCACTGACCATGGCCACTGCAGAGCTGAGCTGCCAGGTGTCCGAGGAGGACCGCGAGCGGCGAGAAGCCTTCTGGGCCGAATGGAAGGATCTGACACTGTCCACACGGCCTGAGGAGGGGTGAGTGCCAGGCAGCTGCGAGTCCCTCTCCCCTCCAACACCCCTGTGGAGCCCCAGGAGACCAGAGCACAAAGCCCTGCAGAAGTTTCTGGGGGTAGGGACAAGGAGAGGGCCCAGTGGGGAGTGGGGTCACCCCTTCCGCACCCCAGGTCCCAGCAAGCCCCAGGGAGGCCCTTGCCCTGCTCGTGACTGGAGGGTAGATTTCAGGGGCTCAGTACCCTCCCCCCGCCCTCTCCTCCCTAGTTGCTCTCTGCACGAGGAGGACGCTGAGCGCCACGAGACCTACCACCAGCAGGGCCAGTGCCGGGCGCTGGTGCAGCGCTCCCCCTGGCTGGTGATGCGGATGGGCATCCTCGGCCGCGGGCTGCAGGAGTACCTGCTGCCCTACCAGCGCGTGCTGCCACTGCCCATCTTCACCCCCGCCAAGATGGGCGCCAAGGAGGAGCGCGAGGACACCCCCACCCAGCTGCGGGAGCTGCTGGCACTGGAGACAGCCCTGGGCGGCCAGTGTGTGGAGCGCCAGGACGTGGCCGAGATCACCAAGCAGCTGCCCCCCGTGGTGCCTGTCAGCAAGCCCGGTGCCCTGCGTCGCTCCCTGTCCCGCTCCATGTCCCAGGAAGCACAGAGAGGCTGAGACAGTCGGTGACTCGGGCTCCCGTGCGCCTGCCGTGGGCTGGGCCCTTCCTGGCTAGGACCACGGAGGGGAGCTGCTGGCCATGGATGCTTTGTAGTTTGCCCAGAGTTGGGGGCTAGGGGAGGAGGGAGCCGGAGGCCAGGATGCCTGGGTCCCCTGAGTTCCCAAAGGGAGGGGAGCAAAGACAGTGGGCACGAAGGGTGGAGAGCTGGGGGCCGGCATGGCCAAGCGCCCCCAGCCCCAGGAGAAGGGACAAAAGATGCTGGTGAGGACAGAGGTCCCTGAGGGGAGTGACCCTGGTCCAGGCTCCAGCTTCAGAAAAGGACGAGGACAAGGGGATCTGGAATGCTCTAGAAAGGAGACTTGGAGGAGACTGGAGTGAGGGGGACGTGAAGAGGGCAGAGGCAGAGTGGCACCCCCAGCATCCTCTGTTAGCGCTGCAATAAACGCTCAGTCGTATTCCAGACTTTTCTTGTTCCAGTCTCTTTCCTTGTGGGGGCCAGCCCATTGGTCGTCCCCCCCCAGCCCGCCCCATGCTCACTTCTGGGAATAGGCCTTGCATCTGAGCTAAATATGGCAGAGTCGGTGGGTACACTCCATGCTTGGTGGGGGCGGGGGAGACGGGGACAGAGCTGTAAACAGGGTGTCTGTCCGGTCCCCTGGCACTGGGCAGTGCCCAGCGGGCCAGCTGGCATCCAGGGCTTGCTTAAGTGATCTCATGGAGTAGATGGAGGGGGCTGGCACCAAGACTGTCCTTGGCTGTACTTAAGGGTGTGAATGGGGTCACTGACCCCAAGGCTGACCTACGTCTCAGACCTGAATCCAGACAGAATCAATCCTTGGCTGGGGTCAGGCACTGCACGCTCCCTGCCCCGGGAGCCCAGGGCGGGGTGTGGGGAGTGGAGGCTCAGGTTCTTTGTGACCCCCGCAGCTCTTGTGACCCCTGTCCCAACCGGTTGCCTGGCCCAACAAGGAGGCACGTTCCCCTTGGGACAATGTGGTGGCCAGGGAGGGCACACAGGTGAAGGCGCAGAGGAGCCGAGGGGCCCGTCTGGACAGGGGCTGGTAGCCTCCCCAGGGCAGAGGGACTGTGGACTAGCCCAGAGCAGTCCAACTCCGGGAAGACCACGGAGATGGCCCCATGGAATCCACTTCCCATCTGGGAGGATAGGAGGGGAAACCCTGGCATCTTGACCTGGAGTGCCAAGCAGGACCTGCAGGCCTGGGCTGGCTGGCTCCCCAAGAGAGGGGAATGCAGTATGGGGTGGGGAAGGAGAGGGTTCAGAGACCCCAGGCAGGCCCAACCCCAAATCCCTTGGCGCATAGAAGGCCCCAGCCTTCGCTCTCTGGGGCCGGGGGCGGCCTGGAGAAAGCCTGCACCCTCCCGCCCTCCCCCACGGTTCCGCACCCCCAACATGGCCCTGGCCAGAACATCCCGAGCCTTGGGCTCTGGGAAGCCCCCACATGAGCGGCTTGGAGCCCGCAGGGCCCGCGGGGAAGACCTGCTGTTCGGCTGGCTAAGTGCATTAGCACCGCTCGCATCCCCTATCGCCGGTGCCATCGGACGGGCGGAGCCGGAGCTCTGCTCTGGGGCCCCCGGGCGACCTCGGCAGAGGCCAGAACGGACTGTCCTTTCCGGGGTGGGGGTGGAGGGAGCTGGGGGACGCGGGTTGGTAGGAAAGGACGGAAGAGGGCTGGAGGAGGGGCGACGGGGGGAGCAGCTGGGGTGACCTAACCATGGAAAGGTGGATGTTGGACGGGGTGTCCCTAAGGAAGGAGAGCCCCGCGGGGGCTGGGCCCCGGGGGTGGGGGACGAGGACTCCGGGAGGGAGCTGTTTCGAACCCTGGCCAGAAAGAAGGGATAGGGTGGCGGGCAAAGCGGGTGAATGGATGGCTGGGGAGCCGGAGGAGAGGAGGTGGGGAGGACAGGAGGAGCTGGGGACTAGCAGGGAAGATATCTAAGGGTCCTGGGGGCACGAAGCTTGGACCAGGCCCGGTGAGGCGAAGGGGGGCTGCGGGAGCAGCTGCGGAGCCGGGGGTGGGAGGGGCGGGCCTGGGCCGCCCCCCACGCGCCCCGAGTGTCTGCTGCTCGGACACTAAGGGAGATGGATGAGGTGGGGGAGATGCCACGCGGAGCCCCGAGCGGCTCCCGGCGCGGCCACCGCCCCCGCAGCGGAGGGTCGGGCGGGGAGTCGCGCGGCAGATAAAGGGGCCGCGAGGCGAGAGAGGACAGCGCGGGGCGACGGCGGCGGCATGAGCGCGACAGACCCGAATCCCGCTGCGGGCGTGGCCCCGGACTTGGACCCGGGCCGGGCGGCCATGGCCTCGGCCTACCAGCGCTTCGAGCCCCGCGCCTACCTCCGCAACAACTACGCGCCCCCTCGGGGGGACCTGAGCCTGCCGGACGGCGTCGGGCCTTGGAAGCTGCGCTGCTTGGCGCAGACCTTCGCCACCGGTGAGCGCGGGGAAACTGAGACCCGGAGGACAAGAAGTCATCGGGGAGCTAAACGGGGCATGAGCATTCGTGGGTGAGCCGGATGGGAAGGGAGAAGCAGAGATAGGTAGTTAGGAGGTGAAAATGGGAGAGGAAGAGAAGCAGTATCTCTTAGGTAGGGGCCAGAGGAGAGACCTATGGAGAGGGTATTGGGAAGGGAAATGGGGGATGCAGGAGAGAGATCCCTGGAGAACCCCCACCCCAAGACAGGGAGGAAGGCCGAGATCAGGCAGAGAGGAACTGCCAGGGACCTCAGGATTTCCCCGCTGAAGCCTCACCTCGGCGTAGAGAGCTCCTACAGATGCAAACCCGAATCTCAGAGGGGTTCAGTCCCTTCCCCAAGGTCGGTCAGTCCACATCGGGGCCAGGACTCAGACCCAGGTTGGCTAATGCTTTTTCCAGAGAGAGGCACACTCCCAGAGGAAGAGAGAGCAACTGGCAGAAGCAGGTGAGGGAGAGAGAGCGACTGAGGCAGGGGACCCTAGGCAGGGCTGGCACAAGACCCCCCTCCTCTGCCCCCCCAGGTGAGGTGTCAGGACACAGCCTTATCGACATTGGTTCGGGCCCCACCATATACCAGCTGCTCAGCGCCTGTGCCCACTTTGAGGACATCACTCTGACAGATTTTCTGGAGGTGAACCGCCGGGAGCTGGGGCTCTGGCTGCGGGAGGAGCCCGGGGCCTTCGACTGGAGCACCTACAGTCAGCACGTCTGCCTCATCGAGGGCAAGGGGTAAGGGGGCCGCCCCTGGAGTGGCGGGCGGGGGGTGGGGACAACCGAGGACTGAGCGTGGAGTGGCCCTGAGCCTTGGTCCGGCCCCCGCACAGGGAGTCCTGGCAGGAGAAGGAGCTCCAGCTGCGAGCCAGAGTGAAGCGGGTCTTGCACATCGATGTGCACCAGCCCCAGCCCCTGGGTGCCGGGAGCCCCGCGCCCCTGCCTGCTGACGCCCTGGTCTCTACCTTCTGCCTGGAGGCCGTGAGCCCGGACCTCGCCAGCTTCCAGAGGGCCCTGGACCACATCACCACCCTGCTGAGGCCTGGGGGGCACCTCCTCCTCATCGGGGCCCTGGAGGAGTCATGGTACCTGGCGGGGGAGGCCAGGCTGGCGGTGGTGCCCGTGGGGAAGGAGGAGGTCATGGAGGCCTTGGTCCGCAGCGGCTACGAGGTGCGGGACCTCCGCACCTACGTCATGCCCGCCTGCCTTCAGACAGGGGTAGACGACGTCAAGGGCATCTTCTTCGCCTGGGCCCAGAAGAAGGTGGCCGTGTGAGGGCCCAGTGGCCAGTGCTGGTGGCTCACATACACCCGATCCCGTTCTGTGAGGCGGCACGTAATAAAGAGGTTCCTCCTGCTGAGCGTCGGCTTTGTGGGTGGCTCTCCTGGGAGACAAGGGGCCGGAGCTCTCTCTGGGCTTGTGGGGCTGTGGAAGCCACCAACCCTAGCCTTTTTTTCCAGAAGCTTCCATGATGGTAGCTTTCTTTACCACTCCTTCTTCCCAAACTGAGGAAAGCCAAGGCCAGAGGGAGCTCGTTCAGCATCTGCTGTGCGCCAGGCGCCTATTCTCCCACTCGGCCCTCACACTCAGCTGCTCCTACTGTCCTGGTCGCAGGTGAAGCTAAGAAAGGTCACAGGCAGCAGCAGATCCTGGTTTAGACCAGAAGGCGAGGAGAGAGGGGTCATCAGGAGACTGAGGGGAGAGTGCAGGGGGAGGGGTGACGACGCAGGCCCCGGTTCCCTCCCCCAGAGCGCTCCCCCAGCCCTGCATCTGCTCCCTGCCATCCCCACCCCCACGTGCCTAGGTAGAGACCCCACCTGCCTGCTGCCTCCAGTCAGCTGTCTTCTCCTTCCCTCCGGCCCACGCCACGCACAGGAAGGAGCTGAACAAGGGTAGGTGAGGCTGAGAACTGGTTTATTAAGAACGTCCCTTGCTACCCTCCTACCTTAAAATAGTTCTCAATATCAAAAGAAACACGGGCCACCCAAGTCTGCGGTTAGAGTCCCGAGCACAGCACCTCTACACCCCGGGGAGGGACGAGGGGGCAGGGAAAGAACGGGAATCCAGACTCCCAGCTCCGATCACGGAAACTGCCTTCGGATGGGAAGTTTCTGGAGCTCCGCGTTCTATCCTTGTGGGGCAGGAATGTGCTCGGGCTGCTGGCAGCTAGCAGGGTCACCTTCACCTGGGTGCAGAGACAGTGCGGTCCCTGCCTGCCTCTGGGAAGGCCAGAAACCAGACCCAGCCACCGGCCTTCCCCGCTGCTCCCTCCGATCGCCCCCCACCCCTCCCAAGGTCCAGGCCTCGGCCAGGGGGCTTAGCAGGGAGGGCGGGGGGCGGGCAGGGCGGAGGCCAACCAAGCCTAGGCGAGGAGCCGGGCAGGAAGGCTGAAGAGGCCCCGCGATCCCTGTGGCCCTTCCTCCCCAGCCCCCCGGAGGGGCTGGTTCTGGAGGGTGTTTTGAGTTGCGTGTGGGCCTCTGAGATTTGGAGGGGGGACTGCAAAGTGGGGGCAACAGTGGGGAAGACACACGCGCAGCCTGGGCAGCCGAGGCTGTCCCAGCTCTCGGCCTGGGTCCCCGCGCAGAGCTGGTGCTCGATGGCTGGCTGGTGGTGGGAACCGAGCCCCCGTTTTTGTCCAACCTCCCCCCGCCGCGTGGTACACTCACGGCCCTCCCCACTCTGCACACGTGCCCCCCCGCAGCCCACACTCAGGCGCGCGCCCGCCACCCTGTCACCTGTGCACTCTGGCTCACACTCCCTTGCACACTCCTGTGCAGGCTTCTGACCAGAACAGCAGCCGAGCGGCCAGAGGGACTGCTGTCCTGGGCTCTCTGGGGCTCTGGCCCCGAAGGGGGAAGGCAGTGAGGTCTTCTGGGGGTCCAGCTGAGGCGACAGTCCGGAGGAGACCACTCCCCAACCCCAGCAGCTCGTTCCCTCAAGATCCCATGGGGAGGGGACCTGCCAGGGAGCTTGGGCAGCCAAAGAGCAAGCGTCTAGTGCCACCTAGTGGTGCCCCGAAGGAGGGCATGGGTAAGAGAGGGGGAGCCCACTGTGTCCCCAAAGGCCTGTGGTCCCTGGTCTCCCAGCTAGACAGACAGCTGTGGGAAGCCTCCAGGCCTGGAGGGGATGTGGGGAAGCGGCTGATGGGGAAGCAGAGGCAGCTCCCCGCTCGGCAGAGCTACGGACACAGTTGCACCCCAGTTCTCCAGGAACCAGAGGCGCTGCCCGTGCTCCAACCCCCGATGCTGACGGGCCAAGCTGAACAGACCCTGGGACCTGTGAGGGCCATGTCAGGGCCATGTCGGGGCAAGCGAGGGGATGGGTAGTTACATGATTCTGGGCCCATACCCTTCCTGCCCAAGTTCAAGATGCTCAAAGGGAAAAAATCATCTCAAGGATTTTGGGGAGAAGGGGAACCGGCAGGGAGAGGGCAGGATCCCCAGTGGCGCAGACCCGCTCCCAGGGCCTTCAGTCCAGCTTGAACTTGGCCTCCGATTCCTTCAGCAGATACAGGCTGTCGTCTTTCAGAAAGCTGCGGGCAGAGGGAGGAGCCCCCTGAGGTCCCCGTGGGGGAGAGCCTGGGCAAGCCAGCAGGGGGTGAACCGCGTGCAGAGGCCCTGGTCTGGTCCCAGGAGCCGGTGAGCACGGGCACCGGAAGGGGTCCCCTGGGCAGGGAGCAGCACCCACCTGAAGAAGAGGACGTGGACGGGGATGGTGCTGATGTGCCAGATGGCGTGGGCGTCCAGGACCCAGAAGAGAGGCGGGAAGTCAAGCAGCTCGAGCAGGGACAGGCCCTGGAGCAGCACGACCACAGCCATGCACTTGCGCACGTGAGGCAGCCGCCGCTGGTTCCGCAGGCACCAGGCCAGCCACCACAGCACGTTCACCAGGCCTGTGCGCGGTGGGCGCGGGAGAGGCTCGGGCCTGCACCTCCCACTGCCCCCCGCCCCCGCGAGAGCCTCCCCTGTCCTCATGCTCTCTGACCCCAGGGCCATCTTCGGACTCCCCTCCCAGCCTCCCCTCCCCCTCCCCAAGGGCCTCTCTAGAACCTTCTCCAGGAACACCAGCAAACCACTACCTCCACCCCAGGCCAGCAAACTACACGTGGTCCAGGTCCTGCCCCTCTTCTCCGCAACCCCCCAGGGCCTCAGTCCCTCCTCCGGCCTCACCAATAGCTACGTTGGCTGCCAGGTTGTAGCCATAGTCGAAGCGGACGAGGCTCAGGTAGGAGACATGCGCGGTCAGCATTAGCAGCAGGAGGGCCCGGAAGGCGCTGGCCACGGCCGGGTGCTGCAGCCCCACGGTCCTGCCCCGCCATCCAGAGTTGCTCAGGTGGAGGGCGGCCCGTGCCCAGAGCAGCAGTCCCTGGGTATCCCTTCCCCCTGGCGTCAGCATGGGGAAGCCACTGCCCTCCTCCCCCAGGGGCCTGGGACCAGGGCCGCTCCCTCTACCCCGGAGTCCCCATCCAGAGCAGCCCGGTGTGTGTGTATGTGTGTGCATGTGTGTGCTGGGGTGCGAGGCCCCGTGGGCAAGACCCCCGGGGTGGGCGAGGCCAGCCGGTTCTGCCCCCAGGGCCTGGTTTTGCCCCTGCAGGGGCCGGGATGGGCTCACCTCACACAGCACAGATAGACGGAGTGTAGGATGACGGTGGAGGCACAGAAGTAATCCATTTTCTGAGGACAGGGAGAGCTGGATGAGGAGCCAGGGCCCCGAGAGCACCCACCAGGGATGGGGTGCAGGGGGCCAGGCGGGGCGGCGGAGCCTGCGCCCGGGAGTCCTAGGCCAACGGGACGCCGTGGGGGGTGGTGTCTATGTCCTGCGCCCCCTTCTGCCTGTCACCGTTTCACTCCTGAATTTAAGGGTCAGACCCTTGTAGTCCCGTTATACAACTTGTTCCAATGTCCGCGGCAGCCAGGCTTTGGGGGCAGTGGGGAGGCGCCCGCCAGGGCTCGGAACGCCGCGGAAGGCAGAGCGCAGGCGAGCCCCACAGCTGTGGGCCCAGGCCCGGGTGGCGCCCTCACTGGCTGGGTGACCCTGGGCGGGCGGCTGGGCCTTTCCAAGGTTCAGCTGCCTCGTCAGTTAAGAGCCAGTCCTCACACCTGCCTCACAAGGGTCAAGTGAGGCTCAGGTGCACGACGAGGTTAAAAAGGCCCAGCGCAGAGCTCTGTGATGGGGTCCCTAGGAAACCCCAGAGCCGGCCCCCACCCCTTCTGGGCTCCTCTGGGACTGCTTGGGAGCCGGAGGGGCGCTCACCTCTGTGAGGTTGGTGTCCTTGGTGTGGAAGACTGTGGACCAGAACCAAGCATTGAGGGAGACCTGCAGGGAGGGGCTGGTAAGCGCGGGGTCCTGAGCTGGGGACTGGCCCTGGGGCACCCACAGGGGTCTCACTTTGGAGCACAGAAACTTGCTTCCCCTTGCCCCCCAAGCCCCCTCCCCGCCCCCCTGCCCCCTAGGCCACAGGGGGGCCTCGGCCTCCGCAGGTTCCGCAGGTTCCGGCCTGGCCTGGGAACCAGTTCCGGCAGAACCAAGTTCCCTGCTTACTCAATCGCTAAGACAACAGCCCCCAGGGGGCCTCGCCTCCTCCCCCAACCGGCAGGTGATGACAGCCCCGCCCGGGCCAGGGGAGCCGGTGACCTCAGCCTCTGGGGGCGGAACGAAGTGGGTGGGGTGGAGGGGCTCGAGCCAGCTTGGGGCGTGTCCCGAGCAAAGCCAGCAAGGGAGGCAGATCAGGCCCATCCCGCTGGGGCCGAGTCTCAAAGGAGGAGGCAGGCCTGGGGAGCCCAGCTTCCTCCTGGGTGGGCCGGCCCAACCCGCCAGACCAGTGTCTGCTGCTCCCGAGCTCTGGGAGGAGCGGAAGGCTGGAGGGGCTGTGGTGGGCACCGGCCCAGGAGCACGTCTGGGGCCTTTCCCCTGGAAATTAACTGCAAGGAGACAGCACAAAAACCTCTTGCAAATGAGTCCTAGCTCTTGTGGGAGCCGGTGCGGTACCCATGGCGGAGGCCAGATCACGGAGAGAAGGGTGGGCTCGGGGGGCTCCTACACCGGGCTGGGAAGCCAGGGATAGCCAGTCAAAGGGAAAACAGACCCCCAGAGGTCTGGCGTGGGATGCACCACCGGAGACAGGGAGGGGTGCCCTGGGCCGGGGGAGGGGTGGGGCAAGCCTGCCTGATCCGGGTAAAGGCCAGGAATTTGGGTCCAGGACAGCAGGAAAACTGGCAGGGAAAAAGCCTCTCTATCCAGTCCTGCAGGAGGAAGTCCAGGCGTCGGGATGGGTCCCCTACTGCAGGCCCAAAGGGCTTATGAGAGCATGGGAAAAGCAGAGGGGTGGAGGCAGGCCAGGCTCTGTGCAAAGGCGGTCAGCAGTAGAAGTCTCTGGAGGCTCAGGTAGCCCCATGCAAGCCTGTCTGGCCTGGGTCCTAGGCTGAGTCTCCCTGCTTATGCTCCCCCATGACCTGGACAAAGGCCCTGCCCTCGGCCTGAGCTTCCCCCGTGACGAACCGGGAGCTAACCTGAGTGACCCTTCCTCCCTCTCCAGCCCTGACATCAGGGGATTTTTCCAAGTCCGACTGCTTCCTCTTTTGAAGATGGCCATCGAGTCCCGTCCTTGGTGCTGCCCCTTCCCCAGAGATGGTATATGAGGCATGGTCTGGAGCCTGGGAGAACATGTGGCTTCTCAGACACTGATCCCACAAGGCCTGTGAGGCTCGGAGCCAGCGTGGGGAGAGGAGCAGACCTGGGGCTGGAGGCAGGGCCCCGGGGCAGGCCAGGAATAGGGACGCCCTCGGGGAGGACAGTAGCCCTGGAGCCAGCAGGAGAGGGAGGTGGAGGGGAAGCCGGCAGGGACTGGCAACCAACCAGACCTCCTTGTCACCCATGGCAGAAAGGGAGAGGTGACAAGAGGACTGAGCTAAGTGGTGGCTCCGGGTATAGGGGAGACAGCACGGGCCCAGGGCTTGGCTCCACGGGACAGAGTGGGAGCTGCCTGGGCTCCTGTCCAACTGCCCCCCGGCGGGCCTTCCACTTACAGAGACCCACCCGAAGCCTGGTCTCTGCACCCCTGAAAGGCCCCCTCTCCCCTGGGCACTGTCCCATTATGAGGGACTCCTCTTCTTGGGAGAGAAGTGTCATTAAGAATGCAGGCCCCACGCCTGGGTGGCCCAGTGGGTAAAAGCCTCTGCCTTTGGCTCAGGTCATGATCTCAGGGTCCCATGGGCTCAAGCCCCGCATCCGGTTCTCTGCTTAGCGGGGAGCCTGCTTCCCCCCACCCCCGGCCCCCACCTCCGGCCTGCCTCTCTGCCTACTTGTGATCTCTCTGTCAAATAAATAAATAAAATCTTAAAAAAAGAAATAACGCAGGCCCCAGGGTCAGACTGCCAGGGTTCCAATCCTGGCCCTGCACTTCCCGAGTGTGGGCGAGTTATTTAGCCTTGCTGTGCCTCTGTCTTCTTATCTGTAAAACGGGAATAATCATAGTGTTCATAAGGATTTAATGAGCGATACAAGAGCAGTGTACAGCCCGGTGCCCAGGACACAGCAAAACATGACATGGTGTTTCTTCCCAATTTGTTGACCAGAATGGGGACCATCATATCTCTCCGCAGACTCGAGGCCAAAGAGGCCAAGTCTGCCTCCTGCTCTCCCTGAAGGCCAAAGAAGTCCAGGCGGAGAAAAGAGGTGGTCTCCCCGTGGTGGCCTAGCCACGCCCGCCCCCAAACTGTTCATGCTGGAGGCTGAATGTCCACAGCCTCCATAATAAGATGGGCCCTGGGTTCAAGTTCGACCTCAGTCCCTAAATAGCTGTGTGATCTTGAACCAGTAAAATCTCTGAGTTTCAGCTGTCTCATCTACCAAAGGGGCTTAATAATAATACCGACCGCATGAGCGGGTCCTGAAGATGCTGTCTGCAGAGTGCCTGGCAAAGGAAGCCCCTCAATGGACGGGTGCCGCCGTGGCCACCTGGCACACAGTGGGTCTCCCCTAAACGTCAGTCTCTCCCCGGGATTCACGGAAGAGATACTATTTCTCTTCACGCGGGGTCTGTAATCAAGACTCAAGTGAAGGGGACAGACAGATGCGGAAGGAAAGGAGAGGCTCGGAGACACAAGTGTGTGGTCAGCCAAGCTTGAGTAGAATGGGGGGGGGGGGGTAACGGCCAATCAGCCGGGCTGGGAGGGCACAGGGCTGCCCAGCAGGCACCGAGAGCTTTGTGTCAACACTGAGGAAAGGGGGAGGCCAGGGGCAGGGTGCCAACAAGGGTGGGAATGGAGGGGGACAGGGAAGGCTCGGGGAGGGAGAGCAGGAGGCTGTTTCAGTCTGTTGGAAAATAAGAAAATTGAGACCAAAATATCACAGCCGTGAAACTGGTCGGATGCCAAATGAGCCAGATCTGTCAGGAATTCGACCCCAGTGCTAAGCCCCAGTGCTCGGGGCTTGTCACTGACACCGTGGCGGTGGGGACATGTGGCTCTTTAAATAGCTCGGTGTCTCAGAAGTGGGGGAGGCAGAATGTTAACTATGAGGCCTGCTGCCATCCTGGCCTCCCCCCACCCCCCAGAGGCCACAGTGTCTCACCCCCTGCCTCAGGCAGGGTCACCCTGCCCCACCTCACCCCTGAGGGAGAAGAGGGACAAGGCGGATGGAGATAGGAGGAAGATAGCTTTTTCCACCATCAAAAGGGATTCCTTGATTTCCTGCCCTTGTCTGACCAGTGGGAAGTCCTTCCTGAAGTCTAACCACCATTCTGCTGCATGCTCGGCCTGTCTCTTCTCGTAGTTTCCGAAGCAGAGGCAGAGCACAGTCAGTCCCCGCCTCCATCCATCAGCCTACAGGGACAGTCTGGGCTCTCCTGGCCCCTCATCCTCTCCCCTCTACTTCTGAGGACCTTTCCTTACTGGACGAAGGGGCGGGGAACTGGTTTGGCCTCCTGGCTTTGTGGAGAGCAGGGGCCCCCAAATTTCCAGAAGTCAAAGGTCTGAGGTGTGAGAGCCGTGGCAGGCTCC
The DNA here is from genome assembly GCA_028533885.1 of Nasua narica. Taxonomy (NCBI): domain Eukaryota; kingdom Metazoa; phylum Chordata; class Mammalia; order Carnivora; family Procyonidae; genus Nasua; species Nasua narica. Next base: position 18,710,381 of record CM052804.1, on the reverse strand, counting down.
CCCGAGACCTGGCTCCCGTCCAGCCCAAGCCAGGTCCAAACGTCAAGGCAGAGATTACGCTCTTGTGCCAAAGCTTCGGCAGTCCTGCTGGGGCGGGGGTGGGAGGGGGGGGCGGGGGGGCGCTCCTCATTTCCCAGGGGAAAAGATGGCGACCACTCTCCCCAGACTTAGCCTGGAAAAGGCCTTCGGATCCCACCCCAACAGAAATCGGGAGCCTCACGAGCTCCAGAAGGCCCGCCCCAGACAAAGTCCAACACCACACCCTGCATTCAGCTCAGGATCCCTCCCTCCCGTAACCTCGGGCACAGAGGACTAAAGATCAAGTGTAAAATCAAACGGACTGGAGGCACCGAGACTCCGTCCCTCGAGGGCCTAGTGCCAGCATGTGCGGGTTCCATGTTCCAGAAGCCCATATCCCGTGGGGTGTCCTCAGGCACAGGCCCCAGGTATCTGCCCTCTCAACCCAACATCTGCTCTGTCCCTGAGGGTCCCCCGTGGACTGGACTGCGGGGTACCGGCAGGCCCGACCCTCCCCAAGAAGGAAGCTGAGTGGCAGATACCAGCGAGATGAAAGACCCAAGAATCAGGAGATGAAGAGGAGAGTTGTGACGTGATCCCTGGCAAAGGCTGGGACTCTCTGAGGTCCCCCGGACCCACGGGTCTAACCAAGGAGGCGCTAAGCTTTGTTCAGAGAGGGCGGGCAGGGCTGTCCAGCGGTCTCTAGCAGGGGTGGGGGCAGGGGGTGCAGGCCATGGGCCCAGATAGCAGTGACCCTGGAAGAACCCCAAGGGAAAGGAGACAGGTGTACCCTCCTCAATTTCTCTGCCCTTCCTGCTTTCTTGGCCAGGACCAAACTCCCTCCCCTGAGAGAGGCCTAAACAGAAAGCGGTGGTACCTGGCCACCCAGGCCCAGGATAAAGTAAGCGGATGCCAGGCCCCGGCCTACACAAGCATCCCTGCCCTTCAGCACTCGGAGCCTCTCTGGGCCACCTTACCTCCCTCCACTCCCCTCCACCCAGCCACACCAAGCCCACTGACCTTTCCAAGGCCGCCTGTGGCGGTCCCACCTCCCCCACCTTCCGACCCTCTGCGCCTGCCGTGCCTCCAGCCTAAGACACAGAAATCCAAGCTCCTTTCCCCTCATGTGTATGTGTCTAAGCCCGACCAGGCCTTTGAGTCCCCGATGGACCCTGTCCCCCTCTCTGGGCTTCCCCAACAGACTTTTCCACTTAAGAGGACATGGTCTCCCTCCCAACCTTATGGCTCCCAGGGCTCTGACCATATTCTTCCCCCGTTGGGCTAGCCGGACCTGCGCCTCCCCCGATGCTCGACTTCTTGGGGCAGGGGCTTCCGTTCCCACCAGTGTTAACCCTGGCCTCTACCCACAGCAAATGGTCAGCAGACATTTATCCGTGTATGGGAGAGCCCAGCAGAGGAGCTAAGCGCTCTTACGGCCCCAGAGCCAGTCCCGGAGGCCAACCTGTCTCACCCGGTCACTAACTTGTGAGCTGCTGACTTTGAACCAGGTTTTCCTGCTCTGAGCCTTGCTCAGAGCGCACAGTGGTAATAAGAGGCTTGAATGAGAAAATATATGTAAAGTACTTAGGACGAAGTCTATTACGTAATTCATAACACTTATTATGAATATTTGTTAAACAGAAAAGATTAAGGAGGGTCGACATTTCCCAGGGGCTTAACGGCTTCCCCCCCTGCCCTCCTTCCAATCCCCTTCTCCTGAGTCTGAGGCTCGGCCTGGACTTCTTAGCACCCCCGATGCTACCAGTTTTCCGAAGGTCCTCAGAGACCTTGGGGTGGCCAGATCCAGGGGTGTCCTTCAGTTCTCTTAACCGTCCAGCAGAATTCCAGAGAACGGCCTCCCCGCTCCTCCCTGTTCCTGTCCCGGGGCTTCCCACCCACACAATATCCTAGTTTTCCACCATCCCTCCAGCCACTCTTGTCTCTGTTGCGGGCTCACGCTCCTTCGTCAGACCTTTATGTTTTGGGGGCCCATTGGGGCCCCATCCTAGACCCCTTCTCCTCTCTCCTGCTGAGGCTCGTCAGCGCGGCCAATATAGCAAGAGTGCAAACTCAGGAGCCGGATGCCTGGGTTCAAACCCTGGCTCCTGGGGCAGGTTACTTTACCTTTTCAGTCCTTGGTTTTCCATCTATAAACTTGGGATAATAGTACCACCTATTCATAAGCTTATTATGGGATTAATGAGATTAAGATTTGTAAAATGCTTAGAATGGTATTTGACATACAATAAGAGCTATGTATGTGTTTGTTAAAGAAATAATTTTTTTTTTAAGATTTTATTTATTTATTTGACAGAGGGACAGCAAGAGAGGGAACACAAGGTAGGGGGAGGGAGGAGACGCAGAGGAAGAAGCAGGCTTCCCGCTGAGCATGGAGCCTGATGCGGGGCTCAATCCTAGGACCTCAGGATCATAACCCAAGCCGAAGGCAGATTCTTAACAACCAAGCCACCCATATGCCCCAGAAATAAATTTTAAAAAATGTTGGGGTGCCCGGGTGGCCCAGTCGGTTAAGCATCTGCCTTTAGCTCAGGTCATGATCCTGGGGTCCTGGGATTGAGCCCCGCATTGGGCTCCCTGCTCAGCCGGGAGCCTGCTTCTGCATCTACCCGTCCCGCATAACTCGTGCTCTCTCTCTCTCTCTCTCTCTCACAATAAAATCTTTAAAAAAAAATGTAATAACCTCAAAACATAGCTCAAACATAGTCTCTTTAATACCTCCCTTCCCAAGACCCATGCCCCGCCCCAGTCTAGCTACCGTGCCCTATGCTGAAATGCTGAAACTCACTAGCCCCTGCACCCACTCCCACCCCTCCAATCTGTTGGCTACACAATAGCCAGAATGAGCTTTCCAAGCAAACCTACTCCTGAAACCTCTCCTCTTCAACCCTTGTGGCTTCCTCCTGAGACTTTGAGAGTCAAGATCTAAAGTGTTAATGTGCCCCTAGGCTCTCCACAGGCTTGCCCCCTTCGCTGCCCACCTGCCCACCTGTCTCGCACCCACTCCCTGGCTTCCTGCATGGCAGGCCTCCCGGCCTTTCAAGGTTCTCACTCTCTTCTGTCTGTGCACATTCTGCATCTTCTGTGTAGATGACTCCTCCTACTCTCCCTGAATTCACCTAGCTAACATTCATTCATCATTCCGATCTTACTTCCAAGGCCCCTTCCTCCGGGAAGCCCTCCCCGACTGCCTGGTACTGGTCTGGTCCAGTGTCCCCTCACACGCCCCTACAGCACATCTCCTCCACTGCGCTTTTCCAGACTTACACTTTTACCTTCAACTGTGTGCTTGTGTGGTTATGACCAGAGGGCAGGAACCTTTGTTTGTTTGTTTGTTTAAGTAAGCTCTACACCCAACGTGGGACTTGAATTCAGGACCCTGAGATCAAGAGTTGCATGCCCTCCGGCCGAGCCAGCCAAGCATCCCATGTTTTCATATACTTTTGGCTCTCCAGCACTCAGCCACGCACTGGGCACATGGGAGGGGCTCGACACACGAATGAATGGCTGCTGCTTTGGTGGCAGGCAGGCGAGGGAGCACAGAAGCTTACAGTGGGGGCTCTGAGGGCAGCCTCTTACTCTCGCACCCTCCCCAAGGTCGTCACGGTGCGGGGCTGTACCCTAGTCCATGGATCTCACACGACTCCAGGGCCCCGACGCTGGCTCCCCTGACTGGCCGCACGGGAAGCTCCGAGCCCTCTCTGGATACTCACACGGAACATATTTCAGTTTCTCAGGGATGGTCTAAGACCAGGCTGAGCTCTACATGGAGTTCTGTGGCTGCCATACCTCCAGGCCTGGGCTGGGACTGAGGGTTGCTTGGACTCGTCCAGAGGGGTCCCTCAGGCATGCTCCCTACCACTCATCGCATCTCCTTCTGTGCTTGTAAATTGCCCTACTGGGTCTCTTAGTGGCTTCCGCCCTCAGGACAAAATGTTTCTCTCCTCCCTCCCTTCTTCCCTCCCCCCCAGACAGCCTGGCCTAGGACTCTGCGAGAAACGAGAAACGTAAGGTCTGATCCAGCACCTTCCCTGTTTTCTCCCTAGGCCTAACCACCCACAGCTGCAGTTTTCAACCTGGAAAACACAGGGGAAGGCAAGCCCTGTTGGGTGAGAACGGGGATGGAAGAGTTCCTCCTTCCTAGATGAGGGTGTAGAGCAGGAGTCCCGCCAAGTTACCTACCCAGGCGAAGGCCACGCAGGTGGGATACATGGGGGAGGAGGCTGGCACGGAGGTGTGGTAGCGGCACAGCATCACCAGACTGGCCAAACCGTTGAGGAAAGAGGCCATGGCAGAAGCTGGCTCTTGGAAGAACAGGAACCGGGAGAAGGGCCACTGAAAAGGGAGCACATGGAGGGGGCCTGAGGGGCAAGCAACCCCCAGCTAGCCCGACCTCCTTTTCCTTGACATGCCACATCAATGGGTCTTCAGCTGGTTCCTTAGCTCTGGACCTTGGCCAAAGCCTCAGGTACAGTCCCTCTTTGGGTCACTGAGCTCTCCTCCAGTCCCTAGCTGAAGGTCCTCCCTGTGTGCTGGCCAGCATTCATAGCACTGTAAGCCTGCTCTCTGGGAAGACCAGGCGGGCCAGTGTAGATGGCTCAGTATGGCCTAGTGGAAAGAGCATAGACTTGCCAAGCTTTTGCCAAGCAAAAGAAAGCATGCTGGGAGGGCGGGTGGTGGTAAGGAAATTCGTCCTTGTAGCATGGTGGACATTCAGCCACCCTAAGAAGTCCACCACCACTCTCTGAGATCATACAGCTTCCCAGACCTTGTAAGTCCAAATCCAGAGCCAAGACTCACTGGCTCCATCCGATTATATGAAAACCAGAGATTTTGAGAATAGGCATTAGCCCCAAACACCCACCCATATCACCCCACAGCTCAGACTGCCCGACTCAGGGCTATCTTTCTCCTACAACTGTCACCATATACCTACCCCGACCCTCCAACTCACCTTGCCATGGAACTGAGGCACTTTGTGACCTTCCTTGAGGTAGAGGCCAACAGTGACCCACATACACTCATACCTACAGTCGTCCTGACAGGTCCAGCCTGAAACAGAGAAATGGGGCCTGGTGAACTCCCCATCATGGGAGGCCCAGAGAGAGCTCAAAGGGGACCCAAACTCAAATCCAGGCTAAGAGGGCCTGCAGGTTGGAGAAAACCAGATGAAATCTCAAAATTCTAGCTTCCCACTTGGAAGTATGAGAGATGGTGAGCCACATACATAAAGGAAAGGTGTGTACGCGCACACGCGTGTTTTAGGGGATGAGGGTGTGCCACGAGCAAACAGAGACCTTTCTTCTCTTCTCCTTCCACCAAGATGGGAACTTTGGCATCTGACAGGCTCATCAATGGATGTTTGTTCTTGCTGAACATGGGGTTTGCTCTCACTCGCCAGGGAGGAACTCTTGCCATCTTACCCTGCTCCCATGAAAATGAAGCTCTGCTTTTCCAACTTGATTTCCCATACTTCTTTTCATGCACCCTGCACCCTGCTCCCTGACTAAACCAAGCTACCGGGGACGCACCCATCTGCCCAGGGCCTCCATTCTCTCTGTTCCGTCTGGAATGCAAAGCATAGTAAAGAGCACAAACTTGTAATCAGACGGGCCAGAACTGGAAACTCCACTTTATCACTTTCTGACTGTGTGACTTAGGGCAGGGCACTTAACCCTGTAAAATCGGGTGAAAAGAAACCACCTTAAAGGGTTGTGAAAATTACCGGACCTACTGTGACAGTCACACACCAGCTGACCACTATGGCCACAGGTCCAAATTTAATGTATCCATCCTGAAGCCCTTCCTTCACAGAATGTTCCAAGATGATCGCTGCCCCTACGGTCTCAAAGCCAGAAACGATTCCTTCTTGGCCCATATGCTCCTATTGCTTGACTTAAGAGTCCTTTAGGACTCAAATCAACCTCTCCCTTGGGCTGGAGAAGGCTAATGTCCCCGTGAAGACTGTGACTCCGAATGCCAGGACTCTGGGTCCGATTTCAGTGTCATTCTAAGGCCAGTACCGAGGAATATTAAATAAATACCTAAGTGAATAAATAAAAAAGTAAGTAAGACTGGCTGATGCTGCACTGATCACCCTGGGGATCCATTCTCACTCATAACGGACACCGGGGGAAACCGAAGGTTCAGAGGTGGTTTAGGGGCACAAGGGGCGGGGCCAAGGCTGAGGGGCGGGGCCAAGGCTGGGGGCGGGGCACGCCGCGGGGTGGGGCTTACCTGCTAGACTCATGTAGATTGGCTGGCGGGAGCGGAAGTGCCTCAGTGCGCCCCCCGAGCAGTTCCGCTCCTCGCAACGGTGCACGCAGTCGCGGTACACCGGCTCGCGGTCGCCCTGGGAGCCGCTTGCCAGTGCGGCCGCCCCAGCTAGCAGCACCAGCCGCGCCGTCCGCCCAGCCATCCCTTCAAGCTGGCCCTCCGCCGGCGGAGGAGCTTAGGAGTCTTCACTTCCGGAGTAACCGGAAGTGCCTTGTGTTCTTTATTCTGCTCTCCGGTGACGTCCACCCGCTTTACATAAAAGTGCCCGGATTTTTGTGGGCGCCTGCCCCGCCCCTCGTTTTACTGTCATCTCCATATATTGAGGACAGGGCTAAGGGAAGGGGAACGCCAGGTAGATTAAGTAGCAAAATAAACTGGTCTTTTTATCAACATGCGTCCTCTTTCTTCTCCATGCTCTCTTTTATGAAGTACGGTTATCCTTCTGTCACCAGCCCCGTCGACTTTCACTTCCTAATGTACCTGGAACTGCCTATTTCTCTCCATTGGCACCACCCTGCTTAAAGACCTCATCATCTGTCGCCGAGACAGTCGCAGTGGCCCCTCACTAGTCTCCCTGCCCCTCCTTTTGAGCCCATCGACTCCGCGTTCCGTTAACAAATTAAAATTTGACCGTGTGACTTCTTAAATGCTTTACTAGCTCCCAATTACCCTGCGTCAGACTCAAGGGGCCATGTTTGTCAACCCTCCTAGTTTTACTTCGTCTGTATCATTCATCCTCTCACGCCTACTTATTCTTCTAGTCTCAATATAAACACCATTTCTGAGGGTGGTAACACCTGGAGGGTGATATAAGATACAAGTGGTATGTTCTCCCCAAGGGGGGTGGGGACCCCTGCTGTCTTGTTTACCACTCTACTTCCAGCACTAGGACAGAATTTGGCTCTGTTAGGCGCTGAGAACTCATTTCTTTTCTTTCTTTCTTTTTCTTCTTCTTTTTTTTAAATGAATGAACAATGTTAATTCAATCTAGGAATTTGAGTGCTAAACCCAGGGCTGTCAAATCACCAACTGCGATACAGACCACCCTGAGATAGGAGAGGTGTAATATTTCAAAGAAAATCAAGAAGAGGACTTTGGGAATAGGATGTTTGCTCTAATATCCATCCCCTACTCCAGGCATCACCACCAGGACACACACACATACCCATCTCATCGAAGCATTGAAGCCTTATCGATAGATGCCTAATTAGTGTGTATAGATTAATGAAAGGCTTTCCTTCTTTCCCAATCTCCACACCCCGGGTAAACTTTTCATTTTCATATTGAGAAGTGGAATGAACAAGAAGTAAAATTGGATTCCACTCACTTGCTCATTTAGCAAACATTTCCTGAGTACTTAGCTCTAGCACCATGCTAGGCAAGACACAACTCCAGGAGGCACCACTCATATTGTATTTTCTGTGAATAGCGCTCAGGGGTGCACCATCCACACTGTATTTTCTGTGAATGGTTCCTCTTCAAGTTAAATATAACATGAATAGTATCCCCTGGAGTTGAACACCCAGTCGATAATGATTGGGAAGCTGAAAGGAACAAAACAACCACTCAGCCCTCCAGGAGCTGACCAGAAGCAATCTAGTGTTAATACTACTTTGCATCTGATAGATCAGTCTTTTTCTACTACATTATTTCATTTTGTCCTTACTATAAATCTGGGTTCAAATTTTTTTTTAAAGATTTTATTTATGGGACACCTGGGTAGCTCAGTTGGTTGAGCGACTGCCTTTGGCTTGTGTCATGATCCCGGTGTCTTGGGATCGAGTCCCGCATCGGGCTCCCTGCTCCACGGGGAACCTGCTCCTCTCTCTGCCTCTGCCTGCCTCTCTGCCTGCTTGTGTTCTCTCTCTGTTAAATAAATAAATAAAATCTTTTAAAAAAAAGATTTTATTTATTTATTTGACAGGGAGGAGAGACATCACAAGTAAGCAGAGAGGCAGGCAGAGAGAGAAGGGGAAGCAGGCTCCCCGCTGAGCAGAGAGCCCGTTGCGGGATCCCAGGACCCTGAGATCATGACCTGAGCCGAAGTCAGAGGCTTTAACCCACTGAGTCACCCAGGCACCCCTGGGTTCAAATTTTTTTAAAAAAGATTTTCATTTATTTATTTGACAGAGAGGTGGAGAGAAAGCACAAGTAGGCAGAGCAGCAGACAGAGGGAGAGGGAGAAGCAGGCTCTCTGCTGAGCAGGGAGCCTGATGCGGGGCTCAGATCCCAGGACTCTGGGATCACGACCTGAGCAGAAGGCAGCTGCTTAACCAACTGAATCACCCAGGTGCCCCTCTGGGATCAAATTTTTAATGAGCATTCTCACTTATTTTGTTTAAAGATTTAATTAATTAATTAACTAATTAATTAATTAATTTGAGAGAGAGCATGAGCACAAGCCAGGGAGTCGGGGGAGGCAGAGGGGAGAAACCAACTCCCCACTGAGCAGGGAGCCGCCTCTCATGACTGGAGCCAAAGGCAGATGCTCAATAGACTAAGCCACCCAGGAGCCCCATTAAGAATCTTCATTTAAAGATGAGGGAATTTGGGTTCCTGGGTGGCTCGGTTGGTTAAGTGACTGCCTTCAGCTCAGGTCATGATTCCGGAGTCCCAGGATGGAGTCCTAGGATCGAGTCCCTTATCGGGCTCCCAGCTCCACGGGGAGTCTGCTTCTCTTTCTGACCTTCTCTCTCATGCTCTCTCTCACTCTCTCTCAAATAAATAAATAAAATCTTTAAAAATAAAGAAAATAATAAAGATGAGGAAATTTAAGGGTGCCTGGATGGCTTAGTCAGTAGAGCACACGACTCTCTCTCTTTTTAAGATTTTATTTTATTATTATTATTTATTTTATTTTATTATTTTTTAAAGGTTTTATTATTTATTTATTTGACAGAGAGAAACAGCGAGAGAAGGAATACAAGCACAGGGGAGCTGAAGAGGGAGAAGCAGGCTCACCGCTGAGCCGAGAGCCAGATATGGGGCTGGATCCCAGGACCCTGGGATCATGACCTGAACCGAAAGCAGATGCTTAGCCAACTGAGTCACCCAGGGGCCCCTAAGATTTTATTTTTAAGTAATCTCTACACCCAACATTAGACTTGAATTCACAACTCTGAGATCAAAAGTAAGTCACAGGCTTGATCTCTGGGTTGTAAGTTTGAGCTCCACTTTGGGTGTAGAGATTACTTAAAAGTAATTTTTTTTTAAAGATTTTACTTATTTATTTCAGAGAGGGAGAGAGAGCAAGCAAGCAAGAATGAGCAGGGGGAGGGGCAGAGGGAGAAACAGACTCCCTGCTGAGCAGGGAGTCAGACCTGGGGCTCCATCCCAGGCCTATGGGATCATGACCTGAGCGGAAGGCAGAGGCTTAACCGACTGAGCCACCCAGGTGCTCCCAAAATAAAATCTTTTTAAAAAATGAAGAAATTTAGAATAAAAGAGGATAAAATCCTAACAAAGCAGGATTCTTCCTTTGAGTAACCTCTGGAGTAGAGATAGGGCTCTTCTAAAACCTTTAAGTTTCTGATTTTGGAGGCTTCACCCTATATCACATCAAACATTAAAAACGAAGGACAGGGGCACGCCTGGGTGAAGTAGTCGTTGAGCGTCTGCCTTAGACTCAGCTCAAGATCCCAGGGGCCTGGGATCAAGCCCCGCATCATTAGGCTCCTTGCTCAGCAGGGAGCCTGCTTCTCCCTCTCCCACTCCCCTTGCTTGTGTTCCCTCTCTCGCTGTGTCTCTCTCTCTCTGTCAAATAAATAAAAATAAATCTTTTTTTTTTTTTAAGATTTTATTTATTGATCCCAGGACCCTGGGATCATGGCCCGAGCCGAAGGCAGACGCTTAACGACTGAGCCACCCAGGGGCCCCCAAATAAATAAATAAAATCTTTAAAAATTTTTTAAAAAATTAAAAGGAAGGGAAAATGTAAAAAGAACAGTTTCAGGTAGTCACACATGCGCAGTTACATAATCAGATAACGTAAATAGGGAGGGGGGTAAGGAATAGGGAGGGAGGAGAAGGCTACTTTGGGTTGGGTGGTCTGAGAAGGCCTTTTTGAGAATGTGACATTTGAGCTGAAACCTCTGTGACCAGAAGGAACCAGTCCTGCTAACACCTGGGGGCAGATTGTTCTAGGCCGAAGGAACAGCCAGTGCAAAGGCCCTAAGGCAGGAACAAATCTGACATCTTTGGAAAACAAACAAGAAGCTCCTGTGGTTGGAAGGCTATGAGGTTGAAATGACAGCGATAGACTAGATTCTGTCAGGTCTTGGGTCATAGTCAATGGGAAGTCATTACGAGATGTTTTAGCACTCAAACAAATGAAACTTATGTTTAAAACATTTACTTTGGGGCACCTGGGTGGATCAGTCCGTTAAGCGTCTGCCTTTGACTCAGGTCCTGGGATCTGACTCAGGAGCAGATTTTTTTTTTTTTTTTTTTTTTGCAGACCAGTCTGTGCCTTTATTGCGGACCGGCTGCTTGAGAGGGATGAAGCGGGACGAGTGAGTGGCCCCGATGCCCGGCCTGCCGTGCTTGGTGATGGAGAACTCGCCCAGGTAGTGGCCGATCATCTCGGGCTTGAGTTCCACCTGGTTGAAGGTCTTGCCGTTGTAGACGCCCACCGTGCTGCCCACCATCTCCGGCAGGATGATCATGTCCCGCAGGTGCGTCTTCACCGCCTCGGGCTTCTCCATCGGCGGCGCCTCCTTCTTGGCCTTGCGCAGCCACTTGAGCAGCGAGTGCCGCTTCCTCCGCAGCCCGCGATTCAGCCGGCGCCGCTGCCGCGCGCTGTACAGCTGCATCAGCTGCTCGTAGGACATGTCCCGCAGCTGGTCCAGGTCCACGCCGCGGTAGGTGAATTTGGGGAACGTGCGCTTCTTCTTCTGCTCCACTTCCGCCATCTTGTTGGCTCTCCGGAAAGCTTTTTTTTTTTTTTTGAGATAGATAGAGAGAGAAAGCATGAGAGGGGAGGAGAAGGTCAGAGGGAGAAGCGGACTCCCCACAGAGGCGGGAGCCCGATATGGGACTCGATCCCGGGTCTCCGGGATCATGACCTGAGCCGAAGGCAGTTGCTCAACCAACTGAGCCACCCAGGCGCCCAAGGCTATTTATTTTATTTTTTTTTTCTCAGGTCCTGGTCCTATCCAGGGTCCTGGGATCGAGCCCCACATGGGGATCCCTGCTCAGTGGGAACTCTGCCTCTCCTTCTCCCTCTGCCTCTGCGTTCTCTCTCTGTCTCTCAAATAAATAAATAAAATCTTTAAAAACAACAACAAAACATCTACTTTGGCTGCTATAGGAAAAGGAGGCGGGTAGGATTGAAAGAGGGCAAGAGCAACACGCAGGAGATCAGAGGGTAGTGCTTTCACCCCGAGGAGACTTGACAGAGGCTTCGATGAGCTGGTGGTAGAGGCAGGAAAAGCACAGATTATTGGAAGAGGAATCGATAGATCTGAGAACGACTGGATGTAAAAGGCAACGAGAACAATCATCCCGTCGGAGCACCTGGGGGGCTCAGTTAAAGCCTCTGCCTTCGGCTCAGGTCATGGTCTCAGAGTCTTGGTCTCAGGGTCTCAGGGTCGTGGGATCGAGCCCCCGCATCGGGCTCTCTGCTCAGCGGGGAGCCTGCTTCCTTTTCTCTCTCTGGCTACTTGTGATCTCTCTCTGTCAAATAAATAAATAAAATCTTGAAGAAGAAGAAGAAGAATCATGAATATGCGTCCAGTGAATGAAATAATCTGAAACTGGAATTGTCACCCCAGATCAGGACTTTGTGATTGCCACAGTTTTATGCTTCTGGAAACATCCTGGGCTTCTCTTCCCCTGATTAAAAGCCAGAGGCAAGAGCGTCCTCATTTGGGGCGCCTGGGTGGCTCAGTGGGTTGGGCCTCTGCCTTTGGCTCGGGTCGTGATCTCAGGGTCCTGGGATGGAGCCCTGCATTGGGCTCTCTGCTCGGCGGGGACCCTGCTTCCCACCCCCACCCGCCACCTGCTTGCGATCTCTCTCTCTCTGTCAAATAAATAGAATCTTAAAAAAAAAAAAAAAAAAAAAAGAGTGTCCCCATTCACACCCCAGGAGTCTGCATCTCCAGCAGCAAGCAAGGGAGTTTGGAGTCCTGAGGGACAAGTAGAGCAGGAAAGCTCAGTGTTTGTGCAACAAAGAATCTGGAATCTGGCAGAGGGAAGGCTCAAGGGGGCTTTCAAGAGATCAGCCTGGGGTTGAAGCAGTCACTGCTCCCGCACTGAAGTCTAAAACAGCAACCAGGAACTATTCAGTCCAACTTTCATATTTCAGAGGGCAAAATGAAGCCTTCTTCAAGGCCACAGAGCCCAGCTACTGTCTGAGGAAAGATCCCCAGACAAACCGAGGGTGCGTGTTAAATGGCCAGCCCAAACCCTCAGACAGCACAGGACACGGGAACCCAAACGATGACGGTCTTGCATGTACCAGCCAGGAGGAAAGCCCTGGCTGCTTCATGCATTAAAGCCAGGTGAGGCTGAGGGCACAAGAATGCTTTTTGTCTTGGCAAAGCAGCCTAGAGAGAGCGAGAAAGGCGAACTCCCTAGGCCTTGGGCCTGCATTCCTGAGCTGGGGTGAGAAGGGCTGAGGGAGCAGGCCCGGGGTCAGCATGTCTGGTATGTTGGTGTGGGCTCTGCCCTTTCTACCCAGGGACTAGGCTGACCCTGGGGCCAGGGAGCAGCCTCCTGGTGGCTAGGTAGCAAGTGTTCTTAAAAGGCCACCTGTAGAAGGGCAGACTTTCTTTTTCTCCCTTTCTTTCTTTCTTTCTTTCTTTCTTTCTTTCTTTCTTTCTTTCTTTCTTTCTTTCTCTTCTTCATATTTTATATATTTATTTGACAGAGAGAGAGAGAGAGAACGCACAAGCAGGGGGAACAGCAGAGGGAGAGTGAGAAGCAGGCTCCCCACCAAGCAGGGAGCCTGATGTGGGGCTCAATCTCAGGACCCCGAGATCATGACCTGAGCAGAAGGCAGACGCTTAACCGACTAAACCCCCAGGTCCCCTAGAAAGGCAAAGTTTCTTATCAGAAGCTTCCAAATTCCACTCTCTTGTGGCCCCAGGGAGGCCTTGTGCCTACTCTCGGGGGGATTCCTTCCACGTAACTAATTCACACAGATGCTTCCCCAGCAACTCCCGCCCCAGACTCAAGGCCCTGTGGAGTAGGCCCCAGTTTGTGCCCCGGACCTCGGACTGTGGACCGTCTCCTCCCTTTATCTGTTTGTTTTCAGTCCTCTGACCCCAGGTTGGCTGGTGAGGTAGGCAGAAGGGAGGAGACACACACACACACACACACACACACACACACACACACCCCGAGGCCTCCCATGTCCCCCAGTCTCAGAGGCTGGTCAATGATTGACTGGCATTTCACAGGCTGCTGGTTTCAGACTGGAGCTCGTTGACCCTCAGAGGTCACCTCCCTAAGCCAGAGCACCGCCCTGCCTCTTCGGTACCAGGGGTCTGGCCCTGCACCTCCGCCACGCACAGGCCCCCTACCTCTGGGGTGGGGGGGAGGACCCAGGACATCTGCCCTCTGCCCCTCCTTGGCTCTCCTCTACCCTGCAGTTGCCCCTTTCCTCCTGTCTCCCTCTCCACAGGCCCCTCACTGGACCCTTCTGGCAAACTCTCAGGCTCCCCTCCCTTCCCCCTCTGAAGCCCCCCTCAACCTCTGTCCCTTAGACATCCTCTTCCCTTGGCTCTCCCGCCAGGCCCTGCTGGAGAGGCAGTGGAGGGGAGAAGCGAATCAGCAGCGCCCACCCCTGCCCCCCTTCTTCTCCTCTTGTCAAACACCAGATAAGGTTTTTTCCCCTTCCTTCCCGGCTCTGAATGGGCTCATTCTCTTTGGAAGACTGGCCCCCCTCGAGCCGCCTCCCCAGGCGTGAGTTCTGACCCCGCTCCTCCCCCATCCCCACTCCGGCCCCGCTCCCGCTGGCCCCGCCTTCTCTGGGCAGCCCACTGGGCCTGAGCATTGTCTCCAGTCCGGGGTTGGGGGCGGGAGGGGGGGGGGCGCGGTTCCCGGGATCTGGGATGCAGAGAGGGTGTGCTTGTTGCCTGGGTGGGAGATAGGCAGTAGGAGGACACGGGATCTTTGTGGGGGAAGGACTGGTAGTTACCGGGGTGTCTTCGAGAGCCCTTCTCAAGCTCCGCTATGGGGTGGGGGAGTGCTGGGGGAGGGTGGGTTCATGGTACCCTTGATTGGGGACTCTGGAGCAGAACGCATGAAACTAAAGCCTTCTGGTTCAGTTTCCCTTAGTTCCCTTGGAATTTCAGGGTTCCTTTTATGCAAAATGGGGAAAGATAACATTTGCCTCATCTGACATCCCAGGACTCAGCGAGATGAGAGGAGTGTGGCTCCCAGGACAGCCTGGGGGGCGGGGATGGGTCCAGTAAAGGACGTTCCACAGCAGCTCTCCTGGCTGGACAGACCCTCCTAACTCCAGAGAAGGGGCGTGTAGGAGGACCTGGGGGAAAAGGAGACATCTCTAACTCTGACCCTAATGCCACCCCAATGAAGAGCAAGAGCGAGCACTCCAGTGCGTGATCAGCAAGGGACTCTTGGAGCTAGGTCCAGGTCTCCTCTCCCTCAGGGCTGAGAGGCACCTTGACTAGGTCCCCTGGGTTTGGGTTTGTGATGGCTGAGGGCAGTAGACTGGTTTGGGCTAGCTCTTCCCCTTTCCTCTCGTTAGGCCCGAGACAGATGCTCTGGGCAAATTGGTTAACTCATGGGAGCATCTTTTCCTTGATCCCATCCTCACACTAATCAACCTCAGCTCTAAGGCTAGAGAAAATAGGGGTGTTCATGCCCATCCTGAAGGACCGCCATGGTGTCCACCCCCCCAGGAGTATTTCTTGAACATTTGCGACTACTATCCAAGCAATAAATCCATTGTATATCACCGCTCAGGATTCACATACCCTTACCCACACTAACATGTCATGAGCACAGTCATTTCGATTCCATTCTATTTTTTTTTAAAGATTTTATTTATTTATTTGACAGAGAGAGAGAGATCACAAGTAGGCAGAGAGGCAGGCAGACAGAAGGGGGGAAGCAGGCTCCCCACTGAGCAGAGAGCCCAATGTGGAACTCGATCCCAGGACCCCGAGATCACGACCTGAGCCGAAGGCAGTGGCTTTAACCCACTGAGCCACCCAGGCGCCCCTATTCCATTCTATTTCTTACAGAAAAAAGAGACTCGTCTTGATCATCTAACTTGGTTTGATGACTGACCTTCCAAGAGAACCTAACCTGCAGTTTGCACATGGCTAGCTCGAGCCAGAGGTGGACTTTTACGATGGTGTTAAAGAAGTGTAAGCCTCAGACCCCTCATTTGCATATATGTATCTAATTTTGTGCTCATAACTTTGTATTCCTTATCTTGAAGGGGGTCCCCCAAATTTCATAAGCTTCAGGTACCACAAAACCTGCATCTTTCCCAGTATAAGTAAACCTGCGACTTTATCGAGCAATTACCTTGCACTACATACGGTTCTGAGTGCATCACCAATGCTGTCTTCTTTAACCCCTAGGACAGTATGCCAGATGCTGTCTTACAAGTGAGCAAACTGAGACCCAGAGAGGCTTGGTCCCTTGCATAAGATCATATCACTAATATGTGGCTGATCCAGACATTTGAACCCAGGTCGTTCTGATCCCAACCCCCCTACTGTGAAAATGCCTGCCTATAATGCTGCTAGGAATATGAAAACAGTTTAAGAAATGCTGGTGTCCTTCATTCTCCAGTCCTCAGCAGTCCTTGACCAGCACAGGCATGCTCTGCTCTTGGCCGAGGCATTCCAACCAGAGTTACCGGCCTTAGGAAGGAAAAAATAAGGGATGCTCAGTTAAATTTGAATTTCAGCTAAACGACGATTAATGTGTTAATTAAGTATGCCCCATGCATTTTTGGTTGGAATTTCCAACGGAAACACACCTTCCTTCTGTCACCCCCACCCTATCCCCCACTGGGACTTAAGAACAGGATCCAGGGCTCTGCCCAGTGGGGAGGCGGAATGCTAGTAAAAAGCAAAGGACAGAAAAAGAACTTTGGATGAATTGGTGCCGAGTGTCCCCGTAAACCAACAAAGGGTTGTTCTTTGAAAGATTAAGTTGGATGTGTCTCCGATTGTAGGCCCCGTATTAAAACTGCTTTTCAGATTGGAAAAGATGCCTAAAAGATTCGAGAAGGTATGCCAGGGAGTCCCGGAGGCCATGAGTTAAACACAACCCCCCCCCCCCCCACCTCCTTTACTATCAATTTGATTTGAGGATGTTGTGGGAGAACCATTATTGGATATTTTTTTAAAATAGGCACAGGATGGAGTAGGGTGCAAACTTGCCGGGAACGTCTGCGGTAAAACCTGCTACTTCAAGGAACGTTAAGGACGGCAGGCTGAAGCATTGGCCCGGGATTCCCCCCCCGGGTTGTGTGTATGTCGTTGGGGGGGTGGGGGTGGCGATCGCCGTCCCCTGTTTTAGGGTTCTCGGTGGGAACGCGCGAGAAGTGCGCAGGCAACCCCGGCGTCCGGGCGCAGGGAGGGGCGCACCCCAGGCCTGCGCGCCGAGGGAGAAAGTGAAGCTGGGAGTTGCCACTCCCAGGGACTCGCTGGAATGCGGTGGAGGGGGTGGGGGGGGGCGAGCCGGGAGCGCGCTCGCTCCCAATCACGGGAGGCGGAGGAGGTGGAGGAGGAGGGCTGCCTTGAGGAAGTACAAGAATGAAGTTGTGGAGCTGAGAGTCTCCTGCGTCTAGCCCCGAGAACCGAGCAGAGCCCCCAGCCAGCCGCCCGGCCCTTCGCCGCCCGGTCCAGCCCAAGCCATGGGGCCGGAGCCGCAGTGAGCACCATGGAGCTGGCGGCCTGGTGCCGCTGGGGGCTCCTCCTCGCCCTCCTGCCCTCCGGAGCCGCGGGCACCCAAGGTGGGTCTGGTGTGGGGAGGGCGCGGAGCGGCGACGCGACCCTGCAGCCCGGGGCCCCCCGCCGAAGTCTCCGGGCTGGCGAGGGGCAGGGGGGAGGCACGCGAGCTCTTCGATCGGCGGTTTCCGATGGTCCCCGCGCGGCGGGCCGCCGGCCTCGGCGGGCCGGGCGGTGGGGTGGGGGCGCCCAGGAAGGTGGGGCAGGGGGCGAGGACGCCCTGGCGGCTCTAGCTGTCCCGCTCTAGAGCCTGGCGCTTTCCAGGCTCCGCGACGGCTCTGGGAACTTGTCAGAAAAGTTCTCTGAAATTGTTGGGAAAGTTTGCCCTCAAAGGGTGTACTGCACGGGGTGTGTGTGTGTGTGTGTGTGTGTGAGAGAGAGTTTTCTCCCCTTTCTGGAGCCCCTTCAAACTTTCTCAGAGCCTTTCCAGTTGGCAGCCTCCGCCTCCAGACTGGACTGGGCTGGATTCCTCGGGGGTCCCTTCGGCTGCCCCTCCCCCTGCCCCCTCCCCGCCCCCCGCCCCCCTGCCCGCCGCCGGTTGGGTTTAGTTCTTCCAGCTTCTGGCAGGATCGGGGTGTGGAGGGGGTGGGAGGGGTGGGGGGGGTGGGGGGGGTGGGGGGGTGGGGGGAAACAACCTGTCCGGCCAGAGCCGGGCAGGAGAGGGTGGCCGGTCCGACTGCAGAGTTGCCTCACGCTGAAGTCTGCGGTGGGGGGAGGGGGAGACGTTTGTTTTGAGCGAGTTTCTTTAGGGCCAGCTCGGCGACCGTGCGCTTTGTGGCTTTTGGAGAGCATGGACCCCGGAGGGGTGGCGGTGGGTTTCCCTGTCTGGGGCATAGACCCAGCCTGGGCAGTTGTGGGGGGTGGGGTGGAGAGGGAAAGCTAAAGAAATCGGGCCAGATGCGGGTAAGCCGGGCGCTGGGTTGTGCTGCCTTTTTCTTCATGCTGTGTGTGGGGAAGGGGGGCGGTGGAGGCAGTGTGGGTTTCCCCCACTTTGCCCATCTAGACGCGCTGACGCTAAAGCTAAGGAGGGCTGGAAAGACACCCTGTCCCAGGCATGGTGCATGGTGGTGTGCGCGCCTTCCCTCCTTTAAATCCTCACACCCACCCTCCAAGAGGAGTCCCGCCAGTATTCCCAGTCCCGGGTGAAAACCTGGGCTAAAAGAGGTTAAATAGCATCAGGGAAGTGGTGGGTCCAAGACTGGATCCCAGGCCGTGTGACCCCCCCCCCCCAAGCACGCATTGGAAATCCCTGTATCCTTGAGCAATGGTGGACGCTGCTCCCGGCAACCTTGGGGCGCGGGGCAGACAAAATGAGAGTGTTCTGGGAGAAGTGGGTGGTCCCCATCAGTCCGGGAGTCCGGAGAAGGGGTGGGTGTCATCCTGTCTGGGTGTTGCCCGAGGGCCCCTCGATCTGAGCGTTGCCGTGTTATCCGAGGGGCTCCACGCCGGGGTGTCCCTGAGCTGTGTGGCCTGTGTGTTTGTGTGTCTGGGCTTTGTGTTTCCAAACACCAGGCTCCCTGCTGGCTCGGGGACTTGGCTGAACTCTGCCCTCACAAGGAACTCCCTCAAGGTGCTGGGCCAGGTCTGCTGTAAACAAGGGGAGGTGGCCCCACACCGTCTCTCTCTGAGGAAGGAGGCTTCGCTTTCCTGGGATCCCGTCCTTCTCCCAGTTTCCCAGGCGGGTGTCTTCGGCCCTGACCTTCTGCTGGGGTGGGTGAGGCCGGGCTGCGCTGTCACACCGAGCTGCCCTCTCCCTCCCCGGGGCCCGTTCGAGGAGCACGTGTGGGTGCAGTGCCCGGATCCCAGGGATCCGAGGGCTCTCGGTTCTCCCACTGACGACTCGGGCCGCCTCAGGCCGATCTCACCCCTCCATCTGCACTGCTGGGTGCAAAGACAGATGTTGGGCGTGTCGGGCAGAAAATGGTGGCAGGGACAGCGCCCTGCCCAGCTGCCTCCAGTGCCCCTCGTGTATCCCAGGGCTGAGGGCTAGGGCAGGAATTTGGGGGAAAGAGGAGATGGAGAGGACCCAGAGGGTCAGGATTTTGCCATTCCTAAAGATTTATTTATTTATTTTAGAGAAAGGGGGCGGGGCAGAAGGAGAGGAAGAGAGAGAATCTCAAGCGGGCTCGCCGCTGAGTGCCCAGCCCCATGTGGGGGCTCAGTCTAATAACCCTGAGATCACGACCGGAGCTGAAATCAAGAGTCAGACACTTAACCGACTGAACCACCCGGGTGCCCCTAGGATCCATTCTTAGAGGTCAAACTTGTGTCAAGTGTAGCAAACACACACTTCTTATCTTGCAGAGCTTGTATGCTAATTTCCAAAGGATTCTTCCGACAACTTCCTTTTTACTATACTTGGGGAAAGTAACTACATTTTAATATTCAAGGAGAAAAAAAAAAACAATGAGAAGCTGGAATGAAATGCAAAAAGAGAAAATGCAGGGCATCCCAAGTACAAAGGCACCTTTTACTTTCTCTTGGTTTGGAATTACCCATACTCCTGCTATATGGACTTCTCTTGCCTTAAATTAAAAAAAAAAAGTTCAGTGTGCCTCCTCTGTGCCAGGTTCTTTTCCACCGACGGTTTCATTTTATGTCTGCGACAATCCCGCGAAGCGGGTACACACGGTTCAAAGAAGCAAAGAGACTTATCCAAGGCTTCCTAGTGACCCCAATATGTCTAGACCCAATAATGATGTCTAATGAGGAGGCATTAGGAGTTGGGCGAAGTTTTATCCTATTCCACAGGAATGGGGGGAGCGAAGCCTCAGGGGTGTTACCCCAGTAGCCAGACTGGGGTAGAGGCACTATTCTGTAATTCGGGTGAGTGACCTCCTTTATCTAGGCTATAGAAAGGGGAGTGAGCTGGCCCCCACTGAGGTCCTCTGGATCCCTGTCCTGCCTTCCTCTCGTGCCCCCCAGGCATGGCAAGGGACTGAGAGCAGGGACAGGGCGGAAGCCAGGGGGTCCTGCTGGGCTGCAGGTGAGGGAGACAGCTGGAGTGGAAGCCTGAGGAGCGAGGAGGGGGCTGGAGTGGGGGGCTGGAGTAGGGCCCAGGTAGTTGTGCCCACCCCTGGGTGCTGAAGTGGTCTGGGAAGAGATCCCCCCATACTGTCTCTGCCCGTGGGAAGATCCTCCGGGGTGACACCTCCAGTTCTTGCTGGGGCCACCTTTCTTCCCCACCCCTGGGGACGAGGGGGGTGTGCTCTGCAGCAGTGGGAGAATTAAGATAGCCAATGTTTGTGTTGCCTCAGTTCTGTTTACAAAGCCTCGTCGTGTTTACAGACTGCTTTTTGATTCATGATCTCATTTAACTCTCATTTAACTTCTGTGCAGCGAGTAAGAGTTGTTATTGTTTTATTATCCCATCCTTACAGCCAAGTTCACGTTACTAAATATTCATTGAGAGTGCCTACTAAGTCACGGCACTGCTGGGCCTAGAGATGAACCTGGTATGGACTCTGCCCCAGAGGTCCAGGGACTTGCCGAAGGTCTCACATGAGGGCCCAGCTAGGGTTCTGGTTTAATGACCCTGAGCCCAGGTGCTCGTCTTGTATCGGCCTTGATGCATCAGGTGTGTGTGGTGGGTGAGTTCTGGGTGTCGCTAGAATGGGCTCTTACCCTTTGGGCCTGGGGGAGGCGAGCTTTGGGGGTGCGGGTAGTGTTCATGGAAACCAAAGGAAGTATCTCTTGCTGGTGAGCGAGAGAAGCATCTGGGGCTGGAGTCTGGTCGGGAGGAAGGAACCCTCTGGAGAGCATCCCCAGAGTGGGGACCGAACCCTGATACTGATGTGCAGCTGGAGGGGATGTGAAGGATGTTCGACAGCCTTGGGGCACAGAGGCATGGATACCTCTGCTTCAGCTGGTCCCTTTTGGTTTGGAAATTCTTGATTGGATTTCATCCATCCATCCATCCATCCATCCATCCACCATCCAGCAAATTCTCACGTGGGGTTGGGCTGGTCCTGCCTCATTGTGCTGCACCGGAAAGCTGGAGGCTGGGGCTCGGGGAGGTCAGGTGTCCTGAGACACAGAGCCGCTCTGTAGAACAGACTTTCTACCCCCTCCTCCCGAAAGCCATTGGAGGCTGGGTGGATATGGGGACTGTGCTGAGGACTGGAGAGGAGGAGATTGGTGAGAAGGGGAGTGGGTGGGAGGGGCTGAGCTTCCCGGTGAAGGGGAAGGAGGTGGAGAGGTAGGGGAGGTGACAAGAGGCCCTTCTTGGCTCCCCGTCAGCTTGGTGGGGAAATTTGCCCGCAAGCCTCCAGCTCTCTGGGAGAGTAGGTCTCCGCACCAATTTTACCGCCTGTTGCAAACACTTAAAGAATCTTAGACTCCAATCGGCCACAAACAAACTTACTAGTGGGGCGGGGTTACCACGCTTCGGTCCTCAGCTCAGCCCGGCCCCCCTGCCCTGCCCAGAGCCTGTAATGTTTATCAGTGGCATCAACAGAATTGGCGCGTATTTCCCTTTGCATCGGGCGTGGGGGGAAGTTCTCCCTGTCCAGTGAAGGATGTAGGATCTAAAGTCAGATAGACTCCAGTTCAAATCCTGCCTCTATCGCTTACAAGCTTCGTGATCTCCGGGGAATTAGCCCCGTCGGCCTCAGCTTTCTTCTTTGCAAGATAGAGGTGGCAGTCCCAGCCTCTGGAGGACGTTGTGAGGCTCCGCCCAGAGGGCCTGCGGGCAGACAGTAGGTGCTCAGTTAATGTCCCTGCCCTTGCTGTTCCTATTGTTGATGTTTTCCTATTGCCTGGTTGCCACCGCTGGTGCTCCTGAGAGGTGGCAGAGGGCCATAGGGCCTCTGCCCCAGC
This sequence comes from Nasua narica, assembly GCA_028533885.1. NCBI lineage: Eukaryota > Metazoa > Chordata > Mammalia > Carnivora > Procyonidae > Nasua > Nasua narica. Next base: position 18,688,314 of record CM052804.1, on the reverse strand, counting down.
TCTGTTTGTCCCTGTCCCTGACTTGGGCCACAGCTTTGGGGTCTGGGCCTGAAGACAGCTGTGCCACAAAGCAGCTGAGGCCGCGGGAGGTCCTCGCAGCGGGCGTTATTTTGGGCTTGTTCTGCCGCCCCCAGCTCTTGTTTCTCTTGGGAGTCTGGGGGGAGGGACCCTTGAGTTCTATTTCGGGGCCCTCCCCTTCCTCGCCTCTGCTTCCTTCCTTCCCTCCCTGTCCCAGGGTGTGGGAGAAGAGACCACTCTGGCTTTTACTGGGAGGCTGTCGTCTCATGGCCCACCGGCCCAGGTGGGAACCCCACGGGCTCGCCCCACCAGCCTTTCCCCAGCTTCCGGGAGGCAGAGGGTATCTCTTGTTACTCCCGCTCCTCAGGACTGGGGTTCAGGTCCACGTTGCTGGGAGCGCAGGAGCCCTGGTGCCAGACCCTGGAGTCCGCCACCGCTGCCCCCTGTAGGCGGTGTGGAGGGGTGGCAGCCCACGGGAAATGGAGGGGGCTCAGGCACCTGTGGGCTGTGTCTCTGGGGGTGCCCTCCGCCCACCCCCCCCACCCCCGGCACACCCTCCTGGGCAGGACGCGCCAGGTGATTCATCTTCTCACCAGAGCAGAAAAACGAGTTCAGCTGGGCACTTTACTCTCCCCCCTGCTGGCCGGCTCGGTGCCAGCGGTTGTCCACAGTAGCCTCTCACCGGGGGTGGCTTTCCCCTTCTAGATCCCTGGGCTTCTTAGGCCCTTCCGGGCTCGGGGACACCCCGCGGGGGTCCAGGGGGCTGGGGAGGCGGTTCGGCTCGATGCCCCGTGGCTGATGGCTGGTGCCAGGCAGGTACGCAGGGCTGACGTGGTGCCCTTGCGGCAGGCGTTTCGTGGCATAGACTCTGCCAGCTGCTTCTGGAGTCTTGCCCTGAGGAGGTGGCAAGGGTGAAGAACCAGCACGGGAGCCCTCAGAGGAGGCATCGCTCTGGCCCCAGGTCTGTGGCCTGGGTCCGGATGCCCATTGTTGGGGATCCGATGCTCCTTTTTTCTGCCTGGGGGAATTCCAGAGGTCCCTGCAGTGCCCAGGCCCCTAGAGGCCCCCATGCCCCAGCTATGACTCTAGCCCACCCTTCTTCCCTCTTTTCTGGGTGGCATCGTGGGGGTGGATATCTCTTGCCAAGAGGTTGGCATGTGGGTGGTATTGGAATGGGGTGGGAAGAGTGCCCTGAGTTTGTTTGCTTGGCGAGGGGCAGGGGGCATCCAGAAGATTCATGATTCATCATGGGCTTTCTTGGGGGATTTTTACCCCTGGGCCATGAGTTGGGCCTTTGGGACAAAGGGAGGCTTTCTTTGCCAGCCAACACCCTACATCAGGCGGGCAGGCTCCCTGGGCCTGGCACAACAGGGGCCCCCTCTGGATGGGCCAAATTAGAAGGGGCCTTTCCTTGGATCTCCCTCCTCTTCCCAAGCTTGCAAACCTTCTTTTGCTGTTGTGCCTCCTGCAGGTGCAAGGGACTCGGGAGGAGGGGTCCTTGGCTTGTGCTTTCTCACCATCCGAGATGGCACGACCCTGGGGTGCGTGTAGAGGAGGGCCCGGGCTGGAGAAGCCCCTGGGCAGCGCCCTCTGAGCCATGCCCTCCCTCCCGCCAGTGTGCACCGGCACAGACATGAAGCTGCGGCTCCCAGCCAGTCCTGAGACCCACCTGGATATGCTCCGCCACCTCTACCAGGCCTGTCAAGTGGTTCAGGGTAACCTGGAGCTCACCTACCTGCCTGCTAATGCCAGCCTGTCCTTCCTGCAGGTGAGGCCCCTGGGTGACCCACGCAGCGGAGTGGAGCCCTGTGCCTATAAGTGGGTGGGAGAAGAGGGTGCCCTCTGTTTCCTCTCTTGTTGCGGTTCCGCAGCTGGGAAGTCCTTTCTGATGTCTGCCCTCTGTCCTTTCTACTGCAAGACCAGGTGACCCCCTCTCTATGACGGGGCGGGCCACGGACATCTCAGGGTGGAATGCACCCGCTTCTGTGCTACGTTTGTTTGCTCTCTTGGCCAGCATGACCCTCTCCTCCTGTCCCCGTGCTCTAGCTGCCGTCCCTGCCCTGCCTGGAGTGGCGAGCGGGCAGCTGGGAGATGTGGGTTTTAAGTCCCGTTCTGCTACTGATTAGCCATGCGAGTGTGGTCTCGGCCCTTGGCTTTGGAAGCAATAAGCGCGCTTTGACTCCCCTCTGGGAAACCGTCAGATGGGAAATGTGTGTGAGAGCCGGAACCAGCCTGCCGGGTTGTGGCCACTGTGACCTGGGGTGGGGCCACGTGCGTGATGCGGGGGTCACATCCCAGACATCCTCTCACGCAGGTCTTTTCCTTTCCTGGCCGAGGAGGCTGAGATGCAGAGAAGGTGGGGCGCTTGCTCTCAGCTCACAAAGTGCTCCACCCACCGGTTATCGGTCTTGACCTACGAGAATCTGACTTGGGGAGGTGGAGAGGGGCCTTGATCTCTACTTTATGCCCGAGAGAGCTGGACTTCTCAGTGGATGGGGGCTGGTGGTGTTCCGGGGCCCAGGCCTGCCTCAGCTCCCCCGGCCCTCTTCCCTCCCAGGATATCCAGGAGGTGCAAGGCTACGTGCTCATCGCTCACAGCCAAGTGAGACAGGTCCCGCTGCAGAGGCTCCGAATCGTACGAGGCACCCAGCTCTTTGAGGACAACTACGCCCTGGCCGTGCTGGACAACGGAGAGCCGTCCGAGGGGGGCACCTCTGTGGCAGGGGCTGCCCCAGGAGGGCTGCGGGAGCTGCAGCTTCGAAGCCTCACAGGTGGTCATCACCGACACCTTCTCCTCGCTCTTGGGAGCCGGCCGGGGCCACCGCTAGCCATGAGAGGCTTCGGGTGAATTAGAACTCACATCCCTTCTGGATGGATGCAGGTGGAGCTAGGGAAGGTGCCTTGGTGAAGATTAGGAACGGGTTTCCTTTGTTCCTGGGAAGTTATGGCTTGTACGAGCCTGCACAGTTTGATAATGAGGCTATAGGTTGGGGTTTCTCCACTTCTTGGCCGAATACCCATGTGCAGTGAACAACCTGTGTAACTGTATGTGGCAGCCTCGGAGCTGACAGTATCCCAGACTCTGGCCGATTACTTTGCACGCAGGATCCCATCTTGGTGCTATCATCTTGTAAGGAAGCACCAATATTAGGCTCTTTTCACAGATGAGAAAACTGTAAAAGGTTTACAGAGGGTGAGTGACTTTATCAAGGTTACATAGCTCGTTAGTGGTGAGGCTGGTTCTTAGACTCTGGAGTCTTTTAACCATGAAGCAGTGTGCCCAGGGTATAGAGGTGGGAGCACAGGAGAGAGTGGCATGGACATCTGGACCAGGTTGGGGACAGCCCAACCCTCCGGGGATCTCAGGTTGTTCATGTGTATGTGGGGCAGGGGTGGGGAGGGCTGGTAGAGCTGAAAGATGCTGGTGTCTTCTCTAGTCGCCCGGGAAACTGGGGTGGGTTTAAGAGACCTACTCCCCTCTAAAGTCAGGAGGGCCCCACGGGAGGGCAGAAGGTGGCCGGCAGGAAAGAAAGGCGCTGATTACCGCTCACCCCGCAGAGATCCTGAAGGGCGGGGTCTTGATTCAGCGGAACCCACAGCTCTGTCACCAGGACACGATCTTGTGGAAGGACATCTTCCACAAGAACAACCAGCTGGCCCTCACGCTGATAGACACCAACCGCTCTCGGGCCTGTAAGCCACACTCCTCCCTGTCTGCCGCTTCCTTGCTTTCTCGGGCAGCCCAGCGACCCCAGACTCCTGGCTTACACCCCGCCATCCCCAGCCCTGCACTCACACTACGCATTTCCTCTTTCTATCCCATTCCCCTCCTACAGTCTCTCTTCATCTCTGTGGCCCTCTGTCCTGCCTCCCTCTGCTTTTAGATGGCTCCTCGGGGCCTTTGTTCCTGCCAGGTCTCTCCCTCGCTGTGCATTCTACCTCCTGGTCTCTGTCTCTCTGTTTCTCTCCCCAGGCCAACCCTGTTCTCCAGCTTGTAAAGACCCCCACTGCTGGGGAGCAAGTTCCGAGGACTGTCAGAGCTGTGAGTCTTAGGGAGACCCAGAATCTCGGGGGCAGGGGGCTGAGTCAAGGAAAGGGGACACAGGGGGTTACCAGGCCCCGGCGTCTTCCCTGGGGCGGGAGGTCGTTACAGAAAGTGTTGCCGGGGAGGCTCAGGTGCCCGGGGTGGGCTGCCCAGGCCTCATCCTGCCCCTTGTCCGACAGTGACGCGAACCGTCTGTGCGGGCGGCTGTGCCCGCTGCAAGGGCCCGAAACCCACTGACTGCTGTCACGAGCAGTGTGCGGCTGGCTGCACGGGCCCCAAGCACTCGGACTGCCTGGTAGGTGCCCATGGGGCCCCAGGGTGGGCGCAGGGTGACGGGCGCCCCACCTGCTACGGCCCAGTCGCCCCTTGCACACCAGGGAAGCCCAGTGACCACCAGCTGCCTGTCCCCCTCGTCCCCCCACCCAGGCCTGCCTTCACTTCAACCACAGTGGCATCTGTGAGCTGCATTGCCCGGCCCTGGTCACCTACAACACGGACACCTTCGAATCCATGCCCAACCCTGAGGGCCGGTACACCTTCGGAGCCAGCTGTGTGACCGCCTGCCCCTGTGGGTGCCCGGGAGAGATGTCGGTTTCGGGATTTTGCTGGGAGGGGGGCTGGCTTCTGTAACAGGGAGCCCGGGTGCGGCCGGGAGCCCAGGCTGGGAAGGAGCCGGGCGGCCTGGGTTTGGAACCTGGCTTTCCCATGGTCTGGTCATGTGACCGGCCCGCTGCACCTTCCCGTTCTCATCTGTAAAATGGGGGTGAGGCTAGCCCCGCCCTCACAAGGTGGTTATAACGTTTGAATGAGTTCATATATTTTTATTTTTTAAAGATTTTATTTATTTATTTGACACAGAGAGATCACAGGTAGGCAGAGAGGGGTGGGGGAAGCAGGCCCCCTGCTGAGCAGAGAGCCCAGCATGGGACTCCATCCCAGGACCCTGAGATCATGACCTGAGCCGAAGGCAGAGGCTTTAACCCACTGAGCCACCCAGGTGCCCCCATATATATTTTTTTTAATTTTTAAAGATTTTATTTATTTATTTGACTGAGAGAGACACAGCGAGAGAGGGAACACAAGCAGGGGGCGTGGGAGAGGGAGAAGCAGGTTTCCCTGCAGAGTAGGGAACCCGATGTGGGGCTCGATCCCAGGACCCGGGGGATCATGACCTGAACTGAAGGCAGACGCTTAACGACTAAGCCACCCAGGCACCCCGAATGAGTTCATATGTTTTTAAAAGATTCATTTATTTATTTTTAGAGAGAGAAGGAGAGCAAGGGGAGGGGCAGAGGGAGAGGATCTCAAGCGCACTCCCCGCTGAGTGCAGAGCCCAACGCCGGCTCATCCCATGACCCGGAGATCATGACCTGAGCAGAAATGAGGAGTTGGAAGCTTAACTGACTGAGCCGCTCCCGTGCCCCTGAATGAGTTAATATTCGTAAAGCTCTTCACCACAGGGCCTGGCACATACTAAGCACTCCTAAATGCTAATTTTTATTCAATAGTCTAGATTGGTCAGAGTTTTGTCTAACAGCTCCCCTATTTATTGATGTGCATTTGGGGACTGACCTTGGACCTGGGGCCCTCTTTCTTCCTGTCATGGGCGACAGGAGCGGGCTCTCGGGTCCTGGTCGTGCCCTCCCCGTAGTAGGTCAGAGTTAACACAGAGCCAGACTGTGCTCAACTCCTGGCTTCTCCGCTTAATAGCACGATGACTTTGAGCAATTTACGTAAAACTGCTTTGGTTCCCTCTTGGCAAAAGGGGAGTCTAACTGCCCATCACATAGGGTCGCTGTGAGGCGTAAATGAAGGTCAAGTGCACAGACACAGTAAGGGCATTTCAGGATCGGTCGATCCTGTTGTGGGCACGGGGACATTGCTCAGGGTGCGGCATGAAGGGTCAGGGCACCTGGACCCACGGTCTCCATCTCCTCAGACAACTACCTGTCCACGGACGTGGGATCCTGCACCCTGGTCTGTCCCCTGAACAACCAAGAGGTGACGGCCGAGGACGGAACACAGCGGTGTGAGAAGTGCAGCAAGCCCTGTGCCCGAGGTGACTGCTGGCTGCACCCTGGGCCAGGCTGTGCTTCCTGTCCCTCCGCGTACCTGGCGCGGCGTCGCCCGCCGTCCCGACCCTCCTCAGACCCTCCTGCGACCCAGTCCTTTCCTTCCACTGCCTCTGTCCTGGCCCTCCCTGGATCAGCCCCCCACATTCCCCATATCTGCTGTCAGTGTGCGAGGGGGTGTGCGGCCCCGGGGGGAGTGGAGTTGGAGGCCCTGGTGCTCCGTGTAGGGGCCCAGATGGCCCCTCACCCCCAGCCCTCCCCACAGTGTGCTACGGCCTGGGCATGGAGCACCTGCGGGAGGTGAGGGCGGTCACCAGCGCCAACATCCAAGAGTTTGCCGGCTGCAAGAAGATCTTCGGCAGCCTGGCGTTTCTGCCTGAGAGCTTTGAGGGGTAAGTGTCTTCGAAGTGCAGGGTGGGCACAGTGGTCTGGGGAGCATCGGGATGGTCACCGAGTCCTGAGCGCCAGGATGTGGCCGCGTCTCTGGGGGATGCTGGGAGATAGAGGCGGGAGCCCAGAGGGTGCGGGGACTGGGCGGGGGGTTGTTCTCATCAATGACGTGTTCTCCACGAATGTGCACTTGTATGGTGGTCCAGCCATTCAGACAAAGTAAAATTCTCCTTGCGTTCACGGTGGCTTTATTCATCTAGCCCCCAGCTGGAAATGATGCAAATGGTTCTCAGTAGGTGAAGGAGTAAGTAGATGGTGGTATATCTAAACCACGGAATTCTCAGCGGTTAAAAACCAGCTACGTACTGATAGATACAACAAAATGGTTGGACCTCAGGAACCTTACGTCCTGCGAAATAAGGCAGGCAAGAGAGAGAGAGAGAGAGGCCCCACGGCACGATTCCCTTCACTTGAGGCTCTAGAAAATGCAAAACCACTCCGTGGAGATAGAAATCAGAACAGTGGTTGTCCCCGGGGTTGGTGGGGGCACCTGGAAAGGGGACACAAAAGAAGTTTCTGGGGTGATGGCAGCGTTCCATGTTATCATTTGGGGTCGTGGATACGTGAGTGAACGCATTTGTCGAAACTCCAAGTGTACATTAAAGCTGTGCATTTTATTGCGTGTGAATTAGACCTCCATCAAAATATGTATTTAAAAAAAGAGAAAAAAAATTCCCTTTAACCTCTCCTGCAGCTCTGCTCCCGTCCCAGAGGAGACCGCTGCTGAAAGCTTGCGCGGGTTCTCCCAGACCACTTCTCCCTCTGCGGACACATGCAGAGAAACATAGCTGTGGGAATTCTGTTGAGAAGGTTGACTTAAAGTGGGAGCTCGCTGTGAGCCTTGTCTGCCTCTTGCCCTGGAGAGCCGGTCGTGGCCCTTCGTGTCGGGCTGCCTCGTGCTTCCGACGGCTGGGGAGCAGGTGCGGCCGGGAGCCCAGGCTGGGAAGGAGCCGGGCGGCCTGGGTTTGGAACCTGGCTTTCCCATGGTCTGGTCATGTGATCGGCCTGCTGCACCTTCCCGTTCTCATCTGTGAAATGGGGGCGAGGCTAGCCCCGCCCTCACAAGGTGGTTATAACGTTTGAATGAGTTACTAATATTTGTATGCTGTTAGAAACGGTGTCTGGCAGATCCTAAGGGCTCTTTTTATTTTTTTTTTTAAGTGCTCTTAAATGTTAGTTTTCGTCTATAGTCAGGATGGATTCGGTTTATATTTAACAGCTCCCCTATTTACTGAGGTATTTAGGTCATTTTCAATTTTTGCTCTAACAGACGGTTCTGTGCCGTACGTGTCTCTGGCAACAGGAGCCAATGTCTGTCTAGGCCACATTCCTAGAAGTAGGATTTCTAGATCAAAGGCTATAAATACCGTTTTGACAGACCCTGCCAAACTAGGGCCTGGGCTTTGAAACTCGGGATGAAAACAGCCGGGCTTGATGGGCAAAGGGTTTAAGTGAAGTCATTAATGGAGGGGGGTGGGGGAGGGGGCCTGGGCCAGCTCTGGGGGTCATGCCCACCGGCTTCCTGGCGCTGCTGACTCCTCTCCTAATCCTCCTTCTAGAGACCCAGCCTCCAACACTGCCCCCCTCCAGCCTGAGCAGCTCAGAGTGTTTGAGGCTTTGGAGGAGATCACAGGTGGGCTTTGCCTCTCTGCGTCCTGCTCGGACGGGGTTGGGGGTTCTCCTCCTCTCCCTGCACCCCTAGCCTCCCCCTGTGCCTGCAGGTTACCTGTATATCTCCGCGTGGCCAGACAGCCTGCCTAACCTCGGTGTCTTCCAGAACCTGCGAGTCATCCGGGGACGAGTTCTGCACGAGTGAGCCCCGGGGAAGGGCCCCCCCCCCCCCCAGGAGAGGCTTTGGGTGTGGTGGGCACTCCCGTTCCCTGGGGACTCCAGCAGTAATGCTTCCACGGGAGTTTGCCGAGTGTGCTGGGGACGAGAGGGAGGTGAGGGCAGCCCTTGCCGACGAGGGAGGGTCAGTGGTACAGCCGAACCCTCCTCCCGCAGCGGCGCCTACTCGCTGACCCTGCAAGGGCTGGGCATCAGCTCGCTGGGGCTGCGCTCGCTGCGGGAACTGGGCAGCGGGCTGGCTCTCATCCACCGCAACGCCCACCTCTGCTTCATACACACGGTGCCCTGGGACGAGCTCTTCCGGAACCCCCACCAGGCCCTGCTCCACAGCGCCAACCAGCCAGAGGCCGAGTGCGGTAAGATAGGGAGCCTGGCATCATGCACTCCCCGTCTGCCAGCACCCCGGGGTGCTCCAGGCGGTGGGGGGCACCTGGCAGCAGCAGTCTCGGACTTCTGCAGACTGCCCGTCTCTGCCGCACCATTCCTGACCCAGCTCTGGCTGGCTTGACCTCTGGGCATGGCTTCTGGCTGGGTCCTGCCACACCGCTTTGGGCCTCCCCTTTCCTCTCTGGTCCTGGAACCTCAGCTCTTTGCCCCGCCCCCAGCATTGCCCAGCACCTGTCCCCACCGCTCCGGGCCACGGCCACCACTCCCCACCCCAAGCCTCCTCCCCTGGGTCACTTGGACCTGAACCTCCCTTGAGTGTCCCCTCTGACCCTTCCTCCTCACTGCAGTGGCCAAGAGCCTGGCCTGCCACCCGCTGTGTGCCCATGGGCACTGCTGGGGTCCAGGGCCCACCCAGTGCGTCAACTGCAGCCAATTCCTTCGGGGCCAAGAGTGCGTGGAGGAATGCCGTGTACTGCAGGGGTATGCGGGGTGGGGCAGGGGGGGCGGCCAGGATGAGGGCACAGGGGCTCCTTCCAGACCCCCCCTCATCAGCCACCCCCTCCTTCAGGCAACCCCGGGAGTATGTGAAGGACAGATACTGTCTGCCGTGCCACTCCGAGTGTCGGCCCCAGAATGGCTCAGTGACCTGCTTTGGGTCGGTGAGTGGCCGGTGGGCTCGATCGAGCTGGGGGGAGGGAAGTGAGGGCAGGAGGGAAGCAAGGCTGAGTCTGGTGGACTGTCCCAGGAGAGGGCTCCGAGTTCAGACCTGGATGGCGGGAGGGCGGAAGGAGGCTGGAGACACTGGGGACCGCAGGAGTTGTGTGGCGGACCCCGTGACCCTTCCGACTATGCCGGGGGCCCAGGGAGGCCCATGTGCTTGGCTGTGGCTGTGCCAAGGCGGTCAGACCTATAGGCATGAGACTCTCGATTCGAATCCAGGCCCTACTTCCAGCCTTGGTTTGCTCATTTGTAAAATGAGTATCATATGAGGGGCTACCCCACTGGAAGGTAGTAAGCATGAACTTAAAATAGGGCTTGGTGCCTGCCCAAGCGCAAGAAGCGTTTGCTACATATTAGTTACTGTTACTTGCTGTTAGATCTTAAGCAATAGGCTCTCAAGTGGGGCTGAAGCCCGGAACCTGGGGCGGGAGACCCAGCAGGTCTGCATCAGGTCTGGGCTGTTCCATGAGCGTGTGTTTTTGGGGGGGGGGGGAGTCCGCAGTGGGCACGTGCCACTGAGTGGCCATGGGAAGCGCGAAGGGGACACACGGGCCTGTTCCTGCCGCCTTGGGGGTGTTGGTGCCAGCCCCCTACAAACCTTTCCTCCCCTCCCAGGAGGCCGACCAGTGTGTGGCCTGTGCCCACTACAAGGACCTCCCCTTCTGCGTGGCTCGCTGCCCCAGTGGCGTGAAACCCGACCTCTCCTTCATGCCCATTTGGAAGTTCGCGGATGAGGAGGGCACATGCCAGCCGTGCCCCATCAACTGTACCCACTCGTGAGTCTGAGGCCCTTTCTGTGGAAAGGAACGCTTTGTCCCAGGAGCCTTTCTGGGCTCTTACTGGAAAAGGGGGATAACTCTACCTTCGCTTATCCTGAGACCCTTAGTTTTGTTTTTGTTTTTTTTTCTGATCCCCAAAGTAATATGTGTTGTTAAAAAAAAATTTTTTTAGATTTTATTTATTATTTGAGAGAGAGACAGAGAAAGAGAGGAGAGTACGAGCAAGGGTTAGAGGCAGAGGGAGAAGGAGACTCCCTGCTGAGCCCGGAATCCAATGTGGGGCTCAATCCCAGAACCCCAGGATCATGACCTGAGCTGAAGGCAGATGTTTAACCGACTGGGCCACCCAGGTGCCCTGTTAAAATTTTTTTAATGAAAACATGAAATATAAATGAATGTCATTGGCAGTTCTATCCCCGCGTTGTTTTTTTTTTTTTTTAAGATTTTTATTTATTCATTTGAGAGAGAGAGAGAGCGAGTGAGCATGAACCGGGAGAAGGTCAGAGGGAGAAGCAGATTCCCAGCGGAGCCGGGAGTCCGATGAGGGACTCGATCCCGGGACTCCGGGATCATGACCTGAGTCGAAGGCAGTCGCCCAACCAACTGAGCCACCCAGGCACCCCCCCCCCGTTTTTTTTTAAGTAATTTTTAAAAAAATTTCATTTCTTTATTTGACAGAGAGAGATCACAAGCAGGCAGAGAGGCAGGGCAGAAAGAGGGGGAAGCAGGCTCCCCACTGAGCAGAGAGCCTGATGCGGGGCTGGATCCCAGGACCCTGAGATCATGACCTGAGCCACCCAGGCACCCACCGAGCCACCCAGGAACCCCTATTTTATTTTATTTTTAAAGATTTTATTTATTCGACCGAGAGAGACAGCGAGAGAGGGAACACAAGCAGGGGGAGTGGGAGAGAGAGAAGCAGGTTTCCTGCTGAGCAGGGAGCCCGATGTGGGGCTCGATCCCAGGACCCTGAGATCATGACCCAAGCCAAAGGCAGACACCTAACGACTGAGCCCCCGGGCGCCCCTGTCTTTTTTTTCACTTAACAGAATCTTGCAATGTTTTTCCATGTCCTAACATGGTGATCTACCCTATTCTTTTTATTTTTTTTTCCACTTAGTTGTCTTTAATTACACACGAGACACACGAATACATCCTTATGATGAACATGTTCAGCAATATAAAAGTACAAATATTGCAAAGCAAATGTGCCCTTTTGTTCCACTCCCCCGGGAAGAACCTTCAGATTCACTCTGGTATGTCATGCTTCCAGGCTTTTCCCTGCCCATTCACGTGAACACCTATTACATTTACATTAGGTTGAGTCCTGTAAGTGCTGTTTCTGTAGGTCAAAAACGGTCAAGGAGCCGCTGTTTTGTATAGTTCATCTCCTACACGGTCCGGTTTTTGTGCGCGCATTTGTTAACGCAAACGGAGTCATGGTCTCCACGCTGTTGTGTACTTTGCTTCTCCCGCCCCCCAGTTTATGTACCTTGGGGTCCTTTCTTGTGAATGCACACGGATCTACCCCCCTTTTTTTTTTATAATTAGTCCATCTGCAGCACGTAGTAGTATTTAACTATGTCCCTGTTTGGGGGATATTGGTTTTCTTTCTCTCTCTTTTTTTTTTTTCTTGTCTTTTTCTTTCTATTGCAGTTCATTGCACTTGAACTCCGGGTACCGGAGTGTCGCAGTGTACATGCCCCCTGGCGCACAGGCTTGTTTAGGGTCTATCCCGGGAGGTGGAACTGCCGGGTCACAGACAGAATTTCCAAGGTGTCGCTAAACCATCCCCTGCAGAAGCTGGGCCAGTTTACTCTCCTGGCATTCTTTTGCAGAGGAAGTGGCTGTACTTTTGGACTTGATGCTCCTCTGAGTGCCTCCCTCAATTCCTGCCTACCACAGGGAGGTGGAGGGGAGCAGGAAATTCAAGTTCAAGGCCGGAGAAGGAATCCCCTTGTGGGGTGGTAGGAATAGCACTGGTGACCTTGAGGCCAGTTTCTGCCTTTTTCTGCCTTTGTCAAACGGGGTAATAGCCCAGGCACAGCCATCCCGGGATGGTCGTGAGGCTGGAGTGAGCCCAGGAGGGGGTGCCCAGCCTGGGTGACGGGTCTCTCTCTCCTGCAGCTGTGCGGACCTGGACGAGAGGGGCTGCCCCGCCGAGCAGAGAGCCAGGTCAGCCCGGTCCCCAGGACATGCCCTATGCTGCCCCAAGCCCCTGCCAGCCCCTGGGTGGTCACTGCTGTGTGTGTGTGTGTGTGGGGGGTCCCTGACATGACACCTGTCCCTTCCCAGCCTAGTCTCCTACTATTGATTCCCCTTTCAGTTTGCTTCAACGAGTGGATAGAGGACCTCATTAGGATGCCTACAGGGTGGGGAACAGGAAAAGATGGTGAAGACCCCCCAGTATCTCCTCACTCTTGAGTAGCTAGATGTCTCATAAGGGACGCAGGTAGCATTCAATCCCCTGGGACAAAAGGTAGATTGAGAAGAGAGTGCAGCTGCCCTGGAGTGAATGAGGGAGTCTTAACAACAACCTGGTGGCGGGAGGCTTCAGGGAGGAGGTGGCATTCGAGCCAGGCTCTGAAATGGGCAGGTAGGTCATTTGCATTAGGCAGAAAGCACCGAGGTGGCATGGTGGGGGAGGGGTCAGGAACATCTAGGATGGGTTCGTTCGAAGTTTCTGGTGTGGTGGGCCACTGAGTGAGCACAGAGAAGGGAGGAAGGGGTGAAGTCCCAGTTGGGTTAGGGCATAGACCCTCCCTCACTACTGGGCCACAGGGTTGGACTTGATTTCTGGGCAGTGGGGAGCTTTGGGAAAGATTCTGGGGACAAAAACAGATTGGAGCATGGCCTTGGCAATTGTGTGCCCGTGAAAACAAGCGTTCACGAGAGGTCTGTGATGTGCCCAGCTTTGGCCAAGCAAGGGAGGGCAGCAAGGGTGGCGATGGTGTGGGGTCAACCCCCAGGGGCTCGTATATCCCAGGATGAGCTGAGTCTGGAACGATGACCCCATGGAGAAATGGTGGTCCAGGCAGAAGTAATGGATTGCACCAAGCCTGTGGGGGGGGGTGTGTGTGGAAAATCATGACCTATGGGTGGAAAATTTGGCTCGAACACCAGAGTCACTGGGTGCGCATTCCTGGGCCCCGCCCCATACCACAGAGTTGCCGGGTGTGGGGCTCCGGGCACGTAAACCAGCTCCCTGGTGATTTTTGTCAGGAAGTTTCAGAGTCCTGGGCTAGAGCCTTGGACAGCCATGTAGTTTGGAGATGGGGTTAAGGGCGGGGGGGGGGGGGCTCTCAGTGTCCACCACTCCAAGGTGGTTGGAGCCAAGGAAGGGGTTTTTGAGTAAGAAAGAGGATGGAGTCCATGGGTCTCCCTTCCAACTCCCCCCCTTCCTTCCTTCCTTCCTTCCTTTCTTTCTTTCTTTTTCTTTCTTTCTTTCTTTCTTTCTTTCTTTCTTTCTTTCTTTCTTTCTTTCTTTCTTTCTTTCTTT
>CM052804.1:18645408-18674396 GCA_028533885.1 Nasua narica | reverse complement strand
CCAACTTCCCTTTCTAAACACCAGTGACCTGCACCTCCTTCATCCCCTCCTTGAAGGATGCCCCTCCTTCATCCCTGCATGGCCCAGCCTGGTCCCCACTCCCTCACGCTAACCCTGGCTCCCTCCCCCAGCCCTGTGACGTCCATCATTGCCGCTGTGGTGGGCATTCTGCTGGCCGTGGTCGTGGGGCTGGTCCTCGGCATCCTAATCAAGCGAAGGCGGCAGAAGATCCGCAAGTACACGATGCGGAGGCTGCTGCAGGAAACTGAGGTGAGGCCGTCTGAGGGCCTCCCTGCTGGTTTGGGGTCTGCGGTGCAGCTTCTGTCACTGACGCGCCACCCCCCTCACCCCAGCTGGTGGAGCCGCTGACGCCTAGCGGAGCCATGCCCAACCAGGCTCAGATGCGGATCCTGAAAGAGACAGAGCTGAGGAAGGTGAAGGTGCTGGGATCCGGAGCTTTTGGCACCGTCTACAAGGTCAGGGGTGGGGCCAAAGTTCTGAGGTGGGCGGTCCCAGCAGCTGCGTAGGGGTGTGGCCAAGCCTCCCTTGGAGCAGTTCGGTTGGAGGCTGGAACAAAGGGAAAGGGAGTGGAGGGCGGGGCTGAATGGTGGCCTTGGCCCCAGAATGGGGAGGGTGTTCGCAGCACAGGTACGGACCTTCTGGATGACTGCAGGTTGGATCTGGTGCGCCCTCTTTTTCACATCTTCCTCTCTCTGCCCAGGGCATCTGGATCCCTGATGGGGAAAATGTAAAGATCCCAGTGGCCATCAAAGTGTTGAGGGAAAACACATCTCCCAAAGCCAACAAAGAAATTTTGGATGTAAGCGCCTCCACCCTCTCCAGCCGGGAGTATAGGAGGGAACCCCAGGCTGCAGGTCCGGCCCTGGTCTCCCTCTCTTCACTGGGGTTTGGGGACACACGTTGTGGTCCCCCAGACCTCGACTCTTAACCTCCTGCCTGTGGGCCGTGGTTCTGGTTTGTGATGGATGGGGTCGTATTGAGCGAGAGTCCTCAGGGATGCCTCGGCCCTCAAGCGGGGTGTGTGGTGGTTGGGGGGTTGAGGTCTCCCACCCCCTCTCAGTGCGTACCCTTGCCCCCAGGAAGCATACGTGATGGCTGGTGTGGGCTCCCCATATGTGTCCCGCCTTCTGGGGATCTGCCTGACATCCACAGTGCAACTGGTGACACAGCTTATGCCCTATGGCTGCCTCCTGGACCACGTCCGAGAGCACCGCGGGCGCCTGGGCTCCCAGGACCTGCTGAACTGGTGTGTGCAGATCGCCAAGGTATGCGCTTAGGGGCCCTGGGCTCTGCAGGTGCCCTTGGGGGCAAGCCTCAGTCTCCACGGAGGGCCAGGATGGGGAGGTTTCTTGGGACAATACGGCCAGAGCAGGGCCCATAGCGATGCCTCTGATCGCAGGGGATGAGCTACTTGGAGGACGTTCGGCTCGTGCACAGGGACCTGGCTGCCCGGAACGTGCTGGTCAAGAGTCCCAACCATGTTAAGATTACAGACTTCGGGCTGGCTCGGTTGCTGGACATCGACGAGACCGAGTACCATGCGGATGGGGGCAAGGTTAGCGGAGGGAGCAGAGTGAGGTGGCAAGGTGGGGTGGGGTCTGGCCCCTTGGAGAACTCTAAGAACAGCCACGTCCCTACCACACCTCGTTTGAGGACTTCTTTGCCCTCTCAGGTGCCCATCAAGTGGATGGCGCTGGAGTCCATTCTCCGCCGGCGGTTCACCCACCAGAGTGATGTGTGGAGCTACGGTGTGTGGCCGGGAGGGTTGGGAGGAGCGGTGGACAAGGGTCCGTGGCCTTGGGGTGGGGGACACGGAGGGAGGAAGAGAGCAGGAATGGGAGAATTAATGGAGACCTCTTAGCACAAATGTGGGAGGGAAAGAAGGGGCTGCCAGGGTCTATGGACTTCCCTGGGACTAGGGAAAGTCTGGGTAGCTCCTGCCCCTTGGCAGTGGCCCCCCTCCCTTCCTTCCCCCGTGGTGCAGGCCCTTGGGCAGAGCCTCTGGGGCTCAGTGCACTAAAGCGCCCTCTTGCCCCCCCCCAACCCTACCCTTATCTCTGCCCCAGGTGTGACTGTGTGGGAACTGATGACTTTTGGGGCCAAACCTTACGATGGGATCCCAGCCCGGGAGATCCCTGACTTGCTGGAGAAGGGGGAACGGCTGCCCCAGCCCCCCATCTGCACCATTGACGTCTACATGATCATGGTCAAATGTGCGTGACTGCCTGGAGGAGGGATGGGAGGCCTGGGGGGAGGGGCCCCTGAGGGGTATGGGAGGGGACCAAGCGCAGGGTTCCTAGTGTGGTTAAAGGAGCCTCAGGAGGGTCTCACTTCCCTTTTATGGTACCAGGCCAGAGGAGCTCTAGAAGACAGGCGAGGAAGAGACTTACAATAGAAAGGGGAAACTAGTAGGGATTCTTGGAGGATCTAGCTCAGGATCTGAGCCTGAGACCTCTACCACCCGAGGGGTCGGGGTCGGGCTCTACTAGCAGAGAGGGGCGGGGATGGTCTGTCGAGACCAGAGCGGGAGGGAGTGGGGCCGGGCCGCACACAGGCTGCAGCCAGAACTGAGATGCTGAGCTCCGTGCCGGCCCCCCAGGTTGGATGATAGACTCTGAATGTCGACCACGGTTCCGGGAGTTGGTGGCCGAATTCTCCCGCATGGCCAGGGACCCCCAGCGCTTCGTGGTCATCCAGGTACTGGGCCTCTCCCTTCCATCCCTGCCTGTGACTGAAGAGCACTCTCCCGCTGAGGGTGGGAAGGGAGAGGATTCGGGTCCTGGGCCTCCGAGCCCAGCCCTTGCTGGATCTGTCAGGCCTTGTCCTTCCTGGGGAGGCTGTGCACGGGGCTGGGGAGAGGCCGCCATGCTGTGTCCCTCATCCCCAGAATGAAGACTTGGGCCCTGCCAGCCCACTGGACAGCACCTTCTATCGCTCGCTGCTGGAAGACGATGACATGGGGGACCTGGTGGATGCTGAGGAGTACCTGGTGCCCCAGCAGGGGTTCTTCTGCCCGGACCCCGCCCCAGGTGCTGGGGGCCCGGCCCACCGCAGGCACCGCAGCTCGTCCACGAGGGTCAGTGCGCTCGGTCACACTGCGGTGGGTGGGCGTACTTACCTCCCCCGCGGACTAGGGTCCCTTTCTCCTATGTCCTGCCCCCCAGTCACCTCTCATGGACACCCCACCATCCCTGAGGCCTTCCAACTCTTGATCTGTTTATCTCCCGTGACCCTGTCACTTCCTGTGGAGTCTCCATCCCAGACCCGGGAGTGACCTCATCACAACCTTCTCTCGTCTCCAGAGTGGCGGTGGTGAGCTGACACTGGGACTGGAGCCCCCCGAGGAGGAGCCCCCCAGGTCTCCACGGGCACCCTCAGAGGGGGCTGGCTCTGACGTGTTTGATGGCGACTTGGGAATGGGGGCGGCCAAGGGGCTGCAGAGCCTTCCCCCGCAGGACCCCAGCCCTCTGCAGCGGTACAGCGAGGACCCCACCGCACCCCTGCCCCCGGAGACTGATGGCTACGTTGCCCCCCTGGCCTGTAGCCCCCAGCCTGGTATGGAGTCCAGGCCCAGGCTGAGAGATTGGGAGGGACGTGGGGGAGGGAATGGGGAGTATGGGGGCAGTGGCAGCAGCCGGGACTCATGGGTTCCTTCCCTGACAAGTGCCCCCCTCACTTGCCCTTTCAGAGTACGTGAACCAGCCAGAGGTTTGGCCGCAGCCTCCCTCGCCCCTAGAAGGCCCTCTGCCTCCTTCTCGACCTGCTGGGGCCACCCTGGAAAGGCCCAAGACTCTGTCCCCCAAGACTCTCTCCCCTGGCAAGAATGGGGTTGTCAAAGACGTTTTTGCCTTTGGGAGTGCCGTGGAGAACCCTGAGTACTTGGCACCCCGGGGCAGGGCTGCCCCTCAGCCCCACCCTCCTCCAGCCTTCAGCCCAGCCTTTGACAACCTCTATTACTGGGACCAGGATCCATCAGAGCGGGGCTCTCCACCCAGCACCTTTGAAGGGACCCCTACAGCAGAGAACCCTGAGTACCTGGGCCTGGACGCGCCGGTGTGAGCCAGAAGTCCAAGTCCGCCGAGGCCCTGCTGAACCCTCAGGGAGTGGGGGAGGCCTGACTCCTGGCCTGAGTCGGGATGAGGCAGGAAATGGGCCCTTGGCCCACATCCAGGGGATCCTGCCGCACCGGGAGCCTTCCTTCCTCCTCCAAGTCCCAGGTAGCCGAGGGGCCCAGCCTGGTTGGTCGAGGGGACAGCACTGGAGAGTCCGGACCGACTCTGGAGCCCTGCCCAGCCAACTCTTCGGTCCCACGGATGCCACAGCCAGTCTCCTCACCTGAGGGAGCAGCTCAGCCTGGTTCACTTATTCCAGATCTTTGACACTGACGGACGTAGGGAAGCTCGGCCTAGAAGGGGAGGAGGCTCCAAGGGAGTGTCTTAAGAACAAGAGCCACCCATTCAGAGACTGTCCCCAAGGCCTAGCTCTGCGCCCAGGAAGAAGGGAGCAGCAAAGCCACCAGATCTAGTCCTTGTACAGAGTGATTTTCTGGTTTTATTTTTTTTTTTTTAAAGATGAAATAAGGACTCTGGGAGAGCATATTGGGGAGAAGGTGGGACCCTGGGGTGGGGGGAAGGGTGTCCTTTTTCCACACCCATTTTCCCCATTTGCAAACATTTTGGAAGACAGCTGGCCACCAGCCTATGTCTGGGGTGGCTCTGTGCCAACCCTTAGCGCTCACCTAACTTATACTCAAGTCATCTTTTCCTGGAAGGAGCGTGGAATCTTCAAGTTGGGATTTTGACCTGAGAGCCCTTTGACAACCAGATCATTCTAGTTTAGAAAAAAATGAATTCCTAAGGTCACCCACCCGAATGGGGGTTATTTCCTCCCTGGGGGTGGGAGGAGGGGGAGGGGAAAGAAAAGGCAGTGTCTACTGTGTGACTCGTTTTCCTTGCCTTGGCTATGAGCGAGGAAATCCCTGAACTAGAAGTAACTATCCCGAAAAAGCCCACCCATCCAGCAGAGGCTCCCCCCCTCCCCCCGCCCGGTGGTATAAAGGCCGGGCTGGTGTCTGCTACCAACCCCACTCCCCCAAAAACATAAAAACACACACTAGTTTGGTACAGGTGTTTGCAGTGCCACTTTAATGTCAAGAGCCGACATTACCCAGGGCTAGTGGGAGGTTAAGTTAGAACTGTGATGGCATTTAACAGGTACAGCTGAGCTGGAGTGGGGAGTGGACGTTCTTGGGCACTGATCTGGGAAGCGGGTATAAGGCGGCTGTGGAAATGTCCATGGAGAAGGTCTCTCTCCCATCCCCAAGACCACAGCAGCTTCTATTCCCTCCTGGTACCCAAAGGGACAAAGTGGAGGCCAGAGTCTCTCAGCTTACCAAGACCCAGGTGAGGGGAAAGAGGCAGTGGGGAGCCCTCAGCAGGACCCAATGGGAGGCCAAGGCTTGGGTCCCAGAATCATGTGTAGTTACAGGATGACGCACGGAGGACGGCTGTTGGTGATCTTTTCTAGGGGTTCTCCGTTACTGGCTCTTCGGATGGCCTCAATGAGCTAGAGGGCAGAGGTGGAATGGAATGATCCATGGCAGGGGAAGGGTGAACGGGGGGGGGGGGGGGGTGGCGGGGCTCCCGACATTGTAAATACTCACGTCTTTCTCATAAGGGAAGCCTCCATTCTCCAGCTTGGAGAACACCAGCTGTCCGTTGATTTCTATCTCAAAGGCCCCTGGTATTAAAGAAATCAATGAATGAACTGTATGCTGGCAACAGACAAGGAGAGGCTCTCACACTCCTTGGACTTCACACAGGCTCCTTCATGTCTCCACTGGCCCCACTGGAGTCTAGTTCTGGGAGCCATTTCCCAACCCCGGCTCAAGCCAAAGGATCCCGAGGGAGGGGTTACCTGTGTGTCCTTTGAACTCCCGCTTCGTAATTCAAAGGGCTCCCTCCCCTCCAACCCTACACTTCTGCAGTCTCACCCGTTTTCCCCATAGGCTTCCATCTGTGTCTCCCCCTCACCCCGCCCCACCTTTGGAAGGGGCCTCGAGCTGGTTGGACGTTTTACTATGTGCCAGACACTACTGGACACTATAGAAAACAGCCAGTTCCAGGGCTAGAAAGTGGCAGAGTTGAGATTTAGAACACTGACTCAGCAGGTGTTCTGCGGGCCTCACCTGTGCCCCCCAGGCGCGACTCGATCTCAATGCCTGGATACTGCTCCTTCACGGCACTCGCCAGCTCCAGGTAGGTCGCCTCAAATCCGCAGGGTTCACTAGGGACAAGATGCGTGGGCTCTGCCTAGGTCTCGGGGTGAGGGGCCTCCCGCGGACCCACCCCCGTTCGGTCCAGACACCCCACAAGCTGGAGACGCTCACCAGTACTCCACCACGATGCGCACCCCACTACCCGGTTCAATTTCCCCGGGAGGGGGCGCTTCAGACGTCGGCCCCGGCTCCCCACTCATTGCTCCCGACTCCGCTTCAGCCGCTGCTTCCGGGTGTGACGCGACGCCGGGATGCACGTGACGGGGCGGGCCCTTTGGGCGGAGCGGGCCGCGCCTTACGTCTGAGCGCCCCCTGCAGGCCGCGATTGATGCTGCATTTTGACCCTGTCCCCAGTTCGAGGACCCGTCCAGACCACCCACCTTACCTAGCCGGGGTTCTCAGATCGCCGGACTTGTTCCGCACCTCGTGTCCGCTGGACGTCACGGCTTCATATAATCTCATGAAATATCTTAGACTGCAAGTGTTTTCCAGTTTACGAAAGGAAGCGAAAGTGATGGGGCAAGCGGACCCAGGGCCAGGGGTTGGCTGATGTTATGGGATAGTTCCCGGTTCTTGCTAACATACTGATGGCGTTTTAAACCACCCCGCAGTTCAACACTCAAGTGCTTCAGACTCTTAAGCCCCAAAGCTGTGGGCGCAATCGGGGGCAGTGACTTCTCCCCCGCATTTGGGAAGCTAAGGCTTTGGGGCTCCCACTCCTCAGGCTCTGTACTCCCCTCACCCCTGCCACGTTCCTGCACCTCCCGGATCTCATCCTGGCCTGGGCTGGCATTATTGCCTTTTGCCACTCTGAAAATGGAGTCTGTCTTGCTGCCTTTTTCCTCCCGGGAGTCCCAGCATAATATCCTAACAGGTCATTTCTATTCTTACCATCGCTTCAAATTCTGCACTTTCAGGGCTCCTGGATGGCACAGTCGGTTCAGTGACTGACTCTTGCTTTTAGCTCAGGTTGTGATCTCAGGGTGGTGAGATCCAGCCCCACCACAGGGCCTGTGCTCTGCAAGGAGTCTGCTTAAGACTCTCTCTCCTTCTGCCCTTCCCACCTAAATAAGTAAATAAATCTTTTTTAAAATGCAATTTAAAAAATTCAGTGATTTACAGAGTTGTGCCACCATCACTACAGTCCAGTCACGGAACCTTTCCATCAGTCTAGAAAGGTCCCTCTGGCTTGTTTGCAGTCCAGCCTCCAGCTCCAGCCCTAGGCAACCATCGATCGGCTTTCTGTCTATAAGTCTGCCTTTTCTGGACATTTCCTATAAATGCTATAATATGTGGTGTTTTGCTTCTGGCTTTTTGCATTCATTATAAAGGTTTTGAGCTTCATCTGTGCTGTAGTATGGGATTGTTTGCTCCCTTTGGTCGCTGATCGGTATCCCATTTACGGATACACCACCTTTTGCTGATCTATTCAATACCAGCTGATGGTCATTTGTGTTTCCAGTTTTTAGCTATTTCGGATAATGCTGCTATGAATGTTCTATGTAAGTGTCTTCGTATGTATGTCTGTTGTCATTTCTCTAGGAGTAGATTGCTAGATTGCATGGTAAGTTTATGTTTAACTTTTTGAGAAACGGCCAAACTGTTATTTCAAAATGCCTGTGTCATTTTACTTTCCCACCAGCAATATATGAGGATTCGTTTACCCATATCCCTGTCAACACTTATTGTCTGTCTCTGATTATAGCTATCCTGGTGGGTGTGAGGTGGTATATCATTGTGGTTTTAATTTGCACTTCTCTAATGACTAATGATGTTGAGCATCTTTTTGTATGCTTATTAGCCATCCAAGGCTCTTATTTAGAAAAACATCTATTCAAATCTTTTGCCCATTTTTAAACATTTTTAAAAAGATTTTCTTTATTTATTTGAGAGAGAGAGAGAATGAGAGAGCAGGAGAGGGGAGAAGATTAGAGGGAGAAGCAGATTTTCCATGTAGCTGGGAGCTCAAGGCAGGACTCAATTCCAGGATTTTGGGATCATGACCTGAGCCGAAGGCGGTCACTTAAAATCTTTTCTTTTTTTTTTACAGATTTTATTTTATTTACTTATGTGACAGATCACAAGTAGGCAGAGAGGCAGGCAGAGAGAGAGGGAAAGCAGGCTCCCTGCTGAGCAGAGAGCCTGATGTGAGGCTGGATCCCAGGACCCTGAGATCATGACCTGAGCCGAAGGCAGAGGCCTCACCCACTGAGCCACCCAGGCACCCCAATAAGTAAAATCTTTAAAAATAAATAAATAAATAAAAAGATTTTTATTCATTTATTTGAGAGAGAGAGAGTGTGTAGGAGAGAGAGAGGGAGAGATCACGAATGGGGGGGAGGGGCAGATGGAGAAGCAGACTCCACGCTAAGCGGGAGCCCCATACAGAACTCATCCCAGGACATCATGACCTGAGCCAGAGGCAGATGTTTAACCAACTAAGCCACCCAGGCGCCCCAACAAGGTTTGTTTGTTTGTTTTTTAATTTTCTTAATGATATCTTTTGAAGTGCAAAAAACGTAAATTTGGTTGACGTCTAATTTGCTGATTTTTTGCTTTTGTCAGTTGTGCTTTTGCTGTTGTATCTAAGATCTCTGCCTAACTCAAGGTCATGAAGATTTTTTCCCATGACGTTTTATTTTTGCTCTTACATTTAAGTCTATGGTCTATCTTGAGTTAATCTTTGTAGATTTTGAGGTAAGGATCTAAGTTTATCTTCTGGCATGTGGAGAGTTGATTGTCCCAGAACCATTGATTGAAAAAACTGATCTGGGGCTCCTCAGTTGCCCAGTCGTTGGGCATCTGCTTTTGGCTCAGGTCACGATCCCAGCATCCTGGGATTGAGTCCCGCACTGGGCCCCCTGCTCGGCAGGTTGTCTACTTTTCTCTCTAACCCTCCCCCCAGCTTGTGATCTTGCTCTCTCTCATCCTCTCTCTCTCTCTCTCAAATAAATAAATAAAATCTTTTAAAACGTTCGGATATAACTTATATACAGTAAAGCTTGCCCTCTTGGGTGCACCTTCCTGTGAGTCCTAACCAGGTTGTATACCTACCATCATGACCAAAATTCAGCCCCATAACCTCCTCACAAGTCCCTGTGCCCTTTGCTGTCAACCCGTCTCCCTCCTCCCTGACCCCAGATCTGTCTTCTGTCCTTATAGTCCCACCCCCTCCCGAGAGCCATATACATGGAATCCTACAGTGCTCAGCCTTCTGAGTCCGGGCTTCCCTCTCTAACCCCATCCTTCAACATCCAGCATGATCTTTTCCAAATATAAATCTGCCTGCCTCTCTGCACCTCTCCTTAAGCCTGGAGAGACACTGCAGGGTCTGGCCTCGACCCATAGTTCCTGCCTATCTGGACGGACAGGATGGATGGCTCTTAAACCTGGTTTAACCACCTGAGGGCTTGTCAATACCACACATTCCTGGGTCTTGGCCCCTGAGACTGAGATTCAGTAGGTGGGGAGGGGCCCAGGGATCTGTTTTTTACTCGAGCCTAAGGAGATGTGGGGGCAGGTGGTCACAGGCCACACTTTGAGAAACATGGCTGAGTCCAAAGCACTTGCCTTTCTCCTCGCCTGCTCCAGCTTACCCGACTAGCCTCCTCTCCTTCCTTCTCCTCAAGCCCACTGTGCCTTTGCATGCCATGTCCTCTCCGGCTAAGGACTTTGGCGCTTGTTTCCTCGTCATGAATGGTACCCCCTCATTCCCACCCACCAATCTCACCCTTCTCCCTGCTCTAGTTTCCCCTCTGCTCGCTTGTCACTTCCACAGAGAAGGCTTCCCCTACTCATTGGGTGAGTCATTCTCCCAGCATACTGGTCACCTGTCATTTCTTATTTGTGTGTGTGTGTGTGTGTGTTTTTAGAGGGGGAAAGGCCAGAAAGAATGAGAGAATCTTTTTTTTTTTTTTTTGGAAGATCTTATTTATTTATTTGACAGAGAGAGACACAGTGAGAGAGGGAACACAAGCAGGGGGAGTGGGAGAGGAAGAACAAGATTCCCTGGGAGCAGGGAACCTGACGTGGGGCTCGATCCCAGGACCGCGGACCATAACCCAAGCTGAAGGCAGACACTTAACAAGTGAGCCACACAGGCACGCCAAGAATGAGAGAATTTTTTTTTTTTTAAGATTTTATTTATTGACAGAAAGAGAGAGATCACAAGTAGGCAGAGAGTCAGGCAGAGGGAGAGGAGGAAGCAGGCTCCCTGCTGAGCAGAGAGCCCTGATGCAGGGCTCGATCCCAGGACCCTGAGACCATGACCTGAGCCGAAAGCAGAAGCTTTAACCCACTGAGCCACCGAGGCGCTCCAAGAATGAGAGACTCTTAAGCAGGCTCTACACCCAGCGTGGAGCCCAACACAGGGCTCGATCTCACAACTCTGAGATCATGACCTGAGTCAGTCATTTCAAGAGTCGGTCACTTAACTGACTGAATCACCCAGGCACCCCTTATGGGATTTTTCTGTTAACATCGGTCTCCCTGACTGGGCTGCATGAGGATAAGGGTAGGGTCTGTTTTTGCTGCTCCCCACTTTTTCCCCAGTGTGATGCCTGGGGTTCGCCTATAGTAGGTACTGAACAGATATTATTGGACGAAGGAAGGGATCTTTGAGCGAATCATTTACTGTGCTTTGCACGAGCTGCTGCTCCATGGCCCAGGTGACCTTGCCCCCTCCCCCACTTCTTTGCTTAGTCCACTCATACTGGTTTTTCGAGGAAAACCCTGTTTGGAGAAAGTTGAGGCTTGAGTCACTCCTTGATGGTCCCCCAGGGCAGACCTCTTATCACCCTGAGGACTGTTTGTTTACCCAACTGTCACCCACTTGAGGTTGGGAGGTGGCCACTGCCTTTGATCTGCGCCCTTCCTGGCCCTCTCCCTGACCCTTGTGTTTGCCTAATGCTGGAGGAGAGAGCTAAAGTGATGACTCCAAGGGGAGTCCCCTGGCACCTGGCCAGAGCTTTCCCTAGATCAGTCCTCCCACCATGAGACCTTGCCTAACTCCTTGGATTTCAGAAGAAGCTGAGATCCTGGACTTTGCAAAGAGGGGAGAACATCCCCCTGGGTGCCTCTGAGGGCCAGGGTGCAGGCCGGGTGATCTCCAGACTGTGGCTGGAGGTCAAGGGGCAGCCCCGTTCCTGGACACCCTTCTGGCCAGCTTCCCTCTTTCTCTGAGTGCTCTTTGCCCCGTCAGGTGGGACCCAGAGGCCCACATGGGCCCCCTCACTTGGCCAGTGAGCAGACCCGATTTGGTGACGAGTATGGGGAAGGGTGAGCGCCGTTTCCCCTTACCCTCCAGCCCCCAGACCCTCCCTCCACGTCACGAGGGCTCTAGATCTTCGCTCTTGAGGCTGCTCAGCTCAAGAGCTGTCTTCTCAGCTCGACAGTCTTCCCCGCCTCTCCCCTGGCACCTGCCGCCAGGCTAAGGGCAAAAACAATCCCAGCCAGCGTATTGTCAGGGAGTCCCGCCTCTCCTCCTCTGGTTCCTCCTCCCGGGCTTCTCCCCCAGGCCCCGCCCCCACCTGCCCAAGATAATTTTAGTTTCCTTGGGCCAGGAGCTGGGACACACAGGGCTCTCCCTCCCCCTAACCCTCACTTCTGCGGCCGGAGTCAGGACACCCTCCTACCACCTGTAGAGAAGAAGGAGTGGCTTTGAAATCAAGTCCGGGTATCTGGGGTCCCAAGCCAGAACCGGACTTCGGACCCCGTGTCCTGCTGTTTCTGCTGGGGCTTCTCCAGGTAAGGGGACCAAAATCGGTCCCAGCCGACATCCTGCTCCCACCCCCGGCCGCCCCAGGGCCCCAGGCGGTGCCCACGTCAGGGCCAGGAGCTGGCAGGTCGCCCGGGTGGGCGGCCGGGCGGCCGTCTGACTCCCCCTCCCCTTTCCCCCCTCAGTGATGTCAGGCCAAGGGCGGGGGCAGGAGGGGGACAGGTAGTTAAGGGCCTGGCGTCTCCCTCCTAAACCGGTGGCCCCAGCCAAGTGTTCCGACGCCCAGGGTCCAGGTAAGGACCCAGAGGGCACTTTGTCTTGAGGGTGGGAGCAGCGGCAGGTTCGGGGTCAACGTGGAAAGATTCAGCCTCCTGCTGTGTTGCTCTGGCCGCCTTGCTTTCTCTTTTTCTCCAGTCTCCCATATCCCGCCCCTTCCTCACCATCTGCCCTCAGTCCCTATTCTCATTTCCTGTCCTCCTTATTCCTTCCTTTCCTCCCTGTAGCCCGCCTC
This sequence comes from Nasua narica, assembly GCA_028533885.1. Classification (NCBI taxonomy): domain Eukaryota; kingdom Metazoa; phylum Chordata; class Mammalia; order Carnivora; family Procyonidae; genus Nasua; species Nasua narica. The sequence goes on along the minus strand of CM052804.1, from coordinate 18,661,871 downwards.
CGTCCGGTGCCCGGACAAAGCAGCTGATGGGGATGGGGAAGGAAGATCTCCGACCCTCTCCTCCGGGGACGCGGCTTTCCCGCTGAAACTAGCCCCTCCCCGCCTCCCCAGAAAGAGAGCCAGAAGGGGGGCCAAACACCGAGGGCTGCCTCGAGGCATTCCTGGCTCAGCCCGAGGTTACCCGTTTGAGGTTTTCCCCAGGCTCTACCAAAGACTTGACTTCTCTGCGCGGGGGCGGGGGGCACCCTCCAATTGGAGGGCAGCCGAGAAAGATCCCTAAATTGTTAGGGGTTGTTTGCCCGCTCAGAACACAAGGTCCTGCCCTAGGAAGGGAAGTGGGGGCGGGGCAGGCCCCGGGGTCCTTCCTGGCGTCGGAATGAAGGCTCCAGGCTAGAAGGTTGGATGCTGGGGGTCCGCAGCGCAGCGGGGACTAGAAAAAGTGTGTGTGCGAGTTTGGGGGCGGGGGGGGGGGCAGTGTTTGGAGAAAGACCCAAGTTTGGATCTCCCTGACACAGCGGGGATGGAGAATGCACCTGTCCGCCGTTGGAAGGCCTCCTAACCCTTCTGCCCCTCAAGAATGGCCCCTCTTGGCCTGCCCTAGACTGCTCTCCCCTCTCCCCGCCCCCCCATAGTGCTGGGGGAGCCCTCCAAGAAGGCAAGCAGCCTGTAATGATTAACTCCACAGACAATCTAGCATTCTTCCCAAATTAAACTTTAAGAAAGCTTACCCCCCCCCTTTTCCCATTGGGCGTTTTTTTCCAGAGTTAGGGAGTGGGCGGGATCTCAGCGTCCTGGGCCCTCCTCCCAACTCCGGGTCACCTAGGGGTTTCCCGCCTCCTCACCTGGGTCCTGCACGCTCAGGACTCCCCCCAAGGTTGGACCTTCCAGCTACCCCCAATAAATCCCGACGGGGGCGTGGCGGGGAGTGCTGGCCCCGACCTGGGCCTTCCCTACACCTGCTGGTCCCCCGCCTAGGCTCGGCCCTGCCAGCCTTCCCCCTCCCCTGGCTAGCGACGGAGGTGGCCTTGTTTTCCATGGGCCCTTAATACCGGGCCCTGCCACCCGCCCTCGGGGCCATCCAGGTGGGGCGAGATTCAGGAAGTAAACAAGGAGGCAGGAGGCTGGGAGGGCGGGAAGGAGGGTGGGGCTGGAGCCGCGGGGCAGGAGAGGCCGTTGGGGAAGCCAGGACTTGCTGTTGTAGTGTTGAGGGGACTGATAGATTTTGGGGGCCGGTTTCTTCCACAGAAGTTTTCCTTGGGCCCCCGTTTGAAAGGTTCAGGTCTCTTGGGAGGGTTTTCCCTGGGCCCCCCAGCTAGGATCCGCTTCTCCTCCCATCCCATCTGTTTGGTTCCAACTGCCCCACTCTTCTCTTGCCTTAGAAGGGTCTGGAAGGCTAGGTGGAGAGATCAAAAAGCCAAACCCAAGTCTTCAGTGACCCTCCAGCCCTCTGAGGCCAGACTCTAATCTGATTCTGATTTAAATCTCCCATCTCCCTGCCCAAACACTGCCCTGATTCCTCTTCCCTCTGGGATGGGAGTAGGACCCCACTTTTGGTCTCTGGCTTCCCAGCTGCCCCCCAGTCTCCCTGGAGTGAAGTCACCAGGGCTGGTGGCCAGAGGGTAGATGAGATGGGAACGGGGACATTGTGCCTTGTTGGTGTTCTGGTGTCTTGTTGATTTTTGCTGCTGGGTGGGTCTTGCTGTCCCCCCCTCCCCCTCCCCCAGGACCCTGAGCCCCTGAGCCCCCTCCCTGCCTCGCCCTCCTGGCCTTTCCTCGCCTGTCTGTCTGGGTCTGTCTCTTGGGTGTCTTGGCGCTCCTGCTCCTGGAGTACCCTCTGGCCGGGACACCCCAGAGAGTGTGTTGAGAGGACCTCACCCCCCAGGGTGGATGGAGACGAGTCCTGGGCCCACTGAGGCCCGGGTGCTAGAGGTGAGTGGCAGCAGAATGAAAGCCTGGGAGGCTCCAGACGGGATAGGGAGCACTGCCTGGTTTCTTCGGGTGAGTGAGGGCATCACTGGGAGGTCGGCTCTGCCCCAGCTGAGCCTTTGAATCCAGGCCAGGCCTTTTTTCTCTTCTTGGGTGAGGGGCTCCCAAACCAGGACTGGGACCTGGCAGATGGCAGGTCCCACCTGGACTGGAGGTGGGCCAGGGGTGGGGAGGCGAAAATGATGTCAGAGGAGCTGCAGGGCCCACATCCTCTTTCTCCCCCTCCTCCCGCAGCCTGACCCTGCCCTGAGCCCCCCTCCCACCGTTCCTCCCAGCCTGCTAGGTTGGGGGTGGGAGGGGAGGGAGGTGGGTAGAGAGGCAGGGCTGTTTGTGTTTCTCCTAAGTCAGGAAGTTGGGCAGATGAGTCAAGGTTGAATAGAGAGCCCCAGGCAGTGGTGTCCCGCCCCACCCTGACTCACCTGTCCCCCAAATCCCCTCACTTAAAGGTCAGGAGTCTGCCGCATCCTGGAGGGTCAATGCCAGGTGCTGCAGTCAGCCTAACAGCACTGGCCTGGGTCTCCGGTTCTCCCAGGTCCTCCAGGTTCTAGCCCGGCCCGAGGGGTCCTGCTTCCTGTGGAGGAGGGGCCTATGCTGCCTCTGTCCCCAGTGGGCATCTTTGTCCCAGTTCTCCTGTCCTTAATTGTCGCAGGTGCCTATGCAGCACCTGTGGGGGATAGGATGTGGGTAGGACCCCGGCCCTGCCTGGGGGTGCCAGGTGGCTCCAGATCAGTGGGCGGATAAGACAGGTATACAGAATTGGTGCAGAGCGGGAGCACTTCCGTCTGAAGGTGGAAAATCCAGGAAGGTTCCTAGGAGGAGGTGGCCCTGGCATTGGGCCTTCAAGAAAATTGGGCAGGAGGAGGAATCTGGAGAGGGCGCCTAAGGTTTGGGGGCTACCGGGGCACGGACCCCCAGGCCAGTCCTGTCCTTCTCACTGCAGCTGAGCCTGCCCCCTGTCCTCCTGGTTCCTGTCCTTTCCCACCTCCTTCCCCCCTTCTGCGCATCACTCAGCACTTGGGCAGGCGTTGCCACAACGGGCTCTGGCAACTAGATCTGGCAACGAAGCCCTGGAAAACCTGGGGCAGAGCCCAGAGGAGTGAGTGCCCCGTGCTTAGGGCATGCCCGGAGACCGAGAGTCAGCCTCGAACAGTCTGTGGCGCACGGAGTGTTGCCGCTGCCGGGCTTGCGGTGGGGGGACCCTCTTAGCTCTTCCCCTGGGCAACATGGCGCTGACAGAAGAGCACTGGACTTGGAGTCCAAGCACCGAGTTCCGCTCCCTGACTCACCTGTGATGGGGGCGAGAATGCTTCCTTCTCAGGGACTTGGTGTCCCCTTTTGCAAGCGGGCTCACATCACCCTTCCCCGAAGGCTCCAGGGAAACTCCAGTTAGAGGGGGAGCGACCAGGTGCTGTGTCAGCTCTGAGGGGCACCTCGGCAGCCGTGTGAAGTCAGCAAGTCTGGGTCCTCTTGGCCCCTCTCCGCGGGACGAGGGCACAAGAGCGGCTGCTTTCAGCCCCCTCCTCTCCCTCAGATGTAATGGAGCTGGGTCTGTCTCCACCTCATCTCGGCAGCTCCCCAGAAGACCTGTACCTGGGCCCTGGGACCCCTCCTGGGACTCCCCCGCCTCCCGATGCCCCTCTTTCTGGGGAGGTGAAGAGGTCCCAGCCTCTGCCCATTCCGACCAGCAGGTACCACGGGCTGATGGAGCTGAGAAGGGGCTGGTGGCGGTTGGGGGGTCAGGGCTGTTGAGACAGAAGCTGGCAGTCAGTAAATTCTCTGCCTCCCTACCTTGGGCCACAGGAATCTTCTTCGAGAGGAGGAGCTGCGGGCAACCTCTCTACCCTCCATCCCCAACCCCTTCCCTGAGCTCTGCAGTCCTCCTTCACAGACCCCCATTCTTGGGGGCTCCTCCAGTGCAAGGGGGCTGCTCCCTCGAGATGCCAGCTGCCCCCATGTGAGTTGTCTTGGGAGAGAGAAGGCAGGGATGTGGGGGTGCTGTGGGCCTGGGGTGGATACGGCACCACTCCCGGGGGGGTGGGGAGATTTGGTCAGGAGTCCCTGCGGGTGTAGCAGGCAGGGGAAGGGAGAGAACCACCCTCGCCCTTCCTTGAGTCGTCGCCGATATTCGGATTGCAGGTAATAAAGGTGTACAGCGAGGACGGGGCCTGCCGGTCTGTGGAGGTGGCGGCGGGCGCTACGGCCCACTACGTGTGCGAGATGCTGGTGCAGCGAGCTCACGCCCTGAGCGATGAAAACTGGGGGCTGGTGGAGTGCCACCCCCACCTAGCACTGGGTGAGCTGGGGTGCCGGGGCTGTCTGGGCAGGGAGGCGATGCTTCACACCTTGGGCTAGGCAGGTGCCTGCCTGGTCTCCGCCGACCCCTGCTGTTTGCCCTTGACCCCAGAGCGGGGCTTGGAGGACCACGAGTCCGTGGTGGAAGTGCAGGCTGCCTGGCCCATTGGTGGAGACAGCCGCTTTGTCTTCCGGAAGAACTTCGCCAAGTACGAACTGTTCAAGAGCTCTCCAGTGAGTGTGTGGGAAGGGGGGTCTGGGCACTGGGGCACCCCGATCCCCAGCCTGGCTCCTCGACCCCTGACTCCTGACTCCTTTCCCCCCAGCACTCCCTGTTCCCAGAAAAGATGGTCTCCAGCTGTGTCGATGCACACACAGGCATATCCCACGAAGACCTCATCCAGGTAAAGGGACACCCCCATCCCGTGGCATATTCATGATTCCCCAGGATCCCCTATTGCTTTTGAGGCCCTTTCGCATTTTGCATCCCCTCTGCGTGGTGGAGAGTCTCGCGCAGTGCTCAGTGACTGGACAAGTCACTGTTCCTGGCTGCCTGTCAGTTTCTTTGTCTGTGAAATGGGACAATAAATGTATGTGGCACAGCTTCTCTCCCGAAGGCCTGTGTGTGTGCGTGTGTGTGTGTCTCCCTCTTAGCCTCTCACCCTCTCATCCTCTTCCTGCTCTCTTCTGGCCCCAGAACTTCCTGAATGCAGGCAGCTTCCCAGAGATCCAGGGCTTCCTGCAGCTCCGGGGGTCAGGACGGAAGCTTTGGAAACGCTTCTTCTGCTTCCTGCGCCGGTCTGGCCTCTACTACTCCACCAAGGGCACCTCCAAGGTGAAGTCTTGAGGGTTGACAGCCTTAGCCCCTGGGATATCCCATTTCCGGTCCTCCTTGGGGCCGTCTTCCCTTATTGGAATGCCTAAATCTTTCTCCTCCTGGGCCCTAAGACCCTCCGCTGCTCCTCTTCCCCTCCCTAGCTCACCTACCCCGGGAGGTGAAGACTGAGTTTGAGTCCTGGCTCTCCTGTTTGCTGTGTGACCTGGGGCACTTCTCTGCCCCTCTCGGAAGTCTCCCCAGCTGGCTTACGGGGACAACAGTAGGGGGACAGGGGCTGCCTATAACACGTCCCGCCTACCCATGCTCTCTAGGATCCAAGGCACCTGCAGTACATAGCAGATGTGAGCGAGTCCAACGCGTATGTAGTCACCCAGGGCCGCAAGCTTTATGGAATGCCCACTGACTTCGGCTTCTGTATCAAGGTAAAGGCCCCGGCCGGGCCTTGGAGGGAGTGGGAGCTGCTCAGGCCCCAGGATCCCACCTAGGGCTTCAGAGCTCCATCTGGGACACCCAGACGCCTCTCCCCACCTGCCCCCTACCCCTCGGAGACAGACATCTGGTCCTAATGGCAGATACTGGACCAGCTGGTTTCCTCTTCCTACAGCCCAACAAGCTTCGAAATGGCCACAAGGGGCTTCGTGTCTTCTGCAGCGAGGATGAGCAGAGTCGGGGCTGCTGGTTAGCAGCTTTCCGCCTCTTCAAGGTGGGACCCCAGGAGTGGCATGGGGGGCTGGCCCCACCCCCTGGCTCCCCCTGCACGAGTAGCTCCGCCCTCAGGAACGAGGGGCCCCTTAACCTTGCTCTCTTAATATGCCCGGGCCAAGGCCGAGTCCTGGCTCTGGCCTCAGAAAGCTCCTCATCCAGGGCACAGACAGAGTCTAGCTCTTGGGGCGTTCTGGTGGCGGGGGTTTCACAGCCCAGTCCCCAGCACCTGCTTGACCCTGGGCTCTCTTTCTCCCTCCGCCCCGCAGTATGGGGCACAGCTGTATAAGAATTACCAGCAGGCCCAGTCCCGCCACCTGCGCCCGTCCTATGTGGGTTCTCCACCGTTGGTGAGTGTGCGCGGGGGCATTAGCTGGGGCGGGGCACCCAGGCCCCACTCTGGGGAGACATGGGCGCTCTTCTGACTCCTCCGCATCCTATCCCATGTACAGAGGAGTGTCTCTGATAACACACTCGTGGCCATGGACTTCTCTGGCCATGCTGGGCGTGTCATCGAGAACCCCCGGGAAGCTCTCAGTGCAGCCCTGGAGGAGGCCCAGGCCTGGAGGGTGAGGGGCCTTGAGCCGTCTGCATGTTTGTCCTGGGGACCTTCTCTCCGTGTGTGTGTGTGTGTGTGTGTGTGTGTGTGAAGGGGGAGGGGCAGAGGAAGCTGGAGAGAGAGAGGTTTTTTTTTAAAGATTTTATTTATTTGTTTGACACAGAGAGAGATCACAAGTAAGCAGAGAGGCAGGCAGAGAGAGAGGGGGAAGCAGGCTCCCTGCTGAGCAGAGAGCCCGATGTGGGGCTCAATTCCAGGACCCGGAGATCATGACCTGAGCCGAAGGCAGTGGCTTAACCCACTGAGCCTCCCAGGCGCCCCAGGAGAAAGAGACTCTTAAGCAAGCTCTATACTCAGCATGGAGCCCAACATGGGGCTCGATCCCACCACGCTGAGATCATACCCTGAGCCGAAATCAAGAGTTGGATGCTGAACTGGCTGAGCCACCCAGCCGCCCCTCTCCATGTGGGTTTCCGTGCTATGGGAGGAAGAAGGGGGGTTCCCAGGTGCGGAAAGGGGTTCTATTCTCGAGGTGTCCGGTCATACCCCAGTCACACCCTGATCCCCTGTGTCCCCCACTGCTCTACAGAAGAACCACCGTCTCAGCCTGCCCACCCCAGGCTCGGGCACGAGCCTCAGTGCAGGTGGGTGAGCACCCAGCGTCCCCAGGGGTGGGGGCTGCTGTGGCTTCTCTGAGCATTCCTGGTGGGGGTGGCTAGTATGGGGGGGTCTCCTCCCCAGAGTGACTTCCCTTCTGCCTCCCCCAACTCCAGCCATCCACCGCACCCAGCCCTGGTTCCATGGACGCATTTCCCGAGAGGAGAGCCAGCGGCTCATCGGGCAGCAGGGCCTGGTAGACGGGTAAGGGGTAAGGGGGAGGGCTGAGCAGGAAAATAGACCCAGGGGTAGCAGAGACCCTGCGTCGGGGCAGCAGCTCTGGGTCCTCGGCTAACGTCTCCCTGTCCCCTGGCAGACTGTACCTGGTCCGAGAGAGTCAGCGGAACCCACAGGGCTTTGTCCTCTCCTTGTGCCACCTGCAGAAGGTCAAACATTATCTTATCCTCCCGGTGAGTCACCCTTGTCCTCCTCATCAAGCCCCCTGGAGCAGCTCCCCAGCACGCCCCCCCCCGCCCCCGCCCCCCGCCACGTGGGTCTGGGGTCTCTTGTGCCCCCGCGCCTCCCCCCGACCTGCCGTCCCCTCTGGCTGTCCCGCAGAGCGAGGAGGAGGGCCGCCTCTACTTCAGCATGGACGACGGCCAGACTCGCTTCACCGACCTGTTGCAGCTCGTGGAGTTCCACCAGCTGAACCGAGGCATCCTGCCCTGTGTGCTGCGCCATTGCTGCACCCGCGTGGCGCTGTGACCCCCGCCCGGGCCGCCCCCGCCCATGGTGCGCGCGGAGCGGACTCGAGGGCACAGAAGCTCACGGACGGACGCACGCACGCACACACGCACGGGCTCGAGGAGCTCGCGGAGCTCCCCTCCTCCCGGAGAGAGCGTTCTGCTTTGCTCCTTTGCCTCTTCCTCAGGCAGCAAGCGGCAGCCCCCTCCTCACCCGCCACCTCTCTCAAGAAAAGGCACGGGACGGGGGTCCCCTCCGCAGCGCTCCTGGGTGCAGCCCTGGGGCAGGGCGTTATGGGAGAAATGGGGACAGCCCAGGTGGTCTTAGGCCCCACACTTTGTACAGACTGAGAGGCCAGTTGATCTGCTTTGTTTTATACGAGTGACAATAAAGCTTATTTTTTGATACACCTGTGAACTCTGTCTGGCAAGACCTGGCTAGTGGAGGGGAGCGGGGGAGTGGGAGAGGGGCGTGCCAGGCCTTGGTGAATGTTTCCCATGGCTGGGGCCACGTGTCCTCCTGCCTGGACGTTTCTTGAGCGCAGGGTGGTCTGGGTCATCTGAGAGTCTCCAGTGTCCAGCAGGGAGGCTGGCCATGGCTTCTTGTTGAATGAATGCATGCACGAGGGACCGTCATCCAGAGGCCATCTCCCAACAGGGCCTAAAGCGAGTCCTGTGGGAGGACCATTGAGATGAGTACTGACAATCCCGCAGTTAGGAGTCTCCGGCCCCCACCCGGACACCTGGCCCAGCCCCTCTCCCAAGTCCCCATGACCCCCACTGTCAACTCCTCTCCCTCCTGCTTTCCTTTTCTTTCTTTCTTTTTTTTTTTTTTTTGAGAAAGAGAGAGCAAGAGCACGAGAGCCGGGCGAGGGGCCAAGGGAGAAGCAGAGTCCCTGCTGAGCCAGGAGCCCAATGCGGGGCTCGATCCTGGGACTCCAAGATCATGACCTGAGCCAAAGGCAGACGTTTAACCAACTGAGCCACCCAGGGGCCCCTCCCTCCTACTCTCTGTCCTTCCAGTTTGCTCCCTCCAGAAGGCCGTATCAGTGGGACCCCACAACACTCAGCCCTCTGAGTCTGGCTTCCCTTTCTAACCCATCCTCCAGCATCCAGAGGGATCTTTCCAAAATCCGAGCCCAGATGGACCCTGCAGGGCCTCTGGCCTCTCCCAACTGCCTACGTTGCTCTGGTTTTGTCTCAAGAGTTTTGTCCAAGCATTTTACAGGTTTTGCTCTTAGGTGACAGGAGAGCTTTATAATGACCGTGTCAAACTGGCAACACCTGGGCCTGCCACTTGATCTTTAAATCACAAAGAGTTAGACCTTCCATCCAGACGCGTGCACTCCAACTAGGCATTATTTTTGCCAAGACATAAAACCTCAGTCTCATCCCGTGGATCTAGCTGCTAGTTGGTCAGAAATACAGGGGACCAGGGGAACATGTGAAATGACACACGGGGATGCAATTACCCAAATCCAGACTAGGAAACTACAGCAGATAAGCCAGCTTCTTTGACAACAACAAAATTACAAGAAAAGATGGGGAATCTCTAGCTCTCAAGAAATTCAGCCATACGTAATGTGTTGACCTTGTCTGATTCAAATCCAAACTAGCTAACTGTAAAAAACATTTATGAGCAATCGGGGGAAATTTGAACTCTGTTGAGATATCTGATGATATTAAGGAATTATGGCTAACTTTTCAAGGGGTGATAATGGTATTTGTGTGTGTGTGTGTGTATGTGTGTTTAAGTCTTCATCCTTGAGAGATTCATTCTGAAGTATTTAGAGGTGAAATGATGTCTTAGCTTTGCTTTTAAAATAACCCCAAGGTTAGGGGAGAGGGTGTGCGTACGGTCATGGGCTAGCCATGAGCCGATAATGGTTGAAGGTGGGTGACGGGTACATAGGGATTCGTTACATTCTTTAAATTTGTGTCAGCTTGAAAATTCTAGAATAAAAAAAATTTTTAATGGAGAATCTCTCCCCAAATCGTTGAGATTGGGCACGAGGCGGTGGGATCCTGTTTTGTTGGTGAGGAAACTGGTGGCTCCGCGAGGAGACCTGCCCCAAAATACAGTTAGTGGGAGAGCCAGGATTTCAACCCAGGTCTGGATACAGGTCTGGGCTGTGCTGCCCCTGCCTGGCTGACTTCCAGGTGGAATTCCTACGTGGCCTGCGGGGGTGGAGGTGGGGGTGTTTTCCCCTGAAGAGCCCCTCCCTTCTCTGCCGCCCTGGTCTCTGGCTCGGGGGTTGTCCTGAGGTGACCCTGAGAAGGACCAGCCACCAGAGCCAGCCCTTGGGCCAGGCTTGTCACCCCCAACCTTGGGGCTGGGGCACCAGGCCTGTCAGACATAGGGGGGCAGAGAGGCCTCATCCACTCTCTGGCTTAGAACCTTCTGGGGACTTACCCTGAAGAAATGACTGCAGCCAGGCATGAGAGGGGTGTAGGTTTTGTTTCTTCTTAGCAGGACTTCCTGAGGAGGCAGGGACCAGAGTAACCTGCGGCATGCTGCCTGCCATGGTTTCCAGAACCATCCCATCACTGGCTTCTCCTCTGGCCTGAGCTGACGGGTGCTGGCTGTGTGATGGGCCAGGGTTGCCCAGAGCCCTTCTAAGGTGTGGGTGCTAGGGGTCCAAGTGCTGGGGTGGCAGTAAAGGGGCCAGAATGAGCCACATCTTAAGCATGACCAGGGATTTAGGCTGTATAAAAACAGAGCCCAGAGTCTCCTCATAGCCTGAGGCATCAGGCAGGGCACAATGGCCTTCCATGTCAATCAGCTAATTAGAGTATGTGGCACAGATACCATTTTCACTTCACGCACAGGAAACTGAGGCTCGAGAGAGTGACCCACCTGAGGTCTTACATGGAGTTAGAGGCAGAGGTCAGACTCCGTCCAGCTTTAGGTGGTAGAACGTAGCCCTTCTCTGCCCTTTGTTCTCTGCCCCCTCTGTTCTAAGTGCTGGCCACTGTGAAGGACCTTTTGAGGTGGGAGCTGGTCGGACCCTGAGCTGCACACTGGCGATCAGCAGATGAACGTCCCCACTGAGTGGCTGAGATCTCGGGCTTCTTGGAGGAGAGGCAGCCGCTGAGAATGTGGGGGACAAGGGCCCCTCAAGATCAGCTTGCAGAGGGACCCAGGGCAAGATTCCCCAGCTCTGAAGATGTGGGAAGGCTGCTGTTCTAGTGCCAAAGAGGCTGAAGCATGAGCCACGGAGGCCAGACAGCAGAGGGGACTTCCAAGGACAGCTGGTGTGGCTCATGGAGACTTGCGGTTCTGATGGGATTTGGGCTGCTGGGAGGGCGGCGGGGGCCTGGTGGGGAACGTACAGGCCGGCACCTAACATGTGGTCTTTTCAGGATCAAGTTATTGGGTTTGATTATAAAAAGTATATGTGCTTACTATGATGATTTTTTAAGATTTTATTTATTTGAGAGAACAGAGGGAGAGAGAGAGGGAGAGAGAGAGAGAGAATCTCAGACTCAGCAGAGTTAAGGGCCCACCCGATGCAGGGCTCAATCTCACGACCCTGAGATCATGACCACAGACAAAATCAAGAGTCAGACACTTAACCCACTGAGCCACCCTGGCGTCCCAAAGTATATGTGCTTATTAAAGAACATTTCAGAAATCGGGGGTGCCTGGGTGGCTCAGTGGGTTAAAGCCTTGGCCTTCAGGTCAGGTCATGATCTCAGGGTCCCCGGATCGAGCCCCGCATCGGGCTCTCTGCTCAGCAGGGAGCCTGCTTCCCCCTCTCTCTCTGCCTGCCTCTCTGCCTACTTGTGATCTCTCTTTCTGTGTCAAATAAATACAATCTTTACCAACAACAACAACAACAAACATTTCAGAAATCAGAAAAAGATGTTGGAAAAGAAAAAAGAAAATTCCCTGTCATCTCCCTGAGGAGGAGCCGGGCCTTGAGAGGGGGTGACACAGGGCCCCCATCCAGGGGCGGGCCCTAAATGGTCTGTAGCACATCCTAGACACCAGCCACCGGCTCCGGGGGCTAGTATGACTGGTGTGAGCCCAGTGCCGGGGTATAGAGCTGTCCTTGGCCGCACCCCGGGCCTGTAGGGGGACGTGGCCAGGGCGGCCTCCCCGCGGTCAAGTGCGGAGGGCCGGGAGGGCTACTGCCAACTTCCTGGACCTTAAGAACAGGTAGGCATGATTCTAGGGAAGCCCACCTCCCCTAGGATGCCCTAGGTGGGACATCCAGACAGACAAAGCTCTGGATAATTGATGCTCTCCCTGATCCGCAGACATCCTGTTCAATGAAATCTACACAGACTCCAAGTTCATGGGTAGAGGGCGTCCTGGTGCCAGCGGAGGGTTCAACACTGGGTCAGTGATCCTGCCTGGCTCCCTCCTTGTGCCCAGTACCAGGCATCCTGAGGAGGAAGGGAGTGAAGAAGAAAAGTGGATGGGCAAGAGAGACCAAGGCTATTCAGAAGGATCCTTTCTTCCAAACTGTCTACATAAGCGGTTTTCTACAGCTTTCTACAGTCCAAGGGTTCCGGCAGGAGTTGGGGGGCAGGTTGGGGTGGGGTTGGGGAGAGCACTGCCTTTATATCTGGGAGTGCGGTTTCATGGTATGGTTGGAAGAAAGGCTTCCACGACTATAGGACAGATCAGGTCTGGCAGACATTAAAGAGGGCCAAGAGAAGTCAGGGCTTGGTCGGCCTGAGTTGCACTGAGGAGGGTCTGTGGCAGAGTCTGCTTTCCCGTCCTGCGCTGTTGGTAGAACCTTAGCTTTGGGGTTTGGGAGTGTGGTGCACAGTGTGGCTTCTTAGGACAGAGGACTCTGAGCTTCCAGCTGGGGCAGGGATTCGAGCAAGAAGAGAAAAGACATCACATCGGGATCTTGGGGAAGTTGGATGTTGTAGACTGGATTCTAGAGCCACAGAATGAGTGTTCCTGGGGACAGACGCTGGTCCCGGGGAGGGAGCGTTCTCCACGATCTCCATCTGGGTAGGGGTGTTAGGAAGTGGGGGCTACTATCTGGGCTGGGATGGATTGTGCCCTACCCGGCCTTAATGAGGTCTGAAATTCTGTCCCTTGAAGGGTGAGCTGCGATGGCGGCTAGCGCTCTATGGGAGAGCTGCATCTGGTCCGCGGGAGAGGCGGGTTTTTCTTTGCTGGGTACCTGGAGGAGTGCTAGTTGGAGCTGCGTTTACATAGTGGGCAGTTTGTTTTTACTCGGATTGGGTTTATCCTGGAGTGGTTTAGGGGAGACTGAGGAGACTGGGAGGCTGCCTCTCCACAGAACTGCCGCCAAGGACGTATTCCTCTGCATTTACCTGCACACCCCGCACCCCGAGTTAGATCCAGACGTGACAGAAGTGGGTATTCCTACCAGACACGAGCGCGCTTTCCCAAAGGATGCCAGGCTATCTTCTCTCTCCCAGCCCTCTTACGCCCATGAGTCCCTATACAGGTTCCCACCTTTTGCTTCTCTTCTTCCAAGCTCAGCCACCGCGTGCCACACATCTAAGGGATGAACTGCGGGGGTTGGGAAGGGCGGCGGCACGAGTAAGGCGAGACCTGAGTCGGAGGAGGCAGGAGTCGGAGTGGGGAATCCCGCCGTCGCTCTGGCACCCCAGCACGCGCGGAAGGTGCCCGCCCCTGGGTTCCCTTCTCCCCACGGCCTGCGCGCGGTTGCCGGACTGAAGGGCGCTGAGCCGTCGAGGGGCTGCGGGCGCGCGGGAAGACCGGCCCGCTTCGCCAGGGGGCGCGCTTGGGGGCCGCAGAGTACGGGCCTCGGTCCCCGGTCCCCACGGAAGGAGGCTCGCGTGGCGCCACAGCCGTGGGCCCGTCCGTCGCGGGGCACGGTGTTAGGTTGTTCTTCACCCGAGTCGGTGGGCTGCGTGGGGGCCTCCGGACGCCAGGCGGGGAGGGAGGTCTGAGCGCCGCAGCCAGGCTTTGCGGGGCCTGGAGCGGAGACCTGGACCTCGTGGGCGCCTCGGGCCAGGCGCTGGGGTCCCTGGAACCCGCGCCCCCGCCTCCCGACGGCGCCCGAGCCTCTCAGCCGCGCGGCGGCAGTGACACCCAGCGGCCGTGGCGGGGAGTGCAGGCGCCGCCGCTCTGCTCCCGCGGTGCAGGTCGACGCCTCTCGAGGTTCCGGCCCGTGGTTACGAGCGGGCACCCCCAGGAGACAAGGGCGCGTTCTGCAGACTGCCCCGCGGGGCACTTCCCCTTCCCCTCCCCCAGTTTCCTCCCCGGCAGTCGCTCGAGCGCTGGGAGATCCTGCGGGGCTGCAGTGCCCGGAAGGGCGGGGCGGGGCGCAGCGGCGGCGCTGGGCTGTGACCCGGAGCAGTTTCACTTCTGGATCCTACCCCTGTGTGATGGGAGAGCATCTGGGGTGGGGGTGGAGGTGGGGGGGACACACAGGCGTGCGAAGGGCTGGGGCTTAGGACCCCGGGGGAGGGATGGCTTTTTATCCCTCGGGGTGTCACGCGCCCCACGCCTCCCTGCATTTTCCACCCCCCCCAACGCCACGGGTTCCACTCTGCTGTCCCCCGAACTGCCGCTCCTCCCCAGCAGCCGCCACCTCCGCGGGGGCTGCCGACCCCCGGAGAGGCCCCGAGCGGCGTGGGCGGCAGGAGGAGCGAGCTGTGAAGCCACAGGCAGGGGGTTAGGCTGCGGGCTGCTGAGACGCCGCCGAGCTGTTTCTCAGAAGCGCAGCTGCCCCTCCCCTCACACCCCCCTCAGCTCCCACCTCGCACCGCACCCCTTCCCCCTCCGCCTGGCCTTCGCTATCCTCGCCTCGGCACCCCCAACCCGGGAATCGGGTGTCTGAGTCCATGCAGAACTCAGAGAACCTGAGAGGACGGACCGGGAGTTCAGACCCAGGCTCCGTGCCCATATTCGGAGGCCACAATTTCGCTGTCACCTCCCCGTCCCCCACACTCCTGTGGGCCAGGATTGGAATTTCATAGAATGGTTTAGAACGTGGCCACTTGCGGAAATCATAGGCCGCCATTGACCTTTGCTCCAGGGCCCCACCTCCCTGTCAGTGCCTGAGTGTGGTGGGGAGAGAAGGAAGAGGGCACAGGACCCTCTTTCTCTCCTCTTTTTTCTGGAGTTGGAGGAAAGGCCTGGCTGGAGCCATGGGGTTGAGGCCAGGCTCAGTCTCCGTTGGGATCCAGTACCAGGGGAAAATTAAGGGCCGGAGAGGGAAATGGAAGTGCCCAGGGTCACCCAGAGAGTGGCAGGGCTGGGGTTGGAAGCCAGGAGTCCAGATACTGAGCTGAAGTCTGCACCAGGTTGTCCTTTGCTTTACTGAGACTTCAGAGCTTTGCTGGATTCGACGAGTCTGTATGCCGCGCCCCCACAGGAGTCTGGGGGCGGGGGTGGGTAGGGTCTGTGAGTGACAGGGAGGTAGAGGTGCTGAGACTAATTCCAGTGGGGGTGGGATGGGGATTGACCTGGTGGAAGGACGAGCCTGGAGAGGAGGTGGCATCTGCCCCCCTAGTTCCCACCAGCCGCCCCCAGGGCTGTGGTTTATTTGACTAGGCGGCTCTTCTGCGCCAGGGGGCCGGTGGGGGGGGGGCGGTGATGGGAAAAGACTGCTGGAGGGCTTCCTGCCCCATCAGTCCTGGGGAAGGGGGGCAGCCTACATCCCCCACAGGCCCTCTAACCTCCATACTTTCCACTGCAGTGCTCTTTCCTTGGGTATATTCATGTTCTTCTGGGGGAAGATCTGTTATTTGGGGGGAAGGGAGGCAGCTGCCTACTTCACAGGTCAAGACAGAGTTAAAAACAAAACCACAGCAAATTCAACACCCCGTGTCCTTCAGGGACTTTCCATGACACCTTCCTTCCCCCTCTCCCCCAAGTCAGGGAGTACCTCCCCAGAGGGCCTCCCCACCCCAGGTGCAGTGGCTTTTGGCTTTTATGCAAACAACTGTCTGACCGGGAATGCTCCGCAGCCAGAACTGGTGCCCTGGGGCCCCAGGCGTTCCTCCACTATCCCTCAGCGTTCCCGGCCTTCCCTGAGCTCCCTTCTCCACTTTTCCTCAAACTCTAGGCGCTAGGGAATGGGAGGTGAGGAAAGGGACACAAGTCTTTGTCCCCCTGCTCGCCCTTGGATGGCAGTTGCCTGCAGGTGGAGGTTTGGGCCCCGCAGACTGTGTGATTGGCCTGGTTGGGTTGAGGGGTGGGGGAGGGGAGGAAGAGCGTGCAGGTGTGGGCTGGCCCCCCCTGGCAGGCCCACTACCCTCCGAAGTGTCACATAAGTTCCCAAGAATTAGGAAAGGAAACTGTCCTTAGGCTGGAAGCGCAGCCAGCCCCACTCAGCCCCAGCCACATACTACTCTCTCTAAGGCTGGGACTCAGCACCCAGAGGCCACTGTGCAGTGTATTTAGTGTTCGAATACCAAGGCAGGCTGCGACGCAATTCCCCTCTCCCTGCCCTGAGCGCTGGGACTGCACAACCTGCTGGAGGGCCTCTGTGGGAGGGAGGGGGTGCTGAGCGGAGAGCCAGAGGACGCGGCCACCAACCCAGCTCCACCTTTGCTAATCCTAAACTTCAGAAACGGCTTCTTCCCGCCTCACTCACAAAGGAGGGGAAAGGGAAGGAGTTTTGAAAGAGGCTGAGCAGAAGGCCAGGTCCCCTCCTAGACTCTTTACTGACACGTTCTCCCCAAGACAGGGAGAAAGCTGAATAATCTCTATGCCATTCTCCTAGGACTTTGTCCTCAGCTCCTTAGGTTTGGGCCTCCAAGTATCTTTTTTTTTTTTTTT
>CM052804.1:18465574-18644908 GCA_028533885.1 Nasua narica | reverse complement strand
TCAGCAGGGTTGGTTTTTGTTTTTTTGTTTTTTTTTTTTTTTTTTGCTTTTTTTTTGATGTGACACACTCTTTATGGTTCTGGCAAGGTTAGCATTGCTACGTTTCAGAAGCCGACTTTCTTTAAACAGTCTTTACAGAGGAATAGGACACCTGACAGTGCTCCCAGTGGATGGACTCTGGGTAAAACTCAAGAGGAGTTAAGAGGGAAGGTCACTGCTGGGCAGGGAGGGCATTTCTGAGAAACCCAGATGAGAATGTTATGAGCACAGGCCGTGTCAAAACCACTCGGCAAGGCCTCCCTCCCTTCCTCCTGGGGGGAAGGCCACTCTGAGCCCCTTTGAACCCCAAACCAGGTTCCCTTCTTCCCCCGTCATTCTGCAGACAAGGGTCATCCACAGACCACACGTGTGGTGGCTTCGGCAACCAGAAATTAAAAATAACCTATGGTTTTTCCAGTAGCCAAAATGATTCCTCACCAAAGCTCATAGACTGAGAACCTGAACATGCAAAACCACAGTCTGGGTGAAGGGATGTCTGCTTTTCAAATGACCTGCTAATTCTTTGCAACCCACAGTAATTTGGTTTCTGCGAACCCACAGAACCAGGCCCACCAAAAAGGGCTTTGTTAACCTGGAAAAGTCCTTGTATAAATGAGTCACTGGCAATGGGATCATTTTTAAGGCTGCCCCATTTTCCTAATATGTTAAAATGTCTGTTCTCAGTCTTTTTAGGAGAGGAAGAAGCGAAGCTATTTCAGAAGCTAGGCCCCACTGGCTTGAGAGGAGTTGGGTGACATTATGGGACACTCTCCAGGCTTTCTAGAGCAGGGTCAACAGGGAGATGGACAGTGAGGACCATCTGAGGAAACTCTAAGTTACTCAGGGAGTTAATAATCGAGAGCTCATGAGACGGGGAGGGAGCAAAGCCATTCGACTTCCCTGGCTGCGATGCCATGAAGTATCTTTAGCATGAAGTTCACTTTTACTGGTTCTAATTGTCAGCGTATTTTTTACTCTTACACGTTAAAATACATGAAGGAAACTGTGTGCTAGAGATTAGAGGCCTCCACTGGCTACTGAATTACTGAATCATGGTCCTAGTATGGCCTTTGAATATCGCCATATCTTTAAATCCACATACAGTACATATAGTGGAAAATTTGTAACCATCCGAAATACTGCCCCCGCAAGTAACATCATCCCATAGACAAAATTACATAAAGCCTCGTAACATCCTCAGGAGGTAGATACTATGTCCTTACATTTTTTTAATCAAAACATTAACATTCTATTTTCAGATATCAGCTCCATCAACATCAATGTATACTATAGTCCAGTCTTGTAATATTCAGAGAAAGTTTGCATTCAACTTTTTCAAAGTGCAAAGACCTGTTTATCATGTTGTCGGCATGGTGGGGTACACACTATCTACAGTTTGGGTGAATGGAGCTACAGTCTTGTGTTCTGAGCTCACGTGAGTCTAAAGCCTACAGCTTTGGAGGCTTCTCCGAGTCCACGGTCCTTAGAGGCAGCAGTGCCCAGCCCTGGGTTTGCTGATTATTCCCAGAACCAGTCAGTCATTTAGCTTTAGAGAACAGAATCCTTTTCCTAGGAGGGCCCAGGTCTAGCCTTTGGTTTCAGGCCAAAATTGTCTTCTTCACAGGCTCTTAAGTCTCAAGTCCATTCTGTTTTTCTGAACTCTGCCTACAGAGAGAGGCTCTCTGATCTATACTGAGCATAAAAATAGCTCCCAATTCTTTAAAAGAGAAGAGACATCATTGTGTATCTCTTATCATCCTCTGCATAGCCTGATGGTCTTTTCTAGGACAAAATTTTCCTGACTTCACTTTCTTTTCTTGAGAGCTTGGAAATCTCAATTCCAAGTCTTTGTGAAAGAGCTTGGCTATCTCTGAGGGTTCAAATCTTGAGTGGCCTGGAGTTCCTGAATCTCCACTAGAGACCGGCGGACCTGTTATCTGTGGGGTACACTTTAAAGTTAGGACACTAAGCATTTAATATTTCCATTACGGTCTTACTGCCTGCGCTGGGCTTTTTCCTTTAAAACACACTAAACCTCACATTTGGCAGAGGGGAAAAAGCAGAGGAGGAGAATAAGAACAGTGATACAGAGACTACTTGGAAAAATTTTATGTTGGTGTGAGATTTGTTCATAACACAGTGTTTCAACTAAGCAAAATTTTGTGCTTTTTTTCTTTGCAAAAGAAATCTGAGGTCACTTTATATCTGGGCCGCGTGAGCACGGGCCTAGCAAAATGTTGAACGCTGCATTTAAAAGGTAACAAATGTTGTCACTGACAAAGTCAGACGCTGAGACAGGAACAGCTCAGAATGGGTAAGAAGGCATAAGATTAGTTAGCTTATCTGCGTTATCTTTAGGGAGAATGACTTAAGGAATCTAAAGGCTGGTGGATTTATCTCTATCTTTTCTCCCCTGGTGGTGGTGGTGGAAGGTAATAGAGGAGACACTTCTGTTTAGTTCTCTGCGAGTAGGAAATACCTGTGCGACAATTCAAGAGGGGTGATGAGGAACATCTGGAGAGCCAGTTCCTTTCCCTTTCCCCCTCACCCCAATTCTGTCACCTTGGCTGCAAGGGAACTTTTCGTGGGGTTGGTTGTTCCCTGGATTGTGGCCTCCTGGTGGGAAGTGATGGACAGCTCAGACCTGCAAGGCGTATGTCTGAGGGACTCGGACTGAGAAAGGAAACGTGCTGTCTGAAGTTGCTGCAGGACCTCACCATCTGCGTGGTTGGATGTGAATCCTGACTCACGGACTTAGCGACCGTGCTAAGGTTCTCCTTCACCCTCGCCCCCAACCCCCAGCAAGGGGAAAGGGCGTTTATGGGTATAGAGGCTGCCTACAGAAGGAAATGTTTGCCAGCGTGGTGGCAACCACTACATACCACCTGGTATAACTTAACAATTTACAAACGTGGAGTTTGCCATAAGAATTTTCTCTGGGCTTGGTGTGTCCCAATCTAGGCCCAGAACGCTACCGTGAAAGTAGCATTTGCGAGGGGTCACCCCCCTGAGAAAACTGACCTCACGAGAACGGAAATCATTCAGAAAATCTGTTAGTCACAGGGAAAATGAGGGTCATGTCTTCAAAAAAGTCCCCAGGTTAGTGGGATGGGCTTTTTTCACTATCTTAAGGGGCAAACGCTGGTTTCTTCAGAAAGACTTTCCCACTGATCTGCTGGAAATGCTTGCTTTCCCCAGTTTTCTCTCCAACTAATTCTTGCTTCCAAATTCTCTTTCTTTTGTCCCCTGAAGAGTCAATGGGACGTATGGCATTTCTTTTTTTTCCTTTTCTTTTTTTAAAGATTTTATTTGCTTATTTGACAGAGACAGGGAGAGAGAGAGAGAGAGTGAGCACAGGGGGAGCAGCAGGCAGAGGGAGAGGGAGAAGCAGGTCCCCTACTGAGCAAGGAGCCCGATGTGGGGCTCAATCCTAAGACCCTGGGATCTTGACCTGAGCCAAAGGCAGATGCTTAACCAACTGAGCCATCCAGGCGCTCCGACGTTTGGCATTTCAAGAGCGTAACAAGCAGCTCCTCTGCCACAACGGGTGTCAGTAACCTGGTGTAGCTTGGAGTCTATGGTTACAGATATAGGGAAATGCTTGAGACTATGCACTGAAATACATCCAGTCTTTTAGCCGAAATCTCAAATATGTTGGGACCGTTACCATGGAATTTCACAAAATCTTTCTTCCTGAGACAGACGCCAGGCTACAAAGGAGGATAAGCCATTTGTGCAGTCTGAGGTGGAACATTTTAATTACTGGCAGCACATAAATTAGTTGAGTTTGAGTCTAATGCCTAAGCCCTTTTGAAATACCAAGGCAGATAAGTAAAATGCGAATCTAACAGGAATTGGGGATTCCTGACTCTGGTAGAAATGTGCACAAAATTACTCTTTAATTTGTAAGTAGGTTTCATGAAGTTGTCCATGGAAGCAGAATTTATTCTAACACGAGTTTTTTTTTTTTTTAATTTTATTTATTTGACAGAGGGAGAGAGATCACAAGTAGGCAGAGGCAGGCAGAGAGAGAGGGGGAAGCAGGCTCCCCACTGAGCAGAGAGCCCGATTCAATTGGGGGCTCCATCCCAGGACCCTGAGATCATGACCTGAGCCGAAGGCAGAGGCTTTAACCCATTCGGCAGAGGCTTTAACTCACTGAGCCACCCAGGTGCCCCTCTAACATCAGTTCTTAAAAAAGGGAAAAAAAAAGGCTTTGGTAAGCAGCTGCAGGTGCCACTTTGTGTGTACACTTTGGGGCAAGATCAAAATACCTTCCTGTTTTTTGTTCCTCCCCACCATGCTCTTCACATTCACAACTCAGTGGTTAAAGGAAAAATTTAACACTACCATTTTCACACCAAAGAAATGTGAAACAGGTATTCATATACATATTCTCCTGCTTTTTACCCATGCATTAAAAGGCTTAAAAGATAACTGGGGTTACAGCATAATCATATAAATTTAAGGTTGGAAGGGACCTTAGAGAGTGTCTAAGCCCAACTCTTATTTTATGGTTGAAGAAACTTAGTTTTAAGAGTTTAGTGATTTGCCCGAAGCCATATAGCTAATTAGCAGCCAATATGGAATTTGCAAACAGATTTTGGGACCCCTACTGCAGTACTAATTTTACAATCATCCCTGCACTTTTCCTTGACAGCATATCTCTCATAATTAACTACAAGGCTGGCCAATACATCTGCGGAACCAAGATCAGACTTTCAGGAATCTTCCTGGCCTACAGCAGCTTAAAACAGGGAGAAACACCATCCATCTTGATCAAGGAGAACCTGTCAGCAGAGGTACGCCCCTCTTCACTTCTTCAGGAAGCTTAGCACTGACCCAAACAACACTCATGATATCTGTCCCTGATTCCTCTCCTGTGGGGACGGGGAGACTAAGTCATGCTTTTTGGATTGTTTTTTTTCTGTCCAAACAAAAACAAAAACAAAAACAAAACAAAACACCGGCAAGTTTGCCTTAGGTCTGTATACTAATGCTCCGTGAAGGAGACCAAGAACGTTCCCGTAGCTGCCCCCTCCTCCCGGGGTGCTGCTAAACTATTTTCCCCTTGGAGTTCAGTTCTGCCAGTCTCCATCACAGGAAACGGATGCCTTAGCAGACAACTTTGTGAAGTTTCAATGATGGTCTGTGTTTAAAACCATTAGTTCTTCTGGTATAGAATTTCTCTTATAGATGACCGGTTTAACCCAAAGCAGCTTTTTAATTGGTATGAGAGGGTAAAAGGGTAGTCCCAGAAGTATCATCAAATGACTTGATTTTTTTTCCTTGTGTGATAAGAAATGGGTTCGCTGCTTGGATACTGGAGTCTTCAGTAACTGGTAACAGATACTTATTTTATCACTGTTCTTTTCCTTAATACTAGACTAATTTGGGATGAGGAGATTATATCCTAGACTTTCAGCCTGTGTTAAGTGCAGAAGGGCGTGGCTTCCCAGCGTGGGGAGCTCTTCTCTGTGGACCTGGGCGTATGATTTTTCCACGTATGGTGGTTGTATCTCAGAAAGAATGTCTCATGCAACACATCTGGGGGACTCTTTTGACTGGCAACAAACTCCAACGACGGCTTGTTCCATTGCTGCAAAAGGTAATGACCAAATACTTCATTGGCTTTTAAATATAAAAATTCAAGTCCCTGATGAGAAAACAAATGTCTCACAAAAATGATAACATGATATATCTGTTAAAAAGCTGCAAACAATTTCTGAATGAAGGCAGCATTTCTCTGTTGTCCATGTGGACATGACCCTTTGGACACTAAAAATGGTACGGAAAGGGGTTTGGAACTGAGTTTGTTTGGAGAGTAATTTGTTAGGTGGGGTATCGGTTTTTACAAATGATGTCAAATCCTCAGGTGTAAATCATCTCTGGGATCAGATGTTCACTTTAGCATGGCTCTGTGCTCTCCTCTGGCTATGTGAGACGAGAACTCATACCGATCATGGCTTCGATACCCGCACATGTTACACTCAAAAGGGTCACGAAAGCCGTGGCAACCCATGTGAATAGTGAACATCACATAATCCAGGAAGAGGACTCGACAGTGGTCACACCGATACACATCCATCACCTCCCCTTCTTTGTTGATCACTTTGATGGAGTCTCTCGGACAGATGGGTGGGGGCTTGAGGAGTTCATAAGAGCGGGGGACCTCCTTCAGAAGTGGTATCCCATTGCGGGCCCTAGGGGGGACCATGTGGTTTTGCTGGTAGATGTGATTCTGGCGTTCTTCATGGTTGCTGTCAGTGTCCGTGGAGTCATGGCCACTATTGTTGGGGGAGAGGCCTCTTTCAGAAGGCAGGTTCTTCTCTGGCAGGTGGATATTCTTCTTTTCTAGGTCTTGGGGGGCACCATTTGGCATTTCAGCACGGGTGAGGGCTATGGGATACATACTGCTGATAACTGGAACCATCTCTGAGGTGGGAGCAGGTGGAGTCTGGACCAAGGGGCGCAGGGCTTCGGCACCAAGATAGCTGATGGCGTTATTGATGGCTTGGTCCATCATCCGGGTCTGTATTATCTCACTCTCTTTCTCATACATATAGCTGGGATTATAGTTGAGGTCAAAGCAGTGGCGCTTCTCACCTAGAAGAAGTGAAAGAAAAAATTACAAGAGGAAGAACACAAAGGCAGAGTTTGTAAAATGATCTTCCAGAGTCCTTGAAAAGGGAGGTAAGACATGCGGCTTGCTTAAGAACACCCAGCCCAGGCAAGATGCTTCCACTTGGAGCCGGGGACAGTCTCAAGGGACAGTGGCTGGCAGCACGCGTCTGGACAGTCAAAATAAACTAAGCCAATAGGCAAAAGGGAGAGTCAGAGATGTTGGTACGTTGAGGCTACAAGGTGAGCTGTTTCCACTGCTCATATCAGAGGGGAATGCTGGAGAAAAGCAGAGAAAAAGAAACAAGAAGACACCAGGGCAGGGTCTGCAGGGAGCCAGGGAGCTACCGCTGTGCAGGAGCATGGCCACCTGGGCACTCCGACTGCCCATGGACTCTCAGCACCCAATCCATTCCCAAACTGTCACTGTGCTTGTTATTTTCTACTTGTAATACAAGGGAGCTCGGGGGACGGAAGTGCTGCAAGAAGTGGGGATGCTCAGCAACTGGCCTCTTACGCTTTTTAAATAGCTACAGAGGCAGAAAAAATAGCCCCCAAACCTCCAACTTATCACTCCCCAAACACATTGCCATCAGACTAAGATTTAAGTAAAAGAGCTTCAAATGTAGACAGTTCTAGAAAAGTTTTCTTGAAAGATCATGGTCTTTGTCCCTTTCATAAAGTATATCATTCTTTTCCTTCAAGAAACTGCATCATTGATACACATGTGATCATTAGGACCCATCTCACATTTAACTGAAAAATTTATTTGTGGTCACCCTCTCCTTCTGCTCATGTCAAACTGCTGAGAAATTCTGAAAACAGAGTTTAGCCACCTTTGGGGCGTGTGGGTGTTGCGTGTTAGAAAACAGAGGCTCTCTGGCCACAGGGAAGGCAGGAGCAGGGTCTGCAGTGATGGCAGATGTGCTCGGTGGTGAGTGGCTGGTAGAAGGAAGAGAAAGCAGGGAGGATGTGTCAAGTACCGAAAGTGAGGCTAAGGTATCGCTGATGCTTTTTCATTCGTAGACACTAGATTCTGGAGAGATTTGCTGAACCATATCCTCTCTTCTGTAACACTCCCTAGGCATGTTATGGTTCCAAAACCTGTCACTGCCACACAGTAAAGGGCCCAATCATGAAAGAACACAAGAAAACAAAATAATTGGAAGAGCCAGTTCCTGTTTTTGAGTTATCTCCAACTTAGTGGGAGAGAAACAAGACCTGTATCCGTGGAATCGGAAAAAAAGTAAATGTTAGAAGATGTGAAAGAGGGGCCCTGCTCTCTGGGGGCCTTTGATTTTATTCATTTAAAAAAAAAAGATTTTATTTATTTATTTATTTTGAGGGGTGGGGAGAGCACTTGTGTGTGCAGGGAGAGGGGCAGAGGGAGAGAGAGAGAATATCAAGCAGACTCCACACCGAGGGCAGAGCCTGACTCTGGGGCTCAATCTCATGACCCTGAGATCACGACCTGAGCCGAAATCAAGAGCTGGACCCTCAATCAACTGAGCCACCCAGGAGCCCCTGATTTTATTCTAAATGCCATGTTTGAGGCACCTAAGCAGGGGCGAAACATGTCTTTTGTAAAAAGGATTATAAGGCAAGGTTATGGCAGGTCAGTGTAAATTGTATATTGTATATTTCAGTGTTAAGGAAGTGCAAAAAATTCAGGAGTACCTGGGACAGGGAAAGCATTTCTTAGAAAACCCAGATTTTGAGAAGAGTCTTTATGTACTGGTACAACTTAGATTTTCAGAGAGGTCCATAAGACATCCAAATTGAGGGAGGAGCATGACTGAAGGCAGGGAAGTGGGACTACAGAGGACATGAGCAGGGAAGAGTAAGAGAGTCTGGCTGAAAGCTGTATCAGGAAGTATGGAAATATAGAATTTTCAAACTTCACTTATTCCTTCACATTCTGCAATACTGACACCTCAGGGCTGTGTGGTGTTTGAGCGCCTGGGTTCTTGGATCAGGTGTACTGGATCTGACACTGGCTCATCAGTTACTCATTGCATGACCTTGGACAAGTTATTTGACATCTCTCTGGCTCCATGTCCTCATGTGTAATGGGATAATAACCGCATCTACCTCCCAGGGTCACTGGGAAGTGCTTGGAACAATGCCAGATACATAGAAAGCACCTGGTAAATATTAGGGTGTTTTGTTTTGTTGGAGTTAGCTCACCTTTCTTTCTTTCTTTCTCTCTTTTTTTCTTTCCTTCCTTCCTTCCCTCCTTCCTTCCTTCCTTCCTTCCTTCCTTCCTTCCCTCTCTCTCCCCATTCTTCTTTTCTTTCTGGTTAAAATGAATTTTTAAAAAATATATATATTTTTAAAGATTTTATTTATTTATTTGATAGAAAGGAGAGAGATCACAAGTAGGCAGAGAGGCAGGCAGAGAGAGAGGGAAGCAGGCTCCCCGCTGAGCAGAGAGCCCGATGCGGGGCTCGATCTCAGGACCTTGAGATCATGACCTGAGCCGAAGGCAGAGGCTTTAACCCACTGAGCCACCCAGGCGCCCCTAAAAAATATTTTTAAATTTATTTTTGAGAGAGAGCACATGTGAGCTCATGAGCAGGGGGAGGGTCAGAGGGAGAAACAGACTTCCCGCTGAGCAGGGAGCCTGATGCAGGACTTGATCTCTGGACTCTCAGATCATGACCTGAGCTAAAGGCAGATGCTTAACCAACTGAGCCACCCTGGCACTCATGAATTTGCTTCTTCAGTAGACTTTCTATCACTAACATAAACAGAAAGCTAGACTCACCACAAATAGAAGGTAACTATGAAAAATAAAGACAAGGAGGGGCGCCTGGGTGGCTCAGTCATCAAGTGTCTGCCTTCGGCTCAGATCTTGATCCCAGGGTCCTGGGACGGAGCCCCACATCGGACTCCCTGCTAGGCAGGAAGCATGCTTCTCACTCTCCCACTCCCCCTGCTTGTGTTCCCGCTCTCACTGTATCTCTGTGTCAAATAAATAACTAAAATCTTAAAAAAAAGAAAAGAAAAGAAAAATAAAGACAAGGAAACAGAGAGATTTATTTAAGTTTTGACCAGATACTATGAGTACCTGGACACAAAGCTCCCCTCTGTTAAAAACAGAGACTACCAATTATGAGATCAGTTTGAAAGAAGACTAACATCAAATTAAGTCTAAATCTTTTTCCTTGGTATAATCAGGAAGATTGAGAGAGAACTTAAAAAATGAAATAATTTTCTTGCCCTGTGGGCTCCCTGGCACTTTGCATCCCAGATTTAGGCAGATATTGAAAAAAGTTAATATGTGGTAGAACCGAAAGATGGGCATTCTGAATGACCAACCATAGGATTTAGATTTGAACAAAGAGCAAACCGCTTCATGCCTTTAAGCAAGGGAGGCTTACGTCAAAATGTTATTTTCAGAATATTACTGGAACAACAAAGTGTAAGACCAGAACAATGAGGAACTGGAGCCAGAAAGACCAGCTAAAAGATCTAATCAAATAAGATGGATTTGTCTTGCATCCACACTACCTTGAGGCCAACCTGACAGTTTCTAGAGAAATACCCGAGAGAAAAATTCTGCAGAGTAAAATACCCTGCCTTGGCAACTCAAGAAAAAAACAACAGAAAAGTAGACCTTTGCCAAAATCATCAGTGGTTCTTATTTTCAACTTCCAGATTGGATATATCTTTGATCAAAGCTGTTTGAAAGAGTGAGGCTGAGAACATGAAAGTCACGTAAGGTCACAAATATTCATTCCCAGCTAAGGTCACAAATATTCATCCCCCAAATATTCTGAAAGTGACACAGAAATGGTGAACTTTGGTTTCTTGGCCTTTTTGAGGTCACTGGTGATTTTCCAGTGTGGCTGGCTCTACTCTGCTCCTCAAATACCAGGGTCCCTGAGAATCTTTTTATCTTTTCATCTAACAGAGAGGTTCCAGAAGGTTTCCGGGGTGGGGCAGGCACATCACAAACTCTGCTTTTATCCTTTCTCCCAAGAGTTTGCTTTACTCAACTAGGCCTACAGTTTCACAGTCTCTCCCACCTGCAGCACATGTCAGAAGACAGCTGAGTGCTCAAGCTGTAAGAGGCAAAACAGTAAGAGGAAAATACACCCCTGGATGAGTGGAAATATGTGACTGAGTTCTGTGGTTAAGGCAGACCATTGTTCATTGTGAAGACAGGAGAGCCTCAGATCTTCACGTGCACGCAACCTGCAATCATCAGATCCCCTCATCTCCGAGTTACGGTAACTTGAGTAGTGCAGATGATTATCAGTCACCTGTAGACACGATGACTCAATGTGTATGAAACCCAGAAGGGGTAAGCTACAGTAATTGAAAAGCCAACAGCTCACGTTTCTTTAGTAACACACTCATAAAAAAGGTTAGTCAAACCACAAGAGTGTAACTTCTCTCAAACCTGCACGGAGCCTCGAGTCCAGCTTGTAGTCAGAATCATACCACACCTTTGAATGATTAATGATAGCAGCTTCAGGCTGAATTAGAGGTTTCCTTCTGATCAAACTACAACTGGCAACAGCAAGTCCTGAGTATAAGAACCAGGACCATTCCTTACCTGTGTGTTTTTTTTTTTTTTTTTTTTTTAAGGTGTCAATCCCTACCATCTAGGCTTTGGTAACTTTAAATGGAGCAATTGGCTGAGCCGAACAGCTGCAATGTGGTGAGGGTGTACGGTTGTTGGCTTCCAAGTGCCAACTGGAAAGTACAGAATCACCACCTAGAGCTTAAAGGGACCTTAACTGAGCACGTGAATTCAGACCTCTGCCTTTGGGGCCGAGTGACAAGATACACCGCTCTAATCTGTTTATCTCTGGTTTCTATACTTCACACTACCTAGTACTGTGCCTTATACATAATGCTACTAAGAATAGCTATGATTTATTGAGCATTTACTATATAATCCAGTGTTGTCCTAGGTACTTTTTGCATATTCTCTCATTTGCCTAAGATGAATTAGCATCTCTTAGTCAGAGGAAGAGCCTAACCTACAAACAGGTTAACTTGCCAAGGTCACTTAGTTGGTACATGGAGAACTAGGATGCAATCTAAGGGCCCATATATCTGCCTGTGTCTGAGCACTTTTATTAAGATTTTATTTTTTATTTTATTAATTATTTTTTTGGAGGGGGAAGGGAGAGGGGCACAGGGAGAGGGACAGAGAGGCTTTTAAGCAGGCTCCATGCCCAGTGTGGAGCCCGATGTGGGGCTCAATCTCACAACTCTTGAGATCATGACCTGAGCTGAAATCAAGAGTCAGATGCTTAACCGACTGAGCCACATGGGCTTTAATTGCTGTTTCCTGGCTGCTACCTTGTCCAAGGCTGCACAATCCCATCACTGGCAGTGACTTCAGATTCTCTGCTGGGATGGTTCCCATAAGCAGTGGACAAGCAACCATGCTTTGTTCCATGTGGACTAGCACTGTGCATTCAAGAAATATCCATGATGCATAGAGTTGCTGTGGTGTTCGTAAGTGCCTAACAGAGTGCCTGGCACATGCAAGCACTCAATAAGTGCTAGATCTTTTATTATTACTATTATTATTATTATTAGCCTCACACCATGTTAGGCGCTTTGAGGAGTACAAACATAACTGCAGCCCAATAGGAGATGTAGTATTTACACAATTTCATTACAAATGGGAACCCCTAATACTATGTGGTGGAACAAAGTATAGAGTAGTCAACAAGGTGAAGAGAAAAAAATACAGCTTCTCAAATATGCCAAGTAACGCGGGACAAATATTAGCGTATTTTTAAAAGTCTCCTGTAATCTGAGGAGGTGGCAGTGATGGTGGTGGAGACAGTTCTGTATATCACAAAACACCGTCTGTTAAACTCATCTTGAGAACAGTGGGAGAACAGAGTAGACACAGAACTCAGGAGACTATGGGAATGTAGACCATGTGTACTTTTGTTTAAAAGATATATTTACTGGGACACCTGGGTGGCTCAGTCAGTTAAGGGTTTGCTCTCAGGTCAGGTCACGATCTCAGGGTCCTGGGATCGAGCCCCATGTCGGGCTCTCTGCTCAGTGGGATATCTGCTTCTCCCTCTGCCTCTGCCCCTCTCCCTGCTCCTGCTCTCTCTCTCTCAAAATAAATAAATCTTTAAAAAAATAAAAAAAATAAAGATTTATTTGTTTGTTTTAGAGAGAGAGAGAGAAAGAGCAGAGGGGGAGGCGCAGAGGGAGAAGGAGAGAGCGGACCAAGCACACTTCTCACCAAGCATGGAGCCTCAAGCAGGGCTTGATCCCATGACCCAAGATCACCACTCAAGCTGAAATCAAGAGTTGGATGCCCAACAGGCACTCCAACTACGTGTACTTTTAAGGGCAGATGTGAGGGGGGGCATTCCAGACAGATAGCCTGGACAGAACCATTACATACAAAAGGGAAAGTATTACACAGAAGTGGGAGTAGTTCACTGTGGCTGAGTTAAAAGATTAGTTGGCTGAAATGATAAAATTAGAAAAGGTAACTTGGAAACAGATTATGCAAGGCTTAGAACACCTGGGTGGTTCAGATTTTATTCCAATGGGAAGCCATTGAAAGGTTTTTTGAAGGGGAGGGGAATGATTTGAACTTCAGAAATATAATACATTTCCACTAATATAGGCATCAGGAGGGGTAATGGGAAATATTCAGGTTTTCTTTTCTTTTTTTTTTTAAAGATTTTATTTATTTATTTGAGAGAGAGATAGAAAGACAGCATGAGAGGAGAAAGGTCAGAGGGAGAAGCAGACTCCCAGTGGAGCTGGGAGCCTGATGTGGGACTTGATCCTGGGACTCCGAGATCATGACCGGAGCCGAAGGCAGACGCTTAACGACTGAGCCACCCAGGTCCCCTCAGGTTTTCTTTTTAAGTTTCTTCAAGTCACTAAACTGTACTTCATACCATATCCCATGTGTATTATCGCTTACTCTTACTATAAGCTCATGCCTTAAAAAAGGAGTGGGGGGCCAGGCAGGAGGGTAAATGGAATATCTGTGAGGTGATGGCTCTGATCTCAAGCTAAACAAGAATTAAGTGACTAACATTTCTTCCAGGAGGAGGAAAGTAGAAGGGAGCCACAGAATAGGCAGGAAGGAGAGCAAACACTGAGAAAGCTATGGGGTGAGGGGTGAGGAAAACTGAGGTGGAGACCATGTTTTGTTGCTGTAGAAGACTTGTCCTCTGTGAGAGGAGCTATTTGGATGTCACCAGTCCTGACGGAGTCACCAGGGGAAAACTTTTCTCAAGAAAACACACCCTCCGGGCAGGAAATGACCACCCTTCTTCAGGGGCTTTTTCTTCCACCAGCTTTCAATGACTACACACCTTTGTGTCCAGAGCCTTAGTGTATAGCACACATGACACACACTGCTCGGGGTGACCTCCCAGGGAAGGAAGGCCTTGGACTGCAGCACGTTGTAGGCCTTGTCCTTACCCTGCTCTGTCACCCACTAGCTGCATCTATCCATCTCTTCAATCCTCCCTCCTTCCCTGGGAAAATAACTGTGCTGAGTGTTCCTGATATCCCTTCAAGCTCTAAAACGCTATGATTCTGTAATACTTATAGGATTATAATTTCAGCCCTTTGGGAAGGGGTAGGAGAAGATACTTTTTGCTGTTAGAAATGGGTATTCAAACTGCTTCCTGTCGCTCTGTTAACCAAAACAGACAATTTCTCATTAGTTACTTCACAGGGAGAATCGATGGTGTTTGTTGAAGTGTCAAAACCTCACTAACATGTTTACCGCGGGTGAGTGAGATATTTTTTCATGTTCTTTTCAACATGAAAACTTCCTTTAATAAAATAATATATAAAATTAAAAATAATGAGATGCTATGGTAACCACTTTGGTCGGAATAACACATCTGTTTTTGGAGAAAGAATGAAAATCAGAAAAGGAAATATGCAGAAATGTAGTCATTTTCCTCCTCCCTCCAGGAGAGAAATCTGGCCTCTATTTTGAGCCAAGTATTTGAAGATGGCCTAGTTAGAAGTCTAGTCAAACAAGTTTATAACAGGAGAATAAGATGCAGAGAAAGGACAACTCTTAAAAGAATTAGGTACTAAAAGTGAGCCATTGTGTCCTTCGAAAAAAGCAATGAAGAATTATTTTGATGATGTAAAGATGCTGGTTTCTAATGAATGTATGTCAATTTATGTCCTAATTACAGAGAATGAAACAAAATTTCTTGGAGAATTAGGAAAGAAAGGATTTTATTTTTCGTTTACATGGGCAACTTAATTTTACTTTTACTCTTCAATAGAGGCATGTTTTTGTGTTTCTAAATGCCCTTAGACTTAACCCAATCTGTCTCTCTTCCTCAGGTCACTTCTAATGTGTGAAAAATGCTACCTACTGGTAATTCTCTTTAGCTTGCTGGGAAAGTAACAGGCTGACCTGATGGCATAATTTCACCTTTACCCTCATAGTTCAAGAGGTCAGGGAAGCCAAGGTTGGTGTGAATGCTGTGCAACTGTCAGCAAGGATTAAAGGGAGTGACTCATTCTTCCTTCACACTTTACCTTTTGCCATTTCTCTGGCAGCTGAATCTTTTCAGAAAACGGCGCCGTGGAGAGGAAATATTGGAGACAGAAGAAAAGAGGAGGGAAAACGTTAGCCCCGTATGTATTGCAGCACTTCATCCCATACACTGCAGTGTCAAAATGTTCCTTTTTCCTCCCCAGTATTACTGTTTTCTATCAAAAAGGTTGATTCCATTAAATGACTCAGGGGTTTCCTTTATTTGAAAACGATTTCTAAAAGGAAGGTTCAGGATATAAGTTAATTCCAAAAGATTAGAACAGGGCTCAGGAACAAGAACATCATGGATATGGCAGGAGCGCTGTAGCCATTTCCTGAAGGGAATGAACGGATGAACAAGTAGTAATGCCCTCAGTAAAACAGATGAATGTTGGGCTAATGCAGCTGTTTTGTAGATTCCCAGATTTAACCACACCTTCCTAAAAAAACCCCCAAACCTAAAATATATGACATGGTTCATAACATACACATCTTGCCTATACAACCTTGAGAAACGAGTTACCTGAATCTACACATATGGACTTAGAAACACAAAGTGGAATTCATAACTGCAGCCTTTGCTAATGCATCTTGCAGACTTGTAGAATGATACGGCTGGGAGGGACCTTCCCGATCACCTCGTCACCTATTCAGTCTCCTCATTTCACAGATGAGTAAACAGAGGCCCAGAAAGGTTACGTGATTTGTCTAAACACACACAGTTAAGAAATGACTGAGCTCGAATCGGAACCTGGGTCATTTGGCTTCAAATCCAGTGTTGTTCCTACTGCACTATACCACAATTTACCAAACAAAATTTCCCCCAGTTATTCAGGGCCCTGAAGCCCTGAAGCTGCTCCCTCAGCTTAAATCAAGCGCTAACTCTTACTGGGTTTCCTGATTCCAGCATAGAGAGACATGATGGTTCAGAAGATGAGAGAGATCAGCACCTACAAGCATCTCTCCTGAGACTAGAAATGAAGGAGTAAAAATCCTCTGGTTACAAGGGTAACAAATGGAACAGATCCCTGATGCAACAAGCAGAATGGCATGGACTTGGACACAGGAAATGTGTTTTCTTAAACTCATGAAAATGCTAAAGCAACTTTTATTATATTAAGTAGGGTTTCAGCTCAACTATAGGTTAGGACAAGGGCACCTGGGTGGCGCAGTCGATTAAATGTCTGCCTTTGGCTCAGATCATGATCCCAGGGTCCTGGGATAGAGCCCTCCATCAGAGATCCTGCTCCCTCTCCCTCTACCTGGTGCTCCCCCTGCTTGTGTGCTCTCTCTCTCTCTCTCTCAAATAAATGGATGAATCTTAAACAAACAAACAAAACAACAGGGGTGCCTGCGTGGCTCAGTCGTTTAGCATCTGCCTTTGGCTCAGGTCATGATCCCAGGGTCCTGGGATAGAGCCCTGCATTGGGCTCCCTGCTCAGCTAGAAGCCTGCTTCTCCCTCTCCCACTCCCCCTGCTTGTGTTCCCTCTCTCGCTGTGTCTCTCTGTTCAAATAAATAAAATCTTTAAAAAACAAAACAAAACAACAACAAAAATACAGCTATAGGTGTAGGACAGCTACAGGGACCAAGATTCTTCTCTCATATGTTAGTTCTCTTAGACCAAAGTGCCTTGACCGTAATTGGATTGAAATTGAGTCACTTTACATTTTTTTCCTTGCCCATTTCTCCCCATGTCCCTCTCCACATCAAGTACAGCCATTTCTAGAGTCAAAACTTTCCCCAAATCAAATTACAACGTAAATTACACTCATTAGAATAAAAACCTCTACTTTCCTTTGTTCTGACTCCAGTCAGAACTTCTTCACAGAAGTGAAAATCAAAAGATGTATGAGCAATGTCTTAAGATCATGTCTTGGAATCACAATTGATCCACTTGATCCACTGCTCCTAAACCCCACAAGAAGGTCACTGCACGGCCCCTGACATTTCTCACAAACAAGAGGGAAGATGGTAACAGGGGTAAGGGGTGGGAGGGGTGTGTCTCTCTAAACTTTAGTCTGACACAATTCTTTAAGAGATTAACAGGATACAAAACTTTCCAGCTAATCAAAATAAAATAGATAAGGCATAAGCACTTAAATAAGCATAAATACCAACCTAGGTAATTTTTAAAATATATGAGTTATTTCAATATGGCTCTATAATGCACATAAAATATCTGCCTATACAAAATTACTTAGACCAGAATTAAATTTAACCAGATTTAAAAACCAGGCAGGTACTTAATATTTGTAAATACTATTGAAAAAAATTAAGTACAAAAGGACTGTAGTAAGACTTCAATAACACCAAATAGCTTTGGAAAAAGAGATTGACAGGTTTATAAAATTCTACTAGTGTTGAGGGAGATCTATTTTTGTGTGATAACTATTTTTGTTCAATATCACCAAATTTCAATTTATAGCAAAACTGATACATTCAATTCAGCTGCCCCCTTCACAAATACAAATCTATTTTAAATACCACGGTCACATTTATATAAACATCTGGGAGAGCTGGGCAAAACATCTCTGCCGTTCAGCAGCCTGAACACTTTAAAGAACATAATTCTTTCTTAGCCATCTCATTCTGCTGTATTGTTTGACAACGTGAAAACCGGTGGCAAAAAAATTAACTCCAGTGAGACAAATGATTGAATCCAGCCTTGTTATTTAAATCTATCTTTTCCCAACTTTCTCTTAAAGCCAATCCTCAATTAAATTCAAGAAAGTATATATAAAAAAAAGAAAGTATGGCAATAAGTTTTAGAGCATGAAGAAAGTTGGGGCATGATTACGGAACTGACTTGTAAAATATAATTACAAAAGATTACAAAAATGCTATCTCAAACATCTTACTGGTGTCAATTGCCTAAACTCTCTCATGCAACATATGTCATTCAGAATAAAGAGGAAGGAACAGCATTTTTAACACCAACTCCATTTAGGAAATTGGATATCAAATACTCCCATCATCAGGAGTTAAGATTATTCAGTTAAAATATTTTATGCTATTTGCCCTAGTTATCAAAATGAAGCACGAATAATAAACGTGTACAATGGAAAACCAATTACCTTATTTTAACAGAGATTAAGGGCCTGTGTAATATATAAGCATCCTATGTTATCTCATTTAAACTATCTACTAACAACAGCAGGAAAAAGGTATTCTTACCAATGAATTTCTGAGGCATTGAGCTTTTTCGTTTTGCCACATTGCTTGCTAATCTGTCCAGAACGAGAGCTCTTTCACTTCCCATCTCTGCTTTGATGTGTCTTGCCTCCGCACTTGCTGGTTTGGAAAAATGTAAAAAGAAGAGGGAAAAGAACACCGTGGTAAATGAGGGAGAAAAAGGAAATAAACTGGAAGGAAAAGTGTCAGAGGTCTGATGCACACTCTGCTGTTACCTGTTGTTACTGCTCAGACTCTTGCCTGGGGTACCTGCTGTGGTCAGTGAAGCCAGCACCAGGGCACGTTCGAATCTTGCAGTCTTATGCTGAGATGGGAAAGCCCGACCCATCCCCAACCAGTATCTTCATTAGCAAGAGGAAGTATTAAATAAACAGCCTGGACGTGGTTGGTTGCAAAAAGATAGATAGATGGAGATCTTCTAACCCCCGATCAGCCTTCTTTCTGATTCTGAGTAACTGCGTGTGACACCTGCAGACTGATATAATTCTTCTTAACAACTTAAAAAAAAAAAAGTATGGTGCCCCAGATTTACTGCTCTGTTTATGTTAATAGCACTTTTGAAAATAGATACACTTACCCAGACAGCAAGAAATCTACTCAGTGATTTGTGTATTGAAATTCTGAGTGTTTTCTTTTCTTTTCTTTTCTTTTCTTTCCAGCATGTTCCTTTCAGTTCCTATCTTTTAAATTCTATTTCTCTGGGCTCTGCATTATCTGTTTCATATGCTCCTCACATTTCAAAGTTGTGTCAGCTAAAATTTCCCTGAGCAACACTTCTGTTTTGAAATTAAAGAGCAATTTGTATAATGCAACTTTATTATATTTCTAATGAACAATGTGAATAAAAACTGCCTAAGAATATGGTCTAGTTGTTAATCCATGAATAGACCTTTAAGTGGTTTAGGCCTGTGGTTCTCAGACCTGCCTGAACATTAGAATCAATCTCTCTGAAAAGAATGTAGGAAACACCTATGCCCAGGTTCTCCTTCAGATCCTGGAATCAGGATCTCTGGTGTAGGCGCCTAGGCAACAGTATTTTTAAAGCTCTCCAGATGATTTTAAAATGCAGCCAGAATTGCAAACCACTAGATTATATAAATAGTAGTAACATCCAGTCAACTAAATAGTACACTAGAATAAATAGAGTATAATTTACCCTGGTACAGCAGGCAGTAGTCAATAACAGTCCAAGCCTAAAGTTCAAAGAGATACCAGCTGCTCTAAATGTAAGACTTTAAACTTGAACACATGATGCTAGCCCAAGCTACAGATCTGCAAACTTTTCTGTAAAGGGCCAGATAGTAAATGTTTCAAACTTTGTGGGACACATACAGTCTCTGTTCCATATTCTTTGGTTTTTTCCCCAACCCACTACCCTTTAAAAATGTAAAAGCCTCTATACACTGTCTGCTGGATACATTTGGCCCAAGGGTCACAATTTGCTCACTCCTGTCCTACACATTCATATTGTGTTATTACAAACATTTCTCTCTGTTTTAACATAAACATTTCAGCAGGTCCAAACTAAAATGATGTATCCATACATTTCTAACATCCCTAAAGAAGAAAAGATTGAAATTAACTTAAGAGACTAGAGTAAAAAGAAGTGATGGTTGTAGAACAGATTTTTTCCCCCAAATATATGCACAGATTTAGGAATGGTCAGTGATCATTCTGTAGTTGAAGAGTTTGCTGTGTGAAGAGATTCTAATATACAGAAATAATATCACAAATTCCACGGTCCTCTCAGACATTCAGTACCACAAATTCACATGTCTAGAGAGGGAAAGAAGAAAAAAACAGTCACTTCTGCAAGTAAACAAGAGAAAAACCTCCAGGGCAAGACTGTCAAGTAAGAAAACTGTCAGGGCAAGAAAACTAAAGCCAAATTAGAAAAAGAGAATTCAAAATATTAAATATGTTTCATTTTATTATGAGCATGTTTTTGTTTGTATTGCCAGTCATTGCACAATAAATTATAAAGCTCGAGGTTTTTTAAAATTCAGGAATAAAATGAAATCTTAATCCAAAAAGGATTAAAAGGACAATGACCATATTTACTAGACTTTGGGAGTTTCTTGTCAAATGTAATTATATGCTTCAAGGAAATAAGTCCCAGCCTCCACGTTCAGTTATTAACAATATTATTTGTGTAAATGAAAACAAGAAAGGTCAGAATAGCTTTGGGGCTGGTGGTAAAGCACTATCACTTTGGCCGACTGGCTGTGGCAATTAATGGGCACTTCAGTGACAGGACACTTTGTTATTGAGTGAAGTGGGTCAAATTCTGTCCAGCACAGGAATAGGTTTAAATGACCAAACAGGAAACTATTATATATATATTATTTCCTTTCACACAAACCACCACCAGATGTGGCACTACCCAGAGCCCCAAGAGCAGAGAGATGAAAGACAAAGGCCTGGGATTTGAAATCAGTTCCTGAGGCTGTTACAAGGACGCTTTTTCTAAGAATCATCTGAGAGGCAGTTAAGTGGTGCTTTGACTGGGAACAGTCATTTTGGTTTGAGCAACTATGAGAGGATTGAATCCAGGTTGACCCACCCTTCCCCCCACCACCTCCCCTTCCAACCCTGTATTATTATCAGAAAGCTTTGCAGAGAAACAAGAATGAAAAACAGTCCTGATTGTTTTTAAGTCCAATCCCATTTTAACTCACTATTCATATTGGTATCTTCAGTCACTCCTCTAATGGGCCAACCATTCCTCAGAAACCTGTCCCTTCAGCCCCAGGACTCACCCCAAGCACTATATCACCAGCCTACTTTTCCCGTTCAGCTCTCCGCAGTCACTGTCCACATTTTACCAAGTTACTATCAATTACCACTAGCAGCTTTCTGAAGACACATACTCAATATCCTCTATAATTCGGGAGGATGCTAGAGCGAGGATACATGACCTAAATAATGTAATGAGGGCATGTCACTAAATGGCAACCTTCCGAGATAACATCATCTTTTATCCCTGGTTACTCACCAAGCTTGTCTTGACAGTCATTTCTAGATAACTCTTACTCTGTAAAACAGTGGCCAAATGCCTGACATTTAAAAAGATAACATTCTGAAGTGTTTGGATGGACAG
This sequence comes from Nasua narica, assembly GCA_028533885.1. Lineage (NCBI taxonomy): Eukaryota > Metazoa > Chordata > Mammalia > Carnivora > Procyonidae > Nasua > Nasua narica. The sequence continues at coordinate 18,623,430 of CM052804.1, read as the reverse complement.
ATAATTGGGGGCATGGGTGGAGACTTTCCCATCTCCACGACTCTGATTAGAGCCAACAAAATCCTCTGAGGCGAATCGAGAGGGCTACCCCCTGCCCCCACCCCCCCAGCTTGTTCACTCCACATATCAACTCCAAGATCCCAACCATCATTGGACATGTAAACAACACTCTAGAGATTAAGTTCATCTTTACCAAGTTAACCATTTTCTAATTGGCAAGTTAAGGCAAAGGTTCCAACTTCAACAGAATGTGCTGCACTCTTTTTTTCCCCAAGCTGCTGATCTTCTGCCTTGCAGTCATTGGTAAGCTTGCTGTGTACTACAACTACATGGGCACACTTTGAAACACAAGGAAATGCTCTGGAATTAGAGGATCTCTTGGGATTGCAAGCTTAGGCGGTACTCTGAAAAGCAAAGAGGACCACTGCCTTTTGGTCCTCTGCTTCAACTTGAAGACCCAACTGTCTATTTATATAGTCTAGACTTGTTATCTTGCCACATCATGTCTCAAAAATGTAAGTGGAGGGAAACCAGTTTGGCAAGATAGTAAGGGGACAAGATAATGGGTTTAAATGATGAAATAGGAAATCCGTTCCTGGGTGGTGTTTGGCAGTTTAATGTTGCAAGGGGTGGGTGTGGGGAATACGGGACAGTGGCAAAGAGCAATTTACATACTTGGTCCATGAGTGAGCCTAGAGGGAGGGCTGTCATTCTGGATCGATTCCCCTTCAGGTCACTTGCCTACTACATAGCGGGCTTGTCAATTTTCATTAGCAAAATGATTTTAAAGACACGTTGAAGATATAAATAATAAAACTAATATGAAGTCATAATTACAGAACAGGTTTCTATCTTTCATCTCCACATAAGTCTTAATTGTCTGGTTTTCAGTTAACTATTTCCATGATGCAATTCCTATCTCAAAGTGACTGCAGACTTAACCATGTAATTGGTTGTGTTTTTGTGTTTGTTCAGAATCTTTCATTTGATCTTTACGTGTTAAATGGAGCTGAACTAAGAGGCATTGCTTCCTGTCTCTTCTCTAGTGTGGTCAGTAGGTAGTTAATGGACAGTGGAACAAAGGGGTGTTATTGTGTAACGAGAATTGTCTAACAAAAGATTGCTATCAAAGACTGAGGCAGGTTCTAACAAAAAAAGTTACATAGAATTGCTGCCTTTTTGAGCAAGTAGAATAAATACTACCTGTAAGATGGTATCACTTTTTAAGAAGAAAAATCAGTTGGGAAAATCAACTTTTAAAACATTTTAAAGTTTTTCATTGGTCTCCTACTTGGCAAAAAATGTAAGTTTATTTGAAAATTCTCATGCCTGTATTGGCTCAGCTGAAACAATGAGCGTGAAGATAAGAGGCTGTGACTCAAAGATTCATAAATAAATATAATTATTCAATTACTTTAAAAATCTTGTTATTGCTAGAACTCACTGTCAAAAAACGTCCCACTCCAAGTACTCATAATTTGTGTGAAATGAGGCTAAATGAATCTCTATGCCAGCTGTTAGTCCCTTTCTGGAATAAGGATCAAGCTAATGAGAAAATGAAATCCGTGCTCATCTCTATTTATTCTTCTTTTCATATGTACTCCATTAAGACAGCAGAATTGGAGTATCTTGATGACATCATTCGTGAGGTCTGGTATAGAAACTTGGACTGAAGTTGCAATATCATATGTGCCTCTATTACACCTTTGTAGTTTATTAACAGATCAAGTGCCCATTGCCTTGTTGGACTATGAGTTCTCCAAGGGTAGGGGCTAAACTTTCACTCATTTTTATGAATAGTTCTGCCACAGCTCTGGCACACAGGGAATCCAACAATTGCTATCTGAATAAAATAAAAATTATTAGTAAGGCCAGAGGACTTGTTACCCAACACGGTATTCTTTTATAGGCTGGTGTCTAGTTCAAAGCCTTTTTTTCTGTTTTACTTCCATAAAGACCTGCTGACTCAAAGCTGGGGTCTCACACTAGGCAGCACTTCAATTGACAATAAACGCTTGATGAATAAAGTGCCACAGCCACAGTTTATTTCTCTTTAGAAATAAGGAGGAAATCCAACTCCTTGATAAAACCAAAGATGCCATCAGGATAAAAAGCAGAAGCAGTGCAAACCAACAGAATTCAGTTGGCCAGCTCCTAACACCATAAAATAGGCTTTATTTAAAAGCAATGGAGTATCATCTCTTTAAAAGCTAGGGATGAAGGGGTAAGATGTACCACTGGTGATACTATGTTGGTCAGGTTCAGAATGGAACATGATATCCAGACTGGGATTCCCAATTTTAAGAAGGAAACAGAAATGAAAACCATATAGGGGGCAGTGGCAATAATGAAAGGATTGGCTTGTGTGAATTAAACATTCTTTACATTTTAGAGGCACCTGGCTGGTTCACTCAGAAGAGCCCGTGACTCTTGGTCTCAGGGTCATGGGTTGGAGTCCCACATTGGGTGTAGAGTTGACTAAAAAAAATATAAGCTAAAAAAACCACTTTCTTTGCATTTTGGATTTTAGGAAAGATCATGGGAACTATTTGAAATACAAAAGAGTAATATATTGACTGATATGCTGTTTTTATTATACTTGATTAAACTGTGACTTTATACGTTTCATAACATGAAACCAACATTACAAAATATTTGGGTTTTGTTTTTGTTTTTAAAGATTTTATTTATTTATTTGACAAAGAGAGAAAGATCACAAGTAGGCAGAGAGGCAGGCAGAGAGAGAGAGTGGGGAGCAGGCTCCCTGCTAGGCAGAGAGCCCAATGCGGGGCTTGATCCCAGGACCCTGAGATCATGACTTGAGCTAAAGGCAGAGGCTTTAACCCACTGAGCCACCCAGGTGCCCTACAAAATATTTGTTTTAAACAAAAAAATCAAAACTTGCTGACTTAGTTGACCCTTTATTTTTTTGCTGAGACTTACAGTATGTTGCACACATCCAACAAACCACCCTATGAAATGCAAATTAACTCAACCCCTGTGTTTCATCATTTCCTGAATCACCATAAACCACTGAAGATAGCTAAAATATTTCTTTGATACTTTCCTAATTTGACATTCCTAAAAAAAGGTTATGGGGATGGGAAATAAGGTGGTAAACTTACTTTAAAATCAGTGATTTTGAACTTACTACTCATACAGGATAGCATTCTGATTTTTCCCCTACGACCAAGAGAATCAAGATACACATACACGCATACGTGTGTGTCTACTAGTATGTGTGCTACTATATTTCTTTCGTTAACCAGATAATATATAACCTTAAAAAATAGCTAATCAAGCCATATTTTCCTAAAGTGGAAAAAACCCAAATGTCTATTAACTGATAAACAGATTTTTAAAAAAATATAGTAAATCCATACAATGGAATATTACTTTGCCATAAAAAGGAATGAAGTGCCATACATGCTACAACATGGATGAACCTTGAAAACATTATACTAAGTGAAAGAAGCCAAACATAAAAGGCCATGTATTGTATGATTCTATTTACATGGAATGTTCAGAATAGGCAAATCCATAGAGACAGAGACTAGATCAGTGGCTGCCAGGGGCTGAAGAGAGGGGAAATGGGGAATGATTGCTAACAGGTACAAGGTTTCTTTTAAGGGTGATGAAAATGTTATGGAATTAGTGGTGATGGTTGTCTAAGTTTGTGGATATATTAAAAACTACTGAATTATACACTTTAAAAGGTGAATTTTAGGGCACCTGGGTGGCTCAGTTGGCTAAGCAACTGCCTTTGGCTCAGGTCATGATCCTGGAGTTCCAGGATCGAGTCCCACATCAGGCTCCCAGCTCCTCAGGGAGTCTGCTTCTCCCTCTGACCTGCTCTCACTTTCTCTCTCTCTCTCAAATAAATAAATAAAATATTTTAAAAAAAGGTGAATTTAATGGTAAGTGCATTATATTGTAGTGAATTTTTGAAAAGAAATATAGCTACTCATGAAAACAACAAAACGTCCATTGATTTTGAAGCAAGTCACTGAATTTTTTATGAGTTTCAATTTCCTCACCTCTAAAATGAGGTGGTAGGATTAGATGCTCTCTTTAACTTTCTAGCTTTAAATATTAATAATTCTATTTGGAATATAATAGATTTTTCATAACCTGGGAATGTCTCAGTATAAGAGCTCTGTCTGTTGCAAACATTTCTCTTTAGAAATAAGGAGGAAATCCAACTCCTTGATAAAAACAAAGATGCCATCAGGATAAAAAGCAGAAGCAGTGCAAACCAACAGAATTCAGTTGGCCAGCTCCTAACACCATGAAATAGGCTTTATCTAAAACAAAAGTTTCCTCTCACTCAAAATAGGTGCAGCTAAGCTACTAATGATTTCCACTCCATTTTCCCTGAGTTTCACATTATTTCTTTCATATTTTTGTAATCTTTCTGCTTTAGAATATTCAGACCGTTCAACGGCACCTACTGCTGGCAAACACCACATCCCCTGAGGATTTGATACTCTGAATACACAACTGCTTCAATTAACCAAATAAAAATGTCAGGCAACCCAATCTGCGGAACCAGAATGATGGTCAACTGGATGGGACAAAGGACAACTGCAAAGATGTGACACAAAGAAGTTTCATGCTGTTTCAACTGAAGAGTGAGAAGGAACTAAAACCACAATTGGTATATGGAAAAGCATGTAGTGTTTCAACTAATTGCCCCTAGGCATATAATTCAAAACACTGAATAAAATATGAAATTCCTGAAGCCAAAGATAGGCATCGCAATAAATCATAGGAGTAGACAAGTATATGATTTGAGGGCTTTGGGCAAAGAAAATCCTTGTTTTTTTTTTTTTTTTTAAAGATATTTATTTATTTATGAGAGAGGGGAGGGGGAAAGCACGTGCATGGAGAGGGTCAGAGGGAGAGGGAGGAGGAGACACCCTGTTGAGCAAGGAGCCCAATGTGGGGCTCGATCCCATGGCCCCAAGATCATGACATGAGCCGAAGGTGGACGCTTAAACGACTGAGCCGCCCAGGCGCCCTAAAAATTCTTGTAGTTTTAACTGACACTGCCTTAGCCACCCCTCAACCTGCTCTACTCCTAATTGTTCTTTCAGGGAATGGCAACTGCATTCTTCATCACATCCTACATCAATCTGTTAGGAAATCCTGTCTGCTCTACCTTTAAAATGTTTAGAGAATTAGAACATTTCTCACCACTTCTACCACTACCCAGACACAATTTTCTCCCACTTGAATTATTGTAATGGCTTTCTAACTAGACTGTCCAAATTCCAATCTTCGTGCAAATAAAATCTCTTCTCAATAGCAAGTAGAGCGATTCTTCTAAAATGAGAAGTCCAATCATGTTACCTCTCAATTCAAAACCCTTTGAAGATCCTCAATTTCACCCAGTAAAAGCCAGCCTTTATAATGGCCAATAAGGCTCGATAAGATCTGGTTTCCCATTTCCTTTCTGGCCTCATGCTCCCTTCCGCACTCTGTTCTAACCACACAGGACTACTTATACTTCTTCAAACTCAAGCCCCAGGGCCTTTGCACTTGCTATTTCCTATTTCTCTGCAGGGTTTTCTCCTCATCCTTTTAAGTCTGTTAAAATGTCACCTCTCTCACTCACCTTCTGCCCCCAGGACCTGCTTCATTTTGCTTACTAGTACTTACCACCTTCTAATATACTGTATATGTTACTTATTTACTTTGCTTATGGTCTGTCTTTCCCCATTAAAATCTAAACTGTGAGGACAGATTTTTTTGTTAGTTTACTACTGTCTCTCACCACCTAGCAGAGTAGATGCTCACTTACATGTGTATAGAATGAATGTTGCATGAACTCACCAGTCTCACCCAGGTCCGTGCTCTGAAGAAATGTACGGCAGCGCTCCTTATGCTCCTCGAGGGAACTTCTCTGCTTGTAACTCCTTCCACAAAACTCACATTTATAGGGTTTCTCAACTATAAGGAGAGCACAAGGGGGCACTCAGTGACCCTCAGAGGTTATAGAACAAATGATGTCTTAGGGCTCTGTGCTAACTGTCCTTTAGGAATGAGGCTGTTGAGAGAAGCCAGAGTATTTGGATACTTGTGCAGCTATATTATTTTTAAATTTAGTAAACTGAAATAAGGTGATAGTCTTCGATTGTTATATTTAAGTTTTCTTCAAAAGGATAGCCTCCTTTCACATGTGAAAGGATTTGGATTTAAGGACTATCATTGAGCACAGTGTTTCGGTTCCAGATGAAATGTTTCTTTAGGAAAAAATACAAGGCCATTTTTTTCCTCAAGGAGGTTAGTGTGGCTTAAAAATGAAATAGAAAGAGATCCCTTATTTTGTGACATCCATCTGGTTGTAAGTAAAGAATGCTGGGAGTTAGACATTCAGCCAGAAACTGATGGATTTTTCAGAGCCCCGACATATTTGGATAAATTCAGTTTATCCTTGCCAAGTGAAGTCTGGGCTTGATAAAAACTGAGTTAATTATAAATAATAATTTCAACTCTGTGTGGAGGGCTGGCCTTTCTGATTTGTTGATAAAATGTACCCTATGAATATGTCAGAATTTTAGGAACTGAGATTTTTATTTTCAATCCTTTTGCTCTGTTTAAAACAGAGTTTTGGGACTTAAAGTTCTAAAAGATCCCTCTCAAATCCCAAATTAAAATAGAGGCAGATTTGCTAGGGCTATAAATGTTACGTTTTCTGCATAAATTGGGGTTCTCTAGAATCTATCTAAAAAGTGACCACTATGTTTGGATCTTACTGGAAAAAAGCAACAGAAGAGAACTATTCTAATTTTGGGGACCAATCTCATCCTTAATTCATTACTTTGAACAATGAACTATAAAAGAAACCCTTCTCTTACCACTTATGATCTCTCATGGTGGGTTTTGCTGGGGCTGACTTGTTTAATCCTTAGTCTCTGAATTGTGACCAGTTGTGGGTTTGGGGCTGGGTTTCAGTCAAAGCAGTACGTGGATTGACATAAAAACAAACCTTTTTTTTTTCTTCAATTAAAAAGTTTGTCAGATAACATCAAGAACATGAGGTCCCAAATTTGAAAATAAACTCAAGTTTTATTTTTCTAGGAGGGAAATTCTAAATGTCAAAAAAAGTTTTATTATCTTGCTTGGTTAAAGTAAAGAGTGGAAACATCAAAACAGAACATTTTTTTTTTTAATGAAATCTTTTGCTGCTCATCTTCTAGAGATTAAAAATAAATAAGCTGATCAAGAAAAAAGTCAGGTTTAAGAAATGTACACCTAAGACCAATACAATGTTATATTGTCAATTATATCTCAATGTAAAAATTTTTAGCCCAGAATGGCCAAAAGGAACCCTATGCCAATGATTTATACTCCATTTACACTCCATTTACAGACTGTACATCATTTGCTTGTCCAGACTTCTGAATGAAAAGTATGTCCGTATGTTTTTTAGGAAAGTAATCTCTTAATAAAGCTTACCATAAGAAAATACTGATAACCATAATTTTTTCACAAACATTTAAAAGGCATTTTTATAGAGCAGACTTTTTCTGTCTTCCTGTCTTGTTCTCTAGGGGAGCAAGCATGGTAAGGAGATGATCATCACCATTGAGCCAGACGGAGAGCAATTAATGCCTTAATGGAAGTGTAATTAGCCCTAGAGGTCTCTGCTGTTGTAACCCTTCAGAACAGGAATGACGGATTGAAACCTCCATACTTAACTCTTTCTAGTTTCTTCAATGGGCACCGAGGAACACACATTTACTAGATATGGAACGCTCATTGCTCTCACTTACCAGAATGTGTCCTAAGGTGACCTGTGAGTGCGTCTCTTCTCTGGCATGCATAGTTGCAGAGGTGACACTTAAAAGGTTTTTCCCCTGTGTGCAGTTTAATGTGGCGGAGGAGGTTACCTTTCTGAGTAAAAGATGCCCCACACTGATTACACTGGAATGGGCGTTCACCTTTAAAAAGGACAAAAAGGAGACTTCTGATCACCCAGCAAGTGTCAAAGCATATGCACAGATTAGACGCCTATGGCAAAAGCTCATCTTTTGGATAGTATCTGTTCATATCATATTGGGATCAGCTGGAGCTATATTTCAAGGCAAAGGCAAGTGTACAACTTACTTCTGGAATCTTCCCTGGAGAAGAGAAAAAGCATTCACCTAGCAAAGCTATTTTACTTATCATCTTGGACCAGAGCAAAAAAAAAAAAAAAAAAGAAAAAAGAAAAGAAACAACATCCCCCCCCCCATAGCCCCCCACAAAAAAAAACAAGAGTAGCTCTGGGAGTATTTTCCAGAAGTAAGTTTGTAACACTACTTAGCATTCTTTTTTAATATAATCTCGATCTGAGAAAAAAAGAATCACAGACTAAAATCTTAATCAAATCTTAATAAGGTATAGAGGGCCAGAAGTGCTTCTTTTTTAAAGTTTTCATATCAGATGACAGACGGAATCTATTGGGCGCAGTGGGACTGTTGTGTTTGATGCATTTCTACAGACTGGCTGTTTATTGTGTGAAGATAAAATTTTTAAACTGGTAATAAAAACTATATCCTTTCATCTATCAAATTTGAACCCAATATAATAAGGAGGTCTGCTTTTTAAAAAGTCATGCAAAAATGCATGAGTGATGCTTAAGAAGCATATCACACAATTCAACTTCTACTTATTAAGTGAAGAAAAATATTTGGCTGACCTAGAACACTCTGCTTACTACAGTATATTTATTCATGGCATTTGCAATGTTTGCCAAATGCATAGTAAAGCAGGAATAAAAATCACTGGGTAAATGAAAAGGCAGAGAGGGAGTGATACATCAGAATTACAGCAAAAATCAATGAAAGTAATCAAAAGTCATCCCAAATTCCACCATTTCATTTCTCACATGGCTGCAATAGGACAGTTTTCAAAAGAATGGATAAAGAAAACTATTTACCAGTATGGCTCCGCTTATGAACCATTAAGACATTGAAGCTAATGCAGGATAATCCACACACATCACAGTTCATCTTGCCACTGGTTGGCCTGCTACTATCATATGAGACAACATGTCTTTCCAACTTAATGTTTTCATATTCATTATATTCTCTTGAATAGCTGTATGGAATTTCAGGCTCTTCCACATTTCCCATGGGCTCTGGCTTTAAAATATTCTCATCCCTTTCACTGTATTCATCTTTCACTTTCATTGAGTCATCTGCAGGGAAGAAAATGCAAGGAATGAACAATGATTGTATTTGGAGTTATCAAAGCAGCTCAAAGAGAGAGATCCACAACTGACAATTAAATGCCAAATGAAGCTAACATAATATTGTACATCTACAAAACAAGAAACCACCGGTAGGATGAGCATTCATTATTTGAATTCAGAACCACAGTTGGTGGAAAACACACACACACACAAATAGATAAAAGAGTTTTAGACCATCCAGAAAAAGAGAGAACGGATTTAGCCGTCACTGCTTAAAGCGACCATGAAAAAAACATTTTGAGCAACTCTTCTCCAGTACTGGGGGAGAAGACAGGTTCTCAGATTTAGTACCTTTTCTGGGGGCTGCACTTAAAAGGCAAGGTGGTGGAGTTCTTTGGTTTCAAGAAGAAAATACTGTTTTAATCCTTCAAATGCATTCAACTTAATCCACTAAGAGTGAGAGTTGAATAGTTAATGTTTTTTTCTGATTTTAAGCCATGCTTTGCCTCTTCCCCTTCCATGTATATGCACTGCTAAAATGAGTCTTATCTCTCTGTTTCTCTTGGAACTGATAATGAGACAACCTTGTATATAGAGGAAGCTGGCGGTACTAGTGAAATACTGTTGAGAAAGATAAAAGGAGAAGTAATTCTTTAACATAATCTTCTAAGGAGTCACTTTCATTGACATAGGTAAATGGAGCGCAACCTAAGCAAGGGGAAGCACACCTATACCCATTTTAGGGAGGGTGAAACTCAAGATCCTAGAACTGTAGGACTGGACAGGAGAGGAGGGACTGGCCCAAGTGAGTTGGCTGACCAGGTACTATCTTAAATAGAGTTGCAACACTCTCAAGCTGAAGAATGTAAGAAGTGAAGAAGGCAAATTTATGTAGTGACACTAATAACAGCTAAATAATTACCTGATAAAAATCATAATAAATATTTGCAAGGGATTTTCATATATAAAATAAGCTGCATAAATGCTTACTTTTCCCAACATTTGTTCTTAGAAATTGGAAGTTATGCTTCCTTATGAGGAACCATAAATCAGTGGAATGTTAGGGTTGGAAGGGATCATCTAATCCAACCCTTTGGTTTTTCAGGTAAGAAAATCTGGCACCAGAGATCTTTTCAGTGACTTGCCCAAGGTTACATAGCCAGTTAATAGCAAATGTGTGATTAGGATGCTGAACTTGGATCTGACCTCGCACACTAGAGGTAGAAAGTCTAGGTGGCTTACTAACATATTCCACTCTCCCATCAGTGGTGTAGACATTAAAAACCAAAACACTGAAGAAAAGATACTTTAAAAAACTGCATCCCTTCCACAAAAACACCAGTAAGTGCAGCTCCCGTTGCCACATAGGAGGAAGTACAGCTGCAGCTGTGCCTGGCTTGCTACCTTCAACTCAAGTTTCAATTTTCACTTCTATCAAGGTTACCTTTTATCTATATTAACTGTGTTTGCTTAATAGAGCAAGACAGGGCCTAACCACCAACCGAGGAGCCATTGCTGCAACACTGTTCCTCTGCTTCTCACCACGGTTCATGGTTCATAGCCTTTCATTCTTTGAGTAGGAGAGATGTAAGGCTGTAGGATCAGTCCAACATGTTTCAAATTTGCCCATTTAATGCATCTGGGTCACATATGAATTCATATCCATTTCCTACATGGAAAGAAGTTTATTCCCTTCTTTCTTTGGATAGGTCTCACCTGCTTTCAGAATTTGTTGGCTTAAGAGGTTTTGTTTTAAAAAAAAGTTTTTAAGAGAAGGATGCACCTGAGGCTTGTACCCTCCTCCCTTCCTTCATCACTCCAGCTGTGGGTGATATCCCACCAAAGCTTGAGTGCTCTTCAGTTTGCATGTAGGCGTTTAAAAGAACCTCAACGGAAAACTTCAGCTACTGAAAACCAAAAACAGCAGATAGGGGCCAGCAGAAAGAAGATCCTTTTCATTTTGGTTATAAAATGTTAATATGAACAGACTAAGGCCAATCTATGGACAATGATAATTAAAAACTAGGAATATAAATGTGTCAGGTCTTTCTGAAAACACAGGGCAAAAGAGCTTGGTATTTGATACATAGAGCTCTGAGGGAAAGCATAAGAGACACATGGATAGGATATTGGGAAAAGTTCCTTGGACTTAATGGACCAAGAGTTCTTTGGATAGTTGTTGGTTTGTCTTTGGAATCATACTACTTTTAGATGAAAGAACTGAATGGCCTCTCTGCATGGTTATTGGGGATCAACAATTCATCATGCTTTATCATGTAAAGATACACAGAATTGAATATTAGAATACATCAGTACTGAGATACAAATGGGATTTCTGAGAGATTACTGGGTTTAGCACCCAGCCTCCAATTAGAGTCCACCAAAAAGACCAGCAAAAACACTAATCTCCCTCTCTTGGGAGGAAGATTTATTGGAACAAAAGAAAGGGGAGCATTCTACTACTTAGTATCCTTTGAAAATATTAAAAGTACGTCTAAAATCAAACTTGTCATCTTTGAACTCAAGCTTGTTTCTAATTTATGACTTCATTATATTTCCAAGTGGTATCTTCCTTCTTCCAGTTCCAAGTCTTAAAAGTGGAATCCTTTTCCTTTCAATTTCCACATCAAATCACTCTTCAAGACCTATAGATTTGGGGCCCCTGAGTGGCTCAATTGTTAAGCATCTATCTGCCTTTGGCTGGAGTTGTGATCCCGGGGGACCCCGTTTTGGGCTCTCTGCTCTGAGGTGGAAAGCTGCTTCTCCCTCTCTCACTCCCCCTGCTTGTGTTCCCTCTCTCACTGTGTCTCTGTCAAATAAACAAATAAAATCTTAAGAAAAAAAAAGACCTATAAATTCTATGTCCTCAGGCTCTCTGAATGACAATTTCTCTTTTCTATTTCCTATTGCAATTTGGTTTAACCTCTCATCCCATCATACCTAAAGTCATTCTGTCTCAACACTCCTTTCTAGACAGATTTACTACAAAAGTAAGCTATGCTTTCTGCCTCTATATCCTCAAATCTGATGTAAAATTCCCTCTAATTGGGCTTCCACTTCGATAATTCACTGAATTCACTGAATCTGCTTCTCTGAAGATCCATCAGTCATCTCCTGATTCCTAAATCCAATGGCTTTTTGTGTGCTATTCTCCCCAACTTCTCTGTAGCCCTTTACATTACTGACCTCTTCCATACCCCTATTTGTTCAGTGAAACTGTAACTTCTTTCCTTACCTCTCTGATTGCTTCTTTCTAGCTCTTTTTCCTTCATCTGCCTCCTAAATACTACCAGTAATGCTCTTTTCCTTCTCTTGACATCTCATCCCCTGTGGCAATTTCATCTACTCTTTGGGCTTCAACTACCATTTTATATTATTAATTTCTAAATGTGTGTGTATACACACACACACACACACACACACACACGTGTTATCTCTCTCCCCTTCTTCAGTCCTCCATTCCCAAAGGACTCCCAGGTATCTTCCCAGTTACTCAGGCTAGACTCCTTACAAGCATCTTTCCTTCATCTTGTTTTTGCCCCACACTTAATCACCCATTGGTTCTATTTTTGTATCCTCGTCAATCTGTTTCTCCTCCCCACTACTTTGCATTCCCATTATCCTGAATCTCAGGCCCTGATTACCCTCCACATTGTTCTCCCAGCTTCCTTTCTCTCTCCTTCCTATTTCATCCTATACTCCACCACCACACTGTTCTTCCTCAACTATAGCTCTGGTCATATCATGACCCTGTTGAAATTCTTCAATACTCTCTTTTGCAAAATAAAGTCCAAACTCAGAAAAAAGGAATTTAAAAGGCCTTTCAGTATCTGGCCCCAACCTGTCTTTGAAGTGTTGATTTTGAATACTCATATATCTTTAACCAAACGAAACAACTGCTAAGTATTCTTATTTTTATTTATTTATTTATTTATTTATTTATTTATTTATTTATTTATTTAAGATTTTATTTATTTATGACAGAGACAGTGAGAGAGTGAATACAAGCAGGGGTAGTGGGAGGAGGAGAAGCAGGTTCCCCACTGAGCCGGGAGCCCAGATCCCAAGACTCTGGGATCATGACGGTAGGCAGACACTTAACAACTGAGCCACCCAGGGGCCCCTATTCTTGCTTTATTATTTCCACTGCCTACAAGGTCTTTCCTCAATGTTGCCACAGGTGGGTCCAAAACCTACAGATTCTTTAAAGCCAAAACTAGTATGTCATCTCCTTCCCATCCCCCATCCCTCCAGGTGGGAAATAATCTGTTCCTTCTTTCTCTGAGTTACTTATAAATTCACCTCATCTCCCATATGATCATATATGCTGAGGTCAGAAGTTACACAGGTTTTTGTTTTTTTTTTTAAAACTCAGTTTCCCCTGTGACACTACTTGACCTGTATCTGTAGAGACCAGAGGCTTTGTGGTTTGAAGATAGAAATGTTGGGGGTGTCATCATAGACCTACTAATTTGGGTGTGGAGACTGAAAATATGCATTAAAATCATGCTCTGTAGATAACTCTTAAGCACAATGGAGTTTAAGAACTGCCATTCCAGGGGAGTGGGATAGGGGGAGAAAAAAGTACAGCCACTCTACAGTTTGACACAGTGCTCTGTATAAAGTACACACACAGTAAATACTTAGTATGTGAATATACCACCGCATTAGCCTCCTAACTGGCCCACAGTGTAAGCGACCTCTATTTTATACTATATTTTATTTCCAGATTAATCATTCTGTAACACTAAAACTCTTTTTCAGAAACTTTCAATGATTTCACTTTGTTTATAGAACAAAACCCAAACTCCTTAGCAAGACCTTCAAAGGCCTATCCAGAACCTGCCCTGAGCCTACCCAATCATCTCATTCCTCCTCAATCAACCTTTTCTTTAGACTAGAACCTTGCTACCCAAAATGGGGTTCTTGGATCAGCATTCCAGCATCTCTTGGAGCTTGTTAGAAACACAGACTCTTAAATCTCACCCCAGAGCTACTTGATCAGAATTTGCATTTTAACAAGATCCTCAAGGATTTCTATGCACATTAAAGTTTGAGAAGTTACAGCAGCAACCTAATGGCAGTTTTCCAAGCCTCTTCTCCAGTCTTTCCAATACCCAAATGCCCTTCCCCCACATCAACATTCTATTCAAACTTTCAGATGTTATTTAAATGCTATTTCTTTGGGCGCCTGGGTGGCTCAGTGGGTTAAGCCTCTGTCTTTAGCTCGGGTCACGATCTCAGGGTCCTGGGATTGAGCCCCGCATTGGGCTCTCTGCTCAGCAGGCAGCCTGCTTCCCCTTCTCTCTATCTGCCTACCTCTCTGCCTACTTATGATCTCTCTCTCTCTCTGTCAAATAAGTAAATAAAATCTCTCTAAAAAAAAAAAAAGCCAGGGCGCCTGGGTGGCTCAGTTGGTTGGGCGACTGCCTTCGGCTCAGGTCATGGTCCCGGAGTCCCGGGATCGAGTCCCATATCAGACTCCTGGCTCTGCGGGAAGTCTGCTTCTCCCTCTGACCTTCTCCCCTCTCATTCTCAGTCTCTCTCTCTCTAATAAATAAATAAAATCTTAAAAAAAAAAAAGCCATTTCTTCCATGCAGTCTTCCTCCATATCCTAAAGTAGAAGAAAATTCTCATTTCTGTTCTTTCTCCTATACCTATTTCACTCAACTTTATATGTAGCATGATATCATTAACCTCTAGAGATTCACTTTAATGTAGTTAATATGTTCATAAAATGTTACATGTAAAACTGATAATGTTGTTCCACCGATTCACATTATACATTCAGAGATGTTTCTCTTCGTTTTTTTTAAGATTATTTCTTTGTTTGTTTATTTATTTATTTATTTGACAGAGAGATCACAAGTAGGCAGAGAGAGAGGGAGAAGCAGGCTCCCCGCTGAGCAGAGAGGCTCTCAATCCCAGGACCCTAAGATCATGACCTGGGCCAAAAGTAGAGGCTTTAACCCACTGAGCCACCCAGGTGCCCCATTTCTCTTCATTTTTCTTTGATTTGCAGTTGTCAGTGACTAGGAACATTTGAACTGTTAACAAAGGCCAAAAATCTTAAAGATCTGGCAAGAAATACTTGAATATAGTGAACTGCTCCATAATACCCTATATTATAGGTCATGTTTCTTAAACACTTAAATTGCTACTTAAAATACTATCAAGAATCTTCACAGGCATTAGCAGTATTTTATTTCTTAAGGCAGGTGGTGGGTCCAGGGATGCTGGTTTTGTTGTTATTCTTTAAACTATACATGTAATTATATTTGCCTTTTTGTATGTATGATATATGTCATACTAAAAAATGTTAAAGGCTTCCTGAGTAAATTTTTTATAAGTGAACTTGTGGAGAAAAGAACATACCAAACCACAAATTGCTGATAAAGGTAATTGCTAAACATTCCCAGAGGGGGAAAAAAGCTGTCTAAATTGAATCTAACCCATAGAAAATTAGATTAAACTGAACTTCTTCCTAAAGGAGCTACTCTGGGGTACAATTGCTCCCATCTTTGTCTATGTTCTGGAGGCCTCTTAGGAAGATGACACACACTAACATGCACACACCCCCCAGAGAGAATTTTGTAGGCTGAAGAGAACAAAGGCTTGGCTCACTGGGGCTGATGCACATGGTTTCATTTCCTGGGGTGATGGTTATCACATGAAAGGCTTGCACTCCCGAGTAGACATTTTTGGTTTCACCTGAGACACTGCAAAAACAATGGGTCTTGGAAAGGATCCAACATCTAAATCCTTCAGGGGCAATAGCAGTCTCAGCCAACTGTGCCTCAGTTTGTTTTCACAGGCACATAAAATGCTCAGTTGGAAAGAAGAACCTATCAAAGATGGCAAATGGAACAGACAACTTGGGTGTCTTGGATAACACGTTAGTAGGAATTTCCCAGTGCAAAAGAGGGGTTCTAAATTTCCACTCTGAATTATGAGCTCTCAGAATCCAACTCAAAGAATGACAAAGTTTGGAGTAATAGCCTTAAGTTTGCCAGAGATACTGTGAGAAGGGGCAAAACAAGATAGAGGCTGTTAGACAAGGAAGACACAAAAGAGTGATGTTGTTTAACTGTTTTACAAGGATTAGGGGTCGTAACCATGAAATCCTCAGCACATGCAAAAGTCAACTGGATAACAAAGAAGCTTAATCATCTTAATGTGGCATTTTAATGATGCCACTGATTTGCTATGCCAATTCAGAGATAATGAGGCCCTAATGCTACAGATGTTCAGCCAGGCTAAAAGAAAGGGGGGGAGGGTGGGTGGGCTTTTCTAGCATGCCATTTTCTAACTATCCAATTAAACAAATTGTGAAAGCATCTAAATAGTTTACCAGGTTTTGACAGCTGTTAATAGGATTTAGAAGCTTGAAGCACTAAAGAGCAAAATGGGAGATATATGTATGGTAGGTATTTAGTCTACAGAAATTGTTGCTATCATCCAATACCTCAGAAATAGATCAACTAAAACAGTCTTCCTTATAAAATTAATATCTCTACTCCTTTCCCACAATGGCCTCTTTGTATTAGGAATAAGAACACTGAAATCATGGGTCATTTTCTAATTTACATTTTTATTTGTAAAGTGAAGAGGGACGAAAACCCATGATATTTTGCCAACTAAAGAATACGAAGTTCTAGTATTTGCTAATCAGTAAAACTGTAAAGCTTCAATGAAAGCAAAACTTCTGGGCATCAATTTACAGGATCCATTGTGTTGTCATGTTTCTCTTCTTTTAAAATCTAAAATGATAGGTATCTATTAATTTTTAAAACACCTATTTAAAAATTAGAGGAAAAAACTGGAAAGGGTGAATCAGACCACTAACTCATCAGTAGTGAAATAAGAGATAAGCAGTTTGGATAATATTTGGTTTAGTTAAAGTTTTCACTAAAACATATTCCCATCAGACTTTCAAATTCGCCCTTAAAAAATCAAAACTAGTAATTACTAAATCATGTCACTTCAAATTCAAGAACATTAGCATGAAAACATGAAGAAAGTTCCAGGTGCAAAGGAACCACCCTCCATTTTACTAATGACATTAATCTTTGTCTTATTATCTGATTATCAAATAGCTCATTCATTGCCATGATAATAAAAATAATTTTGTTTAATAATTTCAGTATAATGCTTTACTTCCCCATTAGGACAAGAGGAGATTTATTACTTTTAACAACAGGAATATACTACACGTCAGCAGCAGGTGAGGTTCCCGCTGCTTAGTTGGCCTAACTTTACTCTTCAGATATCATGTGGCTAGGTGAACTCTTCATCTACGGTTGTGAGGATTGAAGAACATGATGTGTGGAAGTTCCTTCTAAACTATAAAACAGTACACGAATACAGTGACTTTTTCATTTCTGTCCAACTAGGAACTTCTCCTATTGATCATGTAATCTATATATTATATTATTTTATATTTGTATTCCTGAGAAATAACAGCTATCCATTAAAAAATAATGAATGAAAATCTAAAGAGGATGCAGTTTTAGATGCTGCCCAAACTTACTAGAGATAAAGTATTTACATGGTAGAATTTCATCTATAAATCCAGAAGAAAAATATTACTTTTCTTTTATAATTCCTTTGTAGAGAATATTCACTCTATTTTTTGACAGAGTTCAATCAAAAAATTTAAGGCATATTAAAATATACTACTTAGAAAAACTAAAAAATTATCATCCAAATACAGTTAAATTGGCTAAAAGCATTCTGATTGTCACAACACCAAACTCAGAATCACAGGTAAGGGAAGGAATGAAAATGCCTCCATACCTACAACATAACTTCCTGGTATGCATAGTATGTATTGTGTTATATGACTGTTAATTTATTTCCCATATAGATTAGGAGTATCTTCAAGCCATGGGCCAGGTTTTGATAATATTTGTGTCCCCAGAACCTTTCAGAGGGCTGACTTACTATAGATGTTGAATGAATAAATGAATGAATGAATGAACTCCTTGGTCAGCCTGAATCAATTTAAGAAGAAGAAGATCAGGGAGGGAAGAAGGAATAAGCCATTTTGCTGTACCACTCCCTAATTTGTCTACAACATTTTTTTTTTAAAGATTTAGTTTATTTATTTGAGAGAGAGAGAGAGAGATTGAGAGAGCACATGAGAGGAGAGAGGTCAGAGAGAGAAGCAGACTCCCCAGGGAGCTGGGAGCCTGATGTGGGACTCGATCCCAGGACTCCGGGATCATGACCTGAGCCAAAGGCAGTTGCTTAACCAACTGAGCCACCCAGGCGCCCTGTCTACAACATTCTGAAGCTGATACGTAGTATGCAGAATTTCTCCTCATGATACATCAGAAAAAGACCCCAGCCCCATAGAGATAACCAGTCCTCTAGCTTACATCTTTGCCCACGGTGGTCAGCCTTTTATCACCACTATTCCCTTACTTTGGAACAGGATGCCATCCTTTGGAAAAGGTTAACCAGTCCCTGCTTCTTGAACCTCTTCCCTGAGTTCTATTCCTTCCTGATTCTATTCCCATCTTACTTATTTATTTCCTCTGTCTACTCCTCTTTCTCTTTCTCCTAAGTGTCAATGGTCTCCTCGGGTCTATTTCTTCATCCTTTTGTTTTCTCACTTTACATATTCTCCTGATCCAACTTTCTGTGGCTGATGACTCTCACATCTATATTTCCAGCCTAGTCCTCCCTGTTCAGCCCAATAGATACTTCCAATCACTTCTTAGATTTCTTATACTTGTTTCAACACTCAACAAGTTGCAACCTAGCTCATTATTTCTCTCCCTTTGACTTCCCTTCCAAATCTGCTCTTTCTGTCATTGACCCTGTTTTCCCCCTCTACATAGTGGCTGATATCAATGTCTGTATATTATTCCACTCATACCCTTACATGTAGCAGCACTGGGCTAGGCACACAGTTTAGCACCTGCATACCAAATGAACAGAAGGAAGGAAGGAAAGAGGGTAAGAAGGAAGGAAGGGGTGAGTGATTATCCTGTTCTTTGCTTCAAATACAAAATTAAGGTTGGAGATGTCTTTTAAAAATTGCACAGATTGTAATTTTGCCTAGGACTAGCATATTAGGCCACAGGAACAACAGACTGTATTTATAACTTAAGGTATACCAACCAGACCCAAAGGCCATAAAGGATTCTTGAAAGAGAGGAAAATTAATATAAGGATCAATAATTAGAAGATTCTTGCTCTTTTTAACATTAAATCAATTAAAACAGAACACATACAAAATAATATAAAATTTACTATTTGCTACATCATATTAGAACCTTTCTCCCTCTATGCTTCCTCCATTCTCTTCTCTCTGGTTAAGAAACATGGAATAACTCAGCACTGATTTGTCCTAGGTGAATGTATAGCACTAAAAACCCATAAGGGAATAAGCTATCTTGTCACTGGAACATGTTTGTCCCTGGGGGTAAAGTATAACAACTGCTTAACAGCTGCCCAGTAACACATTTCAAGGCTGCAAGCAAAGATACATCCTTGCTCCACTAGAAACAGTGGAGGAAATATTGTCTGGCAGACTATAACTAGGATGGAATCTAGCCAGTAAACTGGAGTATAAGGTTTTTTTTGTTTCAAAAGGCAACTTCCAATGATCATGAACAGAGAGGTTTCTACTAACGGTATTCTAATAGCACCAGAATGAGTACTGATAATTATAAGGAAAAGACAATATGGTATTTCACTCTTATTGTGCCCACTGAAAATGGATTTGAATGTCTTTTATTTATTTTTTTAAGTTCTGACGAAAGAGCACAGGCTTTGGAATAAGATGACATCTAGGTTCAAGTTGTACTCTGTATGATCTCAGCAAGTCACCTGATTTCTGTGAATTTTCTCACTTGTGCAATGATGATATTATCTACCCCTAACAGGGTTGTTACTGTAATTACATTAGGCAAAATAATGTATAGAAAGGCCTAGTACAGTAGCTGACACATATTATCTTTGTGACCTTGAATTAGGCAAAGATTTCTTAGATATGATACCAAAAGCATGATTCATAAATGAAAACATTTTATAATTCAATAGTAAGTCAAATAAGCCAATTAAAAACGTGAAAAATATTTGAATTGACATTTCGCCATAGAAATTATACAAATGAGCAATCGGCAAATGAAATGATGTTCAACATCATTAGTAACTAGAGAAATGCAAATTAAAACCACAATGAAATGCCACTTCACACCCACTGGAATGGCTATCATCAAAAAGACAAACAACAATGAGTGTTGGTAAGGATGTGGAGAAAATGGAACTGCAATCTGCTGCTGGTGGGGGTATAAAATGGTATAGTCACCTGGAAAAAAATTTTGGCTGTGTAATGGATAGCCTTCTGAAACCGTTCCTAACAATCCCTGACTCCTAGTATTCATATCCTTGTACAATCTCTGCCCCCTGAATGTGGGTTGGACCTGGGTGATTTGCTTCTAATTAAAAGAACATGGTGAGGCACCTGGGTGGCTCACTCAGCTAAGTGTCTGCCTTCAGCTCGGGTCACGATCCCAGAGTCCTAGGATCAAGCCCCGCATTGTGCTCCCTGCTCAGTGGGGAGTCTGCTTCTCCCTCTCCCTCTGTGTGCTGCTCCCCTGCTTGTGCTCTCTTTCTGTGTCAAATAAATAAATAAAATTAAAAAAAAAAAGAACATGGCCAAAGTGATGGGAAATCACTCCTGTTGTTATATTATAACTATGATGTCCTTCTTGTTCTCACTCTTTCTCTGGTGCTTCTCATGTGCTTCTCTGACAAAGTAAGCTAGAGAGTCCACATGGCAAAGAACTGAAGGCTGTCCTGGCCAACCTACAGTGAGGAAATGAGGCATAGTCCAATAACCTTCAAGGAACTGAATCCTGACAATGACACAAGTGAGTTTGGAATTTGATCCTTTCCCACTCAAACCTTCAGATGAGACCACAGCCTGGGTCAATACGTTGACTGTGGCTTCATAAGAAGCTGAGGACCCAAAAAAGTTGTGCTTGTATTCCTGAGATAATAAATTTGTATTGTATTAAGCTGTTAAGCTTTGTTATATAGCAATCAATAACAATATAGATGTTTCTTATACAATTAAACATAAATTTACCATATAACCCAGCAGTTTGAGTTCTAGGTATCTACCCAAAAGAAATGAAAACTTATGTCCACACAAAGACTTGTACACAAATGTTCACAGCAGGGTCATAAAAGCCAGAAAAAGGAAATAGAGGGTCTACCATTTCGTAAATTAATAAACACAATGTATTTTATCAATACAGTAGGATACTGTTCAGAAATAAAGAGAAACAAAGTACTGAAACATGCAACAACATGGACAAAGTTTAAAAAAAAATGTTATGCTAAGTGAAAGAAGCCATAAGCAAAAGACTACATATTATATTCCTTTTATACAAGATATCCAGAAATGGTAAATCTATAGAGACAGAAGTCAGATTAGAAATTGCCTGGGGCTGGGAGTAAGAATGGGGATTCACAGCAGATAGGTACCAGGGATTTTTTTAGGATGATAGAAATGTTCCAAAACATGGTGCTAGTTGCACAATTCTGTAAATTTACCAAAAAATCCTTGACTTGAACACTTAAATGTATGTGAATTAAAGCTGTTAAGGAAAAAAAAATTCAATAAGCATTAAAAAAAAAACCCAAAACAACCAAACAACTGATATCTAGCTACACTGATACTGCCTCTATCTTAAGAGGGTAGAGTTTAGCTACTCATTTACCAACTATTACAAGAAGCATTGTGACAAGTGCAGCTTTTGATATACGATTAATCCAATATGACAAATCCTCATGAGACTATCATTAACTCTATTTGTTCCTGTGTAACTAATGTCATGTCCTTTTCACAGAAATTAATAAGTGTTGTGTTAAAAAAACACAAGGTGTATCTGTTAGTTGGCAGTAGGGAAGACTACTAAATCAACTGTAAGAGTTGGCCTCATAGGACATTTCTCATACTTAATTATTTTATTATCAGCTTCAGAGAACACCTAAGTAACTATTAATTTTGTTATTTTCCTAAGTTGTGCTAAAATCCATATTCAGATTTTTTAATTACATTATTTCTTTGTCATATTTTGTACTTTTATGTCTTTTTATGTTCTCATGTCTTGTCTCACTTTCTGTTCTGTTAATAATTTAGTGCCTTACTAGGCTATGATTATTAATTAATCAATGAGCACTATTCCTGACTTACAAGTCAGCAGTAGTATAAAATCACATGGGGAAGCTCTCTGACGGGTTTACTCAGTGATATGAGAGTTTAGCTCTCCCATGAGAAAAGAAGAAAATAAAGAAATATCTTTTTTATATCATCTCAGAGACAGAACTAGTACAACCTGAAGTACTAGACGCAGAAAATCAAGATGATTGTAAGAACAGTTCATAACAAAATGCCAGAAATAGTCCTGGGCTCCAAGCAACGAAGAGACATAACAAAGGTACAGTAAATTGTGCCCAAATTTTAGTGAATGAGAAGTATATGGCCATAAGCTTAAACTGACTTAAGAGAAGTTAATAAAGAGCCTTTCCTGTTTTCTCTAGGGCTGCTATGAACTTCCTTGAGGGTAACAAAGGCATGACTAGGATTTCTGCTTCTGTAGACGCAGGTGCAAGAAAGCCTGGTTCTAACAAATCTTGTCAATGTTTTTAATGCCACCAGACTGACTAATATAGTGAAATATCTACCACGATCCCATTTTTACTTATTCAGTTGACATAATTAACAAATCTATTAACGGTAAGGTCACAAATTATTTTTAATTATTAAACCATCGGCCTCCATATGTTACTGTTTAGACAGCACCACCCCCTGCAGAATAGAGCTTTCAAGACTGTCATTTCTACAACCTCAAATCTAGATCCAACTGCAGTCAGTTAAAAAGCAGATTTCAACCACACAGCTGAATGAGAAAACATCTGGACCTAACCAGTCAGAATGAGAAAGGTCACATGTTAAATCCAGATAATCTTGTTTATTGGTGTTTGAAGGTTATACACCAAGGGCTGGATTACCAGGGTCCTCCTTTAGGCTTGGCTCTGACATCTTCACTCATCTGCTGTGTGTGTGACACTTTAAAATCCAAAGCTTTCAAACTACTGTGCTGTCAGTCACCTCCAAATGTAATCTTCCTAATTCTAAGCCTGAATTCTACATCAACCTATTATTAGACTGCTGAGTATTAGGTGCTAAATTAGATGCCATATAATAGAATTGTCAGGGGTAAATGCTATCTATTCTTTTAAAAACTGTTTTCAAAATTTCCATCCAGCATTTTTCTATGGATGAAGTGTCTGTAACTTTGTTTATCAAAATTAAGAAAAAGGCCTTGACTCAGCCAGAAATAAAATTAAAAGTTTGCCCTACTACAGCTTTCAGGTTAGTGAAGAAAGGAGGATTATGCCTATTTCATGATTTTTTATAATAAGTATATGTTATTTTATATACATACAGAGATGACCCAAAATTATTTATGTTGGAAGCCATTCTATGGACCATTACATCTGGAACTATTATAAAAACAACAAAGTTAAGAAGCTGTAAGACCTTATACACTTTGGTCAGAGTTTTTTAACCTTTTGAGTTATGGACTTCTATGAGAACTGTACTCTTGGCCCAGATAAAATGCACACATGCCCATAAACACAAAATTTCCTATAGTTTGAGAGATTTCCCAAACTTTGAAATTTCAGGTTGAGAATCTTTGTATTAGGTCTTTAAATGGGCTGAAGCTTAAATTGAAGGCTCCTCTGTGCTAAACTGTGTATACTTTATATGATAGGGGTTGATCTTCAAATTATTGGCTCAAGTACCCTAAAAAGAATTTTTGAAAAGTTATTTCTCCTCTATACACAGTAGACATTAAGTGGAAATCAAGTTGACATCTACAATCTTTCATCATAGGTTAAACATTTTCTAAACAAATACAATTTTCATCATAGTTTAAAACATTTTCTAAACAATACGAATTTTGTTTACTGTAAATAATAATTATTTAAACTGTTAGTGTACCCTTCTAAATGTATCCAATGGAATATAAATATTAGTAATTTGATTTACTCCACCATAAATATTAAAATACATAAATAAGCTTTTTAAAAAAATTAGAAAATTTCTCCCTGAACTTCTATTTTCATTTCACTTTCCCCATAGAACCTCATCCTTAGGTACTGTTCTTTAAAGTTTTATTTATTTATGAGAGACAGAGAAAGAGCACACGCACACACTCGCATACGCACACCCCTCCCCCCTGGATTTATGTGCATGCAACTGGTGGGAGGGAGAGGGAGAGATTCTCAAGTAGACTCCGCAAAGAGCACCGAGCCCAATATGGGGCTCTATCTCACAACCCTGAGACCATGACCTGAGCCAAAATCAAGAGTTGGATGCTTAACTGACTGAGCCACCCAGGAGCCCCCTTATGTACTGTTCTTTTATGCTTGAGTCTTTATTGTTCATCCTATCATATGTCTCTACAGCAACAACAATATATATATGTATAAATAAAAATATTTCTGTTACCATGAAGTGCTATAGGTAAAAAAATTTCTTCTGGATTGAGTTGTTATAATTACTAGCATATAATTGATTAAAACCATATAGGTATGTTACAAATCTTGATCAATAATTATTAAATAGGGGCGCCTGGGTGGCTCAGTGGGTTGAGCCTCTGCCTTCACCTGGGTCATGATTTCAGGTCCTGGGATCGAGCCCCACATTGGGCTCTCTGCTCCGCAGGAAGCCTGCTTTCTCCTCTCTCTCTGCCTGCCTCTCTGCCTACTCGTGATCTCTCTCTCTCTGTCAAATACATAAATAAAATCTTTTAAAAAATAATTATTAAATATAAAAAAGGTAAAATTTGTATCTTTTAATGAGATGGATGGAGGGGGAAGGATTTACAAAAGTTTGATTAAAGCAATTATCTAATTGATTCTTTGTGTGGCATCCTAGAAGTATTTATACTTTAGGGCAAAGAGTAAGATTTGGGATAGGTGAGTGATGTGTCCTTCTTTTATAAGAAGGGTAATTGTAAAGGATAATGAGAAGGATCATTGTGAAAGGGGAGATGGGGAAGAAGAACCTTAACTATAGCAGTCTTATAGGGCATATCAGATTTAGGAAAGAGAATATACTGAAGTTGAAACCTGGAAATTGATTCTCTTAAAATTATCCACACCTATTTAATCCTTGCAAAGTCTTCCCATATCCCAGTTTGATGGCTAAAAGAGACCCATTGCCAAAATGTATTTACATGCTCTTCCTTACTTAACTGACAATTATTTAGTAAGCACTTGGAACAATGCAGGGGATGAATGGATAAATGGATGGCTGGATGGTAAGGCAGAAAGAAAAATGGATAAATACTGAGTATTAACTATATACCCCAAATTCTGGCATAAACGAAGAGTAACACTGAAAAAGACTCTACCCTTGCCATGTTGTCAGCTCTTTGGTAGACAGTAAAGTACAGTAAGACCCTGCCACAAAGCAATATGTATAAAATTGGATATAACAGGATTGGTGATGGCCTCTGGCTATCCACTCCTCCCTTCACTTATAGGAGCAAGTTAAAATTCTTCTGTTATGGGATTCAGAAGGAAGTAACTGACTCATGATTACTTGGGACACTTTAAGTTTAATGTATGGTCAATTGTGTCTAGTCTAAACTTCACTGTTGTTGCTTTGTGCTTTTTGTAACAGTATCTACCAAAAACTCCTATTATTTCATTAGCTTTACAATAATGTGATCTTCATATTTTAAAGATAAAATTTGTGGATCCTATTTACCATGATGTGGAAAGATCTCATGTACTTTTCTCATCTCCGACACTATTTCCCTTCATGCAAATTACAAAAGAAAAAAAATGATAAAGAAAAAGGTCCCCTCTGACAAATTATGAAAACTGATGACCTAGGGCGGCAGAACAGGATTTCATCCAGTCCTCAGTCCAGTGGTGTGCTGGTAAGTGGTCGAAAACCAACTCAGAGTAGGGGGAAGGGCTTATTTGTAGCACTTGCTGATGTCAGTGGTATGAATACCGCGGCCGAATTCAAGCTACCAATGTGAAGTCAGCTGGCTGACAAAACTCCTGAAAGTTTAATAAGCGGTTATGAGCTGACTCTGGCACACCACTGGGATTCCTCACTTATTCCTTAGCAGGGTGCCTTCGTGTGGTTACCAAACTGCACCAGGGTACACAATGGCCCAGGTCACCTTGCCTGGTGCCAAACTTATTTGGAGCAGCTGAACTTGCTAGGCAAGATCAGATGCTATGAGAATTAGCAGCCACACATGGGTGTTTTATGCACACAGCTAAACAAATGGATTGGAATTTACATTTTATTTCACACTCATCTTGTTTCTACTCCAAGGAGGTGCAAACACTATTGCTCCACAGTTAAAAAAAAAAACACTAAAGAAAGAGGGAAAGAGTCTTCAAGGACCCACTAAGGACAGTGAGCAGATCCATTTTTCTGTCAACCATTACAAGTATCCATTCCTCTTTTTCAGATGCCAACGATTTTCCTATTAAGTTCCTTTTAGTCCACCGTGCTACACAGCTTGGTAAAAAAAAAAAAAAAAAGAATCCAGAGATGTTTTTTGTTAAAAGGATTCAAGGAGAGGTGTTCTGTAACCAAAAGAATGTACCCATTTGACACAGTAGAAACGGTAAAGCCTCTGCCCATTGTGAGCACTTACAGAAATCCCCTGTGAGTGAACTTCTGCAGCAAAGCACTGCTGATTTTGTAAGATAACCCCTGCATCCCATGAGCGACAGGTCTTGATCTGGGCTTGAGAGATGTAATATTTTGATAAAAAACGGCACTTCCTTTTGAAGCATATATTTGCGTGTGCTGAGCAGTACCACTGGAACCTCAGTGAGCGCCTAGGTGAGGCTCACTTGGTCTCTCCCAGCTCGCTCCAGCCATAGACCCCTCCTTCACACATCTAAATGTAGCAGTAATTAGCATCCATAAACCGCAAATGTGGCTTGGGTTTTCTCCTCCCCCTTTCAGAAGTATCAAAGTAGTTTGTATTTCTCATGAGCGCAAAAATGTCGTACACCTCTGAAGAGACTGAGACTCTGACATGGACAGCTACTGAAGACAGGAGCTGTACCTCCTGAGGTGGGAAGAATTTTTTTTCAGCAGACTTTCTAAAATTTTTAGAAATTTAGACTTTTTCTTAAATTTTTTATTTTGATCTAAGGTATCACAACAGAAAATACCACTGTACAAATAATTAAAAAGCAATCTATTTCGTCTATTTTATTTCAGGTATATTTGATGGTTGTAAAGATTAGAGAGAGAAAAAGTATATTCTGTTGAAGTGTCTTCCCAAAATTCATGTTTGCCAGGAAATTCAGAATGACTTTTGTAGATGTTATTAGTTAAGATGAGATCACACTGGATTAGGGTGAGCCCTCAATCCAATGACTGCTGTCTGTATAAGAAAAGGAGAAGAAAAAAAAAAAAGAAAAGGAGAAGAAGACCGCTTGAAAGAGATGGAGATTGGAGTCACACTGCCACAAGCCAAGAACACCAGGCGTTGCTGGGAGCCAGCAGAAGCTAGACAGAAGCAAGGGAGGACCCTTCTAGAGCCCTTAGAGGGAACATGGTCATGCTGACACCCTGATTTGAGACTTCTGATCTCTACCCCTGGTGTCTAGTGGATTTTATTTTATTGTGTTCCTTGGGGAACATGGGGCCCATACAAGCAATAGGGATATTCTGTCTTACAGTATGTTATAAATATTTCTTTAACTTCTGCTTTTGACCTTATGGTATCTCAATGACATCTTAGGTCCAACAGGGAGGTTCCAGTGTTCTTTGTATTCAGTGAAGTGCCTTCCCCTGCACTCATCAAATTGCTAAACAAAAACAAAAGACTTAGAGATCCCTGGTTATTTCCTACTGTTCAAGATTAGTTTGATGAGGGTTATGGTTGGTCACCACTGAGAAGAGACATAATAATGGTTCATAGGAGTCAATCGCCAGGCTTGAAAAAGAACTCTGAACCTCTTCATTTCTTGTGTTTTTCAACCCACTTGGATTATATTACTTTATAGGTAAGTATTTTTACAAAGATAAAAATGTAGGCTACTAGGGCTCTTTTTTTCCAAAAGCTCATAATGTAATGGGGTGAAAGTTTGTCATGCACAAACAGTTTCAAACACAGTATAATTAGGTGCTTAAACAAGTACTAATTAAACACACTCCAAAAACTCAGCCCTAAGACTACACTTGAGGGAGCTGAGATAGTACAAGGAGGTCTCATGGAGAAAATAAACTTGAATTGATGTAAATATCTCCAGTGTTTTAGTCTATTAGGTTTAAATTTTTAAGAAGAAAGGATGAAGCAACTAAAACCAAGTGGTAAAACAACATTTAATCCACATATTATTTTATTTGTGACCAATTAATAGAGCAATACTATGTGTAAGATAAAGCTGTTAGTGATATATATTTTTCTATTTATAAAATAATAGTGTTAGACTCCCCATTAATGTCCTTTTGAAATATTTACATGATCATTGTTCTTTCAAGGAGCAAAAACATTCTTAACTCAATACACAATAAATGTATACATCAGGCCAGGAGTCAGCAAACTATGATCTAAAGAACAAATCTGACTCACTGCCTGCTTTTGTACATAAAATTACTGGTATACAGCCATGCACACTTATTATATATATTCTATGCTGTTTTACACTACAACAGCAGAGTTGAGATGCTGCAACAGAGATCATTTGGTCACAAAGCCCAAGATATTTACTATCTGGCCCTTTACAGAAAAAATTGCCAACTTCTGCACTAGACTCATAGGAATATATAGTTAAAAAAAAAAAGATCATCTTTGAGTCATGAGTTTGAGCCCCACATTAGGCCTGGAGATTACTTAAAACAACAACAAAAACTCTAAAAAAATGATCAAAATATTTGGATGGTAGGAAACAAGTAAATTTATGTTAGATGTTAATATCTTTTTTTTTTTTTTTATCTTAATATCTTTTAAAAGTTTTTTTTTTTTCTGGGGCGCCTGGGTGGCTCAGTGGGTTAAAGCCGCTGCCTTTAGCTCGGGTCATGATCTCAGGGTCCTGGGATCAAGCCCCACATCGGGCTCTCTGCTCAGCAGGGAGCCTGCTTCCCCCCCTCTCTCTCTCTGCCTGCCTCTGCCTACTTGTGATCTCTCTCCCTCTGTTAAATAAATAAATAAATAATCTAAAAAAAAAAAAAAGGTTTTTTTTCTGAATATTTTTTGTTTCTCATACAATAATTCTAGTTGGGTAAACACTTTTTCCCCCTAAAAAATTTAGTTTTTCTTTCCATAAGAGAAAAATAAAGTTAGTGTTTCTAATTTATAAACAATTTTATAATAGCTAGAACCTTAGAAAGATACAGATGATATTTCATTTTCTTTAACATATAAATCAGACATGATTACAATTATTCTGAGTTTAAAACATTCCAGGACAGATCTCAGTTTCTAAAACTTTTTAGAGAACTTAAAAAAATGCTTTCATTAAACTTAAATAGAATAGGATCCTCTAAAGCATGCTTTTAGATAGCTAAATTTCCTTTAAAAGTATAATTCTAAAAAAAAAGTATAATTTTAATTATCTTTTCTTAAGAGAATTTTATTTATTTGAGAGAGAGAGAGAGAGAGAGAGAGAGAGAATGAGCAGTAGTGGGGGCCCAGAGAGGGAGAAAGAAAGAGAGAGAGAAGCAGACTCTCTTCTGAATAGGAAGCCTGATGAAAGGCCTGATTCCAGGATCTGGAAATCATGACCTGAGCCGCTTAACCAATTGAGCCACCCAAGTACCCCTAATTCTAATTATCTTTGAAAGTATAACCCTAACTAGTTTTAATGTTTCCCTATGCTGAATATGACAGAAGTACCTTATTGTGCAACAGAAATATCTTCTTCCAGGCAATGCTACTTTTTTCTTTTTTTTTTAATATTTTATATATTTCTTAGAGAGAGAGAATGGGGGGGGAGAGAGAGAGAGCATGAGAAGAGGGAGGATCAGAGGGAGAAGCAGACTCCTCGCTGAGGAGAGAGCCTGACATGGGACTGGATCCCAGGACTCCAGGATCATGACCTGAGCTGAAGGCAGTCGCTTAACCAACTGAGTCACCCAGGTGCCCCAATGCTACTTTTCAATTCTATTATTTTACAATTTAGCATGTATAATTTGTACCTACTGATCATATTTTATCTTTTTAAAAAGTAGAGTCCTGGTAACAACCTTTCCAAAGGTGTATGACCCAGATGAAGTGCCAACATTAAGAGTAATCAGTTTGGAGCTTAATTGTGAAATAAAGTGTTAATCTTTTAATGCTAAAGTTAGCCTGTTCATTTCTTTTTATTTTTTTTTTAAAGATTTATTTGTTTGAGAGAGAAAGAGAGTGAGTATAAGTGGAGGGAGGGAAAAAAGAGGGAGAAAATCTGAAGCAGACTCCCCACTGAGCATGGAGTTGGGAGCCCAACTTGGGGCCTGATCTCACAATCCCGAGATCATGACCTGAGTGGAAATCAAGAGTCGATGCTTAACCAACTGAGCCACCCAGGTTCCCCTCATTTCTTTTTAAGTCAGGCTTAGAGGAAAGAGCCGTTTCTTCTGTCTTTCCCAAATCATTTAGAAGAACGGATTATATCTTCTAGTCTCTACCAAGAAATGTTACAACACTGCTAGATCCCTAACAACTGAGAAAAATACACTGATACCCCGTTCATCAACTGACATGGAATTGGAGGTAAGGAGATAGAAATGACACTGGAAGCTATAGCAGTCAAAGATGATCCAAAGAGGGGCGCCTGGCTGGCTCTGTCATTAAGCGTCTGCCTTCAGCTCAGGTCATGATCCCAGGGTCCTGAGATTGAGTCCCACATTGGGCTTCCCACTCAGCGGGAGCCTGCTTCTCCCTCTCCCACTCCCCCTGCCTGCGTTCCCTCTCTTGCTGCCTCTCTCTTTGTCAATAAATAAATAAAATCTAAAAAAAAAAAAAAAAATCCAAAGCAAGTGGACCACGGAGACTGAATCTTTCTTTTTTTTTCCTTGGATGCACTCTTGGAACAGGGTCAAAATGCAGAGGCCTGGAATCTACTGTACGGATTCCTATGGAAGTGGTGTACCACCTGGGTTTTTACAATATTTCTTTTAAATTCCTATTACTGAATGGAATTGTTTGTTTGTTTGTTTATGAGTATTTATTTTTAAAGATTTTATTTATTGATTTGAGAAAGAGAGTACACAAGCAGGGGTAGGGGTACGGGGCAGAAGCAGAAGGAGAGGATGAAGCAGACTCCCCACCAAGCAGGGAGCCCAATGTGGGACTCAATTCCAGGACCCTGGGATCATGATCTGAGCCAAAGGTAGATGCTAAACTGACTGTGTCACCCAGGTATCCCAATATATTCATTTGAGTATTTAATCTGGTGCTCACAACAGCAGCAGGTATACTAAAATTGGAATGATCAAGTATTTAATCTGTTGTGTTTTCTTCTTTTATTTATTTATTTATTTATTTATTTATTTATTTATTTATTTGAGAGACAGAGAAAGTGAGAGAGAGCATGAGAGGAGAGAAGGTTAGAGGAAGAAGCAGACTCCCCGTGGAGCGGGGAGCCCAATGTGGGACTCGATCCCGGAACTCAGGGATCATGACCTGAGCCGAAGGCAGTTGCTCAACCAACTGAGCCACCCAGGCACCCTGTTTTCTTCTGACCACCTGAAAACAATAAAATTCATAGGCTACTTCTGAATCCAGAGTGAATTCTTTTTTTTTTTAAAGATTTTATTTATTTATTTATTTATTAGGAAAGAGAGAGAGTGAGAGAGAGCATGAGAAAGGAGAAGGTCAGAGTGAGAAGCAGACTCCCCATGGAGCTGGGAGCCCGATGTGGGACTCGATCTCGGGACTCTGGGATCATGACCTGGGCCGAAGGCAGTTGCTCAACCAACTGCGCCACCCAGGCGCCCATCCAGAGTGAATTCTAACATAATTATAAATTTCCAGACCAAAGGTCCAAACATAAACTTAATGGCATCAGCTATCAAAACTCAGAAACTCTAACTCAGAAAAATGCAAGCCAAAGGCACAGTTATCATTTGCCTCATTATGAGTATGACTCCATGGATAGCATCTTCAAGAGGTTGCATGAAGCTGGTAGAACACTGTATGCCTTTCCTCAGCACAAATGACCACATCCTGTGCCAGGCAGCATTTTTTGTCTCTGTGGTTAAGAACTGGTACAAATGAATGTATAGCTAGGCAGAGCTGGAATGTTAGTTGAAGCTGTGATTTGAATCTCAGAAGTTTTAGACATAGAACTCTATTTCTTGGTTCCTTAAGAATCTAAGACAAAAGAAAAAGATCTTGAGAAGTGATTTTCTTTTTCTTTTCCTCTTTTAAGAAACATGTAGTTATGCACATATAATTAGCCTAATGCATTCATTTAGTCCCTTATTTAACAAATCTTTATTGTATACCCTATCTATATTGTGTATATATATGGGCCAAGTAGTGTTCTAGGTGCTGCAAATACCTAGCAGTGAAAAAGACAGTCCAAGATCCTGGCTCATAAAAGAGAGAGAAAGACAATAAAGAAATAAATAAAAATCCAAAATTATCCATGGTAAGTGCCAAGCAGGGAATTAAAATAGGAAATGTGTTAAAATAGTGACTGGGTTGTCAGGGAAAATCTTTCTGAAGAAATGACATCTAAGATGAGATCTGAGTGACATTCATAAAGTAATAGTGATCAGATTTATCAACATAAATATTAGCATAAAATGTGTTCAATGTTAATATAAATATAGTGCTCAGAATTCACAAAAAAGCCTAAAAGTATTCCATAGTGCTGACAAAGACTATCCTTGGGTGGTAGGGAGAGAGGTAATTTTTTTTTGTTCTTTCTATGAACTTTCTAAAAGGTGGTAAAATATTAAACCATACTTAGTCTTTGTCCCCTTTGGAACTTGGACAGAGCTCCTAAAACCTTTGGAATTTCCTAAGGGATAGGAGTGTCTTTTGTTATTCATAACTAGCTCCATCCAAACACACCTGAGTTTATGCTAATGAACTTAGGATGGGGCCCTTAGATAACCTCAGGATGGGATGGTCACCAGGAAGACAAAGTGATTAAGGGTTAAGAGTTTCAGCCCCAACCACCAACCTCCGGGAGGGGAATGGGGACTGGAGATTGAGCTCTATGAAAACTCTTGAACAATGAGATTCAGAGAGTTTCTGGATTGGTGAACATATCACGAGGATGGAGGGTTGTGTGCCCAGAGAGGGCATGGAGCATCCATGGAGTTGTATCCTTTATAATAAACTAGTAATAATAAGAAAAATGCTTTCCTGGATTCTGTGAGTCATTCTAGCAACTTGCCAAACCTGCAGGAGTGGGGAGGTGGTGGAAAACCCTGCATATGTAGCCAGGCAGGACAGAAGTCCTGGTAGCTTCAACTGGTGTCTAAAGTGAGGGAAGTCGGGGCACCTGAGTGGCTCAGTGAGTTAAAGCCTCTGTCTTCAGCTCAGGTCATGATCTCAGGATCCTGGGATCGAGCTCCACATCGGGCTCTCTGCTTAGCAAGGAGCCTATTTTCCCCTCTCTCTGCATGACTCTCTGCCTACTTGTGATCTCTCTCTCTCTCTCTCTCTCGGTCAAATAAATAAATAAATAAATATTTAAAAATAAATAAATAAATAAAGTGAGGGCACTTGTGGGACTGAGCCCTTAACCTGTGGGTTCTGTGCTAACTCCAGGAGTTAGTATGAGAATTGAATTGAAAATTTGGATGCCCAATTGGTATCTAGAGAAATTGTTGGTGTTGGAAAATAAAACCCAGAATTGGTGTCAGGAGTGGGATTTGTTAGAACAATCTGGGCTCATGGAAACATGTGTTTTGGGAAGAGAAAAGAAGAAAGAGCAAGGAAGGAGGAACCTCTGATTACTGGCCACATGGTCACCCATGTCATGGAAAAGCAGCTGTGTTCTGATCAGTGACTAGAGGTAAAATTACCAAGGCTTTTCAGAGATGGACCCACCTCCTGTAGAGCTGGTTCACCAGCTGCATAAGGAAACGCAAACTAATAGGAATAAAGTGAAATTGGTTACTGTTATCTGAATTAACTAAAATGAAATGAAAAGAGAGTGTTAGATCAAACCTTGATGTTGGACCAAACTCAGGACTTCAGTCACTTTAAGCTTCAGACGAAGCTCAAAGCTTCAGATGAAGCTCAAAGCTACCCCAAAAGGTAAAATTTTGAGGGAACAATAGAGAGTACCTCTAAGACCTCTGTTCACCAAAAAGATAGTTCATACGGTTGGAGGGCAAAACCAAGAAACTGTTGAAACCAGGGGATATAGTGTGAAGGACCTGGGATGTCTCATGTGAATCAGTATCATCAGCTTCCTGAAGAACCATTACTAAAATGGACAGTAAGAGTGACTAATCTAGGGGAAGTGTATTTGGTTTTGAATTTATAGAGAAGAGCATGTTTAGGATACTCACCCCACAGCACACTATGAAATAATCAGATGGCTATATGTGATCCAGACACACAGCAGCCTCGTAGACTAGATAAAAGCCACTGTTAAGAGTCGGTTTACTCTGAGAAGAGGACTAGCCTACTCCCTCTATAAACGCCAGTGGAACATCCAGATGAAACAGCTGATATACTTTGTATGTAAGCCATATAGGACTGGCTTTATGATAACAGAGATAGTCATTTATTAAATATGCCTGTTACCCAGGTCATGATAAATGCTGTGGTTTAAGGGGGTGTTATAAGAATGTGCATATTGGAAAATGTATGGTAAAGTTAGTAAAGCCACAGGAGGCAATGAGGACAAAGATTGGAAGGAAGAAGTTTATTATATTCACAGGACCCATAGAGGGGTATTGCCCTCACAGGGCCATAGGGGAAAGCACCTGTGTCAGTCAGGAGGCAGAAAAGAGCAGTGAAGGAAATCTTAGGCCAGAGCTGTTACTGGAATTTCTGAGAAAAAGCAAGGCAGGTAGACTAAACAGTTTAGGATTGGCTGCTTTGAATAATCCTGGCAGACTCTGGGACACAGAATGGTCTTTAGTTACCTGATATACTTGGCTGTGGTATGGTTTGGGGCAGGGGAAATATTAGGTTGGTATATGAGAATTAGGTAAAGGAGATAGTTGAGAGGTACAGGCTCTGGACTGGTTGGTTTGCCTATGAAAAGCATGATCCTGGCTAACTCCTCTGCTATCTGTAAGAACTGGTTACTCCTGGGAAAAGCACTCTTTTCCCAGGTCTGTAAAAGCCTCAAATATCAAAGCATATAAAAATAAGACAATACAATTAATAAACCTGGTCCTGTGATGAATGGATTCCACAGAGACAAACACAGAATCTAAGAAAACTCAGAACAGGGAGCCCCTTTTGTATGGGTACCCCATGTAACCTTCCTACTCCAAAGTCAAGCAACAGTAGAAGAAACCAGAGTGAATCTGCAGTCTAAGCCTTCCCTCTTGGGTTTTACAGATGCTAATAAAAACATTAGGTTAATTGATGAGAAAATGAGGAGAGGCAGAAGGGAGAATCAAGGGACTTGTCCCAGCAAGGTGGAAAATTGTAAATGGTTACTAAGAAATAAGAAGAATAAAGGAAACGTTGGTAAGGCCAAAACAAAGAAGAAAAAAGAAAGGGGAGAGTCAAAGGACTCATCTCAGCAGGGTGAAAATCTTTAGATTTTTATTAAGAAAACAGACATTGATAGGTTTGAAACAAAGATCTTAAGACAGCACAGTGCAAGACTGGGTGGACCAAAGGGACTTCCTCCATTAAAGGGCCCCAAAAAGTCCAGTCTATTCATTCCAGTGTAGAGGAACTTACAAAGCCAAAAGACGAAGAAAAGTTTCTGGGACTCCCTGACTTGGGAGCCTCATTCACTGTGGTATCAAAACTTGTTAGTGAAGCCCTACAGGGGTCTTCACTTTGACTAAGAGAAAATAGAAATGCTGAAGAATTGATAGGATTAAGGTGGAGGTTTAGATGGAAATAGGAATGTTTAAATGGGCTCTATGTGAAGATATTGTGTCTCCTTTACCTGAAAGTGTTATGAGAATGGATATTATGTCCGACTGGGGAACATCTCCCTTAATTCATTTTATAAAACCAAAACCTGTTGATAGGTCACAGTTAGGAATGGAAGGGTTGAAGGATTAAGGTAAGTCTGGAGGAAAGCTGGTATGTTTCAAGCGGCTGCAACTCTTACCTGAATGCCTTATGGCCATGGACATTGTGTGTGACTGGGGAATTAACTGTTTCTATAAAATAGAAGGCACGTAAATCTTTCCTATTAATTGGACATGCTAAATGGGCATGGATGAGATTGCCCAAGTCCACAGTGTAGATGAGAAGCAGCAGTGCTCCTGGGGACAGATTCTGTGTGGTAGCTCTATGTGGAGCATAAACTGGGATTTATGGCAAAAGCCTGCAACTGCTTTCTAGCAACTGTTAGGAGTATGGAACAGAGAATTCCATTTGAAGGGCAATTAGCAGCCTGCTACCAGACATTAATTGAAACTGCCCCTATGACTTCAATACAAAAACAATCTTAACACCTGAAATACACATAATGTCTTAGGTGATGCCACAGAAATGCCTTAAGGCTTTTGGGAGAGCAATGCCCAGGACAGTTCCATAATAAGACAGAAATGGTTTATTCAGGATTATGCTACTTGAGGCATATAAGCAGGAGGTACTCACAAGCAGTGAGCCTCTTTTTCCCTAGGGACCAACTCTGGAACTATGTGAGGCTATATCATTACTTGGATGGTGCATGATAAACAGCTCTTGACTGAACAACAAAGAGCTGCTTGGTTTATGGGTGGCAGTTCCAAGGTAAATGAACAAGATCCTGTTTGGAAG
Source organism: Nasua narica (assembly GCA_028533885.1). NCBI lineage: Eukaryota > Metazoa > Chordata > Mammalia > Carnivora > Procyonidae > Nasua > Nasua narica. The sequence goes on along the minus strand of CM052804.1, from coordinate 18,586,310 downwards.
ACCACCACTCCGATTGAAGATGTAAAAACAAATCAACTCATGGATGAATTCCATGCTGTTTTCCTAGCAGTGATGGAAGAATGGAACAATGACAAAAGCCTCTATCTATACTTTGGGTTTTACCTGAGTCATGGGTGATGGCCAGTGACCTGGCCATAGGGATAGGCAGAAGGAAAACTGGTCTTTTAAAGGGATGCCCATTAAAAGCATGACCATACAGAAATCACTATAGAAACTTGAGGTACATTAAAGTAGGACATGTTGATGCCCCTCAGAAGAATCCTTCCAGGCTTGGAAGGTCATTAGAATCAAATGGCTATCACAGTATAGTTATTTGAAGTGACCACCTGGGTCCATGAAAGGAGCAGACATTTGGGGATCACAGCAATACAGAGGGTTGAATCTGGACATATTCCTTTTGCACTCTCTAAGGCTCAAAATGCCAAGAGAGACAGAGGCTGCCTATGGCTCTGGGGAAGATTCCTCAGAGGGAAGGCCCCCCACGTAGCTGGCAAGTAAATTATACTGAGCCAATGCCAGCAGCCAGGATGGGAGGGCTACAGATGAGTTTTAGACACTGATTCTGGACTGTGCATTGCTTACCTGATGGTAGATGCAAATGGTCAGAGTACTAAAAAAAAAAAAAAGGATCGGAAGATACTGTACCAATCTGGACCACGAAATCACATTTCTTCAGGACAAGAAATACACTTTACAGCCTAAAATGTTAAATGATAGACAGAGAGATACTGTCCTCAGAAGAACAGTTTCATAGAGAATTGAAATAGGCAACTGAAACGTTGGGTTTTTTTTGTTTGTTTGTTTTGTTTTGTTTTAAAGATTTTTATTTATCTATTTGACAGAGATCACAAGCAGGCAGAGAGGCAGGCAGAGAGAGAAGGGGAAGCAGGCTCCCCAATGAGCGGAGAGCCCGACGCGGGGCTCGATCCCACGACCCTGGGATCATGACCTGAGCCGAAGGCAGAGGCTTTAACCCACTGAGCCACCCAGGCGCCCCGAAATGTTGGTTTTTTTAAAACAGGGGAACTTGTAGGCAGAAGAGCTGGAGTATATGTCTTTAAGAATATGTGCTCACACACACACACACACACACACACACACACACACACACACACACACACACAAAGAATATGTGCTCACAACATGAGCAGGGCTAAGGGAGTGTCCCCATTGATAGATTCCTATTTTTCTGGTGGACCTGGGGAAGAGGGTTGGAGGAGGATGCTAGCATGACTATGCAATTTTTTTCCATGGGGGAATATATTGGTATAACTAGAATTCTTCCCAAAGGGAGAGGACACTGGTTTGATAACGATACTTTTTTTTTTCTTTCCCTCAACCTTTTTTTTCTTCATCATCTCAACTTTCTCTTTCCTACTTGATGCAGTAGTCATGGGATAGGGCTGCAACAAGTACTGGAAACAGAATGATTCCTAGGCAAGAAACCATAATTATAGTTTTAAGCCTTTATGTTAGAATACCTAAAGGCCTGATAGGGCAGGTTGTACCTTCACTCCATTTGCCTAAACTGAGGGTAACAGTGAATGCAGCTCTGCTGCTAATAGCATAAAGAGCCTGCTGGTTTTGTACCTAAGTATCTCTACCCTATATGAATAGGAGTGGATTGAGGGGGGAGGCACTTGCTAGACTAGCATTGCTGCCTGCAATCTAGACCAGCACAGCCATTAAACCTAAAGTTCCTTCCAAAAGTGGAAAGGTTCATGTAGAAATGAAGAGAAGAAGGATAGTAGCTGAGGGTAAAGAAATAAATCAATGGGTTATGTAATGAAGGAAATTCAGTATTATATTAAAATTTCAAGAGAGGCTCAGAGAAGAGAATAATAAATACTGTCTCTCAGTTCAGTTATACCAGATGCTGAAAAGGTGAAGCCATTTATTGCTGAGACCACTCCTGTTTTTGGAAACTGACAAAATCAAATGGAAGCCTGCAAATCTGAGTGGCCTCACTCTGGGAGACATTTTCATATGATATGATGATGTGCTGGAATAATTATTAATGACTGAATATGAGTGTAGCAATGTGCCAGTAACTTGACTTTATTTTTAAAAGATTTTATCTATCTATCTATCTATCTATCTAATCTATCCATTCATCCATTACTTCATTTATTTAAAGCCCATGAACAGGGGGAGGGGCAGAGGAAGAAGGAGAGACAGAATCTCAACCAGTCTCTGCACTGAGTATGGAGCCAGACACAGGGCTCAACAGGGGCTCAATCTCATGACCTCGAGATCATGACCCTGATATCATGACCTGAACCAAAATCAAGAGTCAGATGCTTAACCCATTGAGCCACTCAGGCACCCTACCAGTATCTTGACTTTTACAATCCTTTTGCTATAAGAGATTCATGGTCAAAGACCAGTGGGTAGCTTATGGTAAAATACAAAAATATATTTGGTCTTTGTTCTAGGTTCCTGGCACAGGAGTTCCCCAAACCCTTGGAATTTCCCAAGTGATAGGAATATTTTTTGTTATTTATAACAATCGACTTTCGATCACACCTGAATAATGCCAGTGAGGTGACTTAGGGTAAGGCCCTTAGATAATGGCCTTACCATTATCTAGGATGGGATGGCCAACAGAGGGGTGCGACTGAAGACGGAGCTCTATAAAAACTTTTGAACAATAAGTTTCAGAGAGTTTCTGGGTTGGTGAACACATCAAGATGATGGGAAGGTGGTGTGCCCAGAGAGGGTATGGAAGCTCCAACCCCTCCCACTCCATAATTTGCCTTAATGCCTCTCTCCCATCTGACTGCCCTTGAGCTGTATCCTTCATAATAAACTAGTAATAGTAAGTAAAGTACTTTCCTAGATTCTGTGTGTCATTGTAACACCTTATTAAAATTGAGGGGACTAGGGTGCCTGGGTGGCTCAGTGAGTTAAAGCCTCTGCTTTCAGCTCATGATCTCAGGGTCCTGGGATTGAGCCCCACATCGGGTTCTCTGCTCAGTGGGGAGCCTGCTTCCCCCGCTCTCTCTACCTGCCTCTCTGCCTACCTGTGATCTCTCTCTGTCTGTCAAAAAAAAAAAATCTTAAAAAAAAATAAAATAAAATTGAGGGGAGTGGTTGTGAAAAATCCTGCATATATAACCAAGCTGGACAGAAGTGTGGGTAATGTGGAGAGCTGGTAGCTTCAACTGGTGTCTAAAGTGAGGGCAGTCTCATGGGACTGAGCCCTTAACCGTGGGTTCTGTGCTAACTCCAGGAGTTAGTACGAGAATTGAATTGGATTGTTGGATGCCCAGTTACTATCTGAAGAACTGGAGAATTGGTTGTTGGTATTCTCAAACTTTCTCTAATAAACATTTATTATTTTTATAATGGAAAAGAATCAAATACACATTTTAAAAATGAAGTTGATATAACCTGAACTCTGAATAAGCACCTCACATTCTCAAAGTTTGCTGATACCCTTCAGCAAATTATTAAATATTACTTTTTAAAAAAGATTTTATTTATTCATTTGAGAGAGAGACAGAGTGAGTGAAAGGGCACAAGCAGGGGGAGCGGCAGAGGGAGTAGAAGCAGACTCCCCGCTGAGTAGGGAGCCCAGTGCCGGGCTCCATCCCAGGACCCTGAGATCACGATCTGAGCCAAAGGCAGATGCTTAACCAACTGAGCCACCCAGGAGCCCCTAAATATTAATGTTTATAAAATGAAGAAAACTTTAATTACTCCCAATTCAATCCACAAATTCAAGTTTTCCTTGGGAGATCCTGATTTCTTCTACATATTAAGCCTCAACCATATCTATAATCATTTTTGGTCCATAACAATGACTCACCTCCTAGATCTTCATCTTCATTGGCTGGGCCTTCTGCACTGTCCACATTTTCTGTTTCATGTGGTTTGGTTAAATCGTAGTCATTCAAAATCACTGGACCTTCTAGGAGATAAGAATTTTAACTGTGTAGGCCAACTTTACAGGATTTTTATATTATAAAAATTTTTATATGTAAAAATGTAATATTTTTAGTAAGTAGAATCCCATTTCAGCATAATCTCTTAATGACCCAGTATCCCTTTCATATATACCCCAAGCAGAATATATGTGAAAACTCTTGAGGTTCAGAAATATGCCCAAGGTGCACCTGAGCTAAAATGCATTCATGTTCTTTCCTGACCGAAATTCTCTCTCTTTTGGTATATCTCACAATATTCAGTAGGACGCTATTGCTATTTACGAACAAGAATCATTTATGCAGTGTTGAGAAATATTGAGCTCAACAACACTGGCATAACCCAATTTGGGAAATATGTTTTCCTGAGAGAAAACCCATAAGTAACTGTATATCAAATCTTATTTTCCTTTTCTGTACACATTATAAATGTGATTCTGAGGAAGACATATTGGCCCTCGAGTTCCTTTATTTCTTTGAACATTTACTAAATGTTGACAAGGCTACAGATATGAGTAAGTCATAATTCCTGTCCTTAAGGAGCTTATAATTTGCAGATGTAGATATCAACTATAATGCAAGACTCAGACAAGAGATAATACAAGTCTATAATGTAGACTCAGACAAGAGAGTAAGGGAAATATAACATATTACAGGAGTTCATAAGTGAAAGGAAACAGACATAATAAAAGCATGCTTAAACAAACAGCAAGGTTGTTAAAAATCAAGTTTAACAGAAATATATTTTCATATATTTGTATATCATATAAATACTGATAATATTAGATGTTAGAAGAAAAGGAATAATGTGGCTGGTATTATTTCATATTCAAGTATGGTAGCTTAAAAAGATATTAACAAAAGAAATAAACTAAAAGCTTACTTTCTATCAAACTCCTAATGTTCTTCCTAATGTTCAATAAAATATTTACTGAGTAGCAATTATATACAACAAATAGTCAAAGATACTGAATCCTATGGCATTTAAGCTAGGTGAAGTAGAAGTGACTAAAAACTCTGGGGTGGCATTCCTTCCAGCTGCACCCATGACTGAACACATGGAGCAGGACTTTTGCAGGAATGCAGTAGTAAAATGGAAACATATTTCATAAAATCCACGATGAAGAAGTGCTAAAAATATGGTTATCATGGCCTCATGCTTTGATTTATAAACACATTAAGTTTCTCATTTCTGCGTATGTAACATATACTCTGTGAACTCTAAGACATTGTTCTAAATAGTAGCTCACTTTTCTCACGCTCAAATGACTAAGATAAAGTGCACACCTGAACAACTAACATGAGGTACAGGTTCAATTAAAATATAAGGTTATAATTGACAATAACAAAAAGCATAAATTTTGATCCAAGGTGATTTAATCAATCCAGAAAACATAGAAGTTATTTTTAGGAAATATATTTTAAATGTTTATAGTTTATTCTGGAGCAGGAGTCAGCAAAGTATGGCCTGAGACCCAAATCTAGCCATGGCTTGTTTTTGTATGGGCCCAGGAGGTAGGAATGGTTTTTACATTTTTAAAGGGTTATTTTAAAAAGAATACGAAATAGAGACCATATATGGCCCACACAAATTCTAAAAATTTACTAACTTGCCCTTCACACACAAAGTTTTGCTGACCTCTATCTATAGTGAAAAGCACAAGTTGATAAAACATAAGTTACTACACCGTTCAACAAAAACTGTGTTTATTTAAAACAGTCAGTTAAAAAAAATTTTTTTAAGGAAAAAAAACAAGTGATCCACATTAGGTAGGGTATGATTTGGCCCGATAATGCCAAAGAATTTATGTAATCTAAATGGACGAGTTATTTTTTTTTAAGCTTTTATTTGACAGAGAGATCACAAGCAGGAAAGGCAGGCAGAGAGAGGGAGAGAGGGGGAAGCAGGCTCCCTGCTGAGCAGAGAGCCGATGCGGGATGCAGGGCTTGATCCCAGGCCCCTGAGATCATGACCTGAGCAGAAGGCAGAGGCTTTAACCCATTGACCCACTCAAGCGCCCCGGACGAGTTATTTCTGTATCAGAAAGAGACAACCACATTCTTTTCAGCACATTTCTATAGCATTTTTACTGTGATCAGAATATTCTTCTTCCTTTGGTAATTTCAGTAAAGATATATTTCTAGAAAGACCTGATATTACCTGTGGACACAGACTGTTCTTGAGTGCTTTTCAGTTCCACATTTGGTTTTATATCTGAAAAGAAAAGGATTATAAATATTAGCTACTTAGAGTAAATTTTTTTCAGATTTGGAGCATTTATAATAAGGATACCATTTTGGAAGCTTTAGCAGATTTCCTCTTTAGAGCAGGCCTGTTATTTCCTCCCTTTATTCTCCCTAAAAAGTACCTGAAGGAGAATAAAAGGAATTATCTACACAGTAATTGTATTTTAAAGAGATTAAGAGGAAAAAAATTAGTATTTTGTACTTAACATTTCTAGTACTTTTCATTTTTTCCTGAAGACATGAGTTCCCATCTGATATCATGTTTCTTTAGTCAAAAGAGCTATTAGCATTTTTAGTAATGGAAGTATGTAAATGACAATTTTTTTGGTTTTCATTTATTTGTAAATATCTTTATTTTGCCTTCAATTTTAAAGATTTTAATTTATTTGAGACAGAGAGAGAGCGAGTGAGGAGTGGGGGGAGGGGCAAAGGGGGAGGAAAAGGGACAAGCAGACTCCACACTGAGTGTGGAGTCCGATGTGAGGCTTGATCTCAGGACCGTGAGATCAAGACCTGAGCCAATATGAAGAATTGGATGCTCAACCAACTGAGCCATCCAGGCATCGCCCCCTCCCTTCCCCCCCCCCTTTTTTTTTTAAGATTTTCGTTTAATTTTGCCTTCAATTTTAAAGGATATTTTTACCTGATAGAGAATTCTGGGTTGACAGTTTTCTTCCAGCACTTTAAAGATGGCATTCTACTACCTCCTAGGCTCTATTGTTTCTGATGAGAAGTCAGTGATATTTGTTCTATTGTTTTTCTATATATAATATATTCTTTTTCTCTGAATGCTTCAAGATTTTCTCTTTACCTTTGGTTTTCAGAAGTTTGACTATGATATACCTAGGTGTGATTTTATTTGAAGTTATACCACTTGGGATCACTGAACTTCTATAAAATTGTGTTTTTCACTAAACTTGAGAAATTTTCAGCCATTATTTCTTCAAATACTTTTTCTCCTCCATCCTCTTGCTCCTTTACTTCTAGGACTTCAACTGCATGTATGTTAGACTTTTTAATGCTTTCTCACAATTCCCTGAGGCTCTGTTCTCCTCTAACCCCAATGTTTTTTCTTTCCTCTGTGTTGTTCAGATTGAATACTTTCATTGATAGGTCTTCAAGTGCACTTCCTCTTTCCCCTGTCATCTTAATTTGTTAAGTTTGTCCAGTGAGTTTTCTATTTCAGATACTATAATTTTTAGTTCTAGAATTTCCATTTTGTTCTTTTGTCATACTTTCCTTGCCATGATTTCCTATCTGTTAATTCATTACAAGCATATTTTCCTTTACATCTTTGGGTATAATTAGCATAGCTGTTTAAGATCCTTTCTTCCAGTTCCAATATCTATGTCATCCTGAGGTCAGTCACCATTGATTTCCTTTTATCTTGAGTGTGGGTCACATTTTCCTACTTCTTCATATGACTTAATGATTTTGGATTGTACCCTGGACATTATAAATGAAATGTTACAGAATTTCTGGATTCTGTTATATTCCTCTGGAGAGTATAGGACTTTTTCTTTGTTTATTTTACTTTTTAAAGCATGTGTTAACCTGCCTAGACTCAAATTCGAATTCTGTCTCACTACAGTGAACAGCAACTAGAGTAACCAAATGTCCCAGCACACCTGGGATTGAGGATTTTTCTAGATCAGAGAACTTTCATAGTCCCAGGGAAATTAGCACAAGTTGGCCTCTTGCAGGGTCATAAGTCTCTGTTTAATATTTTAGCCTCAGATGGGCTCCTCAGAGTTTGACCCCATATATGTGTGGTTCAATGATTAGCTAGATATCTGGAGCAGCCAGAGAATTTATAGATAAAAAAGCCCTCTGCCTTTTTCATACCAAGATTTCCCTCCTTACTTCCCAGCCTGCTACAGTTGCTATGGCTTCTTAAGCTAGTGTAACTGTGGATTATCTACTCAAGTTTTGGTCACCCTGAGGCTAAAATTGGTGCCTACCCTTGGGTTAAAACAAACAAACATAAAAACAGGTTGGTTCTGACATTTTCCAATGCCTTTGGGTAATATATTTTTTCATATTTTGTCCAGAATCTATCATTGTTATCCGTTGGAAGGCTGGTTCAAGAGGAGGTACTCCTCCATTGCTAGAAAATCTTCTTTGTTCTTTATTTTAATGATGACCATATACCCAAAACTGTTCAGGACAGTACTCATTTCAAATATTCAATACTGTAATCTGGTCATATTTTAATTTTTGTCTTGAAAAATATAGTCACTGTACTTATATTCTATTATAATTTTTTTAAAGATTTTATCCATTTATTTATTTGAGAGAAAGAGAGAGAATGAGAGAGAGGAAGAGGTCAGATGGAAAAGCAGACTCCCCGCCAAGGAGGGAGCCCAATATGGGACTCGATCCAGGGACTCCAGGATCATGACCTGAGCCGAAAGCAGTTGCCCAACAACTGAGTCACCCAGGTGCCCTATTCTATTTTAATTTTTAAATCTTAACAGATTATCCATTAAATGATATCAGCAAAGCATAAAGGCAGGGAAAATACACATATTTTTAAAATAAGCAAAGGAGCAGCCTGGTTTGGGGTATCAAAACCTAAGATGGGGGAGAGCAATATCTATGCAAGGAAGGGAGGGAGCCCAAGGCAGGCTGCGGAAGACCAACTAGCCTGAAGAGTATGATATATGGAACAGGCAGTCTGAATGACGTATGGAGGGATTCTATATGGAAGGCAGACAAATGGGAAATCAGAGACTGCGTAGGCTAAAGAGGGCATTCAGGCAGGAGAATTGCTTTACTTGGAATGCTGGAGTCAAAGAAGGATAAAGAGGATATCCAAGACAAGGGACAGCTTAGCATGAGCCAGAGCCTAAGCATGGTACATAAGACATCTATGCATAGAGGTGGTCTGGTGTGGGTTTTAAGAGCCTAAGTGGGTTAAGCAAGGCACCTATATGGGGACAGTGGGCAGAGCTTCCATGCATAGGGGTGCTCCAGTGTAAAGTACCAGAACTTGAGTGGAGTGAAGAGGGCATTTACATATTAGGGACAGCCTTGGATGGAGGTGTCAGAGCCTAAGCAGTTGAAAAGAGTGTCCACATAGCATCACAGCTATTGTACAGGATGTCAGAACCCAAATGAGGCAAGAAAAGCACCTGTGCTGAGGAAGGGATGATAGAGGCAATGGATGATTGATTATAAAAGAGGCTTGATCAAATAAGTAAATATAGCAAGGATAAGAGCCAGATTTTTCTCTGTCAGAGAAGGGAGTTACACATACAAAAAAATCCTGTGGTACTGTACTGGAAATGAAGGTACTGGTGTGAAAACGTGACTCCTACTCTATATAACAGATATAAAATACAGATGTAAATGTATATATATGTGTGTGTATGGATATATATATCCATACACACACACATAGTCCCTAGCCCTGTCCACTGAGAGCACCTGGGAGCAATGACACTACAAGAACTTCTGGTATCCAAAAAAAAAAAAAAAAAGAACTACTGGTATCCAGATATTAACTTCTAAATACCATTCTCCACTTAAAGGAACCAGGCTCCTTGGAGAAATGGCTGATTCCAGGTTTGGGGCAGGGAAAAGTATAAGATGGCTCTTGAGCATTTTGTTGTGTTGCAAAGCAAGGAAATGCTTACAGAATGAAGAGGATATGTTAAAGGATATAGAAGTCATCTTGAAGGGGTTTCCACTGGCCAAATCTGAGACAGGGGAAGCATCAAAATAATAATGATAGTATTGGATTATAACCTATTAAAAAAAACAAACTCATGAGTCCATATTGACATTAATAAGTAAACTGAAAGTCAGATGATAAATGGAATATTTATATAGTTTCAAAGTGCTTCTCCCAAATTACTTATTACTACAAAGATGAAAAGAACAACTACATAGTGAAGAACTTGGTAGACATCACTGTAACTAAACAAAGTGATCATCATCAGTAATGGGACAAATGAAAATTACGAGCCATCTGCTAACAAAAGGCAGCATCGCTTGTGTGACATTGCTGCCAAATACACATAACATGAATCTAGCCATGAGAAAACGAACTCTGAGGAATACTTGACACAATAACTAGCTTTGTAATCCCCAAAATTGTCAAGGTCATGAAAGACTGAGGAACCAAGAAATTGCTCCAGACTGAAGGAGAGTGAAGAGACTTGACAACTAAATACAATATGTGATTCTGAGCTGACTCTTCCTGTAGTAAATTAACACTGTAGAAATAAATGGAGAAATCTGAATGGGGTCTGAGGATTAAATGGTAGTAATGTATTAGTGTTTATTTCCTGACTTGGACATTGTTTTACATTATGTAGGAGAAGTACACTTTAGTACATTAAAGTTTTCAAGGGTGATAGGGCATCATGTCAGCAACTTAGCCTCATAATTTCTGAAAAAATAGTTTTTGTACTATACTGCAACTCTCCTGTAAGTTTGAGAGTGTTTAAAAAAAGTTAAAAAAAAAAAAAAAAGCTAAATGTGAAACTTTTAACTGCACACTAAAGGGATTCTTAACAGGAAAAAAAAAAGAAAGAAAACTAGCTCAAAAGTTTCACATAAACAACCTTCATGTGAAAATATCTTTTAGTTACTACAGAGCAAGATGGCTTTTGATTTGGTGACCTAAAGGAAAAAGGTCCCAGTCCCCTGAACCTTTTAAACTCTCTGACAATGACATTTAAATAGCTCTCGATATTTTTTCAAGCAGGCTTTGTGTGCTGTAAATAACACCAGAAACAACTTAGTACAGTTTCTAAGAGAAAAAGGAGATGCTGACTATCTTAGTATTCAGAACTTAAAGAAGACATTAAAACCGTTTATAATTAGGCTACATGGATATTCTCCTCAGGTACTAAAAAAAAAAAAAAAATTAAAACACAAGGACAAAAGAGATTGAAGTACATTTTTTCCACCTAAACTTAAAGGTCCTCATAAAAACATGAAGCCCAGTAGTGGGTAGTGAAGGAATTTCCAAGTGAAGAAAGAAACCTGTTAAATATTTCTAACCACAGCAAAAACTTTTCAGTTTTTAATGGATCATTTTGTAATTTCTTTAACTAATTTTTCTTTAAGGTCCAAAAAAACCCTCAGAAATGTTCCATTTGATGGGGTCTACTGGGGTCTTTAATATGATGGCCATCAACATAGCTTTAAAATATTTTCCAAAAGAATCCACTAGAAAGTTAAGAACGAAAGGTCCCTCTATTTCTTTTGAAATAAACATAATTTCCTGTACTGACGTTTACACATAAATGGTGCTGATGATGGAAGAATTCAGAAATGGGCTAATTTTGTTCAAGTATAAATCTCCTATTTTCTACATCTCTTCTCTTACTTGATAAGTAAATCATACTCCTGCCTCAAGACCTTTACATTTACCTTTCCTTCTGGCCAGATGCTCTTTCCCTAGATCACCATGGGGCCCATTTCTTCTCTTCATTCAGGTGTGTGCTCAAAAGTCACCTTACCAAACAAGCTTTATCTAACTACCGTATATAAAACATCATCCTCTATGGGCAGGGGGATGGAGGTGAGACGTGGGGGTCGGGGTGGGTAGGAAGGTGAAACAGCTGATGGAGATTAAAGAGTACTCCTATCATGATGAGCACTGAGTAATGTATAGAATTGCTGATTCACTACATTGTACACCCGAAACTACTCAAACACTGCATGTTAACTCTAGTGGAATTAAAATTAAAAACTTAACAAAAAATTTTTAAAAATTAAATATCATCCTCCATTGTCACGTTCTTTTCTCTTACCCTCCTTTATTTCTCTCCATAAAATCTCTTCATTGTCACCACCTGGCATATATACACATATATTTGGGAGGGGGGGGGCAGAGGGAGAGGGAGAGAGAGAATCCCAAGCAGCTCCACACCCAACACAGAGCCCAAAGTGGGGCTTGATCTCACAAGACTGAAAAAATTACCTGAGCGGAAACCAAGAGTTGGATACTTAATGAACTGAGCCCACCCAGCCACCCCTTGTCCGTATTTTTTATTGCTATTTTGCTGTATCTTCAGGTCCTGAAATAGTGTTTACTCATGATGGACACTCAATAAATATTTACTGAATGAACACATGAATTTTTGCATCTCTATCATTTATCCTTATGGACACCCTAGATCAAGGTTCTGCAAACTACAACTTACCACCTGTTTCTGTATGGCATGTGAAATAAGAATGGATTTTTACATTTTTCCTCCTCTCCACTGCTGGATTTTACATTTTTAAATGGATAAAAAAAAATTAGGATACTGTTTGGTGCCACTTGAAAATTATGAAATTCAAATTTCAGTATCCAAAAATAAAGTTTTATTGGAACACAGCCAAACCCCTTCATTTACATGCCGTTCTATAACTGCTTCTGTACTCCAATGGCAGAGTCAAACAGTTGTGACAGAGACTACATAACTCAAAAAGCCTAAAACAGTCACTATCTGGTCCTTTACAGAAGCCCTGCTCTAGATCTGTTATTAATACTAATGCTATACTCTCCAATCAGTAGCCACCAGCCATGTGGTGATTTAACTTTAAATATAAATTAATTAAAATAAAAAATTTAGTTTCTTTGTCACACCTGCCACATTTCAAGTACTTAACAGAATATGTGGCTAGTGGTTACTACATTGGACAGCACAGATAAGGAACATTTCGATCATCACAGAGAGTTCTACTGAATGGTTCTGCTCTAGATTTTAGAATATCCTGCTATTGCTTGGGATACCACAGCAAAACTATTTCTTTAAAACAAACATGAAATCTCTGGATTGGAAAAAAGTAAATCAAACCACATATAAAAATTAAATATCAAGCAAAATTTTAAAGATACCATATCAGGAAAAAACAATGACCATCTTCTACCAGTATTTCCAAAATTCCTGCAATTGGAATTTCAGGAAAAAGTGGTTTCCAGTAATGCAGTAATCAAAGATATAAATCACTGAGACAGCACCTTTCATTATGTTGGAAACATTAATGTTATTTTGGAGGGTAAAAAAACAAAAACAAACAAAAACAAAACACCACATGACACCAAACACCCAGATACAATATTTTAAAAATATGCTTATATGTATGTGTACAAATAAATACTTAGTATCATATTACCATAGGATTTTTTGCTATCATTAGATAAAACTATTTTTCTTATTTCTTTATAAGATCTTATTTATTTATTTGAAGAGAGAGAGAATGAGAGAGAGTGAGCATGAGAGGGTTGAGGGTCAGAAGGAGAAGGAGACTCGCTGCTGAGCAGGGAGCCTGATGTGGGACTCGATCCTGGGACTCCAGGATCATGACCTGAGCTGAAGGGAGTCGCTTACCCAACTGAACCACCCAGGCACCCTTCTTTCATTTAAAAGCCAAAATTGTAATCTAGCAGAAAACCCTAGCAAACACTCTCTTCCAACCATTTGCTCTCTTGCCCTTTCCACAACTAAATAACTAATCTCCTGATATGTTTTAATTAAATAAGTGTTTTCCATTGACACCTTATGTCTTAAATAACAAATCTTACAAAAGGTATAACCATTCTATTATTGAGATAGCTGACAAACATATTGGACTGGAAAAATTAAAGGTTATATCTTCTGTAGCTTTCCAAGTATTCCAGAATTTCAAAGCTTTACTAGCAATCCCAAATTGTTTTCTACCAGTATTGAAAACCACCCTTTATCATATGTTTACTGAGAGATGACAATTTCAAATTTGTTTTTATTCCTTCAGACTCTCTTTTCACTGACACAGATGCCTTTTAAAACAATTTCACTTGTTAGAATTTTTTGTTAAGATACTGAGATTTTGGGGCGCCTCGGTGGCTCAGTTGTTTAAGCGACTGCCTTCGGCTTAGGTCATGATTCTGGAGACCCAGGACTGAGTCCCACATCAGGCTTCCTGCTCAGCAGGGAGTCTGCTTCTCCTGATCCTCTTCCCTCTCATGCACTCTCTCTCTCTCTCTCTCTCTCTGAAGTAAATAAATAAAATTTAAAAAAAGATACTGAGATTTTTCTCAGAAATTCTCGCATTTTATGTACTGCGAAATGAAAGGGGGTAGATTACAAGTAAAATTTAAACTTGGAAATGACAGCAGTCTGGTTAATTGAGAATTCATCAAAGTTTCTGGGTGAACTTTTTTTTTTTACCTCTTAGCTCTATTATAGATTATCTATAAACAAAACCAAATATTTACATTGGCAACAAAATTTGTAATCATATTTTTAACTCAAATGGTTGTAAACTTGCATTTATTTTAATACTATAATAATTATCATTCAATTAAGGATACTATCTAACAAAATTCTGCTCTTAGTTTCAGAAATCAGATTTCTATTCACTGGTCTGGTCTATTCCTGGTAGAAAGTGTAGGTGCTAAAAGAAGAGCCAAATGTTAAATCTTAGAGAAACTTCTGTACTGAGTTTGCCAGCTGCCGGTGACACTGGTGCCTGACAGCTGCCAGAAAGCTGTCTCTCAGTGTTGACACTCCTTTTTATCTTCATAACGGTAAACTGACTGCCCTATCCCCATGCCTCCTTTTTTTTTTAAGATTTTATTTATTTATTTGACACAGAGAGAGAGAGAGATCACAAGTAGGTAGAGAGGCAGGCAGAAAGGGGGGGAAGCAGGCTCCCTGCTGAGCAGAGAGCCTGATGTGGGGCTCGATCCCAGAACCCTGAGATCATGACCTGAGACAAAGGCAGAGGCTTTAACCCACTGAGCCACCCAGGCGCCGCCCCTCTGCCTCTTTTTTAAAAAAATATTCTCTTATATAAAATGTTCACTTTTACTTTTTTACTAAAACCTTTGAAAATTGAGTCACTGATTTAAAAAATGTGTTCAATCACAACAGTATCAGTACAGTAAATGTGGCAATGCAACAAAAGTAGGAGTTACTATTTCTGAAAGGTCTTTCACCAGTTCTCTTAATACTACCACTTAAAATAATTCCCAGAATCTTAATACCACAAGAATAATATTATGTATAATGTATAGTATAACAGCACAATGTATAATGAAAAATTACCTCCATAACCAGTGAAATTAGAATATCAGAATTGGAGTGGCTATCTTAGCTATCTCACCTCTTCTTCCCCTGAATTTCCTCAAATATCCCCCTATTTGGGTTGCACAGTCTCCGCTCAGACACTTCCAGGAACACAGAATGTTATTCCTTTCCATTTTAGAAAAACTCTAATGGTTAAAAAAAAGTTCCTTCTTAAATATAGCTGAACTCAAATTTCCTGAAATGTCCATTTTGGGTCCTAGCTCAGCTCTCTGGAAACATACAGAATAAGTTATCATTCAGATGCTAGCACTCCGTTCCTAACAATGGTGTGAGAGCTTTCTTCTGAACTTGGTTTTGTTTGCTTGTGGCTCTCCAAAAATGTGACATCCAGTGCTTAGTCCAGTAGTACAAATGAGATTTCATATTATCTCACAGGATTTCTGCAAGATAAAAAGGTGCAATGGCATTTACTATTCTCCCGATTATACACTCAAAATTCAAGACACAAAGAAAGACAAAAAAATACAGAATCACATAATTGTCTAGAGGTATGATGTCAGAGACACATTAAGAAGAGAAGCAGGATTCAGGTCTTGAATTACACCTTTGTTTCAAAGAATTTAAACAATGCTCTAAAGTGTTCTCCTATATAGATTATAAATTTTAGAAATAGGTGAGTTATTTCAAACACTTCAGTTGACTATGATTGAGGAGAAATGAAGATATAAGATGAGAGTAATTCCTCTAACCATGAAATACTTCCTTCCTTTCTACCTTGGGCCAAGGTAAAAGTTAAGAAATAGCAAGGTTACTTCTTTAGGGACACCAGATCAAATACAGCCACGTCACCATTCCAGTTTTTCCTACCTTATTCTTTTTAAATAAAATACCCTATTTTCTCCCTAGATTAAATGCCTAATGAGGAAATTATAGACTGTTGGGCCCAGGGCTAAAATAACAAGTGCAACATCTAGTGTTATTTTCTTTGAAAGGTCAATTACTCTAAAATTGTAGAAAAATAAATATGCTTTTATTTTACCATGGATATCACATGCCACCAAACATGTAGAGAGAAAAGAAAGAATGGGCATTTCATGTCATTGCTACTTAAAAAAAATTTTGCTAAAATGATTGAATCCAACATATTCCAAGTAAGATTTTCATTTCATAACTGCAAAATATCTAGTTTCTGTTATAAAATAACTGGGGTCAAAAACAATCATTTTGCATGCCTGGGTGGCTCAATCGGTTAAGTGTCTGCCTTCGGCTCAGGTCATGATCCCAGGGTCCAGGGATCAAGTCCTGCATTGGTCTCCTTGATCAGCAGGGAGCCTGCTTCCTCTTTTGTCTGCCTCTGTCTCTCCCTCTCTGACAAATAAATAAATAAAATCTTTTTTAAAAAATCATTATTTTGATGTGGGTAATAAACCTAAATGTGAAAGTTAAAACAATCAAATTTCTAGAGGAGAATATTTTTATGGTCCTTGAGTAGGCAAAGATTTCTTAAACAGGATGTAAGAGGCATCCAATTCCAAAAGAAAAAAATTTGATATATTTGTCTTAATTACAGTTAAGAATTCTACTTATCAAATAGATTAAGAAAACAAGCAAGTTACAGACTGGGAGAAAAACTTTGCAATACACAACTGACAAAGTACATGTTTCTAAAATATTTTTAAATGTCTATAAAATCAATAAAAAATACAAACAACCCAACTTAAAAAAATGTACAAAAGACTTAACAGAACTTAAGGAAAGAGTGTATCCAAATGGCCAACAAACATATGAAAAGGTATTCAATATCATTATTCATCAGGAAAATGCAAATTAAAACCACAATGAAATACCACTACACACATACCAGACTGGCTAAAATTAAAAAGATCAACTGCCAATAACAAGTGTTGGCAAGATGTGGAACAACTGGAACTCTCCAATATTGCTAGTGGGATGGTAAACTGGTCCAACCACTTTGGAAACTATCTGGCAGTATGTGTCAAAGTTAAATATACACCTAACATATGACGCAGAAATGCTAGCCCTAATATGTTCATTAAAAGACATGCATATGAATGTTCATAATACAGACAAACACTGTAAACACTGGAAACAATCAAATGTCTACCCAGAGTAGGATAAATAAATAGCCCTGTGCCCAACAGTGTATAATATATTCATACCTTTTAATAATAAAAGAAAATTAACTACCAACAAATGTAACAATGTGGGTAGATTTTTTAAGAGTATGTTGAGCGAAAGAAGCCAGACACCAAAAAAAGCACATACCATATGATTCCATTTATATGGAACTCAAGAACAGGAAAACTGATCTATGATGGTAGAAGTCTGAATAACATTTAACTTAGGGCAAAGGGGGCATACAAATTATAAATGAGCACAAGGGAACTTTCTGGAGTGATGCAAATGTTCCATAACTTGATCAGGAAGGTGTGTATATAGGTAAAAATTAATCAAGCTATATAATGTAGGACATACAGTTCATTGCATAAATTATTCCTTAATTTAAAAAAAATCTATTGAACACTCAAACATATTCAAACATCTAAAATCGCAAACCTTAGAATTGCCATTATAGCACTATCTTCCCACTTTTGAAAAAAGTGAATTTCAAAGTTTTCTCATGATTCTTTGTAGAAGAGTACAGATTATACCAACCATCTACTAAATGCGCAGCATACACCTTAAAAATTCTCACGGTGAGGAAATATATCTACATGGCATGTGTCAAGTAGATATGAAAATATATTCAGCGATAGCTAATACTGCAACCAAACTTCCCTGAGAATTGAGATTTCAAGATCTGTCTCAATTTTGCTCCTGGAGTTGTTGTTGTTGTTGTTTTTAAATAAACTTAGGCTACAGAGAGTTCAACTGTCATTCATCTTTAGAAAACAAAAACAAAATCTCTTGATCCACATTTCTCTCTAGCAACAGCCCCACTTACTTCTCTGCTTCTTTCCTAGCTAAACTTTTAGGGAAAATGGTCTGTATCATATTTCTACTTCCTCTATTCCCATCCCTCCTTTAAGCACTTTAAATTTGGTATCCACCCCCACCACTCCACAGAAACCACTTTTGTTAAGGTCACTTGCAAGTTTTATTTTGCTAAAAACAATTTGCACTTCTCCTCCTCACTTAACTTCATTTTTCAGCAACATTCAACATAGTTGACCACCTACTCCTTCATGAAACACTCCCATCTCTTGAATTCCATTACACCACACTCTGCTGGTTTTCCTTCTGTCTTTCTTCTCTTTCTCTTTTGCTGCCTCTTCCTTCTCTACCCGACCATCTAAATTAGATGTTTCTCAGAGCCCAATCCTGAGCCCCATTCTTATGATACGTTCTGCCTTTAGGAGATCCCATCCACTCTCGTAGCATTAAATATCACCTACGTGCTGAAGATGACCAAATTTCTATCTCTAACCAAACCTCTTATTTAGAGGAGAGGTTCACCAACCATGTCCCTGACCATCGATATCCATATTAGCTTTTTATTTCCTTCATATTTCTATATTTTCATATATTTATATATTATATACTTATAATTTATATAAATATATAAGTATAATAGTATAGTAGTATAATATATACTTATAATATATAAGCATTTATATAAATATAAAATATATTAAATATTATATATAAATATACATTTTATATATTTTTAATAATTTTTTATTTCCTTCATAATAGCACTTATATAATTTTATTTTATTTGTTACTTACTTATTGGGGGGGGGGGTGTCTTTGTTTCTTACCCGACTATAAATTCAATGGCAGCAAAAGCATTGGCTGTCTTGTTTACTATTGTATTGCCAATATTTTGTATACATGGCATGTAATAGGCATTCAATGTTTTTTTTAAAGATTTTATTTTTTATTTATTTGACAGAGAGAGAGAGAGAGATCACAAGTAGGCAGAGAGGCAGGCAGAGAGAGAGGGGCAAGCTGCTCCCCGCCGAGCAGAGAGCCCGATGTGGGGCTCGATCCCAGGACCCTGAGATCATGACCTAAGCCGAAGGCAGGGGCTTAACCCACTGAGCCACTCAGGTACCCCAAGCATTCAATATTTTTTAAATGAATAATGAATAAAGATTTCTGATTTTTTTTTAAGATTTCTGATTTTTGGATTAGGTTGTGTTATAAATGTTGGATTACAAAACAAGTCAAAAATAAATGTTATAAATATAAAGCTTTTTGTTACCCAACTATCTTTTAAAATTAGCATTTAAATAAAAAATATATGCTAAACACATATATAAAAATGATCCACCAATACTAATTCAACATGTGCAATGAGACTGATAAGCTGCACTGATACTTTTCAAAGTGTGGGCAATGTTTATAAGACTTTAATGTGCACAAGAATTCCCTAGGAAAAAAAAAAAAAAAGAATTCCCTAGGAACCTTGTTAAAATGTAGATTCTAATTCAGCACGTCTGGCCTAAAATTCTGCATTTGTAACAACTGCCAGATGTTGCTGATGCTGCTGGTCCACAGACTATATTTAAATTAGCAAGAGTCTAAAGGATCCTTTAAATGATTCAAGAATTAAAATAAACATTTGCTGGGCCTCAACTTTGTGTCTAGTACTATGCAAGGTGATTTTCATACACATTATCTTATTTAGGCTGTGGCTATTCTCTTGTCGTATAGTAAACTCAGAGAGCAGTTTTCAACCTTACCAAGGCCAAGTGTCCCCCTTTTATTTTTTATTTTATTTTTTGCACTTCACAGTTACATTAATTTACACCACAAAGGAAACAATACTTTTACAAGTGTACAGCGATACTCCATGTTCTCATCTAACAGAGCTCTTGAGATTTACAGCCAAACTGATGTGCCATCTCATGTGTACTCCAAGGAAAGCTGGTTAATGGTGACCACGAACAGGTGCAAGACTCAAAGCTTTTAAAGCTTTACTTCTTCTATCAGCACTCCTGATTTTATAAATGATGAAGCCCATCAACCCCATTCCTACCCAAATCTCCTGGTAAACTTGGGTATAATAGGGCTTCAGGGGACCCAAACATCTTAACAAAGCTTCGAAGCATCTCAGCACAGAACTCCTAGCTCAGGCCACCCTGACCCACACAGCCAATGATCTGGAAAGAAGCGTCCCCCTTTTAAGGGCACCTGGGTGGCTCAGTGGGTTAAAGCCTCTGCATTTAGTTCGGGTCATCATCTCAGGGTCCTGAGACTGAGCCCTGCATCGGGCTCTCTGCTTGGCGGGGAGCCTGCTTCCCCCTCTCTCTCTCTACCTCTCTGCCTACTTGTGATCTCTCTATGTCAAATAAATAAATAAAATCTTTAAAAAAAATTGTCCCCCTTTTAGAAAAATATTTTATAATACCTCTTTTATAATCATGAATTAAATACAACGTATCTGTACATGTAAGATTTTTCCTTTTTAAAAAAATTTATTTATTTATCTGAGAGAGAAAGCATGAACAGAAGGGGCAGAGGGAGAGGGAGAGAGAACCTAAGTAGACTCTACCCTGAGTGTGAATCGGTACGGGGGGCTTGATCCCAGGATCCTGAGATCATGACCTGAGCCAAACCCAAGAGTTGGAGGCTCAACCAACTGTGCTACCCAGGCACCCGTGTAAGCTGTTAATAAAGCCACATCTGTCATACAAAAGGTGAAAAATGATAATAAAATAATCTGTATTTCAAGAAGTATACCAGCACAATTATTTTAGAACAGATAATAATAAAGTAGTCAGATATATTTGTAGAATCACCACAAATGCAAGACCTAAAAATACAGAAGGATACAGGTTGCATCAATAATGGCAAAAGAGGCTTGGCTTTGAACATAACAAAGAATCATCTTCATTTATATAGTAATTGCATTCTTTGTTTTTTTTTTTAAGAGATTTTGTTTATTTATTTGACAGAGAGAGAGCGCGAGATCACAAGTAGGCAGGCAGACAGGCAGGCAGAGAGAGGGGGAAACAGGCTCCCCACTGAGCAGAGAGCCCGATGCGGGGCTCGATCTCAGGACCCTGAGATCATGACCCGAGCAGAAGGCAAAGGCTTTTAACCCACTGAGCCACCCAGGCGCCCCTATAGTAATTGCATTCTTAGACAATTTAGACTGCATTGAAACCATGGGAAAATACTTACTGTTTATCCATAAAATGGAGTTCGATTCTGACAATCATTAGACATTAAATGTTACTGAGTTTCAGAAAAAGGGGAAAACTCCAACCTGGAATTAAGGATGGCTTCCTAAAAGGGATGGCATTTGCAATAGAACATAATGAATAAGGATTTCAATGGGATTGTGGTGCTATTAACAGTGTTGGGAAGTTAGGAGAAGTTGGTTTGGGATGGATAGATGAGCTCATTTTTGAACTTGTTGAGTATGAGCAGCATTAAAAAAATGAGGGGTTAGGAAAAGTAATGCATGTTCATTAACACTAAGCAGCCCAGAAAAACAGCAGAGGACAGAGGACACCACTGGCAAAGTATCTTGAAGCTACACTGTGGATTTTCTTAAATGCCCTATTAAGAAATCCTTAAAATGGTTTTCCAGTAGGGGAGTAACTTGATATTTTAGGAAGATCATTTTGGCAGCAATCCTAAAAATGAATTGAAGGAAGTAAGTCCAGATACAGGGTTACCAGTAGAAAAAACATGGAAAGGTATGAATCCATAGTTTTCAAAATGTGTTCTATGAAACACCACAGTTCCAGAAGGCTGCCACAGGTGCCACTGTGTATCAGGAGAAGGAAAGGGCCAACAGCTAGGTAAGCCTAGCAGTAATCTGTTGTTCTCTCCTTCATCTCAACTGAAATATCACCCTTGCATCTGTCCCACATAAGATTCTTGTATAAAAGGGTATTCTGTTGATAAAAAACAAATTTTTTGTCATTTTTTTGTGTGTCTCATCCAAATTCTTG
The DNA here is from genome assembly GCA_028533885.1 of Nasua narica. Lineage (NCBI taxonomy): Eukaryota > Metazoa > Chordata > Mammalia > Carnivora > Procyonidae > Nasua > Nasua narica. Next base: position 18,564,170 of record CM052804.1, on the reverse strand, counting down.
TTGAATGGACCATGGAATACCTCAAGAAGTCATCATATAATATCAGTGCCACTGTACAGAGTACTAGCCACACAATCTATAAGCATTACATTAATTCTTACTATAAACTTTTTAAAATCATTATTTGTCCCATTATACAGAATGTCCCTATTCTTAAGTTAGATTACCTGTAAAAATTCCCCAGGTTTGCTTAGGTTTGGGACAAATAGGACATTAGGTCATTGGTGTTTACAATGGAAAACTGTGGAGTTCTTTGAGAAACTCCAAGTTTCTTTGATTAAGATATGCTGAGGAGGGCACGTATTGCTTGGAGTACTGGGTGTGGTGCATGAACAATAAATTTTGGAACACCGAAAAAGTAAGATAAAATTTAAAACAAACAAACAAAAAAGACGTGCATGGATACCGTTAGCTAGGCTAACATAGAAGCTATATACTTGTGTACTCTGGTTTCTCAGTACTACGAATTCAAATTTGCAGCAGGACTTCTATATACATTATATACGTTATCCTATTTAAATCTTTACAAAAGCCATAACCTTTACAAATTTCCATGTATTCTTGTATTCCTTCAGGCCACTCACAGAGTCAAAACAGAAGGTTACATTCATAAATGCCAAAGGTCTATCTTATACTAAAGTATTGTTTACCAAACAAGCTCACAATCTTACTTCTAGAATGCATGAAAAATGCTAAAATGGTCTCTCATTCTAATTCTTTTACCCATTAATTCTGGGGAATTTTTTTTTTATGGTGGCAGGCAGAGTGTTTTGGTCAGGATGGCCCATGAAGTCTTTTGTCCTACTGAAATGATTCTCAAACCAAGAGACAGAGTATCAGTGGCTTACACCAGTTATAAATAATCTCTCTCACCTGGTCCACTCGAATCCCCTAACATACGACTGCTTTAGACAACTATTTCTTGTAGGCCAATGCGCCAGCTATTTCTCAAGGACTGAATGGTACAGCATAACATCTACGGTACCAAAATGAAGTTAGGAAGCTTAGTCTTAACAAAGGAAGTTGTAGAGCCAAAGGGACAGGGTCTTAATTTCTAACAGTCATAATTTCTACAGAACTTGCTGAATTTTAGACAACAGTGGCTTCCAGAGACTACTTAGTTAAAAAGCATCTGTTTCTATCCCAGTAGTTTTTAAACTTTTTTTTTAAAGTACTTCATCTTTCAAATGAAATCTTACATAGATTACCATACATAAAACATATAAACGGTATCTTAGTACTATACAATATAGTAAGTTCAAATATATAATAATTACTGAAAGGTGAAACAATGAGAATAAGCTGTTTTAATAAACAAAAACCATAAATCTATAGATATAGATGAAACTTGCAGCTTTATACCAGCTTCAAATAAATACATTATTACTGTGTTTTTTAATGTCAATATAAAAAGAAATGAAGATGCGTATATATAAAAATTGTTACCACTTGCAAGTGCTTCACCTTATTATTTCAGGATAGTTTTTAAGCTATTCCCTGAAATTTGAAAGAAGATGGTAAATAAACTTTCTTTCAAAGTTGAATCACTAAAAATATCTAATCTTTACATTCTTTAATTATGAACATAAAAATCAGCAAGAAGTAACCCAACCTTACAATAAGTATTTAAAAAATAAATAATATAGAATCAGGATGTACCATGCTCACGTTCTTATTATTGAGCAATTGGTTGGTACACTGTAGTTAAAGTATGTTCCAAGCACGTTATCCTGAGCCTTTATGGGCACTTAGTTAAATAGAGGGAATAGGAGAGTTAATAATGTTCTTATTTATATCATTTTACATGAGCAATTATGCACAGAAAAAAAATACGAGTGCAGAACCACAATCTTAATCGTAACATTTATAAAATGTTAATTTTTTTAAAAAAGATTTTATTTTTATTTATTTGACAGAGAAAGATAGATCCCAAGTAGGCAGAGAGAGAGGGGGAAGCAGGCTCCAGAGAGCCTGATGCGGGGTTTGATCCCAGAACCCTGAGATCATGACCTGAGCCAAAGGCAGAGGCTTTAACCCACTGAGCCACCCAGGAACCCCTATAGTCTTCCAAATAGGTATCATTTTGCAAGTGAACTGAAAGTGCTGCAATAGAGAACTCAAATTAAGTGAAATATGTTGTCAACTTTCATAAAACATTTGTTATAAAGAAATGGCTTATTGTGTAAAGTACAGTGCTTCACTGACATAAAGAATGTAGCAAAAATTTTAAAGAAATCCAAAAGTTAGAAGGCACCATATTATTCTGCCCAGAGTAGAGCCAATATTGGATTAGAAAAAGACGGTAGCATTCATATTGTTGGATTTAGCCAACATTCCAAACTTTTCTACCAAACCTTTAACAGCACCCCTGACAAATTAGCCAGCAAAATTAATTAGTTTCAATGTCACTATTTTCCTTACTCTCTTTACCCTAAAAGCTGAACAAAGAATCAAATGACCAAACACACAGGCAACTCATTCATTAATTTATTCAATTAATATGACTATAGTTGTACTATGTGCTGAGGAATGCGCTGATGATAAAAAGATGCCTACACCTTGGAACCTGACAGTCTAGAAGGAGCTACAGGTATATTAAAAACCAAAATAAGCAAGAAATCTACTTAAGTAATGTTTAGATAATTAAGAGTTACAAGTAGAAAACATAGCTTTATATTGTTTCATCAATGATGCTATGGAAATATTTTTAGTTTCTTTTAGAAAAGTTTCCATATAAACCCACAAATAATCTGATGTGCCAAAAATTTCAGCTCTAAGAACATACATTAATAAATACAATTTGTGATACGTTGCTAATTCTATTGATATAAAAAGTTGAGAGGTAAACTGATTTTGAATATTTGACAGTGAATAAAGAGTATTGTTTCATAAATACATTTTATTCTGTTTCACATCCATTATTAAACACCTATTTTTTTATCTCTACTAAGAGGAACACATATCCACTATAATACAGTATCAACTCCATATTATTTTGATTTACTCTACACCACTTTAGACTCTAGGAATTTTAATTTTGGATGCAGAAAGCAGATTTCAATTAATGCTGAAAAATTATCTCATTAAAAATCACTGGTAATTAAAGTGTTTTGATAATTATATAGTAATAATAACTAACAATTATACATTGGCCATATTTAAAATAACCTACATATAATAGAAATATAAGTGTTTCATTATTTCATCTTTTTTAAGTGATTTCATCTTTTTTTAGTGATTATTTCATTAGAGTCATCCTTATGGTTTTTAATTTTTATAAATACACCAGTTAGTAAAAAGTTGTATTTTTTAAAAGCTAGAGAGCGGAGTGATCTCTATGTCCTTGTGATGTTTAGGATCTCTTTTCAAAATAATTAATGAATTCTTAGCACCAAAAAGATCATTAATTGAGCACCTACTACAGGCAGGTTTCTGTATTAATCTCTCAGTTCTTCTCAAACATGGTCTAGAACTACAGCTTGAGTCGGGAGCCAATTAACATTGGATGTCTGATAAAAGATGTATGAATAATCTCTTAGTCCTAAATAAGTGAATATATACAGTTAATATATTGACAAGTTTACAAAAATGTATTAAAAAGGTATCACTGGAAAGTCATATGCTAATTTTATGGTATCATCTATATCTTACTGATTGAGAAAGCAAATTTCTGCTCATATTTAATCCATATTTTAATGGGCTAATATGTGATCCCAAAATCTGTCAATATAAAGTTAATAGATAAGATTTGATTTTAGGGATAGTGTAGCCAAAAAACCCAATAACATTTTTGTTTTCTTGGCTTTCTTTTTCTGTTATACTGTTTACTTAAGTACTTTTAAAATTTTCTGAGTTCTCTCAAAGAATTGCTAGCACCAATCTCCTACTTATAAAAATAATCAAATAAAAGGCATCATAATAAACATAATAAAAATTGCTTTTCAGCACTATTTTCTTAATTGAATGCAACAAACTCTGAGGGTCTTTTATGAGCCAAGAACTATTCCTGGCACTGAGCACACAAAAATAAGAGATATTCTCTGCCCTCTAGAAGGAAAGACCAGTGGGGAATAAATATTTAAATCAATAATTAATTTCAATACAATTGGCAGAAGTATGCACAGAAAGGAAAGGCTCTCAGCTTAGGTAGAGGAAGTGAGGTACCAGTAGGGTGACCACCAGAAGGCATCAGAGAAAGTCATCAGAAGGAGAGCATCTGCAGAGCCTTCAGGGTGATGATGCCTGAGCAGACTCTTGAAGGACGAGGGGCATAACCAAGTAAAGAATGGGCTGAAGACTTTAGCGAAGACATGAAAGTGTGAAACCCATGTAGGATCATAGGAAGCACAAACAGGAATCTTCTAAAATTATGTTCTATTAGGATCCTGTGGCCTTTCTGTAGCTGTTGTTTCTTTGAACTTTACCATTTCACCCTTCATATGCTCATAACGGAGGGCTTAGTAAACTCCACCATTTGGAGGCCATGTAAACTCTGTAAACTCAACCACCCAGAGTATAGAAAGGGACTTAGAAATAAAAAATGGCTTCCACAAAAGCCATGTGGTAAGAAGCAGAAGCTGACATCAAGAAGAAGACAAAATTTGTTCAATAACCCTGGAATATTTAGTGTGGGGGCATTCAACTCTATAGTTCAAAACCCCTGTGAGATTATATTATAGAATAATAATACACCACCTGATGGTCAGAATAGTAACCCAGGGTCATCAAGATAAAGTTATCTCTTATGTACCTTGTTTATAAGACAGGGGGTTGTATAATAAATACACTTAGAGGGGTGCCTGGGTGGCTCAGTGGGTTAAAGCCTCTGCCTTCAGATCAGGTAATGATCTCAGGGTCCTGGGATCAAGCTCCGCATCAGGCTCTCTGCTCAGCGGGGAGCCTGCTTCCCCCTCTCTCTCTGCCTGCCTCTCTGCCTACTTGTGATTTCTCTCTCTGTCAAATAGATAAATAAATCTTTTAAAAAAATCTAAAAAAAATAATAAATATGCTTAGAAAGATTTCTATCCAATATTGTCTAAATAGAAAAGTTTCGTATTAAATGAGAAACATGTCAATACCTTTGAAATTTGTATTTGTGAACCACCTCATTTCTCAACCATAACAGATAGAAGAACTACTGTTATTACAACACAAATAACAAAATTTAGCAACATCAAGAGTCTTTGGATAGAAAATATTTCGGATCACAGATTGTGAGAAAGAAAAAAGTTATAGTTCCTGAGTTATTATATGTACTATTCATTTGTACATGACAAAATTTCAATTTCAAAAGCTTATGTCATCTGACATCTTCACACACAGAATGTTTCAATAAATGTTTGCTGAAGAATGAATTTTAAAAATTTTTTATATGCTGAAGGAATGACTGACTAAACACCTTCACATTTCACAATAAATTGTAGCATGTTAATTTGACCACCAAATTAGGCAGAAAATAAAGGTATTCCATAAAGTATTCTACTTTCTTATACTGCCAAGAAATGAGAGGTATACACTGTAGTTCAAATCTCTGTATTTTGAGGCTAAAATGTCAAGATAATATAAAAATATTTTAAATATCAAACACATGGGCCAGATTAGTCAATCTCAGTTAGCTATAATGAACTAGATATTTTACTGCATCAACTACTCCATCTTCAAGGACCTAATGATAGAACAGCCAATTCACGTCATTAATTATGATTCACATCATAATTTTTAAATTTTATTTTTTGATTTAAGTGTTGAAGTTTTTGCATTAAGCATACTATATACCATCCACCTCTATGGACCTATGAATTTAATCCAGACATCTAAACTCACAACTGATCACTGCCTATATCCTATACCCCATCTCTTCCCATTTATAATTTGTACCTTCTAACTCAAATTCTGTACAAGTTTTCATTCCTTTCTTATTCAGACAGTCTTTATTCAGGCTTATCTAAAAGTCTTTGTAAGTGATATTACTCTACCAAATTATGCTATTTAGCTAGTAACTTCTTTATTTCACATTAAATGAATTCAGGATTATTAACATTTACTTGGAAACACTCTAGTTTCCACGGATTTACAGTATTCTGTATGTTAGTCTGGAGAAGTGAAATGAAATAGTGTTAGATATTGATTTATAACTTCACAAAAACAAATTCAGCAACTCATCTGTAATAATTAAAGCATGAGAGTTTTTAAAATTATTTTTTCATAATGTACAGCAACCTAACTTATTCCTGTTCTTGGTCAACCAGATCTTTACATGTTAACAATTACACTTCATAAGCCATTTTTAAATATTCACAATGTCAATTTTTAGAACTACTTTAAAACCCCAATAATTTAAAATTTAACGGCATAGTTTTTCATAAGAGAAAACATCTGAAGCACCATTCATAATGGCCGTTAAAAAGTTTCCATATCCATTTTAAACACATTGACTTGTTTGGCATTCTACAAGAAAAAAAAATTTATATGGGCTACAGCAGTTAGAAAAATTATAAGCATACACTTATATGTACAAACTGAGGATTCAGGATCATAATATTGGATTCAATTATATTGTGTGGGGGGAAGCTCTACCACCTGTATCTTGTGTTCCAAAGTAATCAAATTTAAATAACTTCATATATTCTAGACTTAGAATTACCAAAGATCAAGGTTCACTGGCAACAGAAGATCCTTCGATTATTATTTAAAAACCCATGCTATTTATAATATTTATCAAATTAACATTTTTATTAGGTGTCAGTATCTCATTTATTAAGACAATGAATACGTTTCTCACAAATTCTGATCTCTGAAATATCACCACCTTCCCCACTTGAAGTGCATCTGCCATTTTCAAGGTTTTACAAACACTTGTTGAAAAGACCACTGAGAAGTTTACATTAGTAGTGTGAAATTTTAGTTATCCCACGTAAGTATATACTGGAAATTTTTTGAGAAGCAAGGAATTTCACGACTTTCAAAATGAATTCAAATGGAACTTTTTAATTGAGCTTGATTTTTTGCTTTGGGTAAAGAAGGATCATTAGAAGATAGAGTTCCAAGGTAACAACCAGTGCCAACCACATAAAAATTTGCCTTTCCCATATGATAACATTTACTCTTAAGTAAGAAAGAAGAAGAAGAAGAAAAAAAGACTGTCTCATTTCATTCTAAAGAAGTCACTCAGATTGGCATGATTCCAATGGACACTGAGGCCATGGAGGAAAAAAGCATCCAAAAGGATCAGTGATTCCAACCCAGGTTTGCGGCCATTTCAGGGACGCCCCATAAGTACTCTTCCTCTGCAGACTTCGATTTGACCCCTCATATCTGACAACCCCTAAGACATAAAATTGAGGAGAAGTTATCACTTTCCAAAGTTAGGTGGGGGCTCGGGGGGGGGGGCAGTATGAAAGATATATGAGAACCGACACGCTTTGCCTTCTGAAATGCCTCATATTTAGTTTTGACAAAAGAAATAAATAGAAGCAAAACCGAGATTCAGAAGGAACTCTCTCTGCTGCGTGCACCGGTTGAGCTTTTCAAAGACCCCTTAGAAAAGAAGCGGGCTGGAGGCTCACCTTCCATCTCGCGGCCGGGCTGGGCTGCGCTGGGTTGGAGTTGAGCTCTGGCTCCCGGGCCGCTCCACGTGCTCCTGCCGTCGCCGGGACGCAGCGCGCAGCTGGCGGGAGATTCCCGGCGCGGGGAGTCCCCGGGATCCAGCAGCCGCGTCGGCGCAGATTGCAAGGGGCAGAAGCCGACGACCTGCCGGTGCGCGGGGTTATAGCGGCGCTGGCTGGCAGCGGCTTTAAAGCACGCTCGCCGCTGAGCGCCCGAGGTTCCGCACCTCCAGCCCCCTTTTGAATGTCAAACCCAAGAACCAGATAGGATGGAAATGGCGCGTTAGTTAATTGTCCCAAAGTGTCTATTTAAGAGGATAATGGATAGGAGAGTAATATGGGTGGGTGGGGGGGGAGGGACGATCTGGATTGTTTTCTTATAAGTTTAAGTTCAAAGAGGTTTGTCTTAAATTTAACAAGATGTGGAACTTCTGGTCTAGATTCAGGGATGATAGCCATGAATATCGTCAAAGAGAACTCACTCCATCCAGATTTATGTTTTTCTTCCTGTTTTTCTTTTCACATGATAATTCTTGGTCCAAGTTTTCAGAAGATTCTAAGACAGTTCAAAAGGATTTGGGCACTTTTATCAACTTTTTCATTTCGGGAAGCAAAAATTCTCTCACTTTTGTCTTCCCTTACTATGCACTTATGTATTTATTTTCTACTACACTGCCTTCTTCCAAGTAGGATCTGAGACAGCTTACAAAAATACATATACATACATGTAATGTATCAGAAAAGTAAGTAAGGAAAATAGAGCTAAAGGGAGGGTGTGACAAGATAGTAAAATTAATTCAATGATGTTACTGCACAGAAACATACCAGTCAATATCTTTCCCTAACATCCTTCCCCCTTTATAGAGGTAAAGCACAAATTTGACTATAGGAAAAGGAAAGGGGAAGTGCCCATATAACAATTTTTCAAAAGCAGAACTTTTCTTCACATTGAAGTCTAAGGGACATTGTTCTGGTGAATCCTTATAAAGATATACATTGTGTTGAATTGGACAACATGTAAATGATTCAAAAAGGTCACTTCCACCCTTGTTAGAAAATTATATTCTTACTGTATACAAATATATTTCAGAGTTAAGGTTGGGGGTTGTGCATCAGCAGACCATATCAGAAGAAACCCACACTTACAAGTTAAAGTGCCTATGTTGTAATTTATGAATTTTAGTTTATTTTAAAAGCCTTGGTATAGAAGGTCAACATACATGTGTGTATCAATATACATACATTTATTTGTGGTGGGTGATTTTTTTTTTTAAATGAGTAAACAACTTGCACTGGCTTTGTTTTAAGATCATGACACCATGGGGGTATCTCTCTAGATTGTATGGGTTAGAGTTCTATGGAATAATATCAATTTTGGAGAAATACTCTAAACACCAGATCTATTTATAGTATTGAAAGGGGAAATTTGTTGTTTGTTAGTTTCTAAAAGCAAAAATAGCACATCAAAAGTAGCAGAAGAGGAACTGTAAAATTTCACAGGGATGGTTTAAGGATGAATAGTTATTTGGTTATTAAAAGGATGTAAAAACTGTTATTATACTTAGCAATGGAACATGTTACTACTCTGTAAATAATTAGTTCAAAATGGAGTATTTCAGACTCCAGAGAATGGTACTTAGGGCAATAGATAAAAAGTAGGTGGATGAAATAATATATGTATTATTCTCAAGGAGGTGGAGCATAATCCCCACTTCTTAGTGTGGGCTTCATATAGTGACTTTCTTCCAGACAGTATGGTAAAGGAGGGAAAAGAGTAATTTTCAAGTAGAGAAATCTCACAAATACTACCTTAGCCAGGTGATCAAGGTAACATCAACAGTGATAAAATATGTTGATGGTATGTACCCTTAATATGATGTTATGAGAATGGCACTTTATCTCTATAGTCCTCTACCCAAAAATCTATAACCTTAGTAAAATAATGAGAAAATGTCAGACGAATCCCAATAGAGAAGCATTCTGCAAAGTACCTAACCAGTTAAGGTCAGGTAATGTCATCAAAATTGTCATTAACTCTCAAGGTTGTCAAAAACAAGGAACGTCTGAGAAACTGTCACAGCCAAGAAGAACCTAAGGAGGCATGATGACTTAATGTAGTGTGGGACCCTGAATGGGATTCTGGAGCAGAAAAAGGACATTAAGTAAAAAATAAGAAATCTAAATAAAGTATATGCCTTTAATAGTAATGTATCAATGTTGATTCATTAATTATGAGAAATGTACTATACTAATGTAAGCTGTCATTAGTAGGGAAAACTAGGTGGAAGTACACAAGAACTCTGTACTATCCTTACAATTTTTCTGTAGATCTAAAACTGTTCTAAAATTAAAAGTTTATTTTAAAAGAATGGAGGGGTACTTTCAACAAACAACTACTACTCATTTGGTTAAGTCTCGCCTCACAGTATTCTAAGTTTATCACACAGGATTTATAAGGATCGATTGCTTCTAATAACTAGGAAACTTATAAAAAACACTATGGATTTAAAATGTACTTTGACAAAAACTGGAAACTGCTAGGGAATTAAGTATAATCCCTAAATTTGTCTTATCACCATATCAAGAAGGAAGAGAACAGTTGAGACTAAACCATGAATCCAGACACAGTAACTGACATGGGTAGATCTGACTCACTGAATCACATCTCATGGCTTAAGCTGAGTAGGTATAATTAACAGTGACTAAAAATGAAATCACTGACAAAGTTTGCTCCTGGACCATCTGAGATAGTCCAAGTACTGACTTGGCTCAAAGGAAATAAAACTGAAAACTCTTGATCTCACCCAAAATAATCATTCTGCACCCTGTCTGAACCTTGGTCTCTTTACCCACAGGCCTACTCAAAACCACCCCCGAGGGTGTCCCGCTGCTAAGAAAGAGACAACAAACAGGCCACCAAACTGGTCGCCAAGAAGGAACCATGAAAGACGCGGGCATGGTCTCCTTCCGACCTCTGTGATCTTTACTTGTTACCCGTACCCACAGGAAAAGCAGACTTGGAGGATCTTGCCTTTCGATTGGGCCCGTTTCCAAAAGCAAGGTTACTTCAGGACCCTAGATAAATTTGCATGAGGGGGTCTCCCAATGCCGTCCCATACTCCATGTGGAAATTAAAGGTTAAATGTTTCTCTACAGTGGGAAGGGTTGGAGGCGCACGAGCGGTTCTTCAGGTTCTTCGTTTGGGGGCATAGAAAATGCAGTTAGGTAAAAACTGGGTGGAAGAGCTTGGAAAAGAAGTTGCACACAACTTCAGGCAGAATTCATGAGAAACAAGGCACCAGAAATTCCCACAGGCTCTTTGCTTCCTGTAAGGAGTAAATTCTTAACGCGCTTCTCCCTCCCTCCGGTCCTAATGTAATTGCATCCTTACTCGCCTTACCCCATTGTCCTATTTGGGATCCACAGTGTTCCTCTAGTGGATGTCTTCAGCCTCCATTAAAGGAAATAATCGAATCGCGTAGGGTTGGCTTCTCTAACATTACTCTTTCCTTCTCTCTGGGGTAGGGAGGGCTACTCAGAGACAGAAGTCACAGAGAGCGCGGGAAAATGGCGCCAGGCGCGAGGCACCAGCACGAGGGCGAGAGCATGCGCACGAGGGGGTGCGGGGCGCTCGCCTTCCCTGCTCGGACCCAGCACGCGCCCGCCCCGCCCCCGCCCGCGAGACCCCGGAGCGCGCACGCGCTCTCCTGCGCGTCCGCTCCCGCTGTAGCGACGGACGGTAGGGGAGCTGACCCCGGCGGTTTGCTCCGCTCTGTGGAGGAGAGATGGGGAGGCGCTGGGCCTGGGCTGAGGTAGGAAGGAGCCCGCCCCTCGACGCCTCCCGCGACGCTAGCCCCTGAGCCGTGATGCGAGCGTGGGTCCTACTCTCCGCGGTGCTCTGGTACCTCACTGGAGGTGGGGCTCCTCCCGCCTGCCCCCCACCTCCCGCCTGGCCCCTCTTCCCAGTCCTGCCCTCTCCGCTTCGCCGCGCCCTGCCCCACTCTGAGCCCCGGCTCCTCTTCTACCTAGAAAGTCAGTGGTTTCTTTCTTCCACAGTTGGATGGCAGCGTTTTTCTGAACGTACCGGGAAAGGTCTCATTTATGGCAAGCCCGGACACCCAGGTACTAAGGACCTCTTCACCCGCAGAGTCTTATCAGAAGAGCCAGGTGTGCAGTGGACCTGCTTAATGTTCTTCCAGCGAAGGGAAAGGGAGAGAGAGCTCATTGACCGCCGCCGGTGCTTGGCACTCTCATCATTTCATTCTTACAGCGACGCCTTAGTGTATCACCTGGCCTAAAGCCGCAGAGCTCCTAAGGAGCTAGGATTCAATCCAGATCTTTCTCTGATGCCACCTCACTTCCAGGGGTCTCTGCTGCTTTGCAACGTGCGAGGCCCCCTCAGAGTGATTTCCAGGGCTGCAAGTCCTTGTGTTTGGGGCTCCCACACATCCTTTAAGGCTCAGCTCAAATGTCGTTTATCACTGTGATGACACTTTCCCGCACTCCCCAAGGGAAATTGGTCACTCGGCTAACTTTAGATAATTTGGGGCCAGTTCACAGCATTTGTCATGTTTGGGATCTCTCCATGTTTGGTGCCCTTCCTCTTTTTCCCACCCCCCAAATTGTGGGACGGCATCTTCTTTGTAGGTTTAGGGCCTGGTATTCAATAGACTTAAAATCAGTATGTTGTGGAACAGCGTGGGTTTGAAGTAGAGTATACTGTCTCTACCAGATCTGAAACACAGAATAGGTAACTGCAGAAAATCTTTCTAGTATGCCCCCACATAAGCTTAATTACTGTTCCCGAAAGAGGACATTTATAGTTAAATATCAAGTTCCTCTTAGGGATGACAATGATTATCTTGAGAATAGTTTTAGCAACCAATTTCAAATCCTTTTCTGATCTTTAAATCGATTCTGCTAATGCTTCAGAGAATTGTGATTCAAGTGATTTCTGAATCTGTACATTAAAATGAACTAAATATATTATGTACATTTTTATAAACAAAACTATAATATCACAGAAAAAAGAATACTATCAGTCTAGAGTTTTAAAAACTTATAGAAGAAGAAATTTATATTGGCATTCTAAGTGTAATAATGATATGCTGATTTTTAAAATACTGAAATCAAAAGAAAACTAATCAGTGTGTCTTTGGGACAAAATGGTAGAAAGTGTATTTCTTAATTTTGCTTTATATTATTTTATTTTGTCACAGTGAAAATATATATAAAATTACATCACAATAGCCCAATCCTTGCCTGTATGGATTTTAAACGTGCTAAAAAAGAAACAGTGGACCCCACCTACTCATGGATTGGGCCTAATGAAAAGCCATTAACAGGTAATTTATTTGATCTTGGTTAATTTCTTAAATGATAGGGACTTTTTTTTTATTTAAAGAAAAGCACTGTGACTTATTGGGATGAACAAATTGAAATTTAATTTTAACTTCAATTTCACCTGCTCCATACTTAGATATAGCAAATCATGTTATATTTTGGTCTGTGCCTTATTTTCCCTTTATGAAAAAAACTGAAGCAAGAATTTTTTTTATCCTACTTCCCAGAGCTATATTCGTTCAAAAGTTTTTGTAAAACCTAAAATTTGGGGCACCTGAGTGGCTTAGTCAGTTAAGTGTCTGCCTTTTGCTCAGGTCAGGATCCCAGCATCCCAAGTCCAGCTCCATGCTCAGCAGGGAGCCTGCTTCTCCCTCTCCCCCTGCTTGTGCTCTCTTACTCTCTCTGTCAAATAAGTAAATAAAATCTTTTTTAAAAAACCCCAAATTTGTCTTTGTAGCATCTCTATTGGAGATGAAGTATTTAATGTATAATTTTTCATGATGTTAGAAGAGCATATTGGAGTATTAGCATTCTTAATTTCTGTCTTATGTGAGGAAATTGCGTAGTACTACAGAGCAGTGTAATCTCATTTACTAAATTACCAGCATAAACCAATTGAAATTAGAGGCCAAGAAATGAATTAAAGAAAACCAAAATATATTTTAAAAGTATACTTATCTTATGTGGTTTTCCATAGAGTAATAGCAGAATTAAGATTTTTTTTAATTCTTGAAGTTAAATAGCCCATTAATTTTTTAAGTTTTGTATTTATTTATAACCCCAAGTTTACTAAATAATGTTTGACTTGTTATATGTTAAATAACCAAGTAATTTACTATTTCTGTTTAGAAAATAATCAAATAAATATAACTAAAACAGGAAAGCTGAAGATAGAAGATTTTCAGGAGGCTTTGTCTGGACTTTACACATGTACTCTTTCTTATAAGACTGTCAGAGCAGAAACCCAAGAAGAAACGATAGTAAAGCAGAGATATGACTTTATGATCTTTGGTAAGAATATGGGCACATTTTAACTTATACATTTAGTTTGGATAAGAATTAAGTGTATGTCTCAATTAGTGAAAATGAATGTGTTATATATAATTATTATGACTTATGGAGTATTTTGGCATATTTGACCATGCAAACTCATAAATTGACATCTAGATAATGTGTCCTAAATAATCTTCTTCCAGTCTCCCACTTCCCACCATCTAGATATGCAAATACAATCTACTTTACCACAATTTTGCCAGGTCATTTCAAACTGATGTTTAATTCTATAAAAGCAAATTGACGATCCTTTTCACCGGACTGTACTGACAACAATGATACTTTCTGCAAATTAAGACATTCCCCCATCTTACTTTTTTTAATACTGTTAACTTATCTATATATCCAGCAATTTCTTCTCTTGTACTGAGTAGGTAATATATCAGATGAAAACAACCTTTTTTCATTAAAGTTATTAGTTTTGTATATTTTTTAGGACAAACTGATAAAACTTATTAGATAAGTATCTATGCTAATTTGCAAAATTAATGAGATTTAATGTTACATGTTATTTGCAAATTGTTTAGTAGCACAATGGTAAGCAATTGTTTTTATTCTCATCATTTTTTAAAGCCTATCGGGAACCTGATTATTCATATCAGATGGCTGTACGTTTTACCACAAAGTCTTGTGAAGGAAGATATAATGACCTGCTTTTTAGAGTGCTGAAAAAAATCTTGGATAACTTAATCTCTGATTTGTCATGCCATGTCGTAGAACCATCATATAAATGCCATTTTGTTAAAATTCCAAAACATGGCCTCATACATGAGCTATTTATAGCCTTTCAAGGTAAAAAAATTAACATTTCTTTAATGTGAGATATCTTACAAAGTAGTAGGCTTTAAATATTTGCTAAGCACTAAAATATATTGTTGGTTCTAGCCTGGTTAAGGTTTTAAAAATTAATGTATTAATTATTTACTTTAAACAATGATATATTGTTGCTTATCTTTTATTTTTTTACTTATTTTTTTAAGTAAGCTCCATGCTCAATGTGGGGCTTGAATTCACAATCTTGAGATCAAGAGTTGCATGCTCTACAGACTGAGCCAACTAGGCATCCCAATACTATTGTTTATCTTTTAGAAGTCAGTATCATTTTATAAATACTATGCAGCTAATATTTAATTTATAAATTCCTGAAAACTTAAATTGTATTTTTTTAGAAGAACTTAATAAAAGAGAGAAACCAAACCAAATTGATTTCCATTCATTTTAAAGCCTTGTAGTTACTTTGATTAGCCCCCAGATGGAGTGAAATCATAATGTATAAATTATTCAAATTGTGCACTTTATTACTAGGGTTAGGTAGATTAAACGCATGCATGCATACATACTGAATTCAGCATTCAAAGCTTTATTGGAATGGTTGGAACTTTTTAGAATTCTTTTGTGAAGATATCATTTTTTTCCTCTCCAGTTAATCCTTTCGCACCAGGGTGGAAAGGTGCATGCAATGGTTCTGCTGACTGTGAAGATATCACTAATCATAATATCCTCCAGGTGAGAATTTCAGTGTAGGGGGAAAGTATTTAAATAATTAATAAAGCTATGCAAAATTTTTGTAAGTACTTTCTTATTAATTTAAACATTTCTTCAAAAATTGATTTCTCCATGTTGTGAATATTAATAATAGACGTTCTAAGCAAGTAGATTTAAATTACTATTTTTAAAAATATAAAGTATTATTGATTTCTGGTTTCAGTTTTTTAAGCAGAGTTTGTGAGAGTCTTGCCTATATCAAGATGTTTTGTTTTGGAATAATACATCTAGAATAATATATAGCTCCCCAAGGTAATAGTATGTGTTTTTTCTATGTTGGAAGGATGGATCTCCAGTTTTTGTTTCCCAGAGGACAACTAAGCAGCAGCTTGAAGAACAGCCCCACAATCATGTAATCCTAGGTTAAACCAGTAATTCTTCCAAAATTATATCTCTGCTGGTCATAATAGTTGCTTCCCCTCTGCCATTCTCAGAGGCTACGGACATAGTCTGAAAAATCCCTTTACTCTCCTGATCTAGTTCCTGAACCCATACTCTTAATATTGTGCATGGCTTATGGAAAGCACTAAGTTAGCATTAGTTATTATTAAACTCTGTGTTCAAAAAATAAAATAAAATTTACATCACTGGTTTGTAATGCTGATTAGAGAACAGTTTTGGTTTCCATTTTGCTTGCCTCTTTGGAATTAGAAATAATGAACTCTCAGCTATCCACACATGAAATAGACATGCTGCAAATAATTTAAACCTCAATTTAATTTTGCTTAACTATTGTACATATGAATTGACAATGATTGATAAGGTCAAGGCTAGACTAATTTTAGTGTTAACACACAACTTTTCAGGAATTCATCTGTTGGATAAAGCATGAAATGCTTATACTGTGTTTCACTGCCTCTGATACAGGAGGATAAGTATCGTTCACAATTTAGTAATTGTACTTCTTTCTGGTATTTTAAAATCTTAGGCAAGAGATCGGATAGAAGAATTTTTCCGGAGCCAAGCATATATTTACTACCACGACTTTAATAAAACTATACCAGCTATGCATTTTGTGGACCACAGTTTTCAAGTAGTACGTATGGATAGCTGTCGTCCAGGCTTTGGAAAAAATGAAGGTCTACACAGTAATTGCGCTAGCTGTTGCGGTAATTATAAAATTTAAATATCTAAATATTTAGATTATATAGTCAGAAGAATAGATTAATAATTCCCTTAAGATAATTGAAAATAGTGATTCTTTTACAATAAGTTATATTTAGTTAAAGGGAAGTAAAAATTCAAAGCCCAAATTTCTAAATATAATTATCCTCATGTGTATTAATTCTTCCTAATGCACTCTTCTGTGTTATAAAACATTTCTGTAGCGTTCTGAGTTAAGCTGCTATGCTACAAAGATAAAAAACAGAATAGTCCTATCTAGAAAACAGAATTGGAAATAGAAACTAGAAATAGGAACTCATAAATGGGACATTGCAGAAGATACTGTAAAATGCTGATATTAAAGGAAAAAATAGGATTCTAACTTTCTCCTATCTTTCAGATCATCAAATTAAAATGTTTCAAACTCACAAATAATCTTCTACAACTTAATTGGCTGAATATTACTCAGTATAACATAGGTATAGAAACAGTGTGATACTGAAGGCAGATTTGTATTACGGGTATAAAATACCTCTAACTGAAATGATAATAATGTACTCCATGTTTTTTCCTCTGCAGTGGTTTGTAGTCCTGGGACTTTTAGTCCTGATGTTGATGTTACTTGTCAGAGCTGTGTTTCCATCCGTGTTTATGGAGCTAAATCTTGCACATAAACTTCAAACAAAAATCGTATTATGAAGAAGACTAGAGGTGAAAGTATTACTACTTGCTTGTGGAGGTGGGGAACATAAGATAATTTGTTCACATCCCGGAGCATCAAAGATCCATTAAGTAAGAACAATAAGACCAAAACATTGGAAAACATACATTTCAGAAACTTTAAAAAGATAGTTGATGTGGCATTTCTAAGAATGAATTTAATATCTCCAATGGACAAAGGAAAGTGTATTAGTGAATGATTTTCAATGACATATGTTTTGCTGTTTACAAACTGAATCTGTTGCTCTGTACGTAAGACTATATTAAGGTCAAGAAGAGTAGCAAAGTATAATATAATAAAAACTTTATACTTTCCATATATTAATTTGTTTGAAATCACTCTGATATGATATAAAGGCATATATATTACCTTTGTAATTAGAACCAAAAATGTTTTTTCTTTTGGTCCCTTTGCTTTTAGTTTGTTTTTTAAATAATTAGTTTTAAAAGTATAGTTTTAGATTTATAGAATAATTGAGCACATATTACATAGAGTTTCCTATACGCTCACCCCTTCCCAATATACCCTACTATTAACCTATTGCAACAGTGTGATACATTTGTTACAATTAACGAACCAAAGTTGATACTATTATTAACTATAGTTCATAGTTTACATTAAGGTTCATTCTTTGTGTTATATAGTTCTGTGGGTTTTGACAAATGCATAATGCCTTGTGTTTACCATTACAATTTCATACGGAATAGTTGCACTACCCTAAAAATCCCGTGTGCTTTACCTATCATCTCTCCCTCTTGCTCCAGACCTCTTGAGACTACTGATTTTTTTTAATGTCTCTATGGTTTTGCCTTTGCCAAAATGTCATGTACTTGGAATTATACAGTATGTAGTCTTTTCAGGCTGGCTTCTTTCACTTAGCAATATACGTTTAAGGTTTTTCCATGTCTTTTTGTGACTTGATCATTTTTTTATTGCTGAATAATATCCCATTGTATGGATGTATGAAGGACATCGTGGTTGCTTCCAGGTTTTGGTGATTATGAATAAAGCTGCTGTAAACATTTGTGTGCAGGTTTTTGTGTGGACTTAAGTTTTCAACTCAATTGCATAAATATCTAGGAACGTGATTGCTGGATTGTATGGTAAGATTACATTTAGTTTTGTAAGAAACTGCCAAACCATCTCCCAAATTGGTTTACCATTTTTGCATTCTCACTAGCAATGAATATGTTCTTGTTGCTTCTTATGCTCACCAGTATTTGGTATTTTCAATTTTTTGCATTTTGCCATTCTAATAGGTATGTAGTACAATTTCATCATTGTTTTAATTTGAAATTCTCTAATAACATCTGATGCTGAGCATCTTTCATATGCTTATTTGTATATCTTCTTTGGCTAGGTGTCCAGATCTTTTTTCATTTTTTATTGGATTATTTATTCTCTTACTGCTGAGTTCTAAGAGTTCTTTGCATAGCTTAGCTACAGATTCCTTTGCAGATACATGTTTTGCAAATACTGTCTCCCATTCTTTCTCTTCACTCTCTTAACAGAGTTTTCATCAAGCAGAAGTTTTTAATTTTAGTAAAGCCCAACTTACCAGTTTTTCTTTCACGGGTCATGCTTTTGGCATCATACCTAGAAACTCTTCACCAAACCCACAGTCACCTAGATTTTTCTCCTGTCATATTCTAGAAGTTACATAGTTTCATGTTTACATTTAAGTGTAACATTAGTTTTTTGTGAAGAGTATAAGGTGTGTGTCTAGATTCATTTTTTTGCATGTGGATTTCCAGTTCCAGCATCATTTGTTGAAAAGACTATACTTCCTCCATTGAATCGCCTTTACTCCTTTGTCAATGATCAGTTGACTACATTTGTGTGGGTCTATGTTTGGGTTCTCTCTTCTGCTCTATTTATCAATTTCTCTATCCTTTCATCAATACCATGATATCTTGACTGGTGTATAGTAAATCTTAAATTTGGTTAGTATCAGTCCTCTGACTTTGTTCTTCTTTAGTATCGTGTTATTCTGGATCCTTGGCTTTCCATATAAACTTTAGAATCAGTTTGTTGATGCCCACCAAATAACTTGCTGGGAGTTTGTTTGGCATTGCATTAAATCTATGGGTTAAGTTGGGGGAAATTGACATCTTAAATATATCAAGTCTTCCTTTCCAGGAACTTGGAATAGCTGTGTTTATTTAGATCTTCTTTGATTTATTTAATCAGAGTTTTATAGTTCTCCTTGCATAGATTCTGTACATATTTTCTTAGATTTATGTCTAAATATTTAAAGTTTTTGGTGCAAATATAAGTTACATTGTATTTCTTTAATTTCAAATTCCAGATGTTGATTGCTGGTATTTAGGAAGGCAATTGGCTTCTGTATATTGACCTGATATCCTGTGATCTTACTGTAATTGCTTATTAATTCCAAGATATTTTTGTTGATTCTTTGGGATTTTCTTTTTTTTTTAAAAAAGAGATTTGTTTATTTGTGTGAGAGAGAAAAGGTACATGCATGCATGTGCACATGTGTGTGCATGGGGGAAGGAGAGAGGGAGAGAGAATCCTAAGCAGACTCTGCACTGAGTGTGGAGCCTGATTCTGGGCTCCATCCCATGACCCCAAGATTACAACTGGAGTAGAAACCAACTGGAGTGGAAACCAAGAGTCAGACACTCAACCGACTGCCTTACCCAGGCACATTGATTCTTTGGGATTTTCTACATAAACAATCATGTTATCTATGAACAAAGACAGTTTTGTTTCTTCCTTCCCAGTCTATATATTTTTCACTTTCTAGTCTTGTCTTACTACATTAAGTAGAATTTCCTATTGAATAAGAGTGGTAGGAGAAGATATCCTTGCCTTGTTCTGGATCTTAGAGAGAAAGCATCCAGTTTCTCACCAGTAAGTATGATGTTAACTATAGTTTTTTAAATAGATATTCTTTATGAAGTTGAGGAAGTTTTACTCTATTCCTAGTTTGCTGAGAGTTTTTATCCATGAATGGGTATTGGATTTTACCAAATGCTTTTTCTGCATTTATTGATATGATCACATGATTTTTCTTCTTTAACCTGTTGATGAAATGTATTGTATTAATTGATTTTCAAATGTTGAATAATCCTAGCATAGTTAGAATAAATCCCTTTTGGGCAAGGTGTATAATTATTTTTATACACTGTTGGATTTGATGTGCAAATAGTCTATTGAGGATTCTTGCTTTTATGTTCATGAGGCGCCTGGGTGGCTCAGTGGGTTAAAGCCTCTGCCTTCGGCTCAGGTCTTGATCTCAGGGTCCTAGGATTGAGCCCCACGTCGGGCTCTCTGCTCGGTGGGGAGCCTGCTTCCTTCTCTCTCTTCCTGCCTCTCTGCCTACTTGTGATCCCTCTCTCTCTGTCAAATAAATAAATAAAATCTTTATTTAAAAAAAAGAAGTATTAATTATAACAGAGGATTAGAATAGCAAGGAATTGGCTAGGAAGATATAAAAAGAACCCTAAAGAATATAGGAATAGCAGATATAAAGAGCAGCTACTACCACTAGGACTGAGATAGAGTGTCCAAGAATGATCCACCATCTCCCAGAGCAGACATCCAGACCTTAATGAAGAGGGCACAATCATGGGTCACTGAATGGCAGAAGTCACTGATGCTGGAAATTTACTCTGTGTAACTTTCCAGAGATCCACCCTTTAGGGTGCCAAGGGAAGTTGTTCATGGGGTAATTTCTCACTCAACTACAAAACCACACAAGGAGGAGAGGTTTTTGCGAAACTGTTGGCCACCATGCACTGTGGGATATGAACACTGGAGTCTGCCAGGGCAACAACCTAGAACCAGAAAGAAAATTTCTTTCCTCTTCTAGGATCTCTCCAGCATCATCTCTGACAAAGTTTAATGCTGTGCCAGCTAGTAAAGGAAAACATTTACAAGGCCCAAATCCATTTTCACAAAACAGACAAAAAAGATGTATTTGGAGCTGAGAGGCAATAAATTAATAACTGACAAGGTACAACTCTTTGACTATTCAACTTCCATATGCACCTTTGAACACTTGTACATTGACAACGAACTTTTATATTTCTACCTAAGAAGATACAGCTATCCATCATACAAACATTCACCATTTCCTAAAAATATAATGACACATAGTTCCAACAGTCATTGTTTCTATTGCTGAGTATATTAATTATTCCTCAAATTCATTCGCAGTCCCATTTGGTTTCCTAAAGACTAAATTGTAAAATTCACTTCCAAACAACTTGAATATAAACTAAAAATCAGAAAGAAGAAAATGGGTAGAGAATTAAAATAACCATGACTATAACAAGCAAAGAGAAAATATGCAAAGCTATTTGTTTCTATAGTTGGTCACGAGGTTGGAATTGTTATCTGTGGCTTCCTTCTTCAATTACTCATTCCATCTTTTTCTTGGCCTCAGCCAGAACTTCAGTTGCTCTGGGTTCTTTATCTGGTGGAATAACCAGAACCTTCATATCCAAAGGGTATGTTCTGCCTTTTTTTTTTTTTTTCACTATTGTTGTTGCTATGTAGTTTTCCATTAACCTTTATTATTGGGGAAGGAAGAACTAAGAAGCACCCCACAAAAGCTAAGTTCTCGAAACAATCCTCCTTGTTGCCATCATGCAGCAACTCAATTCTCCCTCGGTAATCAGGATCATCGCTCCAGTCCTTAAGTTAACACACCACCTCCCTTTTTTCTGGCCTGTTGGTTCCATAGCATATGGAAGTTCAATGTCCAGGTGGCAATCTCATCTTCCAATTCGGGAAAGAACCACTGTTGTGTTTTCTGGTAGAAGCATTCCCCTACTTGAGGACAACGATCTCCAAACTAGTAGAGCTCAAAGTTGCCAGGATAGAAAGTAAAAATTCTGCAAGTGGGTTACTAAGTGAAATTTTGAGAGAGTCCACTTTTACTTCCACCTCTGATTCCTAGACTGGTCTGTCTATGAAGGAGACAACACTAATCTCTGACTCAAAGCATATACAGAACCCTTTTGCTTCAGGATAATATCTCTCAACTGACATTGTAACTGAGATTTTGGTAAGCCATTTCACCTTTCAGTTATGCCAATTACTTCTGGGTAATGGGGTATGTGGTAAGACCATTTAATTCCATGGTTATGAGCCCACTGCTTCACTTCCTTTGTTCTGAAGTGAATTCCTCGATCAGACACAATGTTGTGTGGTATGTCATGATGGTAGATAAGGCATCCTATGAGTCCACTGGTGCTGGCAAAAGCATTCTGAGCACAGAAGGTAAATCCACACCCAGAATTTGTGTCTGTTCCAGTAAGAATGAATCTCTGTTGTCTGGACAGTTTTACTCCATCAGTGTAAAAAGAATTAGTCACACAGGTTAATGAATATAATGTTGTCCTGAGGTAGACTAATGCATTATTCTTTTTTATTTGTAACAGCCTATCTCATTTTGAAACAGAATTTTATAAAAATGAGAAACAGAATGTGAACTTTTTTTAAATTAACATATAATGTATTATTTGCTTCAGGGGTACAGGCCTGTGAATCATCAGTCTTACACAATTGACAGCACTTACCATAGCACATACCCTTCCCAATGTCCATAACCCAGCCACCCTATCCCTCCTCCCCCACTCCCCAGAAACCCTCAGTTTGTTTCCTGAGATTAAGAGTCTCTCATGGTTTGTCTCCCTCCCTGGTCCCATCTTGTTTCATTTTTTCCCTCCCTCCCTCCCATGACCCCCCTCCGCCCTGCCTCTCAAATTCTTCATATCAGAGAGATCATATGATAATTGTCTTTCTCTGACTTATTTCGCACAGGATAATACCCTCCAGTTCCATCCATACCCTTGTAAGTGGCAGGATTTGGGGGTTTTTGATGGTTGCATAGTATTCCATTGTGTATATACACCACATCTTCTTTATCCATTCTTCTGTTGATGGATATCTAGGTTCTTTCCCTACTTTGGCTATTGTGGACATTCCTGATATAAACATTCAGGTGCCCCTTCAGATGACTACATTTGTATCTTTAGGGTAAACACCCTGTAGTGTGATTGCTGGTTCATAGGGTAGCTCTATTTTCAACTTTTTGAGAAAGCTCCATACTGTTTTCCAGAGTGGCTGCACCAGCTTGCATTCCCACCAACAGTATAGGAGTGTAGGAGGGTTCCCCTTTCTCCACATCCTTGCCAACATCTGTCATTTCCAGACTTGTTAATTTTAGCCATTTTGACTGGTGTGAGGTGGTATTTCACTGTGGTTTTGATTTCTATTTCCCTGATGGCCAGTGACATTGAGCACTTTTCATGTGTCTGTTGGCCATTTGGATGTCTTCTTTGCAGAAATGTCTCTTCATGTCTTCTGGCCATTTCTTGATTGGATTATTTGTCCTTTGGGTGTTGAGTTTGATAAGTTCTTTATAGATTTTGGATTCTAGCCCTTTATCTGACCTGTCATTTGCAAATACCTTATCCCATTCTGTCAGTTGTCTTTTGGTTTTGTTGACTGTTTCCTTTGCTGTGCAAAAGCTTTTGATCTTGATGAAGTCCCAAGAGTTCATTTTTGCCCTTGCTTCCCTTGCCTTTGGCAATGTTTCTAGGAAAAAGTTGCTGAAGCTGACGTCGGAAGAGATTGCTGCCTTGTTCTCCTCCAGGATTTTGATGGATGCCTGTCTCAAATGTGAACATTTTAATGATTGAATTCTAAAGGGAAACTTCTGTCCCCTTAAGAATTAAATGTCTCGGGGCACCTGGATGGCTTAGTCAGTTAAGCATCCTCTGACTCTCAATTTTGGCTCAAGTCATGAACTCGGGGTCATGACCTCAAGACCCGTATTAGACTCCACCACTCCAGTGGGGAGTCCGCTTTAGATTCTTTTTCTCTCCCCCTCTGTCCCCCCAGCCTCCACTCACTTGTGCTCTCTCGCAAATAAATAAACACATCTTTAAAAGAGAAAAAAAAAAAAAAAGAATTAAATGCCTCCTTCTTGAAGGTGGAACTACCACCAGAACCATCCTAGAGAGATAGATGCCTAGAGAACTGAAGGGGGAAAGCTGCATGTGCTCCGAAAGAATGGCTGACACGTATATAGCACTACGTGCCAGATGCTCTTCTAAGTGTTTTTGATGTAGTTATTCCCTAGTCCTCGTGTTCGTCATAGTAGGTACATACTCATTATTCACATTTTATAGAGAGCAAGCAGAAGGACATAATTGTTAGGTATTTCGCCCAAACTTATACAGCTAGTAAGTGGTAGAGTTGACATGAGAAGCCTCCAAAATCTAGGCTCTTAATTACTAGCTATTCTGTCTTCCTTAGCAAGTTTTATCTTAACAAGTAATTAACTATTCCTAACATCTCTTTAAAGATGTTATTTATTTAGTTGACAGAGAGAGAGAGAGACAGCGAGAGAGGGAACACAAGCAGGGGGAGTGGGAGAGGGAGAAGCAGGCCTCCCGCTGAGCAGGGAGCCCGATGCCTCAGGGCTCGATCCCAGGACCCTGGGATCACAACCCAAGCCAAAGGCAGACGCTTGATGACTGAGCCACTCATGTGCCCCATTCCTAACATTTTGTATGAGCTCTTCAAAGAAAGCAGCTTAATGAGAAAGTGCCTGTTAGGCAAATAAGATATGAACAAAATATAAATTTTAACCAACCCCAGTGAGGGAAAATGGGAAAAAAAAAAAACCAGTACAGGTTACAGGGAGAACTAGTGATGGTACTGAGTACCTAAAGATTGCCACCTGTTGCTTGCTTGCTTGCTTGCTTTTTTTAAGGTTTTATTTTATTTATTTGACAGAGAGAGGCATAGCGAGAGAGGGAACACCACCACGGGGAGTGGGAGAGTGAAGCAGGCTTCCCGCTGAGCAAGGAGCCCAATGCGGGGCTCAGTCCCAGGACCCTGGGATCATGAGCCTAACCGAAGACAGATGCTTAACAACTGAGCCACCCAGGTGCCCCTCCACCTGCTGCTTTCTGATGGTATGAGCTATGACTTGACTTTTCTTTCCCAGCTCTTTTAGATAATCCCACCGAATGTAGGCACTGCTCTTGAGTTTGTGAATTTTTTTTTTCCTGAGCCAGGAAACTATTTTCTCCTTTTACATTTTGTTTTTCATCCTCCCAGTATCCTTTTACACTTCAGATTGTTGCCATATTTGCATCTTAACTGCGTTCATCCTTGGCAAGCTTTCCATACCCCACAGCCCATGCGTGTGAAATGTTTCTCAGGGCCTTTCTTGCCTTCCTCCTTCGGTTTTGTTAGCTTATTCAGTCCCTCAGAAAGAAGAATGTAGATAAACTGACAGATTGGTATGATGACCTTTAGCTCTATGAGTAGAAGTAGTTTTACAGTCAAAAACAAAACCTGCTCTCAAGAAGAATAATTTTTAAGTTACAATAATGGATAAAAACAGAAGATTGCCAGCTTTGTGCGGGTGTCAGTGGCTTAGAATGGAAATTATTTTCTCACTGTAGCAGGCTTATTATTTCACCAGTAACCCATTCCTCAGGACTGAAAATTCAGTAGCCAAGAAAGAACAAACTGTAACTGTTAGGAGGTAATATAACTTCAGACAGCCATGGCACAATAATGAATTATGCAGGCCCGAAAGCCCCTGAGGTTGCAGAAACATGACTGCTGCCAGAGTGTAATTTTGGGGAGTGTCGGTGTTTTTTTATGAAGACTGCTAGAAATGTGAGGTGCAGTTTGGTTAAACAGATACTACGCTCTCGCTTTGGATCCTCCCAAGGTAACACATTGATATCTGGTATCTGAATCCAGAAACAAATAGAGAACAATGAAGGTGTTTGGAAAACAAAAGAGATAAGGAAACAGGAAGCAAAAAAGAGAAAAAGTGGTTTTAACCACGAACCACTGATTAGAAGATGTTGCATAACAACTCAGAGGGAAGGGGAAGTACACCTCAGTCCAAAGGAGCTTGCTGTCTGTCTTGCAGAAATAGATCACACAGCTTTTGACTGAAAAAGCTCCTGGACCCTCCCTCATTTCTGTGGAAGTTTTCTGGAGTGTCAGTCACATAGAAGAAAGTCAACCAAATTAAAATGCAAAGGATGACTAAATCGAGGGTAGAGATGTGTGGCTGTGCCTCTCTCTTCTTTCCTTCTGACCAAGCTCTGTTTGGTCAGAGGTCCTTACATTCAGTGGTCCTTAAAAAGCATCTTCCAAGACACATCTGTGCTGACTGACAGAAAACAAGTGAGGAAGAATCTGCAGTCTACAGTGGAAAGACCCTGGCTTTCTGATTCTAGTCCTGACTCTCTCAGTTTCTAGTACATCTTTGGCCAAAGACCATTTTCTCATCTCAGCTATGGGGAAACTAATCCTAGTTTCAACCTGTCTTACAATGTAACTTTATGTAGTCATATAATTTATAAGAAAGAACTTTGTAAACCATAAAACACCAACAATTTCAAGGTTCTGTATTAGATTGCGGGACCTGTGATAGATAAAGAAGTGATTCTATACAGCGAGGAATCCGTGGCTTTCACCATAATGTGTAGCCATCAGTCAATAATCTTTCATTTACTATCACCCTCAAGAGTCTCAGTCTCTGTCACCAGGAGGGCACAGACTAGTGTCTGAGACAGATTAGTACAGTACTGTTTGATAAAGTGCTATTGTATAACCCTAGATGGTGGCTTAGGACCCTCTGTCCCTTGATTATTTCAGTGGTAGACTTTAGGGAAGATTTCAGAAGGCAGATGGAGGAAGGGTTTACGCTGCTGCAACACACACAAAAAGCTTCAAGTAGAACGGTAAATATTACCATTCTTTCTTTTTTACACCACTTTTATTGTAAATTACAATGTGCATACAGAAATACACATTACACACAAAAGTGTAGCTTAACAAATAATTATCAAATAAACATCTGAACTACCTACCACTCAAGTGAAAAAATACATCTAGCATCCTAGAAACCCATCACTTTCCCATGTACCTCTCCCTTCTCCAAAAACGATGATTCATAATAATCATTTTCTTCCTCTTCTTGGACTTTTACCACCAAAGTGTGGATTCCTAAATTATTTTCTTACCATAGCAGGCTTATTATTTCCTCAGAACTGAAAATTCAATAGCCAAGAAAGAACAACTTGTAGCTCTTAGAAGTAACAGAACTTCAGACAGCTATGGCACAATAAAGAATTATGTAGGTCTGAAAGCCCCTGGTTGCAGAAACATGACTGGGGCCAAAGTATAGTTCCAGAGTGTCAGCGTTTTTTATAAAGACTGCTAGAAATGTGAAGTGGAGTTTGGATAAACAGATACTATGCTATCTGGATCTATTTTGGATCTATTTTTGAACATTACGTGGAGAGAATCAAACATTCTTTTATGCCTTCACTCTTTCTAAAGATTAATCTCATACAGCATTAATTCATTTTTATCCATTGCTATATAGTATTCCATTATATAGATACACAGTAATCCCCCCATCTGTGAGGGATACATTCCAAGACCCACAGTGGATGCCTGAAATTATAGATAGTATGGAAAATTAGGATTTTCTCTTTTATTTATTCATTAATTTTTTTTTAGGATTTTCTCTTTTAAAAAGTTCTGCAAAAGACTTTCGTCTATTTTTCTGTTGAAGATTGAGATGACTGTTGAGTCATCTTTTTAAACTGATTTTTACAAGCTCCCTCTACTGTATCCTCGATACTATTGCTTTATGAGTTACATATGTTTTAAATATCTTCTCCCACTCTATGGTTTACCTTTTCACCTCTTGATACCTTTTGGTGAACACAAGTTTTCAATGTTAATATAAGTGTAGTTTTACCTTTCACATTTAGATCCAAAATCCACCTGGAATTAATTTTTATATATGCTGTGAGGTAGGGATCAAATTTCCTCTTTTATCCATGTCATTACCCAATTGTCCTGGCACTATTTATTGAAAAGTCTAATCTTTCTCCACTAATCTACAATACTTCTCTCATATATGAAATGTTCATTTATGCATGAGAATCTATGTCTGAGCAATCTCTTCTGTTTTTCTATCTATCCCTGCTCTAATGCTACACTGAAATTATAGCTTTTATAATCCATCTTGATATCTGGTAGAGCAAGTATTTTCACCTCATTCTTCAAGAGTATCATAGCTCTTTTTGTCCCTTTCCACTTCTATATTAAATTTTAGAATCAGCTTAAGTTATACACTCACACAGAACTGTTGAAATTTTGTTGGGATTGCATTGTATGCATAAATTAATTTGGGAAGAATTGACATTTTCACAATATTGTGTCTTGTAATCCTTCAACATAGTATCTCTTATTTAAGTCTTCTCACGTATCTCAATAAGATATTTTTAAAAGATTTTATTTATATATTTATTTGAGAGATAGAGTGAGAGAGACAGAGAGAAGGAGAGAGCACAAGCAAGGGGAGCAGCAGAAGGAGAGGGAGAAGCAGGCTCCTCAATGAGCAGGGAGCCCTACCCAGGGCTCAATTCCAGGACCCTGAGATCAGGACCTGAGCCAAAGGCAGACACTTAACCAACTGAGCCACCCAGGTGCCCTTCAATATGATTCTAAAATTTAATATGTTAGAACTCTTTTTTTTTTTTTTAAGATTTTATTTATTTATTTATTTGACAGAAATAGAGACAGCGAGAGAGGGAATACAAGCAGGGGCAGTGGGAGAGGGAGAAGCAGGCTTCCTGCTGAGCAGGGAGCCTGATGTGGGGGTCAATCCCAGGACCCTGGGACCATGACCTGAGCTGAAGGCAGACACTTATTGACTGAGCCAATAAGCCAACCCAGGCACCTTAATATGTCAGAACTCTTTAAGACCTTTCATTAGAAAGATTCCCAGATATTTTGGTGTCCTATTACAATGAGTATTTTTCCAAATTTCATTTTTTGTTGCTGATATATATAAGAATATGATCTTTGTGTATATTGATTTTAGCAAATTGTTAAGTTATTCACTTTAATAATTTATCTGTAGATTCTTTAGGACTTTCTACATACATATTAGATCAGCTGCAAGTAATGCTTTTTTTAAAATCCATATATATATATATATATATATATATATATATATTTACTTACTGTACTTGCTAGACGTTCTATACAATGTCAGATAGATAGACAGTGAGAGCAGGCATCCTTTTCTTGTTTCTCAGAAAGAAAGCTTATAATATTTTATCATTAAATATGATGTTTACTACAGATATTTTGTAAATGTTTATCAGGTTATGGAAATTCCCTTCTATTCCTAGTATTCTAAGAATTTTCATCATGAATGGAAATTGAATTTTATCAAGTGTATTTTCTGTGTCTATTGAGATTATCATGTTATTCTTTCTTAAACTGTTAGCGTGGTGAATTACATAAATTGATTTTTCAATTTTAAACCAACCTTGAAATCTTAGGTAAATCTAACCTTGTCCTAACATATTGTTTTTTTTTTTTTTTTACTGTTTGATTTGGTTTGCTAATTTATTTTCTTATTTATACACGTAAGTTCATGGGTAAAACTAGCCTGCATTTTAGTTTTTTTGTTCTTGTTAGGTTTTACTAGCATTATAAATAGGTTGGGAAGTGTTCCCTGTTTTTCTATTCCTTGGAAGAGTTTGTATAGATTGGAACTATTTATTCTTGAATGCTTAATTGAATTTATTGGAGAAACAATTGGGCTTAGAATTTTCTTTGTGGGAAGATATTTTATTATTGATATAATATTGTTTCTGTTTATAGGATTTTTCATATTTTCTGTTTTTTCTTGATTTAGTTTTGGCGAATTATAGTTTCCTAGGATAGTGCCTATTTCGTCTAAAATCCCAAATTTATTGGTATAACGTTCCTAATATTCTCTTATATTTTAATATTCTTTTAATACCTGCAGCATTTATAGGACTATCCACTTTATATATGTGCTTACTTTTTCTTTTATTTTATCACTCTTGTCAGAGATGTGTCCATTTTATTAATCATTTCAAAGATCTGATGTCTGTCTTTATTGAACCTCTTTATTATTTGTTTCCTATTTTATAAACTTGTGCTCTTTGTTTTCTTCCCTTCCATTTGTTTGGATTTATTTTGCCAGCTCTTTTCCCCTAGCTTCTTGATATACTTAACTCTTTGATTTTTTCCCTTTGTCTTCTTTTCTAACATGAATAAATTAAGGTGACACATATTTTTACCTCCAAAAAATAGTTTAATCACACAAGTTTGATATGTATATTTTTCTTATTGTTAAACACCGCAAAATTCTAATATTCATTAGAATTTCTCCCTTGACTCATGAGTTATTTATAAATGTGTGCCTTAGTTTCCTAAGATATGGTGATATTTAGTAATGTTTTATTATTGATTTCCAGGTTGTTTTTATTGTGGTCAGAGGACATGCTATGTATGATTTCATTTTTTTGAAATATGTTGAAACTTATTTTATGGCTCAACATATGGACAATGTTTATAAATGTTCCAGGCATATATTCTACAGTTGTTGTTGAGTATAGCTTTCTAAATATTAAATGTGTCTATTAGGTAAAGTTTGCTACTCATGTTGTTCAAAACATCTATATTCTTACTGATATTTTTAGCTGCTTATTCTATCAATACTAAGGGACGTGATTGTGTATTTGACTATTTTGTCTTCTGATCTGTCAATGTTTGCCTTCTATATTTTAAGGCTTTATTATTATGTGTATAGCAATTCAAAATTGTTATATCTTCCTGGTAAGTTGAAACTTTTATCATTATGAAGTGACCTTCTTTGCCACTAATAATGCTTTGTGACTTAAATTTATTTTGCCTAATAATATAGACTCACCCATTTCCCTTTGGTTAGTATTTACAAAGCCAATATATTTCTATCCTTTTATTTTTAATGTTTTATATCCTATGTTTTAGATGTTTCATAAACATCAAATAGATAAAACTTTTCCATTCTGACAATATTGACATTTTTGCTGGTTCATTTAGCCCATGTATATGTAATGTAGTTTCTAATACACTGGATTTCATTCCATATTTTCTTTTGGGTTTTTTATTTGTTTCACCTGTTCTAGGTTTCTCTTTCATTCATTTCTTGTATTTTTGTTGATAGGTTTTTTATCATTATCTTTTTTCCCTCCACTGGTTTGTTTCTATTTTGTTAATGGTTATCTTAAAAATTATAGCATGCATACTAAATGATCAAAGTCCAAAATTAAGCAATATCTTTTCCTTCTTCCCAGATAAAATATAACATTTTAATAGAACCTTTTAATAAATTCATTATATTATATTATATTACTGTTATTTAACCCCACGAGATACTATTAATATTTTTAAATTATTTTTCTATACAATTACTGTTCATTTATTTTTAAGTAATCTCTACAGCCCATATAGGGCTTGAACTCATGACCCTAAGATCAAGAGTGACATGGTCCATTGACTAAGCCAGCCAGGTGCCCCACAATTACTGTTCATTTGGATTAACCATATATTTACCAGATTTTTTGTAATTATTCTTCATTACTTCATGTACTTCTTAATTACTTCTCAGACCTTTCATCTGGGGTCTCTTTCCTTTTGCAACAACTTACTTTAGTGAGAACCTACTAGTGGAAAACTCTCCCAATTTTTGCTTGTCTAAAAATAACTTTTTTTTACCTTCATTCTTTTTTAAAAAAATTTTTTTTACTTATTTATTTGACAGAGAGAGAGCACAAACAGGGGGAACAGCAGGCAGAGGGAGAGGGAGGAGCAGGATCCCCGTGGACCAGAGAGCCCTACGCGGGGCTCAATCCCAGGAACCCAGGATCATGATCCAAGCAGACGCTTGGCATGATCTTGGCAGACGCTTAACTGACTGAGCTACCCAGATGCCCCTATTTACCTTCATTCTAAAAATATAGTTTTTTGCTAGTATAAAATTTTAGGTTGGCAGTTATTTCAACACATATTAGATATAATTTCATCATCAAATGAATTCCATTAAAGTCAGTTTTAGTTAAACTATAACTCCTTTGAAGGTAAGGAGTTTTCCTCTAGATATTTTAACATTTTATCTTTGCTGTTGTTTTGCAATTTTACTATGATTTGTCTAGATGTGGATTTCTTTTTATGGATCCTGCTGTTATTAATTGAGCTTCTTGAATCTGTGGCTTGGTATCTTTGATCAGCTCTGCAAAATTCTTAATCATTATGTCTTCAAATATTGTCTTCGCTTTAATCTCATTTTGCTCTTCTTTTGGATCTCTGATTAAACATATTTAATACCTATTGTGCTATCCTCCATGTCTCTTGACCTCACTCCACATTTTCCATCTTTTGTCTCTCTATATTTTGAGTATTTTTTCCGATTTCACTCTCTCCTCATTTACATCCACTATATTCTTTTACCTATCTATTATGTTTTTAATGTAGGATCAAATTTCTCATTTCTAAAAGTTATATTTGGTTCTTTTACAAACACGATAGGTGACTTTTTAATAGTTTCTTCTTGTCATTGGTATTATCAAGCTCATTTTAAAAATTTTTTAAATGTAATGAGCATATATTTATAATCTAGTCAATAACTCCAATAATGATATCTTTATAAGCCTCTTTCTGCTGTTTGTTGTTTCTGCTTATTCTTGTCATTTCCTTATATGCTTTGATATTTTTTACTGGGAACTACTCATTGTCCTTAAAAAATTATTTGTGGAAATGAAGATGACTTCTTCCAGAAAAGACTTGTATTTAATTCTGACTGACATCTCAGGACATAACCAATCCTGGACCCTCGCAAACTAAGTTTGCAATTTGAGATTCTCTGAAATACCCAGATGATGAAATCTAGAAATCCAGGCTGAGTTCTCTGAAAACACAAGTCTCTGGCTATTATATTTCAGACATTTTTTCTTTCTCTCTCTCTCTCTCTCCCTCTCTCCTCTTCTTCTTCTTCTTCTTCACTCAGTCTTAAGAGTCTTCTCTATATCCCTTGCAGGTGAGGCAAGAGTATGGGTTTCCTGATGATTCACTTTTACCTCAATGATGTAGTCCTTTGAGATTCCAGTTTAATATGGGAAAGATCACCTTTAATTAGATTTCTCACCTGGGTGGGTCCTTGGCCTTGACTTCTGGATTCATCAGTGTACAAGGCTGGCCAAAATGAAGCCCCAGCTTGCCTGGATTTGCAAATCTCAGTCTCCTTCATGTGAAGCAAAATTGCATTAGTGTTCTAATACTTCACCTACCTCCCTAGGTCTCCTTTTTACTTACATTTTGGCTTGAGCTTCTTGTCAGCAATTAAATGCTTTTTATGGTTTTAAATGATCTTATCCAGGGGCACCTGGCTGGCTCAGACAGAAGAGCACACAACTCTTGATCTTGGGGTCATGAGTTCAAACCCCATAGTGGGTGTAAAGATTACTTAAATAAATAAAACTTTGGATTTAAACCCTGTTCTCCAGAAACAAGTTTGGTATCACCATTCTTGAATGTTCTTCACCTATCTCATATCTCGAAGTTTTTACTACCTCACATAGTTGCAGCCTCTATCTTGCTTGTGCTTCTCTCCCTCCATTCTCTCTCCTTTCACTGTCCCTCATCTCCATCTTGGGAGCAAAATCAATAAATTCCTTGATTTGTTTCCTACAAAGTAGTTTTTCCCTTTATCCAAGACATCCAACTCCATAGGTTCTTATGTACCTCCGGCTGGCTTAACTAGCATTTCTCCAAAAGGATTTCCCTCCCAGAAGGGTAAGCACAGTGTGTTTAGCAGTCTCTAAGTCAGCCTGGAGAGAGATAGAAACTATTAGAAGTGGTATTGCTTGAGCGAAGAGTTCTGAATAATGAGTAAGAGTTGGTGGGATCTCCCACATCTCTCCTAGCTCAAATAAGGGCTATCCCAACTGCCCCCTTTCAAAGCTATCTCTATCACAGTTCAGCTGCTGGAACAGTTAATTCCTTACAGACATATGCAGTTAATGTACTGAATTTCATATTGGAATCAGGAACGTGAGATAAGGGAAATCAGCAGATTAAATATGAACCTCAAGTTTCTGGGTCAGTTTAATCTCCCTTAGACAAGTAGTCCTTTGCTGAGACTCTGAGAGGACAGAATAAAAATTCTTAGTGGCAACTGGTAGTTCTAAGGTTGAGCCAGCCTCATGAAATTCTGGATATGTCTCCCAAACTTCCCCCAACTCAAAGGTACTTCTGAAGAAAATTGTTTACAGAGCCCGAGCAAAGAAAAGTTAGATTTAAACCCTGTTCTCCAGAAACTTCCACATTAGTGTAACAGACATATGTACTAATAGTTTTAGTACAATATGATGAATGCCATAGTACAGATATATTCAATGTGTTATGGGCCATACAGAAGAAGTAACCCAATTCTTTGGGTAACTGGGGTGACTACTGAAGAAGAGGTATTTGAACTGTAGCTTAAAGGACGGATAAGGTGAGAAATGTAGGAACGCCTGGCTGGCTAAGTCAGAAAAGTGTAACTCTTGATCTCAGGGTCATGAGTTTGAGCCCCACATTGGGTATAGAGATTACTTAAATAAATAAATAAATAAATAAATAAATAAATAAATAAATAACTTTTATTTTTTTTTCAAAACTATAAATAAATAAGCAAGTATGTCATTATACAAGTAGATGTTCAAATAAAAGGTCAATAGTTTGGTGTAGCTGGAATCAGAATTTAAGGAAGCAGGAAGGGGACAATGTCAGAGTTAAGAGGGGATCATCCTATTGTTCAATAAACACTTCCATAAGTACCCTTCATTTTTAAAATAACATTCTTCTTATTTTGTACTTCTTGTTCAATGTCTATTCTTCCCAATATTCTTCCTTAGTACTGGGCTGTCAATAAATACTATCTAAAATTAATAACTAAAGAACAAATATAAGAATATCATTTTTAGTTGTAATAATAACAAAAACAAAAACTAAATAATAATAAAAACTAAAGTTTAGTGACTAAAGAAAGTGGGACAGTGTTATAGGGTAAAGGAAATTTTTAATTTTTTATATTCTTTTTTGTTCAAGTATGTTTTCGTGTGTATGCAATGTTTTTAAATTAAAATTTTTATTGAGGTAAAATAAACCTTAGAG
Source organism: Nasua narica (assembly GCA_028533885.1). Taxonomy (NCBI): domain Eukaryota; kingdom Metazoa; phylum Chordata; class Mammalia; order Carnivora; family Procyonidae; genus Nasua; species Nasua narica. Next base: position 18,528,755 of record CM052804.1, on the reverse strand, counting down.
TAATATGAAGTTAAAAACAAACTTAAAGTGCCCAGATCTTAAATGTATGGCTTATTAGATTTACATACATGTAAACATCCATATAACCACTATCCTGATCAAGTTATAAAATATTTCCAATGCCCCAGAAGATTCCCTCATGCCCCTTCCAAGCCAATACTGCCTCCACTATTCTGACTTCTACCACTATGCCTTAGTTTTGCTCGGTTTTCACTTCATTTACATGGAATTATACACTATGTACTTATTTCTTACTTTTTTTATTGATGTAAAATATAATGAAGTATACTGATCTTAAATGTTAGCATAACAAATCTTAATATATTTCCAGCACCCTAAGATTCCTTCATGCCTCTTCTCAGTTAAGACTATTCCACTAAGATAACCACTATTTTGAGTTCTACCACCATTGCTTAGTTTTCCCTGCTCTTGAGCCTCATATAATGGAATCATACGGTATTGTGGCGGCCATGGAGGCTTTTCTTTAGGAGAAGCTGCTACAGGAAGCACAGTTGACCAGGAAGCTCTACCCGCTGCCTTGTAGATCTCCCTCCTGAGACCAAGCCTCCCTGGGCTGTTTCCAGCCAAAGGCTGAGCTTGCGGTGGATATTAGAGCCTGGCCAATCCTGCCTGATGGGGACCCAGGTCTGAGCAAAGAGACTCTCAGAACTGCCTGCAGTCTGAGACTCTTCTTACTCAATCCTTCCCTCCTCCTCTCCTTTCACAGGTTTTAGACCCTCATCGAAGGCTTGCCATTCCTCCTCCCTCCCCCTTTATTCTTCACAGTCTCTTCCGTTATTAAGACTTTTGCACATCCAGTTCTATTTTGGCACCTGCTTCTCAGAGCACTCAAACATATGTTCTTTTGTGTCTAGAGTTATTTGCTCAGCACTGTGTCTATGAAAGTCATCTATATTGTTATGCGTAGCAGGAATTTGTTTTCTTTTCTTGCATAAATACGCCACAATATATGTATCCATCCTAAAGCCACTGGACGTTTGAGTAGTGTTCAGCTCGGGGCTCTTACACTCACGTTTCTATACATGCGTGTCTTCAGGCAGAGACACGCACTCCTCTCTCTTGGGTACGTGCCTAGGAAGTGGCGGGGCTGGCTCACAGGCATGTGTTTAGCTTTAGTAGATTCCGTCAAACAGTTTTCTAAAGCAGTTAACTCCCAACAGAACTTATGAGAATTCCTGTCACATATAATATTTTTACCAATCTAAAAGAAAAAAACAACTCAAGCACCAAAGATAGAAATCGTATTTGTTATATCATCCTAGCTTCATGTTTAAATTACCCTCGTAGACACTGCTTCACAGGAAGACTGTTAACGTAGCCCAAAAATGTTAACAGTGGTTATACTAGAAGAAGAAGGGGAGATCACCTTTGACTTTGAGCAATATTTGAAGTACTTTACAAGAAGCATATATTTCTTTTAATTACCTCTTCTTAAAAAATATTATTAAAGAGAAAAGGTTCATGGTAAGGGAAGAGCAGTCCCCTCCCGCACCCCTGCTCCGCTCAGGCCCACACCTCCCGGCTTAAACGCCTTTAATTACCTTCTAGTTTCCAAAGATGTGTCAGAATCTCTTATCTGCTGCCTCATTCTCTTTATCATTGCAGGTTTACATCTTTTCTATTGCTTTACTTTACTTAGTGAGGTTTCAAGAGGGAGAGAAAATATGACCAATCTGCCACTTTTAGTCGGAAGCTCATGCATACAATCCAGGCTGATTTTTGGACACTCTTATGTAGGGAACGTGATGTATTGAAGAACAGTCGGCTGTTTGTTATAAAGACAGCATTCTGGTGACTGGAGGTGGGGGGACGGGAATGGCCTGGGAGGGGGGCACCCAGAGGCTTGTGAGAAGAATGGTTTATGGGCTAACATACAGTTAGGAAGGCACGGAGGGCGGCTTCTCACCCAGCTGCAGCAGGAGGGAGAGAGCAACACAGAGGGCACAGGGAAGTCGTGTGTCACGGTCCCAGCCCACATCACGGGGCCGCTCACTTCATTTCTGCTCCAGGACAGATTCTACCTGGAAAGAAACACACCAGCCTATAAAGCTAGGAACAAGGAAACATACTAGAAATGGCAAGTGCTTGGCCACACTTCTTAATCCTGGGCCATGGCCGATGTAGTGATCCATTAGGCCACTTTTCCCTGCAGACCCTGGAGAGCCTCATATTCTCTCAACGTGGCAACGGGCACTGCTTATCGGTGTTGGCACTGCGATCCTGGGACAACAGTTTTCTGTGCCCCCCCCCATAGGCTAGCAACAGAGTCTAAAAAGCCCACCCCAAGTTGTCTTGGAAACTAAGCGTTCCAGGGAATTGCCACAGACCAGCCGAATGGATGCAAGTTGACAGAGAACTATGGAGTAGGAAGGACTGTACCCTGGGACTCCTGAGTCCCCTGAGAACACAGGCATTCACTTCTACTATGACCCTGGCCCTCAGCCCAGGCTGTCTTCCCTGGACCTTCAGCAGGGGCAGGGGCCCCCTCTCTAGGACCTCAGCCACACGATGCTGCTCCTCCGACAGCTCCGGAGGCAAAAAAGAAGGTGAAGAGGGTGGCTGGCAGAGAGGAGAAGCAACCAGTGGGACAGGGCTTCGGTGTCCGTCAGACCCGGGACAAGCATCAGAAGGAGGTTCCAGAGGACCCCGGCAGTGACAGACGAGCGTTATTCCAAATGGGCTCTTGCTGTGGCTCCTACTTCCCCTCTTACCCTGCAGGAGGTCAGACTGTGCTAGGAGGGCAAGAAGGCACCCCCTAATCCCTGACCTGGGGAAAATGGCAAGGTTCTAAAATGCGAGGGTCTATCCTGCACAAAATGTAAAATGCCCCCTTCCTCCTAGGATTTGAATCCCCACAGACCCCTCTGCTCGGCAGTTCCTCCACACCAGCCACATTCCCCCTCACTAATCAAAGCATCCAGGATATCCAGAATGGATTCTGTATGTGCCTTTATCAAGAACCCAGCAGCAGTAAAAAGCCTATTCATGAGAAGACCTGCTAGACTTTCCATCTGTAGGTCACCAGAGGCCAGGACCTCAAACACCTAGGGCCAGGAAATGGGGGAGATGAGCTCTAGTCCCACTCTGGCAGAGAGTAGCAACTGCCCTCTGACGCAGCTTAGCCCATCTTTTTGTTCCTTCTCAGTCAGATCCTAGAGGCCTCTCACCATGTCCTGCTCCTTCTCCTTCACATTTCTGAAATCCTCTAAACTCAAGGACTTCCCTATAGAGACAGCAATTAAGAGCTCTACTTACCCTTGGGCCCCTGGGTGGCTCAGTTGGTTAAGTAGCTGCCTTTGGCTCAGGTCATGATCTCAAGATCCTGGGATCAAGCCCCGCATCAGGCTCCCTGCTCAGTATAGAGTCTGCGTCTCCTCTGCCTCTGCTGCTCCCCCTGTTTGTGCTCACTCTCCCTCTGTCTCAAATAAAAAAATAAAAATCTTTAAAAAAAAAAAAAAAGAACTTGACTACTCAGCTAACAGGCTCCATTATCACCAATGCCCCATTCTTCATGAGACCACTTCTCTGTCTCTTTCCTTCTTCTAATATTTTCCTGTTAAAATAAAAGCAGCCTTCTTCCCAGACACCTACCATCATTGCCTCCTGCTAACCCCACCTCCATCCTCCCCCAGTCTAGCACCAACCCCAAATTCTTCTCCATCTCCAAGAAATCAAAGCTTATTTAGTCCTTGCCATTCAAAGTGCATGCTGCAGCTTCTGGAAGTTTCTTGAATTTTCTACCATCTAGACCTCCCTCAACCCCTTCCCAAGGCGTCTTAGGCAGTACAGCTCTTTTGGGATCCAGGGGAAGACTCTGAAATTCCAGGGGAAGCCACATTCAGAATCACAGGGATTGTCTAGTTTAACCCACTTGTGTGAAAGTCAGGATAACCAAGGCTCAGGAAGCTACAGAGTGTGAGTGGCAGAGCCACAGCTAGACCCGGAATCTCTCTGACTCCCAGTTCCAGTGATCTTTTCACAGCCAGTGCTATGTGAGAACTGGACATTAACTCAACTGTGCTTCCCAGGCCTCTCTGCCTTCAGTAAGGACTGGGACCCCAGGACCCAGAATACTGACTTACACAAAGCAGGTCAAAGTTGTCAGAGCCTGGAAACCCCAACATGCAATCCAACCTGCTTCTCCAGCAGGCAGGGGTTTTTTCCTGCCCATACCATCATTCCCACCCCTGGGTGCGCCCTATTCCATTCTCAACCCTAAGAACCGTATAATTCCGGGCCATTTGTCATCCTCTTTTTAAAAACAGTATCCTTGCCCATCCTGGAATGATGAACAGAAGGCCCTGAAGCCACTCACCTTCTGGAAAGGATTTTGTGTTGCCCAAGAAACAAATATCTAAACCAGTGCCAGAGAGAGAGAGAGAGAACCAGTTCTCAGAAAGACAGACTTTCTTTCTCTCTGTAAGTTCCTCTTTCATGTCTCTCCCCAATCCTCACACCCTGCCTCTCACCAAAACAAAAAATGAAAACAAACAAACTCGGAAAGAGATAGGCGTTAACACCTCTAGCTAGGGAAGGATTAGGGTCATGGTGGGGCAGATCCTGGGTGTCTGAGCAAGGTGCCTCAGTCCTCCTACCCAGCCCTGAACCCTCCCCCTTCCCTGGAACTTTCCCCCACCTTCAAGCGCAGCAGGGCCTCTCCAGGCTGACACAGAGCCTAGCTGAACCTACCCTCACCTACCCTGCCCCCGCCAGGCCTTGCTTACTCATTCTCCCCATGTTGAGGAAGATGAGCTGCTTTGCTCCATAGCCTAGGACCCCCTTTAGAGGGTCGGTCACTGACCTTTGGTGTTAGGAAAAAAGAGCTCATACTGATTAATTCTTGGGTGCTTTGCATGGTTATCTTGCTAGATCTCCCAAACTATCCCAGTTTTACAGAGGAAAAAACTGAGACTCAAAACAGATCAGTGGGGGCGCCTGGGTGGCTCTATGGGATGAGATCTGACTTTGGCCTTGGTCACGATCCCAGGGTCCTGGGATCACCCCCAGTTGAGTCCCCTGCCCAGCAGGGAGTCTGCCCCTCCCTTTCCCTCTGCTCCTCCCCCTGCTCATGTGTGGGGGAGGAGGGGTGGGGCGGGGTGGGGGCGCTGGGGAGTGCTCTCTCTGTCAAATAAATAAATCTTAAAAAAAAAAAAAAAAGACCAGTAGGTAAGCCAGTTTCACAGCTTAAACAGGAGCAGAGCTGAAATATGAACCCACATCTGACCCCAAAACTCATGTTGTTTCCACTGTTGATTCAATAAATGGTTATTAAGGACCTTTTTATTCCAGGCGCTGTGGCTCCTGCCTTCCTGTCTCTCAGAAAGGGAGGCAGACAATAAGCAAAAATCCCCATGTAATTATGAACCGTGAGAAACACTGAGAAGCAAATGAAAACAGGGCATCACAGGAGAGTAACAGTGGAGGGACTTCGCATTGCCACACACACTTTCTTGGGGCAAGAAGAGAAGGCCTAAGAAGGCCAAGGAGCAGTTGAGATTGCTCGGGGAGGCCTGAAAGAGGAGCTGAAGAACGGTCTGGGCTGCACCCCCCGCCCCAGGCCTATGGGTGGGTCAAGGCTTGGTTCTCTCACAGGCCCTGCCTCCCAGGATCCTAACCTTGCGTTCCTCGGCTCCGCAGTGTACACTGCCGTCCCCTTTTCAGGGTTTCCTTTCTTGCCGGCTCCAGAGTCTTCTGTCACCAGATACAGGTCCGCTCTCATTCTCCAGACTGACTGCAACAAAGTAGGCAGTCTTCTTCTCAGCTTCCTGGAGGGAGTGGAGGGGGGCGATGAGAGCCCAGGATCTCAGGAGCCCCACCTGCCAGTGACATTGCTCCCTCTCCATCAGCTATTTCCTATTTGAGATTGAGGGCCTCTGAGGCTGGAAAACCAAGGCATGTGGCACCGCATCATAGTTCACTGTCCCCACGGTGGGGGCAAGGAGGTGGGAAGTGGGAAGGGAACTCACTACATCAGGAGAGACCTTCTCCTCATTTCATTGCCCCCTCACCACAGTCCCATGATGTAGGCAGAACTGCACCCGTGTCTCATGAGGAAATTGAGACAGGTCTAGGAACAGATTGTGAATGGCCCAGGGTCACACAGCTAATAAGTGTAGAGTTGGAATTCAAACCCTAGTCTGTAGGAGTCCAAAGCATGGGCCCTTCCCATGGCACTGAGGCAGGCATTTTCCCAGGTCATAGCACCCACTTCTCTGAGATGGGGCTCCAACTCCTCACACTGGTCCCTGGGACCTGGCCACATTGTTCACAGCCTTGGGCTCCAGAAAACATCTTTGATTCCATAAGGCTATAAAAATAACCTGATGGAACTTCATCCAAAATTTGGCCCCAGCCAGGACACCTCCACCTCAGATGCCCCTGGTGCCCAAAATGGGCATTCCCCCCACCCTCCCCCATGCTGCCCAACTCCAGCCTCCCTGTGCTCAAGGGAACCCAGATACTGTTGGGGTATCTGGGTCTCCAGTATCCTGACTCCGGAAGGGCCCCGCAATTGTTATTTCTTTGGGTAATTTCACTGTCAACATTCTCTGAGTCTACCATGTCCAGAACTTGGAACTCGGCCTTTGGAGCTCTCTGGAAAGAGAAGGGTAAAGGTCATGCTGACGCTGACCAAAAGATCTCTCTCCAGAAAGGTCTCCCTAAAGCAGCCTCCCCTGCCACAGGCTCCCCTCCACACACAATCCCCTTCCCTTCTGAGGAGGCCCTCCAGCTGTGGCTCCCAGGAAACACTATGGTCACCAGGAGTCATCACGGGGTCACACGATCCCGGGTTTGAAGCTTTTCTGCCACCTTGGATAAGTCGCTCTCACTCTCTGAATCTGTTTCTTCATCCATACAAGAATTCTAATAGTACCTACTTCCTGAACTTAAGGAAATTAAATAAAACAACGCAGTTAAGCACTTATTAGCAAAATGCCTTGCACACATACTAAATGCTCAATAAATGCGAGCTGGTCCTATTTAACTATTTATGAGGCTCAGATGAGACAAGGAAAAGTAAAGCTAAAGAATTAAGAGTTGGGAAATAAGAACCAAGCAAAGTCTAGTCTCCGGCGTTTGTATGAACTCGTGCAGGTATAAAGTCAAGCAATTCTGGAAAGTCGCCCATCTGTGTGGACTCTGCCCAGACTGACGAGGCACCTCCATAAGGGCCTGGATCCCAGGTCGGCTGCTGTACTGGGGTTAGGGAGCCTGTGTGGAGGTCCTGCCAGGCCGAGTGCAGAGATGAAACCCCCCAGAGGTGAAACTACAGAGGAGGAAGAGCTTCTACTGCTAGGTTGGGGGAAGGGGGGCACGCTGGATCTCCATAGAAAAATGCATTTTGGAACTAGTGGAAACGGGACAGAACTGGAAATAACACCTCAAATCCACCCTTTATGTGTGACACTAACGTCTGGGGCCCATTTGTTTCTTGAGCAATATACAAGCCGCATGTACTTTGTCCAAGAGGAAAGAAAAACGAAACCTTACGCACAAAAACAGTATAGTATGGAGAAGGGGGAAAAAAGGCTAACTTTACAGGAGAGAAACTTGATAAACACGTCAGCCAGGTGACCAAGGTCAACACCGACGGTGATAAGTCATGTTGATGGCACGTCCCCTTGCTATGACGCAGTGAGAATGGCACCTTACCTCTACGGTCTCCCTCTCCAAAACCCACTGCCTCAGTCTAGCCGTGAGAGAGAAACATCAAGCAAATTCTAGTAGACAAGTATCCTACAATACGCCTGACCAGTGCTCCTCAGAACTATCAAGGTCATCAAAAAGAAGGAAAGCCTGAGAAATTGTCCGAGCCAAGAGAAGCCTCAGGAGATAAGATAACTAAAGGTAATGTGGTGTCACAGATGAGATCTTGGAACAGAAAAAGGATATTAGGTAAGAACCAAGATAATCGGAGTGAAGTACCTGGACTTTAGTTAACAGGAAAACAAAACAAAACAAATCAAAAACCTATGCACACTTGAACCATACCGTTAAAAAGTAAATAATCTTTCATTTGTAAGGATTTTTTTTTTTAAGTTTGGTTTCACCTCTGCCTCTGAATTTTTTATGCCAACAGACAGACTTTCTTAAGTTAACTGACTTATTCGATTTTTTTCTGTACTCCCCACCCCCCCACTACCCCACCCCCCCACCCCCCCACCCCCTCCCACCCCTGCCCCTGGAGAGTAACAAGATCACGGCAAAACATCCGAATTCTAAAGTTTTGTTGTTGTTGTTGTTGTTGTTGTTCCTGTTTTCATTGAGCTGGTCATTTAGCAAACTTGTTTTGGTTTAGTTTGTTTCATTTGTTTTTGTTTTTTTGTTTTTTGTTTTTGTTTTTTGAGAACCGCCTTTTAGTAAATTGCTTCTTGGCAATTTGCTTCTCAGAGAATTAACTCAAAGTCTTGGAACAATGATAACTGTGAAATTTGCCTGAAGCCCCTCACTTGCTTAACAAAACTCCACTTATGCAAAGGTCCGCCTCCAAGTAGTCTGGGCCCTGCTCGCAAAATGGCAGAGCCTGGCACCAGACACGGGCTCTCAGCTGTATGGCGGTACTCCTTAGAATCTTCCCATCTCTTGGTGAGATCCAGAGGGCCTGCAGCAGAGACGTCTGAGCCAGAAAAGTCCTCACCCTCGGATGTGAGACACTGAAGTTTAAGTCTCCCAGTGAGGGTTCAAACGCACTTACCCCAGGGCTTCTGAAATCCCCCCAAAAACTGAGTTTGGTGGCAAGAGAATGGAATAGACTCCTCTATAAATCCCGCAAGCCCTTAGGGAGTTCTGGTCACCCACTCAGTCACGATCTCCGGGGAACCAGAAGGATAACAGCCCGCAGCAGAAGGATGGGGCTGAACTTTGACTGGATGCTCCTTCTGCAGGGCCACTGTGACAAATGATTTACCTAATTTACCTCACTGGATTTTTGCAACAGCCTTCTCAAATTGACAGATGAGGAAACAGACTTAGAGGGAGAAAGCAACTTGTCCAAGGGTCACCCAGCTGGCAGGAGGCAGAGCCAGGCTTGGAAACCAGGTACCCTCGGCTCTAAGGCCTGTGTCCTTCCTTAGCCACTAAACAGACTGCCTCCGTTTATTTATCCATCTAAATGATAAACATATAAACACACCAGAAGACCTCAGCTAATTTAAGAGTGAATTATTTACAAAGTGGAAACGTGGGAAAGGAATACAATCAAGGGATAATTTCCAAAAAAAAAAAAAATCCACTTCCTCCCGTTCCTTTCTCCCCATGCATTTTTTTTTAAAGATTTTATTTATTTATTTGACAGAGTGAGATCACAATTAGGCAGAGAGGCAGGCAGAGAGAGAGGGGGAAGCAGGCTCCCCGCTGAGCAGAGAGCCCGATGTGGGGCTCGATCCCAGGACCCCGGGATCATGACCCGAGCCAAAGGCAGAGGCTTAACCACTGAGCCACCCAGGCGCCCCTCCCCATGCATTTCTTTTTGTGGATTTTCTTTTGTGCATTTTTTTTTCCAGTTAATTTAAATTCCAGTTAGTTAACATCTGTTGTGTATTTCTTAAACTGAGGAGTACGGACATGTGCAGACAGGTTCTAGGACGTACAGGTTCTCTAACTGGCTGCCGTGGCTGCTGGCAATGGGAGAGTTGACAGTGTGGCAGAGCAGGAGTGGGCAAAGTCCCCTGGCTGGCCACCTCTTACCCCCTCATGCTGACCTGAGGGCCCAGAACCCGGCTTATCAGACAGCCCTTCACCCTCCCCTCTCTCCAGTGTGTCCTCCAGGGTGAGGTCTAGCCTGTGGTTCTGGCTTCCCCAGAAATTTCTCCTTCCCCTCGCCAGAGAGCAGCAGTGAAATCTGTCAGCATCAAGGATGCTTCCGACAGCAATCATCCCCTCCAGGATCCACCTCTCGGACCACAACTCTCGGGATTTCCTCAAATACGCTGGACATTGTGCCTGGACCAACTGGAGAAAAAGAAGCTAATATCAGTTTGGGAGAAGGGGATATTAGATCAGGTTTTTAAATCTACCTTTGGCAGCCTGGGTTCAATGAAGATCCAAAAGTTCTAGAACAATCAGGACTTGGAATTATTTGCCTTCCCCATTTCTAGAAGGCAAGGTCATCACTACACACTAAGGAGGGTGACCATCACAAATGCTAGATTCTCCTCTGTCCTTTACAGAACCCTTCTGGAGGAAGCATGGAGCAGTGATTACCCCAAATGGAAAGGAGAGCGAGGCCTATTTTCTGCATCTCCCACAGCCGAGTTGCCCCTTTGCCCAGAGGGGCCTGAGGGGTAGGAAGGCAGGCCCAGCATCTTCCAGCCAGAGCCCCACCAATGTTGATGAACAGAGGACCCAGGAAGGGATGAGGGGCATGGCTGCCAGACCTCACATTGCCAACCCCAATGATTACTTCTTCCCTTGGCTCTGCCTCCTGGGCCCCCAGATTCTGCAAGGCGGTGGGATGGGTGCTCCTACCAACCATTTCCCAATGACATAGTGGTAAGTCGGCCTCAGAAGGAAATAAGAAAGGATGGAGTGTAAAAGTGGCTTAGGGGTGGGAGCCCTGCATAGCCCCCCCACCCTCAGGTCCTATCTCCTCAGTTACTGGTCAGCCTCTGAAGGGTTCCCTTACTCTGGGTAAAATAAAATGAATACCAAATCCCCACATGGGGCATCTCCCCGACCCGCTCTCCCCTTCACCCACATCTGGTCTACAGTTGGTCCCTGTTCCTCTTTAGCTCCCCTGCGGGACCCTCCATAGACCCATTACAAGTGCAGCCTGAAACATACAGCTGGTCCTTCCCTGTTTCTACTCAGCAGTGCTCTTTGTTCCCGCCACACTGGGCCCTTCAGGTACTCTTACCTCCAAATCCTTATTTATTTTTTTTAAGATGTATTTATTTATTTGAGAGAAAGAGGGAGAGGGAGAGGGAGAGAGAGAATCTCAAGCAGACTCCCTGCTGAGTGCAGAGCCTGATGCAGGGATCAATCCCACAACCCTGAGATTATGACCTGAGCCAAGATCAAGAGTCGGATGCTTAATCAACTGAGCCACCCAGGCACCCCTGCCAAATCCTTCTCTTTCTCTACCCTTCTGTCCCTCTGTGACTCCTTCCTCTTGAGATCTATTTCTCTTTCTTGAGACTCCTCTGCTTTCCTCCTGGGGCCAGGACTCACCTCACAAACTTTCTGGGCTCCACCTCCCCATCCTACCTCTGGCCACCTTCCTCTAAGTCCCTTCTGGCTGGCCCAGGCACCTACTCACCCATCATGGTGGCCAGCTCTCGGCTCATTCCAAGCCTGGAGATTCTTCTGGGTGCCCAGAAAGCAGTGCCCAGGCCCATCCCAGGGGCCACTCACCTCAGCTGCTCAGCAGGAATGGCGGCTCTGGGAATCCCCTGGAAGATCTCTGCACGGGTGCTGGCCAGTGCATCCCAGGTAGCCCTAGGAAGGGAATAGAACTGGAAAGCTGGGTAGGGCTAGGGGCCCCATCTCTCAGGCCTTCCCATAAGCCATGTTCTGGCTGGGCTGGAGGCAGGTAAAGCCAGAGGAAAGAAACTCTTCCCTCCTCTTGGACTCAGGGAGCAGGAAAGAGATATCTCTATATTCACCTGGTATGTATTCGAGGTGCGTTTGGGCCAGAAAATGGTGCAAGGGAGATGCGGCCACCTGTCCTCTCCGCCCACCCCCTTCTCCAGGAAGAAGCCTCGGGCCCCCACCGCTCAGTCCTCAGAGATAACCGCCTGAGTGAGCCTGCCTGTCTTCTGGAGCCCCTCGAAGCGACACCCAAGGAGAGGACCGCGGTAGTGACAACAGGAATCGTACTGATGTGACGACCTTGTACTAAGTATTTACTTGGTGCTGGTGTTGGGCTAATCCTCACCACAGCCCTGATTCGGATTATCCTTCCACCAGAGGAAGAAACTGAAGCTCAGGGAAGCTAGGCCTCGAGGCGGGGAAGTGGAGAGCAGGATTTGAGCGCCAGCCCCTCACCCTGACTGCGCTCCTGTGAGTGCACGAGTCTCCCAGGGCTCCCCCACCCCCACAACTGGGCCCAGGTGGCCGGATTGCTCCTCCCGGGCGGCAGCGTGTAGGGCGCTGTGTAGGCCTCACTCGTGGACTCGGGCAAAGACCCTACACTCTTCCCGGTACCGGCTCCAACGACGCTGCTGCTGGCCCAGAGCCAGAGAGGGGCCCAGACCGCCCGGCGGGCTCGTCCCTTCTACCTGGGACTTTACACCTGTCTCAGGCCCAGCACAGGGCACTGCGGAGCACACACTGAAAGGCCCAGAACCTCAAAGACCAGAGCTCCTTCGCTAAAGGACTCTCTCTTTCCCGGCCCCGTGAGCGCGAACAAGTCCTGGAGGCTTACCTCTCCCCCTCCACCTTGCCCCACTCACGCTTCCAGGAGAGGAGAGGAAGCACCGACTCCCCTGGAGACGGAAAGGCCCTGAGGAAACGCAGCCCTCCCAGGGAAGAGAAGTGAGAACGGGGGAAGGCATCCTGAGGAAAGGACCGGGCACCCCTCGGGACTCCGGCTTCGTTCACGGCCAAGTACGAGCCACCCCTCTGCCAGCGCGGCCGGCCTCAGCCAGCCCCGGAGACCGGAGGTGTAAGTTCAGACAGACGACCAGCCAGGCCAGGTCACAGAGCAGAACTCTGCCCTCTGGCCTGTTGCCTCTGCCAGTTCCCTCCCAGCCCCGAGGCTCGCTCTGCCGGGGGAGGGCACCCGGGACAGGCAGCCCCAGAGCCTAGGCCGAGGGTCCCCTGCGCTCCCACACGGCCCTCCGCGGCCCCAAACCCTGCCCCTTCCCCCCGGGGCCCTCCAGGAAGCAGAGGCCAGACTCAGGGGAAACAGGAACACATTGTCCTTTATTTGCATTTCTCAGAATACTGTACAAAGGGAGTAAAAATCCTATTCACACATTGCTTAGAAAGATTTTGAGGTGAAAGTTCCCTATGATACATGGGGTGGGGAGCAGGGGAACCAGGAGGCAGGAAACGGGACCAGTGACCTTTCCTCCTCCCTCAGGGCCCTGGGAGGGGGCATGGGCCCCCACTCCTTTTCCAAAGTAACACAGACCCTGGCCAGACTGGGAAGGGTGGAAGGCAGCTCCTCTCTGGCCCACACTCAGGCTCCTGCCCCACCTCTCTCGCCCCCAGGCTGAGGAGCTGGGGCCCGCGTGTCACTCTGGACTCCGTGTGCCATCCTGCTTGGGCGGGGACCGTTCCGTGGCCCACCCACCCCATTTGGCGGTGGCCCCAGAGTCCCACACGTACTGCATGAGGTTACGAGGTGGAGGCTCGTAAGGGCCGGTTCCCCCACACCCCTCTCACCACCGCACAAGGCAGCGTCACACTGGACCCCTGCTGGAGATGCCTCACAGGCCTCTTCCACCCCTCCCCACCCCTCCCCACCCCTCCGGCTAACTCAGGAGCTCCAGACCCCCCACAGCCTCCCGGCCTATTATCACCACCAGGCCCTGGGTAACTTAACTCTCTGAGCCTCGCCGGTCCTGACTGCTTCCCAAAGACCGAGGTTAGGCCTGGCTTCTATCCCCATCCTCCTCCCTGACACCAGTCTCTGCTGCCATGTGGCCCCTTCTTCCAAGTCTCAATTCACCATCCCCAGCCCTGCCCCAACCGCCCTCCCCGCCTCCACCAGGGCCAGGAAGAGAGCGGCTCGGGCCCCTCACCTGTGGGACCAGGCCAGCCCCACCCAGCCCCACCATCCCTCTCCTTACCCTCCCCGCTCCAATCCAGTACCCAGGGTAGGTTGTAGAGAGCTGCCCAAAGCATAAGACTCAACAAACAGGTCTCCACCTGGAGGGACGAGGCATCGTCATGCGCTTGCTTTTATATACACGAGCACACGCTGAGTGTCATCCTAAAGACTTAAGGATTAAAGTAAAACCATCTAGAAGCTGTACCGTCCCCCTGCTCCCCTTGCAGGGGTTAAAGTGCTTGAGCAGCCTGAGGATGAGCAAGCGAGCAGGGGTTTCTCTTATCCCAACCTCACAGGTCTGCATTCAGCCGGGAGCCCAGCCCATTCCATGACCGCCCCCACCAAGTCTCTATCCAAAAGGCAAAAGGAAAAGATAAAAAAACAAAAAACAAAAAAACCAGAAAGGGTCAGAGACCTGGGGCGGCCCACCCGAACCCCACTACAAGCTACTTCAAGTCGGCTACCAGGGGAAGTGAGGGGGTAAACTGGGGCCCAGAGGCTCGACCCCCATCTCTAGCAGGATCCAGAGACTCCTTCCGTCTTCGGCGTCACAGCACAGGCTTCTACCTGCCCCTGCCAGCCACGCAGGGGAAGGGGCTGTGCCCTCAGTACTTATTGATTCCAAAAATCCGGACTCCGTGGAGCTGGGGCAGCTTGGGGATGAGCACACTCATCAGGGATACGGTGTTGAGGATGAAATGGATCTGGTCATACTTGGTATAGAAGCTGGTGAGGAAGTACCTGGGTGGGAAGGTTGGGAAGAGGCGTAAGACTCTGTCTGGAGGACCCCTTCCTCCCTCACTCCTGGGTGGCGAGTGGCAGATCCCTGATAGCTAAGGAGTCATGGGAAAGACCCCCAGAACAGAAAGAGCATGGCAAGATCGCCCCGGTTAAAGAGGTCCCTCCCGACCCAACCCCCCTGCTTGACCCCAGCCCTGTGGGCTTACATCCCTGGCAGGCAGGAAGGCCCATTTGGCGAAAGACAAGGCCAGGGAGGTGCAAGGCCTGAGCCCAGCAGAGGACCCAGGGATACTCCAACTTCCCCTCCTCTGCTCATTCCCGTGCCAAAAGCCAGATCCCGGGGCATGTTTAAGCCTGGCAGGACCCACGGTTCCCCAGGCCTCGGCCCGCCTACTGGCGTCCTTCTCTACTCAAGGCACTCACAGCACGATGGGGGTGATGGTTAAGAACTTCCGAGACGCGGTGAACTGGACCCCATAGTCCATCTGCTCCCAGTGGGTGAGCAACCTCGCCTTGCCCTGGTCCGGAGTCTCGAAGGGTGTCCCCTTCACCGTGTGCAGGAAGATGTACATGCCCTGGAGGGAAGGGCCTTCGTTAGAGGACACAAAAAGCAAAAGGCCCTCCGGCTCAGCTCCTGCACCCCAGTCAAAGAAGTGGGCTCTGGGCCATGTGGAGCCGCGCTCTGAGGGGCAGAGGGCTGTGGGCAGGAGGTCGGGATGGAGTAGCTGGGAGCCTGGCAGGAGACGGAGGGGACCCACCGGGTGAGCAGGCAGTCCTGGCATGAGGAAAAGGCACAGGGAGAACTTAGCTGCAGAAATGCCCCTCTGGCCCAGTGCAAGCTTCCCCGGGACGAAGAGGTGGGACGAGCTGACGGCCCCTGCTTGCCCGCCAGACTACAGGCTGGTAAGCAGGGGCTGAGGGAGCGCACGACGGCTGGAGATCTGGACTTGGGAAGGGGGCGTTTCTGCGCCAGGCTGGGCACCTGGGTCCTGGGGACTCTCTGGAGCCCTTAGTTCAGTTTCCAGTGGCCCTCCCTCAGAGCCACAAGCCACCCCATCCTGGAGATGTGCACGAATCTGCAGATTTTCATCCTCAGAGTGCACACGGCTGGAACCCAGAAACCGGAGGGAGGCCGAGAAAAGAGCTGCTGGGTCTAGGCTCCAGGGACAGATGTTGTCAGCATGTCACCCCGACATCTGGCCCACGGCTGGGGGGCTCCTCCTCCTCCTCAGCCCCCAGGGCCCAGGCTGGAGGCAGGCAGGCCCTCACCATGTTGTGGATGAGGTTGGTGAGGGTCCAGACAACAGGGACGCTGACGAAGGGGATGCTGAGCAGCACGACATGGAGAAGCCCGATAGCCAGCACATAGGACAGCCAGATGCCACGGCTGTTCATCACCCGCGTGTTGGGGTTCACCTCGCTGTGCGCCGTGCCCACGTTCATCCTGCCGCCCCTCTCCTGCCGCTGCTCTGCGAACAAGCCGCACAGGTGAGACAGGTCACACCGCTTTCCCTGCCCCCTCACGCCGTCCACATCCCTCAGGGAGGGAGGCTCTGCTCTCCCCAAGAACTGCAGGCTTTGACTCTCAAGCAAAGAGGCCCAAGAAGGGCCCTGTGGACTTAACTCCATTCATTTCTCACTGCTTGGCTGGAGTAAGCACCAGGCTGCCCCCCGTGTCAGCCGATAGGGACAGTGCCCCGCCAGGCACGGGGACTGCCTGGGTGGATAGGTCATCAAGAGGCATCCAGCCCAGAGCAAAGAAACCACTGCCTGTTCCCCAATCTCATCTTCCAGAGCATTCCCACGAGGGCCCTCTTCCCACAAGGTCCGGGGGAGGGGAGAAGAGGCCTGGCCCCTCAAAATCACACACCATAAGCGCTCTGGCCCGTCCTGCTGAGGGCCTGATATGGGGCATCTCCTACCTCTGAGCTCCACACACATAGGGAACGAACACAAGGGGGTGGGGCCCGTGAGAACCGGCAGCAGCAGGTGCAATTTATAGGGGTCACTGCTTCTACCCTCTCCCCTAATTCTCCCTGGGAGAATCCCAACCCTGGGTTTTTCCCAACCCTGATCCAGGAGGACTGACAGAGTGGAAAGAGGGAGAGAGGGAAGAAAAGTGACAACAGACTACCTCTGCCCAGACTTGGAAGCCTTTTTCTGGGTGACACAAAACAACTCATGCAAGATGTTTTGTCCATCTGGCAGCCACTCACGCGAACTCTTGTGACGCCGCCCACTCTGCTGCCGAACCACCAGGGCCCTTTTCCCCACCAGAGGAGGGCTGAGGGTGGAGAACGTGGCCAACATCTACGGCCCTCGAGTCCCTGAAACCCACATCAACACGCCCCTCCCAAGGATGCAAAAACCACACCTGCGGCCTGTCTCCTGCCCCCACCGTCCCTGCCTGGGCCAGCCTCACCTCAGCCTTTTTTCCCAGCACCTGCACCATGCCTTGCCCTGCCCAGCTCCAGTGACAGGAGCCTGCAGCACAAGGAACCAGGAGGGCTGCTCGTGATGCCCCAGAAACAATGCAACCCCGCTGCATCCCTGGATGCACATCAGGAGGGGAATGAGCAGCCCCTTATCTAGAGCTCAGCTATCCCCAGATCCCTAAGGGGCCCAGGAACCAGCAGGTGGGAAAAGACTCACCTCCCTAGGTGAGGGAGGGTCCTGCCTGATAAAGACCTTAGGTCATCACCATGGTAACAACCCTATCTTTCCTGGGGGGGCAGAAAGGGGTCCCAGAGGGGGGTATACGGAAAGTACCCAGAAGGCCATCTCCCTCACCCTGCTGCAACAACCCCCCTCAGACTCAGCAGCTATCTATCTCTGGCTAGGATCACAGCCAAGCCTGTGTGGGAGCCAGGATTCTCAAGGATCAGTTCCTTACTTCCAGAATAATGAGAACAAGTTTCGTCTTTTCAGAGAGCTCCAAGCTAAGAGACCTCGGGGGAAATGTGACCCACGACACAGCTTCCCAACATGCAAACCATGCAAACGTGTGAGGTGGCCTAGGGTGCATCCTAGAAGTAATGCTCCTGGGGCCCATCAGCTCAGCCCATTAGGCTGGAATAATTGGGCCTAACAGAAACCCAAGGTACTAGAAAACCAGGACTAGCTTGGTTGTTTCCTTGGAGGGTTCCTCCAAGGACCTTCCCAGGGCCTTGGAGCTTCAGTTGCCCTAACACGGCTCCTGGGACGAGTACGACGTAAAAGCCTAGGGCAGTGGGGAGCCGGCTAAGAAGCAAGGCCTCTGAAGCACTTACTATGAAGGAGAGAGGTAGAGCTCCCCAAGTCTGACCAGAAACTGCTGTCCCTCCCCACTCCTTCCTAAGCTAGATGGACAAAGCTGTAGGAGGGCAGGGACCCGGAGCTGTCCCTGGCGGTCTGTCCAGCAGGACCAAGGGCTTTGCTGAATCCCAGACTACCCTACACTTCTTGCTGAGATAGGGCATCCAGTGAAGATCAACGAGTCTAGGAGGGGCCTAGACTTCAGATCTAACGGGTACCCTCGGAAGTGTCTTCCTGAAGACCCAACAATAGCTGCCCTGACAGCAGAAATCCCAGAAGACCCCCCAAAAGACAGAAGAAATCAAGAAACTAAGGAAACAACTGGCAGCCAGAAGGCACTCCTAAGAGCTTTGTGTGACTAAGGGTACATATCACTTCCATTAGTAAAAACAAAACAAAACAAAACAAAACAAAACAATGGCCCCTCACCCAGAGGGGAGAAATAGGGAGAAGAACCTGGCAGAGGCAGAGGAAGTTAGTTCTGTGGCCCTAGCTGGCAGGTGGCTGCCGTGGCGGTGCCTGAAGTGGTTTCATAACCTGTCTCAAACCAAAGCCTGCAGCAACTCCGTTCTGTTAACTACTTTCTTGCTGGTAGCTCTTTTCTACTCCTTCCCTGCCTTTCCCCCTGGCTCCGCACACAAACATCCCGGCTCTGCCTGTCAGTGTGGCACCAAAGCCCTGGCCACAGTGCGCCCCACATAGCTGCCGGGTGAGAGCTTCCCATTCTTTCCTCCAACTAAGGGCAGCCCTTTAAGCAGCAAGCCTGTCGCCTTCTAGATGAGGAGCACAAACATCCAAGCCCTACGGGGAGACCCTGGCAGCACTCCGCAATGCCATTCTCAGTCTGCCCACCGCCCAACCCGCAGGGTCACAGTCGCTCACCTCTCAGCTCTGGCCCTGCCTCCAAGACTCGCGAGGGCGGTGGGAATGGAAAGACGGCGAGTACCGGGGCGAACCCCCACTAGCTGGGAAGAGGGTGAAACGAGGAGGTGGAGTCTATGCTATTGTTGGGATTTCGGAGCGGGACCTCAAGCCAAAGAGGGGCCGGCCTCACACTCCGCTCCCCAGCCTGGGACCTCGCACTCGGAGCCCGGCCCGGCCCGGTCCGAAGCCCCACCCCCACCTCCACGCGTTCACCCAGCTTCGGAGGCGGCCAAACCTTTATCCCCGAAGCCCAGCCTCTCCCCGCCCCCTCCCCCAGCCCGAGCACTCCTCCCGATACCCCAGACTCGGTCTCGCGCCCCCACTTTCCCCTTTGGGCATCCCTTTGGCCGATGCACCCCCCCGGCTGATGCACCCCCTCCCACCTCCGCTCACCCTGCCAGGGTCCCCTCTAGCCCGGGGCGCTTCCCCAGCAGCCCCCGCCCTCTTTCCCGGCCAGCCTCTAGCCCCAAGAGGAGGCTCCCAGTTCGGCCACCCTGAAGCCGCTCACCCGGACTCACCGTATAGGGCGGGCGGTCTAGGGCCCAGGAGGGGTGCCCGGGGCCGGGGCCGGTGCTGCTCCAGCAGCTGTAACAACCCGCGGCAGCAGCCACCCCGCTGGCAGCTTCGACCGAATCAGCACCCCGCGCCGGCCCCGCGACGTCACCGCCCAGCGCCGGCCCGCCGGGTTCCTCCTGGGAGTTGTAGTTTCTCCCTTTGCCAGCGTGTGGGTCCGCCCGGTGCCTCCTGGGAGTTGTAGTTTTCTCCTGCTGCAGTCTTGTCCTGGCTGGGGCCGCAAAGCCAAACGTTTCAGTAACACGCGAAACTAATATCAAATGGTATTGCTTTGGCGGGTAGCAATTCCTGTTTTTGCGTCCGCGCGCTTCAAGCGCGGTTTACTCTCGCCTGGTTTTGAGATCAGGAAATTCAGAGTTTTAAGTGACTTGCCATAGGCCCTTGCCGGGTCCCAGCATGGACGAGAACCCAGAGATTCTGACCCCACATCAGAGTTTTTTCACTACGCCTCGCTGGCTCTGCCCTGGCCATATATTGGCTCCACGAGAAACAGGCTAGCTGGGTCCGTTGCCCTTCCAGGCCCTCCTGGAAGCTGTCTTCTCACGACGTGGGTTAGGAGCAGAGCTTGGAGGGCCAAGAATGCAGCCTATAGACAGCATTTGTCCCAAGCCGGGCTGCCCTTCAGTTAACTTGAGCCAGGCTGCCAGCCCACATCCTTGGCCTCCCCACTTTAGGCATCAGAAGAGGCCACATGTCTTGGGAAGACTCCATGATAAATAGTTAGGAGCCTGAGTTCCAGTCACAGGTCCGCTTGTGTGGCTTGGGGTGGGAGGCTCCACCTCTCTGGGCCACAATTTTCTCCGCGGCACACCCCAAAGGCAAGGGCACAGATTTTATTGCCAGCCTAGACTAACATAGGCTCTCCTCTACCAGCAGTGTGACCCTGAGCAAATACCTTGTCTTAACCTCCAATGCCACACTGTGAACCCCTACCTCCGAGGTTGTGCGAATTCAGAAGAATGTAGGTAAATCAGCTGTTGCATTGTAGGAAGCTATTCCATAGGAGGTGGAACTAAATGGCTTTGAGGTCTCCTGGGTCAGTCCTACTCTCCGTGTCCCCAAAAAGGCCTTGTTTGAGTCATTTTCACTGCCCCCACCCAGCTTCTAAGTCCACTCTGAACAGCAGGGCTGGAAGAGCAGGATCAGATGACGTCATGACATGCCAACCTGGCCGGCAGTAAACACACTCTGAATGAATGCCGTAAACACACCCTGAATGAATGCGAGTTGCCAGAAAGGAGAATGCTGGCCCAGGGAAACTGGGAAGCACTTCCCTGAGACCTCACCTGCCCTTCCCTAGGCGACAGCCAGGAAGCAGTCATCACAAAGCTGGAGGGGGCCCCCAGAGGCACCTAGTGGAATTAAGTGGATACCTGAACCACTCAGAGAAGAACAGGAAGCTACTCAAATATTTCCAAGGTCAATGGCTGAAGGGGGCTCATCCCAAGACTTAAATAATCACCCCAGAGTCTGAAAAAGTTCTACCTTATACAAAAGTCTCTCCTGCTTCGTGGGAGCCCCTTTTTTGTAGTCAGCCTTCCAAAGACATAAGCAAACAACTGAGTATTGGCCTTTCTACAGAAACCTCCCAGCACCGAGGCAAAAAAGATCTTATTTTTTCCAAAGTGAGCCTCCTTGATTCCTTTGACTCTTCTCTGGAATTCTTCCATTGGCCCTCAAGTTGATTGAGCTCTCTCGATCTTTGCCACTGGATCCACTGGTCTCGAATAAAGGCCTGACTAATGCATAGTCTAACGGAAAGATTACCCGGCATGCCATGCCCTATTAATAACTCCTGTTATCAAGTTTTTTTTTTCCCACAATGGGAATGAATAGAGTTCTGACTCACTCTAGGTCTGTGGTAAATGGTAGATCACTTTCTGCTTAATTTAGCCTGAGTCCCTGTCATCATCTTACTCCTTCTCTAGCTCTCTGCCCTCATAATTACCCTGTCTTTACCAAACATCCTTCAGCCATGAATAGGCCCAAGTACTGTTCGGAATGAGTGACAGCACTCTTATGTGGTGCTGGGGAATGCACAACCCCGTGGACAAACAATTGGTAATATGTGCCAAGAGGCTGAAAAATCACTCAGGCTTTAGAGCCATGATTACATTTCTCGTAGCACATTCTAAGGAGGTACACCCTATGTACTATGTGGGAGAATGTTCATTCCTGCGTTGTTGTTTTTTATAGTAGTGGAAAACAGAAAGCAACCTAAATGCCCAAGAAAAATATTATGGAGGAGCACCTGGGTGGCTCAGTCAGTTAAGGGTCAATAAATCAGTAAAATCTTTTTTAAAAAAAGAAAAATATTATAGTATATCTATTGGATGGCATACCTTGATTACGGCACAGTTAGTGGTTCTGAAAAACCATCGGGCAGTTTGGGAAAATGTTTACTAGGTTATATGAAAAGATCAGGGGGAAAAACAGCATGCGTATTCCCCAATGCAGTCAGCAAAATCTAGGAAAAGGGAAACTAGAGCAAACATCCAATCCCTTAGGAAATAAGTTAGAAGGGAAAAAGGAGAGGGAAAGACTTACAGATTAAAACAAATTAAGCAATATATCGACCAAAGGCCATATTTGGATCCTGATTCAAGCAAACTAACTTAAAAAGAAAAAGATTTTATTAAGTTATCAGGGAAATTTGAATATGGACTATTCGAATCAATGATATTAAGGCATAATAATTTTTAAGACATGGTATGGCCTTGTGATTTTTTTTATATAAAAAGTCTTCTTTTTCTTTTGGAGATATGTACTGAAATATATGTGATGGAAATGACGTGATGACTGGATTTGCTTCAAAATAATCTGGGCTTGGGGCACCTGGGTGGCTCAGTGGGTTAAAGCCCCTGCCTTCGGCTCAGGTCATGATCTCAGGGTACTGGGATCGAGCCCCACATCGGACTCTCTGCTCAGCGGGGAGCCTGCTTCCCCCTCTCTCTGCCTGCCTCTCTGCCTACTTATGATCTCTCTCTCTGTCAAATAAATAAAAATCTTTAAAAAATAAAAATAAAAAAATAATAATCTGGGCTTAGGGACTTCAGGGAATAAGCTGGGCCATGAGGTGATAATTATTGGCACTGAGAGATGGGGACATGAGATTCCTTATGTTATTTTTTTCTACCCTTTTATGTTTGAAACTGTCTGTAATAAAAGCTTTTATAAACATGCATATGCAGTAACAGTGATAAGAAAAATCCTGACACCACCTGCCCAGTGTTGAACAGCCAGCTCCTGTACTCATCAGCTGTGTGACCTTAGGCAAGTCATTGAACCTCTCTGTTTCAGTTACCATGTTTCTAAATGGAGATGGGGATGATCATGACCACGCCCACCTCCTGTCACTGTGAAGATTAAATGGCTCTGTCAATGTGAAACCCTTAGATCAATTCCTAGCACCTAGTAAGTGCTCTGTGTTACCTTTTATTCATCCAGGCTACATCTGAATGATGTTTGAGCATCTACTTTAGCAGGCTGTGGAAATTCAACAAAATAAAAACAGACCTTGTTTTTAGGATGGAGGGGTTGGTGGCGATCTTCCTCATGCTCTAGTTTCAAACTTTGTGTAATGTGATATTATGCGTTTTCAATTTTTTATGAAATGTGTTTTGAAAACAGAGGGAGCCACTCTCACAGGCTCTCCTGCCCTCTGGGAGCTCCTTAGTCTGCTGAGATAGACACATTCCCCAGTCTTGGCGTTTCCATCTGGCAGGGTGGTGAGGCCTCTGTTTGCTGCAGATACAACCGTGTGGGCTGAGATAGCAAACATGGGCGGGGTCATAAACTGGGAACACATTCCCGAGATGATGGCAGTGGTGGGAAGTGAGGAGGTGGGGTGTCGAGAAACAGAGCCCCTTTCCCGGACCGCTGCAGGTGGGGGCCATTGGTGGAGGGAGCAGGGTCCCTCTCCGCTCCTACTACCTCCAACTGCCCTCAATTTATTCTTTGCCCCCCTGCTCTCCCTACCTCACCTCCCTCCTTCCTGAAGGAAGGGAGCACCCAGAGCAAGTGCAAAGAAGAAAAGAGCTGTTTATTTCATTGGCAGTAGAGTTGGGGTTTGGGTGGGGGGCACCCCAGGCCTGGGGTGGCAGCGCTGGGGAGGGGGGCGGGGACGCTGAGCAGACAAAGAGGCACTGAGTGAGAGCTACTGAGCTGGTGAGAAGCAGGGAGCGTTGCCAGGGGCCCTCTCTCTGCCCCTCACCCAACCCTGTGGTTGGCTATTTGGGGCTGCAGAGGGAAAGGGTTCAGCGGCCAGGGGCCCAGAGCCAAGGCCTGGGAACCAGAACCCCCTTCTGGGAACCAAGGGCAGGGCTGTTCTTTAGACATCCCTCAATCTGCATATTCTTTGATAGGGACCATTGCCATTTTTCTCCCGGGGTGGGGGAGGAAGGGGGAAGCAGGCTAGAAAACTGCGAATATTACAGATCAAAAGGGTATGAAAACAGTGGCTTTAAGAAAAAGTCCTCTGGCAACCGTCCAACGGTATTACTATCCCTAGTAGGCCCCACCTCTCTAGAAATCCTGGGGTGGCCACTGCCCCAGATCACCTTCCTCCCCTGTCTAATGCCCACTCCTCCACTGCTAATAACAACAGCTGACTTATGCAGTTTGCTGTGTTCCAAGTATTGGGCAAAGGACTTCACATGTATAAGCTCTTTTTTTTTTTTTTTTTTTTTTTAGCAGGCTCCCTTGCTGAGCAGAAAGCCTGATGCGGGGCTCGATCGCAGGCCCTGGGATCATGACCTGAGCTGAAGGCAGAGGCTTTAACCCACTGAGCCACCCAGGTGCCCCTGTATAAGCTCTTTTAATCTTTAAAACGGCCCTGTGCAGTAGGTACTTTTATTATCCTGACGTTAGAATGGAAAATTGCAGTACAGAGAGTTTAAATATCTCGCCCAAGGTCACACAGCTAAGGAAGTGGCATTTCTCCCCCAAATCCTTTCCTGGCCACCCCCTGTCCAGTATGTCCCTCACGTTTCCATAGGTGCCTTGTAAAGACTTCTGTCTGCACTGAGGGCACTATTTTTAAGTTATCTGCTACATACCCAGTTCCCCTGCTAGGCTGCTTGCTGTGCCTCACTCACGCATTTCCTTCACACGGTGGATTCCCAATGAATGGTAGCGGAAGGACAGAACCGACCTGCACATCCCAGATACACCCTCTCTGAGCTCCTAATCATTCTCAAAACACACCTTGCTCTTTCTGGCTCTTACCTTAGCCTACAGTGCTTTTTCCCCCTAGCCTTTTCCATTTGGTAAACTCCTATTCATCCTGCAAGGCCTCACCTGTGACCTGCTCTGTGAAGCCTTCCCCAGCCGCCCAGGCAGGGTCTACTGCGTGAACCTCTGGGTTCCTCTGCCCGCTGCAAACACCCCGGCTAGAGCCCACACCTCGGCTATCAGGTGCCCAAGCCTGGCTTCCTCTATTGTCTGGGGGACATTTTACCTCTGTCTGCATTCCCAATGTCTAAGAGGCCCAGGAGGTGTGCGTTGAACAAACCGGAGATGGATGGGTCTACGTCCCTTTGCCATTTCTCACGAGGAACTTTCCAGCAAAGCCCTTTGCTGCTCCCCCAGCCTAAACTGCCCAGTAAACTGGCATTAGATGAGTCCCTGGCTGACATAAAGGGTAAAGTAGCTAGCCCTCCTCCTTTCCTTTCAATTATCACTCTCTATCCAGGCTGGATGTGGGCGCTTTCCACATCAGGGAGGTAGGGACCTGGAAGCCGACTTTCTCTCCTCCAAGGTCACATCTTAGAGGTATGGAGTTACTGCCCTTGGAGGAGGAGCTGGGACTCAGCCCAACCAGGGTGGGCGTCTCTCCTGGGCCCTGCACTTGGGAGGCAAGCCTGCCATGCCTCAATTTCTTCCCACCCCCGCTATCACAGACACACTGAACATCAGGCTGGAAGGGATCTCAGAGAACATGAGGTCCAGAGAACCAAAGGCCCAAGGGGATTGGAGAGGGAGGCGCCCAGTGGCAAAAATGGTCTTGGGCCCAGCCCAAGGGTTTTCCCATGCACCCCATAAGCCGTGGCGAAGAACGGAACACTCCCGTTACAGCTCCTTGGGTCCTGTGCCATAGCTTCCGTTCTGGCCTTGACCACGTCCCACCCGGACTGTCCCAGTAACTGGTCTTTCTTCCACCAATACACCCTCCACACAACCAGAAAGTGATCGAAACATCAAAGCTAATCTTAAAACCCTTCATCTACCAGCCACTAAATCAAGTCCCAATTCTTACACGGTATGAAAGGATCTGGTCCCTTTCCACTTCAACCACAGCCTTTGCCACCACCCCTCCATTCTAAAGTCCAGAAGAACCAAACCTTCTCAGGCTCCCCTCCTCTTGCTCATACTCTGCTTCTGCACCTGATGCACTCGGGCTTGAAGACCCAGCACAGATGTCGCTCCTTAGGAAAGCCTTCCCTGATATCCTCGGGCAGTGAGTGTAACAGGTAGGATGCTCCCAGCTGAAAGCAACGGAAAACCTAAACAAAGGAGTGATTCTGAGAGGAGATTCTGCCAGGAGAGTCACCCAAGGAGCTTTTAAAAGTCCCCACTCACTGGACATGGGCCAGACCAAGGTTAATCAGAATCCCGGTGGTGGGCGCAGGCCCCGGTGTTTTCAAAACCTCCCCTCTTCTAACGTGAAGCTAAGTTGAAAATCGCTGAAGCAGGGGTTTATTTTTCTCACATAATGAAAGAAGCAGGTGGTTGCTAGTGTTGGTTGAGTGGCTCAATGATACTCTTGACCTTTCCTTCCTGCTTTGTTGCCTCACGGTCACAGGATAGCTATGGTTGACCCTTCATGTTCAAAGCAGGGAGAAAGCCATAGGGAGAAGCAGGGGGCTTAGCCCATCCTCCTTTATAAACGAATCAAAGACTGTCCCAGAAACCCCTTCAGCAGACTTCCCCTTAGGTGTCCTTCAACTGGGCCACCCCCGGCCACAAAGGAGACTGGTAAATTGGGCAACAGGATTCCTGACAGACTGAGAGGACTGATTGGGCTCTATCAGGAGGGATCGAGTACATTGTTCCTCCCAAATAAAGGAAGGAAATAAGGAACAGATATTGAAGGCGGGCAGAATACACCACCCCAAAATATGCCACTCTGGCGTTAGGATTATTTTGAGCTTGGTTCACATAAAAAAAAAAAAAAAAAAAAAAAAACAGATCCAAGAAGGGTATTCTAGTCTCCTGCCCTCCGTTTTTCCCCCCCTGAAAATAGGAGACAACACTCCCATGGGAAAGATGTCGTCCCAGTACGGGGAGAAAAGGAACATTCGATGGGGAGTCAAAGCTGAGAGACTTCTGTACCAACAGACTTTGTTAAAAATAATTTTTATCTTTCTCTAGCCTTTCCATATATTGCTTCTCTTTTTTCAACATAAAGAGAGCATAAAAGTATTCGCAACGTGCCACTTTTTTGGGTCTTCATCTCCTTACGTGTCTCCTGGGTCACGTAAGGCTTGCATAAATACGTGTGTGCTTTTCTCTCGTAGATCTGTGTTACGAGTTCAGTTCTCGGGCCCTGCCGAAAAGGCCCTAAGAGGGACGAGAGAAAATGTCACCACCGCGGCAACACGGAGTTGACCGCCAGCAGATCCTGCCACAGGATCGGACACACGTCAGACATCGTGTGAACGTCTGTGGCGACGCGTATCAACATGTCCACGTCTTCCTTCTAGACCGGCCGTTCACGGCTCGGGCTGCCACGTGAGAACTGCCCCACGGAGCTTTTGGAAAATACCAGTGCCTCGACCCCAGCCCCATAGAGTTGTATTTATTTGATCCACGTGAAGAACAGGGTCTGTGTCCCCTTCAATGAGCACAGTTCTTGGAACACGAGGCCCGCAGGAAATCCTCGTGTGGAGGAAGGAATGGCAGAGAATTGCTGCCCCAACCTCGTGGACCCCCAGCCCGCACTGAGCACCGCCCCCCCCCCCGGGGGTGCCCCCTTCCTCTCCTTCCTTCTCTGCTGAGCACGGCCCTGGGCCACCCTCCATTAGCCACATGTATGCTCCGGGAGACCCTCCTGTCTACGCACACGGCCTGCTTCTCCTGCGGCTGCCATGCCGGGCGCCCCGGGCCTGCTCTCCCCTGGTAGCTGCCCTCGTCCGAGAAGGACATGACTCTGTCAACAGCCGGGCTCACTTCTGGTGCCTTATTTAGCTAAACTCCCGCCCGGCGGGAGAGAAGAGCAGTGTGAGGGGTAGGCTTCCAAGTGTTTGCTCTTCCACGTTCAGCCATGATCCCAAAATGGACGCCCAAGTGTTCGGCGGCCGAGGGCCTGGCGAGCAGCTTAACGAGCAACCCCCAGACAAAATTTTCGCCGCTCCTGCCCGTGTGTAGAGAATGTGTCTTATCTGATTTCTTGGACAAATGTGAGTCTGAGAAATGCCTCTGCTGATGTCATAAGCATGAGTCAGTGGTGAGTGTCTCCAGAGATGGTATCATCCGATAGCAGATTCGGGCCTCATCGCACTTCTGAAACTGCTTGAGCAAAGGTCACCTCCAGGGCCAGCTTCCCTGCAGTCCCACAGAGCCCTGGGCCCCGCGCTCAGGAGGGTCCTCCCGCCCTTGCCGTCTCGAAATTCTTAACAGCTTTTGAACAAGGTGCCCTATGTTTTCATCCTGCACCAGGCCCTGAAATTATGTGTCGGCTTCTGGTCACTCAGCGCCGCTTACAAAATCCAGGGAGGTTTTCCCTCTTAGAAGGGTCTCCCAACATGCAACCTCAGCCTCCTTTTTGCAAGGAAGGAGGTGTCCTGTGACACCCCACTCCCCCATTCTCTCGCAGCTTCAGGAGACGGCGCTGTAACCGGGTTGCTTGGGCTGCAAATGATGGTTGAGATCGAGAGACCCTGGGGAACGAGCCCTCCCTGGCTCCCAGATGTGAGGGAGACTTGAAAGGACCAACTCGGGAGCACAGGGCTCCAGCAAACAAAGACAACTGGAGTCAGCTCCAACCCCAAACAGAAAATCAACGGGAGCACTTGAGGGGACCCTATCAGACTTCAGACACCTTGAAGAACCCCTTCCGAGTCCTGGAGGGGCCATCCACCAACGGTGCCGAGGACAAACGAAAACTGAGCCACAGTGCCCTCTACCAGGCAAGAGCGTTGGGAGGAGCCGGGAGATGAGGTCCTCCAGAGAAAGACAAGTTTTCCGAGGAAAAGGCTGAGGGAAGTTCATTTACCGCAGAAAAAGGTGGCCCAGGGCACAGTAGGACAGAAAAGGAGAGTGGGGGAGGGATGGAACTGGGGGAGACGGCTGCTGGAGGCAGTGGATGTGAGATGAGCTCACACCAATTGTGCCACCCCCACCCCAGGCCTGCCCAGCCGAAATCCTTCTGCGGGACCAGGCTCTGGGCAAGGGGCAGAGGTTCTAAAAGGCAGAGTCTCAGCCCTGGCTCAGTGCAGAGGGACAGAAGATGGCGATGTCAAGGCCTTGAGAGGGGAGCCTGAGGCAGAGAAAGGAATTGTGCCGGTGGCAGGGTCATCAGGGTCCAGGATCTGCCCCGTCTTGGCATCTCCTGGCCAGGCCATGGCTCGGGTATCTGACACCTGGGGCCCAGAGTCACATGCCAGGAAACCGAACACTCTTGGGCCCCAGCCCCCGATTTCCAGCGGCTACAGGCACACAGGGTTTTTGAAGGAGGAAACAGGTCCCCGGAGTGAGGCAGCGGGGAGACAGACTACTTCCGGGGAGAGGACACTCGGGAGAAGGCTCTCCCACCAACAGGGGTGAGAGGTTGAGAGGAGGGGGGAGGGGAGGGAAGAAGAGCGGGGTGGAGAGGACAAAGCTGCGGCAGGCAGAGGGTGGGTGCTCCAGGAAAAGGGGGAGATGGGCATAGAAAGCAGGCCTCAGTCACCTAGCCTAGCTGTATGCCCTGAAGTCCGATCGCTGGTCTGTCTTCCTTGTCTCCTTCATATGAGTGCCAGCCTGGCCCTCTGGTCCCTACGGGCCCACCTGGCAGCCACCCAGGTAGGTTGGTAGAGAAAGACTTTATTCCAACAAGAGAAATTAATACCTGGGTGGAAGCAGAGACGTGGAAGCCCCCAGACCCAGAGTGATCAACAGAGTCTTGGACCAAGAGACTTCATAGATTAACCTTCCAGAAACAAAGAAATGCTAAGAGAATTTCCGGTCCAGGGGACCTCTTACCCAAAGGGCTTGAAAAAGGAGCCTTAAACCCCAAAAGAGAAGCAAAAGTCACCCAGACCTGAGTGAACCCCCAAAGGAAGGCACCCAGAGCCCTCAGGGGATCTCCAGAAGACAGAGCTGGCAGTGGGGAATGGAATTCCCTTGACTCATTCTTCCTTTATGGGGCTTCTCTTCCCCAGCTCCTACTCCACTCCAGGACTATGCCAGTCCTTAGCCATGCTCTCACCCGCCGGTCACCTGTTGTCTCTCCTGCTGGTGATGGGCCCGGGTGGCACGCAGCCCAGTCCCTGGGCACCTCCTCAGGGCTGTTACGTGGCCGAAGAAGCCGGTGAGCGGACATTCCGTTGCAGCCAGGCGGGCCTGAGCACGGTGCCCCCCGGTATCCCCAACGACACGCGCAAGCTCTACCTGGATGCCAATCTGCTGGCCTCGGTGCCAGCGGGAGCCTTCCAGCACTTGCCTGTCCTGGAGGAGCTGGATCTGTCCCATAACGTCCTTGCCCACCTCTCGGGGGCCGCGTTCCAGGGCCTGGCGGGCACGCTGCGCCACCTTGACCTCTCGGCCAACCGGCTGGCCTCGGTGCCCGTAGAGGCCTTCGCGGGCCTGCAGATCCAAGTGAATCTGTCCGCCAACCCCTGGCGCTGTGACTGTGCCCTCCAGGAGGTGCTCAGGCAGGTGAGGCTGGCACCGGGCACTGGAACAGGCATCGTGTGTGGCCCCGGAGCCCGCCCGGACCTCGTGGGGCAGGAGTTCCCGCCGCTGGCGGCGCAGGAAGAGCTGTGTGGGACGGGGCGGGGCGGGGCCCAGCGCAGCACCGATGTGGCCCTGCTGGTCACCATGGGGGCCTGGCTGGCGCTCGTGGGGGCTTATCTGGCCCACTACGTGTGGCAGAACCGGGAGGAGACCCGACGTCCCCTCAAGCGGGCCCCGCGGCTGCCCGTGCGCTCCGAGGACTCCTCCACGCTCAGCACGGCGGTCTGAGGGGCGGGGCCGCCCCTGTGCCCACCTGGCCTACCGTCCTCCCCCTCTGCCCACCTGGCCTACCGTCCTCCCCCTCTGCCCACCTGGCCTACCGTCCTCCCCCTCTGCCCTCTCTTTCCCTCGGACCCTCTCCGCCTCCTCCGCAGCCCCATCCCATCCCCCAAGTCCCACCCCCTTCCTCCTCTGTCTCCCCTCAAAATCCAATCTCTCCTCAATCTGCACCCTCTGTGGTGCCTGGAGCCTTTGGGGCCTACCCTGTGCCTGAATTGTGGTAGAGGCCGAGACCCAAAGCTCCCAGGTCCTCAGTGGTGGGGCGCAGAGGACGCTACCCTTTTCTGTCCCTCTGCTCTGAGGGACAGAGAGTGACGGTGCCCACTCAGAGTCCGGGGCAGGCGGCTGTGGGAACACCGAGGAGGAAGTGATCGCCAAGCTTCACCGTGTGGATGTTTGAACTGACTCTTCAAGAATGAGAAGGGCTTTGGGCAGACGGAGGACGCCGGCTACCAGGTGGTGGACAAAGGCAAAGAGGGTGCAAACAACTTGGAAAGCATGGGCAGCAGTGCGCCATCTTGGGGCCGGGTGGTGGTGCTTGCTGGAGTGGAGGGTGCAGAAAGAGGCAAGGGGAGGCTGGGCCCTGTGGGCTCCTGCTCTCCTCTCTCCACCTTTCCTGAGAAGCTCCCCCCTCACTTCCTGCCTCTCTCTTGGCCCCAGGCTCCTCTCCCTCTGCCCTTTGTCGGGGACCCCCCCTGGCTTAGGGGACCCTGCTTCCTTTTCCAGAGATGCTCCATCTCTCTGCTTTCTCCTTTATACACTGATGGGCTTTCTGAACCCTTTCCCTTGGGAGAAGAGTGGTCTCCTCTATGTCTGAGCTGCAGACCGGTCACTGGAAGCTGGAGGGGGATGGGGACTAGGCGGTCTCCTGCCCCTGGAATATCACTGCACAACTCAGTAAAGTCACTTTTATGAAGGCCCCTGATCTCTTCCTTATTGTTCATCTCCTTGAATGCATGTGGCCTGACACTGAGGAGTGGGAGGGTGCTGAGCTCTTACCTGGTGGTGGGCACGCCCACTGGGCTGGAGGCCATCTCCCCTCCCACCCCCCAGCTCCTGACACCTGAGTCTATCTGCTAGGGATGCCAGGGCCTATGAATTAATGATGATGGAACCAGAATGGAGGATGGGAGGAGGTTGGAGGGAAGACAAAGAGGGAGGAGGGAAGGAGGGCAATGTCCAGGCATCAGTCACCAGCTGGCAGCCTCCAGCCTGTTGGACAGGGCATAGGAAGCACAGGGAGAGGGAGCTGGTCCCCTCTTAGCAATCCACTCTCAGTGGGAGTCTGAGCAGGGGGCACAGAGAAACTAGATGTCCTCAAGTTCTCTTGGAGGCAGAACTTCAAAGGCTCCATCCTTTACTGGGTGTTAAAGGCACCCAGTGCCTTTTACAAGGATCTAGGGGCTCTGTCCCATCAGAAGGGGCCTGGCAATCATAGCTGACAAGGAAAGCTTCTCTTTCATCAACCACGAAGTGGGCAGGAGCTCCAGCACCTGTTCCAGCTGCGTCTCCAGGGGCTCAGGAAGAGCTGGGGTTCTTGTGGGGGAGTCAGCTGACAAAAGAGGCATCTCTGGATTTGGGCTGGAACTGGCCACGGACTCCTTGCCCAGACCAGCCTTGTGGGTAGAGGGATTGGCAGTAGAGGGCTGGGGGCAGTGAGGGCTGACCCCTTGAAGTTCGACCCACTTCTTTAGGTCTTCAGCACAACTTCAAGTTGAGCAAGTGTCATAAAACCCTGAACAGGTGTTACAAGACTTGCCTACTCAGCCAGGAGTTTGGAGGTCTCTGGGCTCCAAGGCTGATTTGGGAATTTGGGAAGAAACCTCAAAGTATTTTAGGGAATAAGAGAGGATTCTAGGGGTGGGGGGACACGCCTGGGTGGCTCAGTCGGTTAAGCGTCTGCCTTCGGCTCAGGTTATGATCCCGGGGTCCCGGGATTGAGTCCCACATAGGGCTCCCTGCTAAGCGGGGAGCCTGCTTCTCCCTCTCCCTCTGCCTCTTCCCTCTGCACGTTCTCTCTCTCTCTCTCTCTCTCTCAAATAAATAAATAAATCTTAAAAGAAAAGAAAAAAAAAAGAAAGGATTCTGGGGGTTTTATTTTGTTCAGAAAGGAGAATTTAGAGAAGTATAGCTCACAATCTCCAATCCGCACCCTAAAACTTCCAACCTCCCGTAGGAAATATAAACTGTGGTGCCGCTGGGGACATGTTCTTCCTGCCCCTCCACCTGACAGTCACGCTTCCATTGCTCCCTAGTCAGTTTTTACTCGGAGAAGATCTGGCCGTATGTCTGTGCCAGCTGCTTCCCATTCTTGCCAGGATCAGTACCTTACACCCTTCTGAACTCCACTAGCCTATTCCCTTTCTGTCCTCTTTGGCCCCTTCCTAAGGAGAAAATCAACAACAGTAAAAGGAAAATGGATAAGGAAATAACAGCGTGTCCCAATGTCTGCGTCTGCAGTGCACTCTACGGGTCAGAGAGACAGTCAGGTTCCCAGAGAACAGGTGGCTTCCTCCCCTAGATCAGCTCCCTTCCCTGGTCCCCATTTTCTAGCAACCACACACAAATCACAAGCTGGGCGCCCACATAAGAGGTGATTATCGCATTACCTCCCTGGAGTGACCACCAGAGGGAGATAGAGAGCAGAGCCTGCTGCCTACAACAGCACCACGCCCTCCCCAGCCTCCTGTTTTCAATAAGTCACTTTTAAGGAACCCAAAGACTTCTGACGAATTAGTCTAAATTAAATTTCTTCCAGCACAATTTAAATTATATCCCAGATTCCCCTGATTGTAAACCAAGACTCCTCGGAGAAGGAGGCTCTGGACTCTAACGGGATTCTCTGGCCTATCCTTAAGACTACGAGGAAGGGGGACGGGAGAAGTAACAAAAAGACGGGGCATCCTGGATGGGTGGGAGGAGCAGCACAGGGACAAGGCTGACACGGATATTTCTTTTTAAAGATTTTATTTATTTATTTGACATAGAGGGAGAGCACAAGCAGGCGGAGCAGCAGGCAGAGAGGGAGGGAGAAGCAGGCTCCCCGCTGAGCAGAGAGCCCAATTCCGGACTTGATCCCAGGACTCTGGGACCATGATCTGAGCCAAAGGCAGTCGCTTAACCAGCTGAGCCACCCAGGTGCCCTGACATGGATATTTCTATTCCAAAAGTACAAGATCTTCAATTTAGGGGACCCCACAAGCCCTTATTTCTTCCTTGCCTTGAACCCTCTGAGCCGCCTTCTTGGAATGTCATTAGGCCATTTGGGGGATGGTGCAATGGGACAGAGATGGGATGGGGTGGCATAAGGAGAACGAGGACAGGCCTGGTAGAGTCCAGAGTGAGTGAAGGAGGGTGAGAGAAATGAAAGGAGCAAAACTTCCGGGTCAGAGGCGAGAAAGCGGGCTACATGGACTTTTGAGGTCCTCAAAGAAAGCAGATACACATGTGGCTTCTCCAAATCCCCAGTCTCCAGGTCTTTGGAGGATGACCTGGGCTGGAAACGTGGGCCTGCAGCCAGTGGAAAGAGGGTAGACATTAGCGGGAAACTCCCAAAAGTCTCCCTGGGGCAATGGTGGGCCAGTGGGAGGGTGGGGAGAGGGGCCCCCTGTCTCTGGAACTGATTAAAGGATGAGAGACTGCACAGCCCAGGACGACATGCTCCATGACAGTGGCATCCCATCAAAGCACTGAGTAAGAGATACAGAAAGGAAGAGACAGGTAGAGATGGAACGAATATAGCACATACACCTATTTCTGCGTACATGCGCCCATGTGACAGGGACCGAATGACTAATGACAGCCTTCCCACACATCCAAGCCCTTGGCTGGAGCTATTGAAGGAGGAAGTACTAGATAGTCACACAAGAAAGGCCTGGGGGATAGGAAGGAAGCCGAGTCAAAATCAGGGGCAGGGAGCAGAGACCCAGGAGGTTTTGTTTTATGACACAGAGAAGAGATATTTGAGAGCATCCGTCATATTGAATGACATTTTGGAGACAGAGGTATAATTCTATTTTTAAGGAGTTTTGCCGAGCATGGGGTGGTCTGATCTTGGCTGGCACCACCAGCCCCTCAAGAAAACCTCCAGTAAAGATCTAACTTCTCTTCATCTTATGGTTTTCTTTTTCAGAAACAGAGAAAGAAGGGCGTCTGGGTGGCTAAGTCGGATGAACGTCTGCCTTCGGCTCAGGTCCTGATCCCAGGTTCCTGGGACTGAGCCCCGTGTTGGGCTCCCTGCTCAGCCAGAATTCTGCTTCTCCCTCTCCCTCTGCCTCTCCCCCGGCTTGTGCTCTCTCTTGCTCACTCTGTCTCAAATAAATAAAATCTTTTTTAAAATAGAAAAAGAGAGAACAGAGAGGAGGCTAGGGGGATCCTAAGCAGCCTCCACGCCCAGCTCGGAGCCCAATGCTGGGCTCCATCTCACCACCCCGAGATCATGACCTGAGTCGAAATCAAGAGCTGGACGCTTAACCAACTGGGCGACCCAGGTGCCCCTCTTCACAGTTTTCAAGTCTGCGGTTCCTTTTTGATGAGTGGTAGTGAGGAGAGCCTCAGAATTAGAGCATGAAGACGGACTCAGTTGTCTGATACATTGGGAGGTTGTTGATGCACATGTTGATGTTGTTAGGAGTCTTGCTTGGAACTGCCTCGATTTGTCATCCAGAAACCTGGCCAGGTGCATAAAGTCTCCTTTAAAATTCCTATCGGGCAGGGAGTTCAGAACGACTCCCAAGGCGGACGTGCCCTTTGGCCTTGCCACTCGCTCCGCTCCGCCTCTGCATGTCTGTGTGGCTACAAGACCCCAGGAGGACCCGAGACGCTGAACTCGACACACCGGAAAACCACTCGGTCTATCTCCGTCTCTGCCGACACAGACCTAGGCGGCTAGCGGAGCCTCTGACGCGGCTTCGTAGCTCAAACAAAGGGCGGGAGGGAGTGGTGCTATGCAGACAGAGCAGCAGAGAGATGGAGGACAACTTATCAGCCGCTCTGCTTTCTGTTGGAATCTGTGCACACACAGGAGTTCTTATCCCCTGATCACGCCCGCAAGGCCTTGTCCTGAATCCTAGATGCTTCCCGATGACCACGATGATGACAGGACAGACGTGCCTTTCCCCCGCCACGCATCCGCCCACAGACACGCACACGCCTCCCACTGCCTCTCCACGGCCCCTCTCCCAAAGGCGCCTTTCTTCCTCTCCTCGGCCCGTCGAGCCAAGCTTCGGTGGCCACCTGTCTCTGGTCGGGCTCCCTCCGCCCACGCTGGCACCTGCTTGGCAGCTCCCCGCCCCCGCAGCCCTCGGGAGGCCGGGGCCGGGGCCCAGGGCCTGGGGCAGGGCACGCGTGGAACAGGTTGATGCTGTTCTCCCGGAAGTAGAGCAGGAGAGGGGTGGGGTCGCCGGGGCAGGCGGGGTCCCTGGAAGCCTACATCCTTGCCTCCAGAGCAGCATAAAGCAGAAGTCCGTCCCAGCGAGGGACAGCCGCTCTCTCAATCTGCAGACTGAGCGAATCCTGGGCCCTTATCCCCGATCCGGCTGCGGGACAGGACTTGGAACTGCTGCCTGGTAAGAGCTTGATGACAGCTGGGGGCGGGGGGTTCTAGGGCTGAACAAGAACATGGATGGGAAGGGAAGGGCCCACGAGTCCCCTAGAGCCCAGGGAAGCAGGTATCTTCATAAGCCTTGGGGGGCAGAAGGAAGAAGTGGTCCCCCTGGGAGCCCCTCTCTGGTAAGGAAGAGACAGAAGTTTCCTGATCCCTTCCCACTGGCACCTGGCTGGCCCCTGGAGGTTGTCCTGGCCCATCCCAGCCCTCCTGGGAATGGGAGGTGAAAAAGGCACCTTGGAGCCCAGGTGATCGGCAGGTAGCCCAGGCACCTGTGTGTGCCTCCCGCTCCCCTGACTCTGTGAGGTGCCCACGGGGGCGGCGAGGGCAGTTCCAGGCTAGCTGGTGTGTCCCCTCCTACCCACGGCTGGGCCAGCTGGCCACCCAGCCAAAGAGCCTGGACTTGAACCTTGAAGGCTGGGACCTGAGGCTCTGAAGTTCAGGCTCTTGCAGACCCCACATTCTCCAGGGCCCTCGCAGCCCAGTATATGTCTCCCAAGGCCACATTCATTCATTCATCTCCTCATTCATCCTTTCCACACGCATCCGCCAGGCTCTGGGCCTGCACCAGGCGCTGTGCTTGGCGCCACCGCCACGGAGATGACTAAGACTCATTTCCTGCCCTCTGGGAGGCCACAGTCGGGTAGGCGAGAGCCAGGGAACGGAACAACATGAACAACGTGAGGTGGCAGGTGTCTCGGAAGGGCACGTACGAAGCGCTCTGGGGACACAGGATAGAGTCACTAGCTGCCTGAAGGGGAGGGAGAAGGGAGTCACAAAGGAGGTGACCCAAATTGAATCTCAAAGGGATGACTAGGGATTCTTTGGATTGCGAGGGAGTGTACTAGAAGCAGAGGGAGCCACGGCAATGACTGAAATGCTTGGGTGTACTGGGTGGGCCCTGGAGGGAAGCGGGTCTGCTCCCAGCCAGGAGCCAGGGGGTGGGCACAAGGGAAAGAGAGAGAGACCTGGACCTGGGGGTCCAGGGAAGTGACCCCCACCCAAAGAAGAGGCAACAGGGGCAGGCGAACGGCGTCTGCCTCCTCAGGCCCTTGGCACCAGCGGCGAGGGGGGTTGCTGCCTGCCTCCCCCGCCTCCCCGGTCCCGGCCGTCAGAGTTCTCTGGGGAACACAAGGTGGGCAGAGCTGCGGGACAGGAGCCTGACTTCCCTCAGAGTGAAACGCCCCAGCCAGGCTCCAAGTCCGCGAGGAACATGAATGAGGGCTGAGCAAAGCGCCCTGGACAGGGAAGGCCTGGCTTCTCTACCCAGCCGTGCGACGTCGGGCAAGTTGCCTCAGCTCTGGGGCTGCGTTTCCTCCTCACAAAGCGGAGGCTCCTTGGGCTCCTCTCAGCTCCGACATTCCTAGAGTCCAGGCATCTTTAAAGGCACCCCTCCCCCAAAGCCAGGGGATCTCTCTCCGCCGGGGCCCTTACCATGTCCTGGTCTCGCAGCCTGTCACTCTCCTGTCTCCCCTCCCCACCTCCACAGAGAAAATGACCATCTTTGAAAATGTCACCCGAGCCCTGGCCAGGCAGCTAAACCCTAGAGGGGACCTGACACCCCTTGACAGCCTCATAGACTTCAAGCATTTCCATCCCTTCTGCCTGGTGCTGAGGAAGCGGAAGAGCACGCTCTTCTGGGGTGCCCGGTATGTGCGTACGGACTACACCCTCCTGGATGTTCTGGAAGCCGGCAGCTCGCCTGCAGGTCAGTGCTGGCACAGGGCTGGGTCCCGACCGGTGCGCGCCAGGCCCCGGCTTACGAGCCCTCTGCCGGGATGGGCTTTGGTGTCACGGGGTCCGGAGTTCTCCCAGGAGGCAGGGGAAGAGGGATGCCGCTCAGCCTGGCCCCTTTTGTCTTCTCTCTCCTGCAGACCCTACAGACTCTGGGAACTTTAGCTTTAAGAATATGCTGGATGCCCGAGTGGAGGGAGAGGTGGATGTGCCAAAGACGGTCAAGGTCACGGGGACGGCTGGGCTGTCCAGGAGCAG
The DNA here is from genome assembly GCA_028533885.1 of Nasua narica. Taxonomy (NCBI): domain Eukaryota; kingdom Metazoa; phylum Chordata; class Mammalia; order Carnivora; family Procyonidae; genus Nasua; species Nasua narica. The sequence goes on along the minus strand of CM052804.1, from coordinate 18,490,674 downwards.
TACCCTGGAGGTCCAGACACTCAGTGTGGCCCCTAAGGCTCTGGAGACCTTGCACCAGGAGAGGTGAGTGGCAGGGCTGGGGGTTACCAGGATGGGTGGGTGGTGCTTGGAAAGGGTGCTTTGGGCCCTGAGTTAAAGGGCAGGACCCTCACACTGACCTTCACTTTAGGGTCATCACAGGGGAGCTCTTAAAGATGACCATTCTGGGGTGCCTGGGGGCTCAGTGGGTTAAGCATCTGCCTCTGGCTCAGGTCATGATCCCGGGGTCCTGGGATCGAGTCCTGCATCAGGCTCTCTATTCGGCGGAGAGTCTGCTTCTCCCTCTGCCTGCTGCTCCCCCTGCTTGTGCACACTCTCTCTCTGTCAAATAGATAAATAAAATCTTTTAAAAACAAACAAACAAACAAACAAACAAAAAAAAAACAAAGATGACCACTGTGGCCCATGGGTGCATCTGGGGCATCTCCTAGCCCCAAGTCCGCGAGGAACATGAATGAGGGCTGAGCAAAGCGCCCTGGACAGGGAAGGCCTGGCTTCTCTACCCAGCCGTGCGACGTCGGGCAAGTTGCCTCAGCTCTGGGGCTGCGTTCCCCCATCCTTCCACTATTTCCAGTAGCATTCTCCTGCTCTCTCGCTCTCTCTCCCTCTCTCTCTCTCTCTCTCTCTCTCACACACACACACACACACACACGAGAATGAGCATGTTCACATTAACTTGCCACGTGACCTTGGAAAAATCACTTCTCTCAATTTTCTTTCCTGAAAAACGATGGGGTTCCATGAAAATCTCTAGGATTCCTTCCTAAACTATGACTCTATAAAAGGGAAAGGGTCTTCTCTGCTCGCTACTGAAGCCTGGGCACAGCGTTCTGCTCCCGTAAATCAAGCCACCTGCCTGGTCCCATACCTACACCAGGCAGCCCTCGGGAACGCCGCCTCCGCAGCGCAAGGGGTCGGCCCATGCCATGTCGATGCTGGGCACCTCGATGGGGGGCTGGCCGGGGGAACTGACTTTTAAGTAGTTAAGTAGTGGTCGAAAGAAGGCAGGCAGGATGGAAGGGCTGGAAAGTCACCCTGTAAATACTTGTACAGCCTCAAAGGAGTGCAAAATACCCCACTAGGTGCTGGGGTGCATTGGAATATCTTTGTCCAAGAACCTCACAATCTAGGAGTTGTAAAAAAAAAATCTTTAAAACAGTAACTATAATCCAAGGTGAGTAGTAGTGCCTAGGAGGACTTTGCCTGAGTTTTGTGGCAGGCCGGAGGGACTTTTGGCTGGGGAAATGAAGAGGAGGCAGCCCATGATCCAGGCCTTGGAAGATGAGTAGAAATTGAACATGAAGGTCTGGGAGAAGGACATTAGAAGGGCACGTGGGTGAGAAATCTCAAAACCACTGGGGAGCATGAAGAGCTGGTCCGGCAGGAGCAGAAAAGGCAGGAGAGGAGCAAGCGGGAGGCAGAGGCTAAGACCCAGGTCATGGAGGACCCAGGTGCCTGGTCATGGATGTGGAACTATTCCGCAGGCTTCAGGGGGACCCCGGGGAAGCTTTGATGTGCGTCGTGATTAATCTGGCCAGAGGGAGGAAGGGTGGCAGCTAGAGGATGAGAGCCAGGCCGACCCGCGGGATACTGCTCCACTGTCCATCAGAGGCAAGATGAGGACCGGAAGTAGGAGGAGCAGTCCGAATAAAGAGGGAGGGGCCGCCGGGGCTGGGCACCCCCGGGGCGCCAGAATGGGCTTGCCGGCTGATTGCAGGGTGAGGGAGAAGGTTTTGTCGGAGGTGATGCTGATGGAGATCCAACGTCCAACACGATGACGACGTTAATAATGCTATGCTGTCCACGGGAAATTCGCTAAGAGAGTCAATCATCACACCTGCACAAAACGGTACCTGTGGGAGGAGCTAGCTATGTTCATTAGCTTGACCTTACCAATCCTTTCTCTATGTAGAGGTATGTCAGAACATGTTGTGGGGCGCCGGGCTGGCTCCGTTGTAAGAGCATGCAACTCTCGATCTTGGGGTAGTGAGTTCAAGCCCCGCATCGGGTATAGAGATTACTAACAAAACAAAACCCAAGTAAATGAACAACAACAACAAAAAAAAACTTTAAAAAATGTTGCATACCTTAAATAAATACTTTTATTAAAATAAATAATTACATATATGAGAATATTAAAAAATTAACTCTGAGATTTGACCCAAGTGATGACGTGAACCGAAACAAGAAGACAGACTTTAGAAGAAGTATTTGGAGAGAAAGACTGTGAGCTCCTTCTGGACATTTTGTGTTTGTGGGTCCAGCGAGACATTAGCTGAGTGACCACAGTCAAGGACACTGCATCGTATATCCTTGACCACAGTCAAGGACACTGCATTGTACATCTAACACTAACACGATGTTATATGTCAATTATACCTCATTTTATTATATTTTTTAAAGATTTTATTCATTTATTTAGAGAGAGGGACCACACAGGGTAAGGGGTAAAGGGTGAGGAAGAGAGAGAGAATCCCAAGCAGACACCCCCCCCACGCTGAGCCTGGAGCCCAACGGGGGGGCCCCGATCCCACAGCGAGATCATAACCCATGCTGAAACCAAGAACCAGACGCTCAACCGACTGAACCACCCAGGTGCCCCAATAATATCTCATTTTAGAAGAAAAATTTTAAGGCAGTTGGAAATGAGGGCCCAGAGTTCAGGAGAAAAGTCAAGGTGAAGATCTCTGTGGGGTGGTCGGCCGTATAAAGATGAGGGAAAGGGATGCGGGGAAGGGATGTTCAAGGAAGTCCAGACAGCAGAGAACTGAGAACAGAATCTTAGAGCACATAAAACTTTAAGGAACTGGGGCGCCTGGGTGGCTCAGTTGGTTGGGCAACTGCCTTCAGCTCGGGTCATGATCCCGGAGTCCCGGGATCGAGTCCCATATCGGGCTCCCAGCTCTGCGGGAAGTCTGCTTCTCCCTCTGACCTTCTTCCCTCTCATTCTCGGTCTTTCTCTCTCCAATAAATGAATAAAATCTTTAAAAAAAAAAAAAACTTTAAGGAACTGAAGAAACTAGCACAGGAGATGCAGACAGAACAGAGAGGAATTAGGGGCGCCTGGGTGGCTCAGTGGGTTAAAGCCTCTGCCTTCAGCTCAGGTCATGATCTCAGGGTCCTGGGATCGAGCCCCGCATTGGGCTCTCTGCTCCGCGGGAAGCCTGCTTCCCCCTCTCTCTGCCTGCCTCTCTGCCTACTTGTGATCTCTCCCTCTCTCTCTCTCTCTTTCTCTGTAAAATAAATCTTAAAAAAAAAAAAAAAAGAACAGATAGGAATTAGAAAGCTGAAAGCCAGGAGCAGAAGCCGGGTGGCAGAGTCCGACTGATCCCGAATCGTTGGGATTTCAGTCAAGGAGTGGAAATAGAAGCCAAATGTTAAATTTAGGAGTGGACAGTGAGGGAGTAAAGGCGGTGTGTGTGGACGCATCTTTTGAGATACTTGCCAGTGAAGCGAAGGAAAGAAACAGAAGGGTAATTTGAGGGAGTGGCTAGATCAAAGGATGTGTTTCGGGAAGTGGGGAGGAGGAACCAGTGTTAATAGCAAGAGAGAGGGTAAGAGATGGGAACAAAGGGCCCCAGGAGAGATGAATAGGACTAAGGACAGCGAGGAAGGAAGGGAGAGGAAGGCACCCTGGAGCAGAGGGAAAAGGGGGAAGGGGCAAGCAGGGGGCCCTGTTCCAGGCCAGGAGCCGTGCCAGATGATTTCCTAGTTTTCCTCTCAGCACGTCTGGAGGGAGGTGTCATTATCCTCATTTTATGGATGAGGCTCCCGGGACTCAGAGCCGCTGCCCTGCCAGGAAGCACGGGACAGCTGGGCTTTGGCCTCGGTCTCCAACTCCAGAGTCCGTGCCCCTCTCCCTGATGCCACCATGCCTTCCTGCGACCGGCCGAGGAAAAGAGAAGCGCGTGATCGACCAGGCGGGGGAGGGGAGGTTCTGACCCATCCCTTCGTGTGTCTCCCACCCCAGGAAGCTGGCAGCCGAGCACCCGTTCCTGAAGGAGATGCGAGAGCGAGGGGAGAACCTGTATGTGGTCATGGAGGTGGTGGAGACCGTGCAGGAGGTCACTCTGGAGAGAGCCGGCAAGGCGGAGGGCTGCTTTTCCCTCCCGTTCTTCGCCCCGTTGGGACTACAGGTTTGGCTCTCTCTCTTTCTCTCACACACACACTTTATATTTAGCTTCTCCTTGGAGCCCACATTAAACACATTAACCTTCCCCGATCAGTGCCTGCCCAGGATACTGAAAATGACCCACCTCTTCTTCCTGCTTTCCAAGACTCAGGCCCCTGTCAGCCAGACCCAAGTCCTCTCTCTGGCCAAGGGTGCCCTGTGTGGGCAGATGCCACAGGGAGCCATCAGGGAAGCAGGAACTCACAGTCATGGGTCATCCCTCACGGTGCTCCCAGTGTCTCTCAGGGATGAGAGAGACATCCCTGAGCTCAGAAAGTTCTCAGTCTCATGGAGGAGACACACAGGTTAAAGCCCCGAGGACACACACCTGGAAGATTCGATGTAGATAAGAAATGCTCTACATACCTAAACCTAGTTTGTACAAATATTTTTTTTAAGATTTTTATTTATTTATTTGTTAGGAAAGAGAGAGAGTGAGAGAGAGCATGAGAAGGGAGAAGGTCAGAGTGAGAAGCGGACTCCCCATGGAGCTGGGAGCCCGATGTGGGACTCGATCTCGGGACTCCGGGATCATGACCTGAGCCGAAGGCAGTTGCTTAACCAACTGAGCCACCCAGGCGCCCTAGTTTGTACAAATATTCAAGGGGTGAGTTGGAACTGAGAGGAGGGTTAGTCATGGAAGGCCTCCTGAAGGAGATGAGCATGGGCCAGGTGGCGAAGAGGGAGAAGGAACGGGGCCTGTGGAAGCTCTCAGGTAAGACGGAGACGCCCAGGCAAGTGATGGAGCGGGTTCGCCCAGTTCCTTCGTGTGTCTGAACCAGGAAGAGAGATACATATCGTCAGAGAGATGATGCCAAAGGGCTTCGAAGTATATCCCATGGAGTCCAGACTGGGTGGAAAGGTGATCAGCGGACACGATTGAAAGGTTTTCAACTTCTTATCTCCCCAGAGGTGCTCGGGCCTGCCCCTCCCCGAGCCCCGCCCTCAACCCATGTCTTAGACGCTCTCCCGGTTCATAAATCTTCCTTGTTTGATCCTAGGGATCCATAAACCACAAGGAGGCCGTGACCATCCCCAAGGGCTGCATCCTGGCCTTTCGAGTGAGACAACTGATGGTCAAAGGCCACGATGAGTGGGGTGAGCAGACACTGGCGTGTCCTCCCCTCCGGACAAGTATTACCCGCATTAGCACTAAGGCGTCCTGGTCCCCTCTGGTGGCCAGCCCGGGAAGGAGTGCTGGAGTCAGTATCCTGGCCCCAGCTGCCAGGGACGGAACTGCGGGGGGGCTGCTCTGGAGAGGGCGTGAAGGAGCCCCTGGGTCCTGAGCACCCCCTGCGTGCCAGGGGCTGGGTTAGCTGGGAGGGTAGGGGCACGGAGATGAAGAAGCTCCGCCTTCTGCTCTTGGGAAGTCTGTGGCCAATAGAGGAAACAGACCCAGATACCAGCACTAGGATGCAAGGCAGAAAATAGTGTCACCTTAAGATTTACAGAGGAAGAAAAGAGTTCTTTCAGCGACAGAGGTGGAGCCGGGGATTCGGTGGGGCCTTTGGGGACAGGGACTTAGCCCTTAGCGGAGCCCATGGACTTGAGAATAGAGAAGGGAAGGTGGGCAGCCGTTTAAGGACCCCCCTGCTCTCGCCTCTCTTGCACCTTACAGATATTCCACATATCTGCAGTGATAACATGCAAACCTTCCCTCCCGGAGGTAAGTGAAATTGCCTCCCCTATCTTTTGCCCAACCCTGACACCTTCTAATAGCAGGTACCCTAATCCTTCAAGGAGCCCCTCGTTTTGCTTCCCAAGCCCCTTTACAAAAATATCTGCCCTCCACTTCAGGAAAGGCAGACAGAAGCACGTAAATACTGCCCTAGAGAGACAAACAGAAAGAGACCGGAAGTCAGAAGCAGAAGCAGAAATAAGACTCAGAGATACTGTGTGTTCCCAGACGGGGCGAGTGGGGGTGAGCTAACATAATCTCCGTGTGTTTTTATAATGATCACTGATAAAGCTGCCTTGACATCCGCTCTAGATAAAAAGGCACAAATAGGTTTTATGCTGACATATGTACATTGTTTCTATCTTCAGAAAAGCCAGAGGAGAAGTTCACCCGTAAGTGTTTCCTCTTGTTTCTTCTCCTTTTTTTCTTTAAGATTTATTTATTTTTGAGACAGAGAGACAGAGAGCACAAGCGGGAGGGGCAGGGAGAGGGAGAGACACTCTAAAGCAGACTCCCGGCTGAGCACAGAGCCCTATGCAGGGCTCCATCCAGCGACCCTGAGATCAAGACCTGAGCCGAAACCAAGAGTTGGACGCTTAACCAACTGAGCCACGCGGGCGCCCCTTGACACAGAATTTTAAAACTCTGATCTTTTTCTTCTCTTCCCTGAAAGACTGACTGTTTGCAGGTCCCAGCAAACAACTGTCCCCAAGACATGGCAGAAATTCCAACAGCTTAGGAAAAAGTGGTGGCAGGGGGAAGTCTTCAGACAAGGTACCCCGGTGGTCTGACGCCACAGACCTCTGTCCTCGAGGGCCTCCTTAGCTGTAACCTGTCCCACGGTCGTCTGCGGCTCTGCTGCCCGGCATCGGGGACGGATGAGTCACTGAGTCACTGAGTCACTGAGTCACCAACTCAGTCCATCCAGGATCCCCTTTTCACGTTGCGTTAGCTTCTCTCCTGCCCCATTCCTGCCTCCCCTGAATGGAGCGAGTATAGCCTCAAGATAACTGGGAAATCCCAGGATATATTTCCTAACCCCCATTAATGTTTCATCCTCTGGGCATGGCTACTGTTCTGGAGTACATTCTTGTCTTTTCTTTTCCCCCCATCCCCAGATGTTATCCTGGCATCTGATGCTGGTAAGGAATTTTCTGAGTTTCTCCCAAGACTTTGGCACAGAGGAGGCGGGGTGCAGAGAGGGAAAGACAAGTGCTGAGTCCCAGGTCCAGGGGACTGAAGCCGCTTCTAGAAGCTATTCCCTTAGACATATTAGGATGCCAGGTCCTTGGAGGGTCAGGCCAAGATTCAAGGTAACCCTGATCCACCCATACCCCTGGATAAAGACCCACCTATCCTAGCCTTCTTCCTAGTCATTCTTCTTCGGTCAAATAACTCCTAAGAAGAGGAAATAGACTTTCCTTCTCAACTCTAAGCTGGAGTCTTAGAGAAAGGGAAGTCAATTGTCTACTGTCACTGGCTGGGGCTTGGGAACATGGAGAATCAACCGTCTGCTTAGATGATAATGTGGGTCCTGGTCCACCTCCTTGCCCTAGACTCTCCCCCACGACACCTCAAGTCAGGGCTCAGGGAAACTTTAGAGTCATGTTCCCTGGGCAAGAAGAGAGGCCAGGCTCAGGCTGGGAGCAGAGGGGGCTGGATGGGAAGGCTGCCAGATGGACGGCACTTGGCTTACCATGTTCACTGTCTCAATAGGGGAGGAACATGAGGACTTCAAGACACTAAAAGAAGAAGTTCAAAGAGAGATCCAAGAAGTAAAGAAGCTAAGCCGGGCAGGGCAAAGCTCCCTGCTCACCTGCCTCAGCAAACTTCTCGGGAAGAAAAAGGAGCTACAGGACCTGGAGCTCACGGTGGGGTCCCAGAGGAAGGTTGTTGATGTTGGGGGGGGTGTCGCAACTGGCAGGGGACCGGAAAGGACAGAAGGTGGTGAGCGCCGGGAGAACCGATCATGGGTGTCTTCCTGGAGGCTGGCCAGGTGTCCCACCCCCACCCCCACCCCCCGCCCGGCTGCTACTGCCCTTCTGGTGCCTCTGGAAAAGGGCACACGAGACAGCTTCCCTCAAAGCACATGCTCCCTGCTGACAGACAGAGGGTAGGCAGTGGGCCAGCAGGGCCCTTTCCCAGAGAGGGGACTGGGACCTCTCCTTCCCAGAGTTCAAGGCTCAGGGACCAAGAAATCCAGGAATCCCATACTTTTTAGAACTTGACACCTTGAAAAAGAAACAAGGAAATGAGAGATAGCTAGCACATCTCAAGGGACTGTGACATGCCAGGCCCTGTGCTGGGCCCCTTACCCGTGTTGTCTTAAATAGCTGCCTACCTCTCCCTGCAGCTTGAAGGGGGTCTAGACAAAGGACATGAAGTCACCCTGGAGGCACTCCCAAAAGATGTCTTGGTATCAAAGGAGGCTATGGGTGGCATCCTCTACTTCCTCGGAGCCCTAACAGGTAAGCAAAGAATGACGTCTTCGTTTATGTACCTTTTTGGTGACAGGAAAGAATCACTGGATGAATTCCCCAATATATGAATGAATGAATGCATGCCAGGCAAATTATACCACCACTAAAGTAGTTTATATCTACATTTAAAGAAATTGGTTATAGGGCCGCCTGGCTGGCTCAGTTGGTAGAGCATGCAACTCTAGACCTTGGGGTTGTGAGTTCAAGCCCCATGTTGGGAACAGAGATTGCCTTAATAAAGTAAAATAATAAAAATAAAAAATTGCTTACCTTCCTAAGGATTTACCTGGGCACCTTGAATAATCTGAGAAGGTAGCCTAGTCTTGCCAAAAGAGGTTGGGAAGTAATCCTAGTTTTACCAGCCACATAGTTAAAATTTCTACATATAGCTAAGCTCATCACTTTTTTAAAAAATATTTTATTTATTTATTTGCGAGAGAGAGCGGAGTGAGAGAGAACGGAAGTGGGCGGGTGCAGAGGGAGAGGGAGAAGCAGGCTCCCTGCTGAGCAGGGAGCCCGATGCCGGCGCTCGATCCAAGGACCCCGGGATCATGACCTGAGCTGAAGGCAGACACTTAACTGACTGAGCCACCCAGGCGCCCCTAAATTCATCACTTTTATATAGAAATTTGTTAACTTTAATTTCAGAGTAACATTTCATCTTGCCCTGAATTCTCTTCTTCCCTCTGCATGAAACATTACCCCACTTAGAAAAAGCCGAGATGTCTATCCCCTTAAAAATGCCAAATCCAGAGTAGACCCGTTGGCTCTGGCTCCCTTAGCACCCTGTGCTGTCCCCACACGTGGCTTTTTCTTCTCTGCTAGCCTGCAAGCTCCCTGAAGGGTATGATGTTTAGCCGACACCCCTAGCAAAGGTGCCTAGCATAAAGTAGCATTCAACCTGGGATAAATGTGTGGATTAATTAACACCGAAATTCTGGAAGTGTACCTCTTTGGAGTCTGGAGTCCCCTTTGGATCAGCACCGTGCTTTTCTTTCTTTCCTTCTTTTTTTTTTTTTTTTTAAATCTCCAGAGCTAAGTGAAGCCCAACAGAAGCTGCTGATAAAATCAATGGAGAAAAAGATCCTACCTGTGCAGCTAAAGCTGGTGAGAGAAAACAGCAGGTGCCGGGAGGGTTTGGGAGGGAGTCAGCTGGAACCCGTGGAAAGATACAGACCCAGCCTAGCGACAGACCCTCCTGGCGAGCCTCTGCTGTAGGGCAGGGGCTCATGCCCGCGGCTCCTTGGTCTCCATATTCTCCCGTGTTTGCTATTTTGCAACCGTTAGTAGAAGAATGAATTTCTGGGCAGTTATCTGGGTTTTTCAGCTTGAGAAGACAGAAAACCCTCGTTTTGCTTATCCACGGCCAAGTCTGTCTCAATTCACTCCTCCGTAAAATAGGGCTAAAAAAGAAAAAAGTGCTGCCCACCATAACAGGGTGGTTAAAAGGCCCACCTGGAGTTGTAATGTAGTGAAAGGAGTTATAAGAGAAAGGTAGCCCTCTTCGTGGTTCGTAGGAGTTAGGAGAAAGGGGGATAGGTTTCCAGTTCTTTCTTTTTATGCTATTTTGGTTCCTTGCAGGTGGAGAACACAATGGAACAGAGTTTCCTACAGGATAAAGAGGGTGTTTTCCCCCTGCAGCCTGACCTACTCTCCTCCCTTGGGGAAGAGGAACTGACCCTCACAGAGGCCCTAGTGGGGCTGAGTGGCCTCGAAGTTCAGAGATCGGGCCCCCAGTACACGTGGGACCCAGACACCCTCCCCCGCCTCTGTGCTCTATATGCTGGCCTCTCCCTCCTGCTGCTGCTGACCAAGGCCTCCTAACCTGCCTTTTCCACCTGCTTCCTACTTCCTCATGCCTTCCCGACCTCCCTGTGCTGTGTTCTTACACAGGGTGTAAGGCTCTAAAACACCCTTGTGTTTTAGATGACAGAAGGCTGAGGATGATGGAAACCCTAGCTGATCACCCAAGATAAACGACATCCACTTGTCCAGCTCTACCTCTCCCCCTACCCTTTCAGCTCCACATCCCATCTGCTGCTGCCTAAATCCTTTAAAAGTGGAAAAGTTCACATTTTTAAAACTATGAACCATTTCAGCAAAACCAAAAATAATTCCTTTCCTGTCCCAATTCCTCCCGCTTATGCTTCGGCAAATCAAGATTTACTGGAATTAATGGAAAATATTATTTCACTTTGGATGAAATGTCTTTTGGTGTTTTTCTTAACTTCTGCCAGGAAAAAAAAAACACATTGTCATACTACATATAGATCATGTGTATATGAGTACTATTAGACTGTCCATGGGCCAGCTGGAAAGCCCAGAGAACTATGGAGGGTATAGAATGTAGAATCTAGATTCTAAAGTGAGAAGATCATCAAAGCAGCTTATCTTCAAAAAGGAGGGTTTAGGGTTCTCTGGACTCTGGGATGGGCTTATTTGTGGTACAAACCCAAAACAAGAGTAAGACAACTTGCAAGTATATATATATATTAAAAAAAAGACTACCCAAAATAAGACTGACCCCTAACTTTTAAAAAGAAATGGTGATATTATCTTATTTCACCTTTCCCTCTGCTGCCCTCAATTCAGGGTGGTTGCAGAAGGAAGCTTGAAATGTGGGCCTGCAAATATGGATATTGCAATCTTATAAAACTAGTGGGTTCATACCATCCTCCTCTGTCTAAAGCTCGGTTTTAACATTTTTCGCCAATTTTTTTTAAAGTAGTTTTATGGGTGGAATAATTTCTCCAAGGTTGTTGACCCCAGGAGTCAGACTCACCTCTTTCTTAGCCACCCCCTCCCTCCCTCCAGTTCCCTCACTCAACAAGAATTCATGATCAACTGCCAAAAACTTCGTATTAAGCCATCCTCCCCCATTCTGGGGCATCTTCCAATGCCTCACTACACTGCTCAAAGACATCCTGAGTAATTATCTGCTGACCTGGTTGTTTTTCTCTTGTGATGTACACTTGATAAAGAGATGAGCTAACACCCTAACTATCCAGAAGGGTAACTTCATAAGGATGAACAATAAAGCTCATCTGTTTTCTGTTTGCTCCCTTTACCCTTCTCGCCCACCTTCAGTTCAGTAGGGTGTTATGAAAAAGAGGATTTAATGAGTTTATTCCAGTGATGATTCAAAAGTCCTGTTATCCATCCTGTAGCCCAAGGGGGATGAGAGACAGTTAGGGAGGAATTGGTCAAGGTATATTCCCTAAAACTGGACAAAATGTTTTTCCTTGGGGCACCTGAGTGGCTCAGTGGGTTAAAGCCTCTGCCTTTGGCTCAGGTCATGATCTCAGGGTCCTGGGATCAAGCCCCGCATCGGCTCTCTGCTCAGCGGGGAGTCTGCTTTCCCCCTCTCTCTGCCTGCCTCTCTGCCTACTTGTGATCTCTCTCTGTGTCAAATAAATAAATAAAATCTTTAAAAATACATATATATACATATACATATATATATAATGTTTTTCCTTCAGCAAGCAGTTGTTCAGTGCAAGGATCTATTTGCTGCAATAGTATGACAAGGAGGAGACAAAACATACCCTCTTTCTATATGAACATCAAGAATATGGTCAAAGCATATTCCCTGCCCTCTCTGACGTTACAGCAGAGCTAGATTGTCTTGTAGGGTCTGACCTGGTTTAAAACTTAGGACTTCCATCTACAGAAGAGAGAAAAGTTCAAAGACAGGGAGGGAGCTTTTGTTTTGAGTCTTAAAAAGTTGGAACCTGTATCTTCCTCCTGCAGAATCACTGGAGGATTCCTTTGGAAAATAAGTGGACAGGATTTCTCGTTCCATTTCCTTCCCTTGGGGATTCTTAGACTCCCTTTAGGTACACTATTGCTGTGCTCCCCATTTCACTACAGTGTCTGTTTGGATGCAAACAGGTGTCCCAACGGTCTCCCTTAAGCCTTTGACAATAGGGGCTTCCACCGCTTTCCTCCCGCCTCACAATCCGCGGCAGAGCAGAGCCTCCGGCAGACTTACATTCCTGAGCTGTTTTAAACAACTCCGCGCCCCGAGCGTGCTAGCGCTGAGCCGTACTGAGAGTGGACCCGTATATTTTGTATAGTGATTGTACACAAACGCACATTCGCCCCGTTCGCCCTCCCAGGCTGCAGGCATTTTATGCCTTATTTTCAGCACTTGTTAAGCTCTGACAAGGAAGTCTGAATCCCAATGATTTCTCCTACTCCCCAGTTCCGTGCTCACATCTCTCTTTCGCAGCTTCTTCCCTCGCGCCGGATGCACTGGGCGGCGGTTGGGTACGAGCCTCGAGAATCTCGACCGAGACCCCAAACAGGCGGCTGGGGGTGAGCGGGCGCAGATTGAGCGAGCGGGGGCCAGAAACCGCCCGGCAACTCATGACGTCACCACGCCCTGCGCTGCGATAGGCCCTACCCACTCCACGCTGGTGAGGGTGCTCTTAGGACTCCGTTGTAAACCCACGTTGGAGCCTGAGGGGACATCTCGTGGTCGCGCACGGAAATGCACTCCAGAGGAACAGAAAATAACACACCGAAGCGCTCCAAATGCCGGGCCAACCCGTACAAGCTCCTCCCTGCTCCTTCCTCGAAGATCCGCCTCCATCCTGCACCTCGGCTGTTGATTTATTTTCCTTTTGTGGACTCGGCCTTCGGCCTGCCGGGCCTGGCGTTTCCCAGAAGTCCCAGCGTCGGGAAGGGGTTTGCAGCTGCTCCGTCATCGTGCGGCCCGTCTCGAGCCCGCGCTCGTGTGCAGGCCCGGCTTGGCTCCTGGTCTCTGGTACGAGGATTCACGGGAGGCCCTGGTCTCGGTCCCCGGAGTAGGCCGCGACCCCGGGCGCCATGAAACAGGAGGGCTCGGCGCGGCGCCGCGGCGCCGACAAGGCGAAGCCGCCGCCGGGCGGAGGGGAACAAGAACCACCGCCGCCCCCGACCCCCCAGGATGTGGAGATGAAAGAGGAGGCGACGGCGGGTGGCGGGTCATCGGGGGAGCCTGACAGCAAAGCGGCGGCGGCGGCGGCGGCCGAGCACTCCCAGCGAGAGTTGGACACCGTCACCTTGGAGGGTACGAGTGCCGGGGCCGGGGACATGCCATGGTCACGGATGACAGCACCCTGGTGATCCAGCCTATCCTGGGGACCCCAGCGTAGCTTCCACCAGCCCCGACTCCTTAGGACCATCCCCAGTGCCCGTCCCCCACCACCGTCCCCTGACGCTCCTGACCCCAGCCTCAATAATCAGCCTTCTCTCCAGGCTCCTGACTCCTTCCTTAACACACTTCCTTCCCCCCCCTTACCTGGGTTGCATCTAGAAGTAGGTCTCACTGGGCCTGTGGACTCCCTCCGTCTTCTTAGTCCTTCCTCTCCGACTTACTCTATTTACATCCACCGAACTGATTCTAACGCCCGCAGTATGTGATTGGTCCCTCTAGAAACCAGTGCTTGTATTTATGCGTGTAAAGGGGGTCAGGGTGATGCAGAACATTGTCCCTGAACTTTAAGACTGTACAGAAGTGTTCTGTTGTCTTAGCTACCTCTGGCAAACTCCCCTAAGAGAAGCCTCTGTACTCCGGATCTTCATTGTTTCTGTAATTAAGGTGCCCTAACAATCGCATTGCTCTTCCTCTCCCTTCAGGCCCTTACTTTTGTTCCTAAAGAGTTTAAACACATTACAGACTTAAGTTTTTAGGTGTCCTCTTTCTTTGAATTCCTAATACTCCCCTTCGACCTAAGCTGTGTACCAATCCCCCCATTTCTTTTCTCCTAGATGCTTGTTCCTCCAAGTTCACATTTCACTTTTCTCAGAGCATCCTGTCCACATTTGGAGTGGGCACAGTGAGAGCTTCCCCCTGAACCTGGTGCTGTTTTCCCAGCTCTGGATCGAGTGGAACCAGACTGTTTATTGGCTTTTCTCTCTTAACTGCATGAGAACCTTGCTCAAAAACATTGAGATAAGCAAAGTTATGCTCCTGGGTGATGTTTTTGAGGATGTAATGTTGTCTGCATCAGCCCCTCTCTAAAGTTGGGCAGTAGGCTCAGTATCTAATGAAGACCCTTTTACCTAAAATAATGATACATATTTTAGGTACATACATGTTTTTTATAAAGCACTTGATTCTGTCGTTATGAAGTAGTTCGTGTTTTCATTGTAGAAATTTTGGAATATATGAGAAGTCTAAAGTAGCAGGGAATAACATCAACCATGGTTGACATTTTTTCCTACAAATTTTTGAGCCGCTCTCCTGTAATTGAGATCAAGTTATATAGACAGTTTGGAACAAGGCATAACTAAATACAGATGATTTTGTGTGCTTTCATCTAACGTATCCATAAACATAGCATTCAATTTATTCCAGAAACGTTTATTGAATACCCAATATAGTGGCTAACCATACAAGCTCTGGAATTAGTTTCCTCATCTCTATATATGAGAGTAGTATTACCTACTTCATTGGGTTGATATAAAGATTAAAATGCTTAGAACTGTGCCTAGCACATGATGAACCCATAGTAAACCCTCTGTAGTGTTAGCAGTTACCATTATTATGTCATTAAGGGGACCCAGGCACTGTAAGCTAAGTGTACAAAGGTAACTAAGAAACTATCAATTCAGTGTGTTCCTTTATTCCTGGACACTTCAGTCATTTCCAGTTTCTTAACCATTATAAATAGCTTTGCAACAGTCATCTTTGTGACCCAAGTTTTTAATCTACCTTTATGATTATTTATTTAAATTAGATTCTCAATATGGCTGAGTTGAGAGGGCAGATGTTTTTAGGATTTTGGATGAGTATTGTCCAGAGAAACTGCACTGATTTACAGTATACCAACAGAAATGTCCTATTCACCCCTGACTCTATGTTACGATTTTTCTTATAAGATGCAAACTTTTAAATATTAAGGCACAGAATAGTTGAAAGCAATGTTATGATTTTTTTCAAAGGCTATTTATTATAGAGAGAGCACAAGTGCACAAGCCAGAAGGGCAGGGGGAAAGGGAGAGAGAGTCTCAAGCAGACTGTACACCAAGCATGGAGCCTCACAGGGCTTCATCCCAGGACCCTGAGATCACGACCTGAGCCGAAACCAGGAGTCAGATGTTCAACCAGCTGCACCACCCAGGCGCCCCTCTGTGTTATGATTTTTTAAATATCACCGATTTGGTAGTTGAAAACATTTCCATTTGCAATCATTCAAATGCTAGTGAAATATATTTTCATGTCGATTAGCTGTCTGCTTTTTGCATTGTCTATTTGTGTTCATTTTTACTTATCCTAATTTATGCAAACCTCTTTGTAAAATAAGAATATGACTCTCTAGTCACATTTGTCGCAAATATTTTTCTTTTGTTTACACAGTTATTCAGAAGGATTTTTTGCAGAGTGGAATTCGTCATTCGTCGTGGGAAGGGGCAGGATTTCTCCCACTGTTTACATTTAGAAAGTCTTTTCCTATTTAGAGAACTGATAAATCTCCATGTGTTTGTCTTGTTTGTGTTTCTCATCGTTGCTTCTCCTTTCTTCCTCTTTGGGTCATCCTCTACCCTTTCCCCTACCCCAGCTTTATTTTTCTTTGTGTCTTGGTTATGTCTTAAAATCACTGTATGGCATCTGTAAGTATTGCCTAATCGTATCAGGCAAAAGAAAGAAACGACTGACTACATCTTGCCCTTTTATAAGAGGTTCCCTGGAACTACTTGCCTAGAGTGGTGGGAGAATAGGAAGAATTAGAAGTAATGTTTTTTTCTTCTGTGGTCCTCCACAGACATCAAGGAGCATGTGAAGCAGCTGGAGAAGGCAGTTTCGGGGAAGGAGCCTCGATTCGTGCTGCGGGCCCTGCGGATGCTGCCTTCCACCTCACGCCGCCTCAACCACTATGTTCTGTATAAGGCTGTGCATGGCTTCTTCACCTCAAATAATGCCACTCGAGACTTCCTGCTGCCCTTCCTGGAAGAGGTAAGTGAGTCAGGTGCTTAAAGGGCACAGGCTTGGCCTCAGACCACACCCCACCCTCACCTCTCGATGTAATTGTTCCCCATCCCAAAGCCCTGTCTTATTACCTGCTGTAGCTGGCTAGTGAAACAAAGCAGCGCATCTTAATACTCATTTGTATTAGGGATACAGGGAACCAGCCTGCCCTGTAGTATCATTCTTCCGAGTCAGGGAAAAGAGCTGGGAATCAGGACCCTTCCAGCCAAACTCAGTTCCCGCTGCTCCCCAACACCAACACTGTCCTCCAGTTGGGTGATGTCTCCATCGTCCTAGGAGCAGGTACCGCCCTTCTCTGCCTCCGAAGCCTCACCATGGAGGACGTATAAGACGGTGGTTAAGAGCAGGTTTTGGAGGTAGAGTTGAATTTGAATCCCAGCTGTACCATTTGGTACGTGTGGGACTTGGACAAGTGATCTAACCTCCTGATGCTTCATTTGCTTCCTTTGTTAAATGTGGCAAATGGATTGGGGGACGAGGGGAGGAAAGGAGTGTGTGTAAAACTCTTGGAACCGTGCCTGGCACCGAGTGAATGCTGATGAAGTTCGTTTGGTGCTGGCGGTGGACTCTGTGTCAGGAGGGGCCTCTCCTTTTCCTTCCCGGCTGTAAAATCCCTCTTGTGTCCAGGTCCTGCCCCTTCTCACACCTCATTGTCCCTTCAGCCCTCTCCCTGTATGCTCATGGACTCTTCCACAGAACAGACTCAAAAAAATCCCTTGAGGTTGAATGATGAAGAATTTATTGTCTGGGAACAGGGAAAAGTACCCTCTTCCAACTTCACCTGGAAGAAAAATTTTTTTGACCCGTATATCTCTACATTTACCCCCAACATGTTTTGCCCTTTCAGCTCTTGTACATTATTCCAGTTTTGGTGACTAGATCTCATAATGAGTATGATGTAGATGTCAGTGTCTCCCAAATTTCCTTTGTTCCCACCAAAAAAAAAAATTGTATCTCATTGTTCTTGACCTCATCTCTAGAATTATATTCCCTTATTACACCCTCTCTGACAAAATTTGCAGTGGTTCCAGGTATAATAGTTTAATCTCTCTACTTAGATTGTAGGCTCTTCGAGGGGTCCTTACATCATCCTTTCTGTCCCCATTGTGTTCTGTAAAGATGTCTGTTACACTCCTGTCAGCCTTTTTTTTATTTCTCTTGCCAGCCTCCTTGACTTCCCTTGGAAGGAGACTGTGCCGTCTTTATTTTTATATCCTCAGGACCTAGAAAAATCTTGCATATAATAGGTACTCAGTGAATATTTGTTGAAATACATCGTGAGTGCTCAATAAATTCTGAATTGGTTGATGTGACTGAGCTTTTCCACAGTAACTCCTGTCTCCTCCTAGCCCATGGACACCGAAGCTGATTTACAGTTCCGTCCCCGAACAGGAAAAGCGGCGTCAACCCCCCTCCTGCCGGAAGTGGAAGCCTACCTGCAGCTCCTCATGGTCATCTTCCTGATGAACAGCAAGCGCTACAAAGAGGTATCCCGGACCAGTGAGCCGGAAGAACGGGCCCCTGGCGGTGCAGGGGGTTTGCGGGAGAGACTGTCTCTGGTGAAGAATTGGAGAGGTTCCCTGGGTTCTTCATCGTCCCCTTCGACTCTTTCCCCATGTGGGAATGAACCGAACCCCACATCCAGGAAGCCCCTTGGCTCCTGTTAAGACTAGGAGTGGAAAGGGACCGGCAGCCGCCGTTCCGTGCTTCTCTGTGGTCTGGTACTAGTGTGGATTCTGTTAGCAGAAGGGAATTTGGTGCCAGAATCCAGAGTTCAAATCCTAGCTGTACCTTAGGCAAATCAGTTTCTCCTGGCTTTGTGTCAGATGGGGAATACAATGCCCAACTCATATCATTATTGGCATTAAGTAGAATACTAGCACAGTGATCCGCATATAGTAAGCTTTCATAGTATTTTAATAAGTGGCAGCTCTGATGACAGGACTGAACATCCCCCGCGTACTGCACTGCCACCGCCTCCCCAGCTGGGGCCAAGTTCTTTGTCAGTCACAGCCACTGTCCAAAGGACACACTCAAGAAATGACAGGTCCGGGGAGCCTGGGTGCCTCAGTCAGTTAAGCATCCGACTCTTAATTTGGGCTCAGGTCATGATCTCAGAGTCATGGGATCGAGCCCTGAGTTGGGCTCCATGCTCAGCGGGGCTGTGCCTGAGATTCTCTCCCTCCCCCTGCCCTTCCACTCCCAGTCTTTTTTTTTTTTTTTTTAAGATTTTATTTATTTATTTGACAGAGATCACAAGTAGGCAGAGAAGCAGGCAGAGAGAGGGGGTGAAGCAGGCTCAAGCTGAGCAGAGAGGCTGATGCAGGGCTCGATCCCAGGACCCTGAGATCATGACCTGAGCCAAAGGCAGAGGCTTAACCCACTGAGCCACCCAGGTGCCCCCCATACCCCCCCACACTCTTGAGTGTGTGCACATGTCCACCCATGTGCTCGCTCACTTTCCAATAAGTAATTCTTTTTTTTCCTTTTTTTTTTTAAGATTGTATTTGTTTATTTGACAGAGAGAGGTCACAAGTAGGCAGAGAAGCAGGCGGTGGGGGGTGGGGGAGCAGGCTCCCTGCTGAGCAGAGCCCAATGCGGGGCTCAATCCCAGGACCCCGAGATCATGACCTGAGCCGAAGGCAGAGGCTTTAACCCACTGAGCCACCCAGGCGCCCCTCCAATAAGTAATTCTTAAAAAAAGAAAGAAATGACATTTCCTTCTGCTCCATTCCCTGTTTTATTTTTTCCTTGCCTTGACATAAAGTGGTTTTTATTTGTTTTTAGATATAATTCACCCCCTTTAAAGTATACAGTTTGGGGGTGCCTGGCTGGCTCAGTCAGTCAGTAGAGCATCCAACTCCTGATCTCGGGTCATGAGTTTGAGCCCAACACTGGGTGCAGAGATTACTTTAATTAATTGATTAACTAAATTAAATACACTTTTTAAAAACTAAGGGTACAGTTCAGCGGGTTTTGATGTGTTCACAAGGTTGTGCAACCGTCATCACTGCCTAATTCCAGAATAATTTCATCACCCCAGAAAGAAACCCCGTCACGATTTGTAGTCACTCCCCTTCCTCCCCTCACCCCATTCTTCTGGCAACTACTCATTTACATTTTCTGGCTCATGGATTTTCCTACTCTGGCCGTTTCCTATGAATGGAATTACATAACGCATGGCCTTTTGTGTCTGGCTTCTTGGACTCAGCATAAGGTTTCTAGGTTCGTCCATGTTGTAGTATATACGTGTACTCCAGCCCTCAGGGATGAAGAGTACTCAACTGTGGGGGTAATTGTGGCTAACGCTGCCTAGAACGTGTGTACAAGCTTTTATGTGAGCACACGTTTCCAGTTCTCCTGGATTCGTGCCTAAGAGGGGAGCTGCCGGCTCATACGGTAGCTCCCTGTTTCACTTTCTGAGGAGCTCCCGCTTGATTCTCTTTTGGCTGCCTCCCCAGGCACAGAAGATCTCGGACGACCTGATGCAGAAGATCAGCACTCAGAACCGCCGGGCCCTGGACCTCGTGGCCGCGAAGTGTTACTACTATCACGC
The DNA here is from genome assembly GCA_028533885.1 of Nasua narica. Lineage (NCBI taxonomy): Eukaryota > Metazoa > Chordata > Mammalia > Carnivora > Procyonidae > Nasua > Nasua narica. The sequence continues at coordinate 18,470,775 of CM052804.1, read as the reverse complement.
CCGCGTCTATGAGTTTCTGGACAAGCTGGATGTGGTGCGCAGGTACAACGGGCCAGGGTCTGAGCCCAAGGTTAGGAACTGTCCCCCAGGCCCTTCCCTACACTCCACATCAAGGGAGGACTGATGAGTAGGTCAAGGGTAGAAGGACAGGCTGGAAAACATTTCACTCCTCGGCTTAAAACTAGTGGCGGCTCCCCGTGTTCCTCAGGGAAGAGCTGAAGTCGTGCCGCCATGTGAGGCCTGACATGGCCCGGCCCCTGTTCACTGCCTTCGAGCTCCGGGCTCTCCCTCTGCCAACAGTGCTCTTCTCCCTCCTACTTTTAAGCCTTTGTTTAATCGTTCCCTTTTTAGAAACGAGTCCTCCCCTGATCAAGCTATTTAAAATTGCAGCCCCTTCCAAAACCCTCAGTTTGCTTCTCCGAGTCCACAGGAAGGGAGGGGTGGGGGATGGGCGAGCCTGGCGGTGGGTACTGAGGAGGGCACGTATTGCATGGAGCACTGGGTGTTCTGCATAAACAATGAATCTTGGAACACTGAAAAAATAAAGTTAAAAAAATTAAGTTGTAGCCTCATCCTGTTAGCCTCTTGCGGTCCCCCAGTGCCCTTACCCCATTTCTCCATAGCCCCGATCTCCTTCCATGGTGCTACCTACGACTCTTGTCACTATCGTTGTCTGTCTCACCCGTTAGAATGCAGGATTGCGTCCCGTTTGTGCACCTGGGACAGTGCGTCACACCGTGGGCACTCGAGAGTTGAAGAGTCAGTGAATAACCAGAAAAGCAGTTCCTGTCACTTGTTTTGGGACTGAGAGAATAGAGAGGTCAAGGCCGTTCAAAGAGCCGTTCTTTGAGGCGCCTGACGTGCTTCCCTTGCCCTCGCGCAGCTTCCTGCACGCTCGGCTCCGGACGGCCACGCTGCGGCACGACGCGGACGGCCAGGCCACCCTGCTCAACCTGCTGCTGCGGAACTACCTGCACTACAGCTTGTACGACCAGGCCGAGAAGCTGGTGTCCAAGTCCGTGTTCCCCGAGCAGGCCAACAACAATGAGTGGGCCAGGTACCTCTACTACACAGGTGAGCGAGGGGCCGGCTCCTAGGCCAGAGGGGGTCTCGGGCTCGCCGGCGCAGAGGGCTGGAAGACTGGGCGCGCTTGGGGCCCGAGGGGCTTAGGGGGACGCCGTCCTCCTGGGCCGCTCTCCGCACGCAGGGCGGATCAAAGCCATTCAGCTGGAGTACTCGGAGGCCCGGAGAACGATGACCAACGCCCTTCGCAAGGCCCCTCAGCACACAGCTGTCGGCTTCAAACAGACGGTGAGCAACGCTTCTCCTCCCTCCGCCGCTTCCTCAGCTGATAACACCTTCGTTCTCCTGCCCTGCTCGGGGACAGGGAAGGTCTCCTGAGCCCTCGTTGTCCAGGAGCTGCATCACGTGCCCCTCTGTGCACAGCACCGGCCAGAGCGCCTGAAGCAGCCCTGCCCCTCCCGTGGTTCACGCTCGGAGCATTCTCCTCGGTAGATAGGGTTAGAATATTCCCTTTTCCCCGGCACTCCTTATAGTCGTTCCAGGGCCGGGCCTGCATTGTGTGGAGAAACCCCAGGCCCTTTCCAGGTCCTTCCCATGCCCATTTGGGAGCAGTGTGTTTCCCGTGGCCAGGGAGCCCGGGAAATCGCCGGCAGGCTGGCCGATTCGCGTGCAGATAGATCTTGGCCCCCTGAGCGCCCTGTCACCAGGTGCTGGCTGAGTGCGGACCATGCTGTTAGGCGCCGTGAGCCAGGGAGACAGCGTTGACTCAGCAAGCCTTGAGGGCCCGTGTAAAGTCACAGAGCCCGGTAGCCCACATTTGGACCCAGCTCTCCAAACTACAGACCTCTGTTTCCACCTTAACATGACCTCCACCTCCTCGTGCCCTTGGAGGAGAACCGGGTGGAGATGTACAATGATTAGGTCCACGTAGTCGAGATTTGGTTTGTTTCTGTTCAGAAGTGCAGAGAAAGACAAGTTTGGTTTTGGTCAAATAATTTAAAGACATCTTTAAAAAGTTAAATTTAATCTGGTTTTTGAAGATGGGTAGAATTTCACAGAAAGGAAAGGCTTTTCAGACATACACGGTACGTGTGCAGGATATTAGATTGCTTACGACCTACTACACACGCTGAAGTCCCTAAAGGTACAGGTAGTCGGTACATTAGCTGTGTCGTGTCCTGGGGAGAGGCGTTGTGGGGTAAAGCCGAGTTTTCAGGCCAGACTTTACCGCGGATGGCTAGGGGGAAGGTGTCAGGCCTCTGGTGGAGCCAGGTGGCAGCGAGAAGGAGAGCTGGAATGAGGTCTTCGGCCAACAGACCATTGGCGAGGGAGCCACCCCCCACCCCACCTTCCCCATCACTAAGACGCCTCCGTGTCTTTTCTATTTGTCTCCTTTCTGGTATCGCCGGTGCCCTTGTTTGAGCCACTGGGACTTCTGGTCATCTTCCCCCACTTCATGAACCCCATTTCCACATGCTCGCCTGGCCGAACAGAGCTCCAGGTCCATCTCTGCCTTGCCCCGGAAGCTTGCATCGCTCCCCGCTGCCTGCCCGAGAGAGTATCGCAAGTGTGAGGGAGGCAGGCGGGGCTTACAATGACGCTGCCGCGGCCACCGCTGCCGCCCACCGTAGGGACCAGGAAACCAGGGATTGGGTCTCTCAGCCTTTCCGAGCTAATGAGTGAAGACTAGCATTCTGTCTCCAAACTCCAAACTCAGCCTGGTATTCAAAACAGCATGTCCCCAAATGGGCCCCGCGTCCCTCATGATAGCCTTCCAAACTTCCTGAGACGTGTGCTCACGGGCCCAGTCTGTGCCCTCGCCCGAAACATCCTCCTCTTTCTGCTTCATCCGCATCCTGACGGCGTGTGTGTGTGTTAACTTCTGACTCTTCCCCACGTCTCCCCTTACTCCTGGGTTACTCCAGGGAACGGGGCCGCGTCAGAGGCGTGGGAGGGAGTGTCGGCATGGTCACCCACCACCCATCTTTCTTTTCTTTTTTTTTTTAAAGATTTATTTATTTATTAGCACCAGCAGGGGGTCGTGCAGAGGGAGAGGGAGGATCAGGCTCCCTGCTCAGCAAGGAGCCCGACACGGGGCTCGATCCCAGGACCCTGGGATCATGACCGAGCCGAAGGCAGACGTTTGACTGAGCCACCCAGGTGCCCCAACCCACCCCCCGTCTTAACCCCTTACTTCTCTCACGACTCTTGCTGTCACGTGATTCAGCTGTCCGTGTCCTGTCCGTCAGCTTGGTACGCGGCTGCTTCGTCGCTGGCATCCCCCCCTCCATTGTGGTTTTCCCCACTTGGTGCTAAGTCCGTGGCAGGCACTATTCACCAATCCCTCGCGGTTTTATGGAGGAGGAAGGGCCAGGTTTCCCCACCAGCGTCCGGTGTCCACACGGCTCATTCTCGAAGGTTCTGCCCAGCCCCTTTCCACGCTCCTGCCTCTGCCCAGGGGCCGAGTTCTCCATACTCATCTCCTCTCCTCCAGTAACAGTCCACCTCCCTAACCAGTATCTTCGGCCGATTCCTTAGGCCCCTGGGCCCTGTCCCCTCACCATCTCAGAGCCACAAGACCTACCCGTCTGGCCAGAACTTCCAGAGCGTTGCCGTTGCAGCGTGGCGTGCCCACGGAACTTAGGGCTCGGGGTGGTCACAGGGGCAGCTCTTCCTGGTGCCCGGCTCTGCGCGGGCCTCCTCACGGCGCTGTTTTCCCCGTCTTGCAGTGTGTCTGACCGCACTGAAGCCCCGTTTCTCTCCCTCCTCCCTCCTGCTGGGGCTCCCTGCCCACTGTGTTCCCGTGTCACACACCGCCAGGTGCACAAGCTTCTGATTGTGGTGGAGCTGCTGCTCGGGGAGATCCCGGACCGGCTACAGTTCCGCCAGCCGTCCCTCAAGCGCTCGCTCATGCCCTACTTCTTGCTGACCCAAGGTAAGGCTGGTCCCGCTCCCAGAGCTGGCCGGACCCCGGGCACCATGGCCGCCTCCGTGCGTTTGCGTCACCTGATCCACTCTCCTCCCCTTCCAGCTGTCAGGACCGGAAACCTAGCCAAGTTCAACCAGGTCTTGGACCAGTTTGGGGAGAAGTTTCAAGCAGATGGGACCTATACCTTAATCATCCGACTGCGGCACAACGTCATTAAGACAGGTGTGGGTCCGAGTCTGGGGGCCGCTGGGAGAGCAGGGCCCAGATGAGGCTTGCGCGAGGGGGGTCTGTGGGTGGGGGCAGGCCCCCCTGCCCATGCCACTGCTCCTTCCTCTCCCAGGTGTACGCATGATCAGCCTCTCCTATTCCCGAATCTCCCTGGCCGACATCGCCCAGAAGCTGCAGCTGGATAGCCCAGAGGACGCAGAGTTCATTGTTGCCAAGGTGGGGCTGGCTCGGGGCTGCGGCGGCTCCTGCATTTCGGGGCATGGGAGTGGGAGGGGGCTGGTCGAGGAGGGGCTGGCGCGGGCTTCTCAGGGAGCGCCGGTCTTAGAGTGAAGCCGGGAGGCTTCCAGAGAGAAATTGCACGCGAGTGAGCCGGTGAGAGTGTGAGGAGGAAAGGGACGGGACAGGATGTTCTTGGATTTAGAAGATGACCTTTCTGGTGACCTTGCGTCCCTTTGGGGGCCTGCAGGCCATCCGGGATGGCGTCATTGAGGCCAGCATCAACCACGAGAAGGGCTACGTCCAGTCTAAGGAGATGATTGATATCTATTCTACCCGTGAGCCCCAGCTGGCCTTCCACCAGCGCATCTCCTTCTGCCTCGATATCCACAACATGTCCGTCAAGGTGAGAAGCCGGGGCCGTGGAGGGGGTTTGGCAGCACCGGAGGAGTGCTCGGAGGAGACGTGCCAAGTTCCAGCCCGTCGCTGTAGGGCCGCTGGGCGGCAGGGCAGGGGCCCAGAGCGAGCAAAGGCCTAGCCATGTGGGCCTGTAAGACCCTCGACTGCCTCTAAGGGGCCGGTTGCCAGGGAGGACCAGCCGGATTCAGAGTGAAGGGTTCCAGATTTGCTTCCAAACTGGAGTCCTTCACCGTCTCCGAGCCTGTGTCTCCACCTGGGAAGCCGACGGCGAGGGGACGTGCCGGCCTGCCTCGGGGCTGAGGACGAGAGATGCGCTCGCTGTCTCGGCACGCCGTGAAGTCCGCCGGTGGAGAGGGCAGGCCGGGTATCTCGTCCCGCAAAGGCT